>JAOANR010000007.1:5496524-6696524 GCA_030278955.1 Hygrophila difformis | reverse complement strand
CTTTTTGTGATCAATAGTGGTTGTGTTAGTAACACACCATTCTTATTTGCTCGTCTTCTCTAGTTTCTCTTGTCAAGCTGCTTGCATTAATGTTACTGCATTTGATACCTTTTTCTCAGCAAACATGACATTTTCTTGTTTTTTGTAGTGACAGCTTACCATTTGTAAAGGCCTAAACCAAACTATCTCATTATCTATAAGTGAGAAGATTGTGCAAGCCATGGCTAGAAAGGGAAACCGACAAAAGAATGGGTTGAATCTGCGTACACCCAGCGATAAAAAAGGAGTTACGGGTCCTGGTCTTTCACCTGCAACTAACCAACAAGATGGAGGTAATGTAAATGATGAAGAGGTGGCTGTAGGTGAAAAAACTCCAAACGGAAGTTGTTCTGTGTCTTCTGCAAAGAGCAATAATGACATGAATCATGTTCAAGACAAGAGTAGGAAAAAATCTAGGGAGTCTCAAAAAAAAGATAGGAAGGCCATGGGCGGGACAATTGCAAGTGATGAAGTGCGATATAATGGCAATGCAGAAGTAGAAAAGAGTGATTTGTCTATGCCTGATGCTTTAAATACAAGAGATGGAAATGAATTGCCCCATATTCACAATTTGGATAATACTACTAATTCTGGTAATTCATCGAGCGGTCTGCATAGAGATCCTGTGAATAATAATGAATTCCGTGAAACGGTAATTTTTAAGTTCATGAGAACTGCAGCCCTTTCCCTAGCAAGGTCGTCCGCCGACTGGGTAGAGAGGTATAAGCCTACCTTTATCTCCCTAAAATCTGATACCCTAAAGGCCTGCGATTATGTTCGAATGAAGATTCAGAAAGCAAGACCTATTGCATTCCGGTGGATGATGCAAGTTGGGAGTGTAATGTTTCTTTTGTTTATGGTATGGTTGGACTGTGCTTTAAGGGGCATTGATTCATTCATGCGCATGGGGACAACATCTTTTTTCTCCATTTTGTGGTGCAGTCTTCTTTCAGTTATTGCCATGGCTGGAATTGGCAAGGTTCTTATTGCATTGGTATGTCATAATTCATATGCACTTATGTTACATGGATTGCCCATATATTACCCTATTCCTTTGGAGATTTGATTTTAGAAATTTACCATGCAACCCTGATTGGCTATTCAAAGATTTAAGCTTCTCTTAATCAAAGCTGAATTTTTATATGACAACAATACTTGGTCTAATGTTTCTTGTCCATCTATCATGGACAATTCAGGCTGTGGCTGCTGCAGTTGGATTTTTTATTGGGTTCTTGTCTGCAATTCTTCTTACTGGCCTTTTTGGGACATTGTTTCTATGGTTTTATGGAAGCTTCTGGACTACAGGGCTTATTATTTTGCTTGGAGGTGACCTTTCGTTGGAACCTTGCATTTTTCATCTCTATTCCTTTGTTTGTTCTCAATCGAAAACTTTTGATGTGGTGCTTTGTGAAAATGCAGGATTTGCATTCTTAATGTCTCGTGATCGTATTGCACTCGTTATTACATGCATCTATGCCATTTATTGTGCATGGAGTTATGTAGGATGGCTTGGCTTACTTCTGGGGATGAACTTGTCATTTATATCAAGTGATGTGCTGCTATTTTTCCTGAGGAGCATGATGCATGAACAAGGAACACAAAATAGCCATACAGAACAAGGGCAACAGTCCTTTACACGTAATGAGTCAGGTCATGCTTCGCCCATGGATGCTGGAACTACTGGTCTCCAGGGTGATCGTAGCCAAGGAGTACCTTCGACTAGTGGAATTGATTCTGAAATGACATCTGAAGATGAAGTTGTCAGATTGCTGAACTGTTCAGACCACTATTCTGCATTGGGCCTGCCCCGATTTGGAGATATAGATGTCTCTGTTATCAAGAGGGAATACCGGAAAAAGGTGAATGGCCGCCACATAGCTTGACTCGCCTTTTGTCATTTAATTACCCAACAAGTTAACAGGGTAGCATGCTTGCTAGCCCTGGCCCATATCTATCCCTATGACACAAACTATATTAATAACACGAAGCTGTCAAGAGAATTTACAAAGTTAGATTAAACCCAATATTTTGGTTTCAGGCAATGCTTGTTCATCCTGATAAAAATATGGGTAATGAAAAGGCCGCTGAAGCTTTCAAAAAACTTCAGAATGCTTATGAGGTACTTTCTCTATGGTTTGCCTTCTTTATTTATTTATTTATTTATTATTATTATTATTATCTTGGTCTTTGAATGTTGAAATATGCCTCATTGCCATTATTGTAGCCTTTAATTTCTATGGTGCTGTTGGTTTCGTATGGTTGTGTGAAATGTTAAAGCTGTTGCTGAACACATTGTGCATATTTTCCATAGGTATTACTAGATTCCATGAAGCGTAAAGAATATGATGATGAATTGAGAAGGGAAGAGCTGCTGAATTATTTTCGTAAATTCCAAAATACCTCCCATAAGGTTTGTGCTTTTCCCTATATCACTGTTTCAAATTAGTTGTAGATTTTCCTTTGATTGCGCTTGTGGTTGATATTTTGATTATAGAATTATGTCAGAAGCCCCCTGAGAATTACTCTGCCGTGTTAAAACCTTCTGTGACAGTTTACTAAATGCAGAGAAGTCTGTTTGGTTAACTAAACTAGTTGTTCCTACTTAAAAACACTTTAAACTTAGATTTATTTGGCTCATCATTATTTTTATTGCAGAATAAAGGGCACGGCTTGTTTAAATCTGGCTTTGCTCATCCAGAAGCTGATGGCGAGGATCCTCTGGGTGAGTCTAGAAGAATAGCATGCCGGAAGTGTAGTTTATTCCATCTCTGGGTTTATACAAAGAAAACAAAATCCAAGGCAAGATGGTGTCAGGTAGTTTTCACTACTTTGAATGTTGATGAATTTGTATAATCTTATGTTACCAACAAGAAACCTGGTTATGCCCTTTCCTTCACTTGATAGAATGGCTACATCTCATGTGAATTCTAATCGGTGCACTTTCCTCTGTTATATTGAAGGAATGCAAGGATTTCCATCCGGCTAAAGATGGGGATGGGTGGGTTGAACAGGCCTCTAAACCCCTATTCTTTGGAATGCTGCAGCAGGTATGTGCAAACAATACGAAGCTTCTGGTTGTGTAAAATGTTTCGAAACTGTTCATCTGACAGTATACTTGTCAGGTGGAAACGCCCTCTGCATATGTGTGTGCTGATGGCAAAATATTTGATGCAAGTGAATGGTACATTTGCCAGGTGATGTCCAAGTCTTTTTCTTTCTTCTGATTCTATATTTATATTCTTGCACTTCTCTAAATGGAGAATTCAGGCGTCTCTTGTTTTAAGCAATTGAATATGTTGATAGCATATGGTGTTACTTACTGAACTAGCGTCTGATGCTTCCTTTTTTATTCCACTTCCTTCTTATAGGGTTTGAGATGTCCTGCCAACACTCATAAGCCAACCTTTCACGTAAACACCAACATTATCTCAAAGAATGGTCGTGCAAAGGGAACTGGTTTTGGACAAAGAGGTGGAGCTTCGACTTCAGCCCCTAATATGGAAGATACAATGACAGGGGAGGAATTTTTCGAGTGGTTTAAAAATGCCACGCAAAGTGGAATGTTTGATAATGTTGCGGGTGAGACTCCTACGGGCTTTGACCCTAAGAACAGTGGCGCTGCAGGTGGCAGTAGTGGTAGCAGCAGCAAGAGAAAGAAAAAGGGAAAGAAGCAATGGTGAGCATATATATAGTCTTGTAGCTTGAAAACACTTCAAAAAGAAAAGAAGAGAGGGTTGTTTCAAGGCCTCAAACAAAGGCCAGGTTGACAAATATTATTAATTCTATAAGCAGGGATGAGTTTAGACCAAATCCACAGCTTTCAACCAGTTCCAACAGAGTATATACAACTTCAACTATACCATTACAACCACCGTTGGTTGGCTTTGCTCACTTTTGATGGCAGTGAATCTCTTGAAATATGCCCAATGTTTCCAAGCTATTTTTTCCACTTATAAAATTCCTTGTACTGGACTTACAAAAGGGTATCAGACCATGAGTTGTTTTGGCACAAATACATGACAATGATAAGGGGGAAGGTGCAATATAGCAAAAGAGGGAGGCATCTGCCTCTCCATGAGCTGCAAATAAAATGATGGTCTTCACTGCAGCCAGCACTGTCAAGTGCAGCTTCATCTTCCATGAACACCACCATTGGCATTGGATGTGTAGTGTGATGGCTGGACGGGGTGCCAAGATCTTGATCTTTCCTTCTCAACAAAACCACCTCCACCCCCTGCCATTCAATAACAAATGCAGATTATCAACTCAATTCAGTTCTATATGAGTGAACAAGCATACCAATGGCATCATTAAAAGCACATTCGAAGCCCCAACTAGAGATGAATCCTTAATGTAAGAGATTCCCCATTGTACTGCTCAACTACCATTTTAATGGAAATTTAACAGAAACAGAAGTCGATGGTATTAAAGAGGATGATACATCCTGTTTAATGTATAACGTGAGCTGTTTAAGTGAGCATGTAAACTTATCATACACAGTGACAAACTTACCATGTACAGCATCCAGACAAGAAGGGCATGGAAAACGCTATCAACGCGACACAATGTCCTCCTCTGTCCATGGAAGGAATCAGGATATGTTGTACGAATTGTTGTTGATCTCGCCAGACTAGTAGCTGATAAATCTATGTACTTTCCATGACAGCATTCAAGGGGTCCGCTGCTACATCGTACCCAATCCTGCTCACCAAACTTCGAACTAAAAACTTCCACATGGATAAATTTGGGATGATTCCCTCACTCACCATTTTCCGGAGAAAACTAGTGGTTGCTTCAAAATAAATATCCTCACTTAACCCGCATATAATGCTGCTGTAAGCAACAATATCTGGATACAAGCCAAGGCACCTCATCGACTCCAGGAGATGAGCAGCAGACTCGACCTTACCATGCTTAGCATAGGCATGGAGTAGCATATGTACTGTAAAAGCATCAGGTTTTATTCCCTGGATTATCATTCTCCCTACGAGAATCTCTGCATCCTCAAGCTTCGAAGACAAGCACAACCCATGTAAAATTGTGTTGTACGTAACTAAGTTGAACTTAATTCCCCTGTGTTCCATGTCGCTGACCAACTCATATGCGCGCCTACTGTTGTTAGCTTTAAATAGACCATCCAAGATCTCATTATATGTGATAACATTAGGCATGCATCCATAATTTTCCATTTCACTGAACAATTCCATAGCCCAATCCGCCCTACCATTATCACATAAACCTTTGATAAAGACATTAAATGTGACTGTGGTTGGTGGACACTTATCCGTCGACATAATTTCAATAAGATTGTAAGCTTGATTGAACAAGGAATTTCTACAGAGTGCATCTATCATGCAAGTATATGCTACAACATTTGGTCTACAGCCACAACATATCATCTTGTTCCACACCTGAGATGCACCAATCAAATCTCCTGATTTTGCAAAGCCATTAATGAGAGTACCATAGGTTCTTACATTCGGCACACAGCCATTTGCCCCCATTTTGTCAAGAACAGACAACGCATCACTCACATTTCCAGCCAAGCAGAGGCCGTGAATTAGTGTGTTATACGTCACTTCATTTGGTAAAATTCCATCACTGAACATTTGACTCAATACATTGAAGGCTTCAACAAATCTAGCTTTCAAAGATAGCCCCTTTATCAGGGAAGTAAATGTGTGAGCATTTGGACTGCATCCATGCACAAACATTTTGCCCAAGATAGCAAGAGAGAGGTCAACATTACCTGAATCAGACAGACCATTTAAAATAGCACTGTATGTGATCACATTAGGATACAGTCCCATTTCTGTCATCTCACCCAGCAATTCCAGTGCTTCCTTCATCCATCCATGCTGGCAATACCCACTAATCAATGTGGTGTACACAGGTACACTTGGAATGAATTTCATAACCAAATTTCTTGCTTCACTGATTTTCCCGCTTTTACACAAAAATGATATAATAGTCGAATAGCTAGCATTATCAGGTTCACATCCTTTGTTTGACATCTCCTCGAGCAACCTATGAGCCCCACTTATACTATTATTTTTGCATAGCGCCTTCAACAAAATGTTATAGGTGAACACATTTGGCTCTATCCCATCTTTCTTCATATTACCATATATCGGGTTGATCAAATGAAACCTATCCTCACCAAGCAACGCATCCAACAGATGGTTATATATCCTTACAGTTGGCACACAACCAAATTCACTAATCCTATAAAACATTTTCAATGCTTGTTCAGCAGCTCCTGCTATGCTATACGACTTAATGACATATATGAATAAATCTTCTGAACATTTAATCCCTTCCAACTTCATCTGTTGCAAAAGGTATTGCACGCCATCTATCTCACCTCTTTGACCTAGCTTTTCAATCATCAAACCATATGTTGAAGGGGTATGCTTAAAAGAACCTGAATTAGTTATAGATTTAAAATACTCCAATGCAACTAGAATATCCTTTTCATTTTGCAATCTATTTAAAACTTCAGATTCTTCAGCCAAGATTGTATCTTTATCATGCTGTTCCTTATTTTCTCGAAAATTAAGAAGTGGGTTCGTGCTGAGGATAAAAGGAATTGACGGCTTATGCACTTTTAACAATAAAGAACGACCCTCCTTCAAATACATTCCTGCTGAATAGCAAAATTATGACAGATTCAACGGTAAATACAAACTCAAGCTTTGCCTAACAAAATAATTAAACAACTCAGAGACCAAAAGTTGTAAAGATTACCAAAGGTGCTCCTCAGAAAGGCTGATTTAGCTCGATTCCGCACAAAGAGGACTGAAAATTTAATTGAAGGCAGAAAAACAGAGGAAGAAGTAAATTATTTGCAGGATCGCTGCGCTCCGTTTCATTTCATTCGAGTACTACTTAGCTTTTGCGCAAAGATGGGCTTTGTGCAAATTATGGGCTGTGAGTGCAAAATAAAAAGAAATAATTGGGCCCATATTGGCCCATCTGCTAAAAGATCGGAGTCAACCCAAAGTTCATCTACTGTGAACCCAAAGACCAAGAGCACCACCATCTCTGAACCGCCGGCTCTTGTTGGAACCGGGCAACTTCAACGAGATCCGACGCCTCTCCGCCGGAACTTTGAAGGTATGTCCAATTTTACTAATGCTTTACTTGATTTCCCAATTTATAAACTTTGAGCTTTATTTATGCCGTTAAGGTTACTGCAATGGATTTTCTGCAGATCTGTTTTGATTCTAATTCTGAATGCTTGCCGTTTCGCATGAATTGTTAGTATTTCATGTATTTAGTTGAGATGGACGTTATTACAGGAAAATTGAAATTGAAGACCTTTCTTGTGGCTGGTCGTAAAGTACTCAACTTTGCATTTACATGTGGCGCTACGATTGTCTTTTGGTATTGTTGGATTATCGGGACTGCCGCTTTGATTTATTTATTTATTTGCAATTTGAAAGGGCTTTCAAATATAGGTTTATGTTAATCGAATTTTTAGTGTGATCATGTTTGTTTTCAGCGGGTATTTTTGTTTCTGTAGATTTTCTTGTGACTGGTGCTTGCTTGTAGTATACTATATGTTTCTTATTGTCCTTTCTGGGCTTTTCTAACCTCAGAAGTATTGATAGAGCGAAAGAAAGAAATGGCAATCCATGAAGATTCTAGTGTTCAAAACAAGAAATCAATTGATTTGGTGGACGAGATACAAACTTTGAATGTTGAAAATATCCAAAACAATGCAAGAATTATCAATAACAGGTTTGGTTAATAACTCCACTATTTTGTAATTTAATGGGATTCCCAGTTTTCGTAATTGATGCCTATTGATTCCCACATGTTCTGATTTGTTGCCTCTTTCTCCATGTCAGCCGCACATTCATGTCGATCATAGGGGGAGTCATTGCAGGAATTTTGGGATTCACTGGCTTGATGGGATTTGTTTTCTATTTCTTGGTCATGGCAATAACTACTGCAGGACTGGCTGCAAAGACTGGGTTCTCTATTCATTCTTATTTTGATAGCTGGAACCGGATTACACTTGATGGCATTCTGGGTGGACTTATGGTATGTCTTTTGAATTGTTCTTGCTTTTTTAACTTCAAAGTACGATACTATTACACAGTTATGAATGAGCAGTATTCTTGTGATACATATTTTTGGTAAACTAGGTTGTGTCCAAAATCCATTAGTTGCACTCCACCTCTATATAAAAACCCATTAGGATCAAGATAAATTGATCTACTAATTTCATAAAGTACAATTGTATATTCAATTAAGCATTTTGTTGTGGTCCTTGTGGTAATGATCAATCTGGCAGCATCAGTGATGATAAATCACTTCCATGTAAAGTTTCAACGCTGTGATAGAGTATGACTTTGGCAGCTAGGATTTGCAATCTTGATTTACAAATAACGTAGAATCTCTCAGTGATTTTTGAGTTAATCTATGTTTGCCCTTGTCATCCTTACTCTAGTTGTGCACAATGTGATCCTAGTTATATCATATTGAGCCTTGTATTGCAATTTTGCGCCAACAATTTTGGACTTTGGCACTAGTCATTTTACTTTGAAAATTCCGGTTTTAGCTTCTTGTAATTCATGGCATAGAAACATTAAGATAATTGAAATGGAGACTTCTCTCTTGAATGAACAAATTTATTATGCACTAAAGTCTACAACGGAACCAATTATATGGACTTAAATCAATAAAAGGGAAAAAAAAAGTAACAAAACATAATTGTTTGCCGGCAACAAGAATTCCATATAATGGGTAGTGCAAATTTAACCTGCCATGTTCAATCAAAGGATGATTTGTTTTGTTTAGTACAAATAATACGTTTAATCTGTGCATTATGCTTTGTATTCAGTGGAATATCAAACTATGGTTTGTGTGATACTTAAATCAGAGGATGACTAGAGTAGAGTTTCCTCTCCATTGAGCAATTTGGTATAGTGTTCCAGTAGAATTAATTCAAGTGAAATATTTCTTGTAAACAATGAACCAATGTTTGCCACTTGTAGTGAAGAACTGAAAATTTCCTGATGCATTAACTGTACTTTTTGACCATTGTAATGACTTTATATATCTTCTGTAGTCGGTAAATATAAGGATTTCTCTGTTGCATGTATTTTCATATTCTACCTGTTATCATTTAGTACCTCTCTCGCCTCATCTTTTTCATGATAGTATACCTAATTGTGGCCTTTTGTTTTCTTGCAGTCATTCGTGCTATTCTGGACGTATCCTTTCTCGAAGTTCATATATGTTTTCTTGTTTACTGTGATTCCGTTTCTTAATCTTTTACCAGAACTAATGAATAAAGTAATCCCGTGTTCATATTTAGCAAGAGTATAATCAAAAGGTATGATGGCCCTAACCACCAGATCTCAACATAAATGTAGCTACTTGAGCCACTCTAAGAGGGAGAAAACATCATGAGAGTTGTTCCGAAACTACCTAAGCTTGTTTCCTAAAGTGATATACAGCCAAAAAAGTAAATGAAATCCTCCTGTATATATTTTCATAGATTTTATGTTCTTTGTTAAGAAGGTCGATTTTGAATAAAACTGTTATTAACATCCTAGAACACATTACCGTGCAATATACTATATTACATTATTTTGTTTTGTGAGATCATATCACTTATTGCCTCCTTTCCTTGACATGCATTAGATTTGCCTATGACATCGTGCATATTTTCTGAAGACTCTAGGAAGAATGTTCAGAATACAAAGACAACAGGTGCTCTATAAAGAAACACTATTGTTATAGTTCGATGTGCGGCTGGTGTGAGAGTATGACGTGCTCTATAAAGCTGGCCATGATTCTGATTTTCTTCTTTTTGGTAGCGGGCAAGTATGCTGTTATGTTTTAACTTTAGAAATGCATTTTTTGTGAACCTCAGCTACCAACCCATTTTTTTCTGGAATGCTTGGGTTGCTGTACACACTACACAGTGAGTCAGGTTTACACCATCTCCTGCAACAGCTGACCATTGTTACCGAATCCATGCACATTACACTGCTAAACTTTATTGACATATGTTTGTCCTCAAAACTATATACAAGAGGAGTTGAGACTATTGAGTTAGTTTTTTGTCAAAACCATGTGATTGCATAATGTCTTGAAAACCTTTGTGTGTTTAAAGTCCAGCCAAATCTGGTGGAGACAGTTGTGGCTGCATGTGTTCTCTTTGTTTATTATTGCTATCGATGATCTCCAGCATGACTGCCTGCTGGTGCCCTTCCTTCTACATTAGTGTTACGACTTTGGCAATTCTGTAGCTGCAACAACTTCCAGCTCTATACTTCCAGTCCCGCGGCCTTCATAACCATTGGATATGTTCTTCATGAAATCAGCCTTGATGGACCCGAGGTCAATGCCATAGCTTTTACCAGTAGACAGCCCCCAGTAATATACTACAGATGGCTCTGGCACACAATGGCCAATGTATTCCGTTGGATTGGGATCGCAGAACCCCTGCAACTCCTCCAACTGTAAAGTAACGAAATGGATATTATGACTAGGGGAACATATATATGGTTCAACTAACTAGTAATCAGGAAACAGCAGCAGAGTTGCACCTTAATAAGAAGGTAACGCATTCTAGACTTGACCCAGCCAACCCACTCGCCAAACTCATCCGGTTGAGACGTAGAAATGCGTATTTTGAGAAACTGTGCATAGATTTTATTGTAAACAAATGTCTCAAACAAATGTGTCCAATCGAAATCTGGCCGGAGAAAATCCTGCATTTATTAACCACATGGTTTAAGAAACTGAACTGGAGCTTCAATGAAGTTTGTCAAGAACAAGTTAGTATGGACGACAACCTTTGTCAGAGCATGCCCGCGCAGGAACTCTTTCCTGATTCGGTTGAATGTACTTCTGGTGATTTTAGAGTAACAGAATTCAGCAGGGCAGCTGCTTGGAAACTGGATGGGCATTAGAAACCTCTCAAGATTATTATAGTTTGGTGTCAATGCCATTGTGCCATCTCCCAAAATTACGGGTGTTGGCCAAGGCCACAAGGCAAATGTCTTGAAGAACACCGAAACCATAGTGCTCAATGGGCTGTCAGGATTCCACCAACAAATAAACGCGGCTAGGACAGCCAAATGCACGCCTCCAAAAAATCCAAATGCCTGCGTATTAATTGAAACTCCTGTCATCAGTATATATGTTGGCAAAAATAAGTGTTGGTAATATAGAATCAATTCTTACATGTCCATAAATGCCGCGTCTTTTTGCCCAAAACTTGACACATCTTAAAAGTGACTGATATGCCTGTGCGGAAAGAAATCAAAAAGGCAAAGGAAGTTGGTGCAAGAAGATAACAGACTGCACTCTGCAGTAAAACATATCATATGAATATCCATTATGAGTTTGGAGACGATGGAATAGCTTACTGCAATATCTGGCACAAGTTGAAGGATGCGCTGATTAGCGCGTACACCAGACAAACTTCTCCAACTGACCTCATCGATATTTGTCAAGTAGATTGAGTTGAGGACATCCAGATTCTACATGTCAAGAAGATGTATTGTTAGCTTTATAGAATTTAAACTTTCCTTTTGCCAGTAGAGACTTCCTGTTCAGCATGAACACCTACCTCAGGAATGATCATTGTATTAAGCTTGGAGTAGGGAAGATCAATTGGAACCCCATCAAAGTTGAATCGCATTAAAGGAACCCTTGCATCTCTGATGCAGACAATCTCTGAGACTTCTGGTCTACTCGCAAGCATGTTCCGCAGAACTATGAAGAACTCTTCCTACAAGGATGATGATATAGAGAAATGAAGTATAGAGCAGCATTCCATAGAAACAAAATGGAAAAGCAATGAGAAATTGAGAATGACTTACTTCCATAGTGGCAAAGCATGGTCCAACACATAAAGCATCAATATCAGAGTTGCAATCGTACACCTACATGGAGAAATGTTTGGTAATTTGGCAGACAGAGGGATTCATAACCAACCTAGACCGAGTCCTTAAGAGTTGGAGACTCTAACATAATACAGAACAGGACAGATAGTAAGGTGGTCAGGGGGATTGATAAACTCAATAGCATTCAATGATGGAACAGAACAACTGAATTAAGGTCAGGACATGTACGAAGAATAAAATCAAGATGCCTCGCAGTTTGCACCATGAAGCAACATAAGTAGTGTAACTAAGTATATGAAATAGTAGTATATCTTTACTTACGCCTAGGCCATAGGACCCATATACAAGGATTCTCGCAGAGGCCTCCCTAATATAACTCTCTGGGAATCCACGGTGGTAAGCAACAATCTTTATCCACTGCATCACAATCTATAACCAACATGTAACAGAATCAGCGAGGTTAAATGGAGAACAGCATGAAAGCATAATTGGACAAGAATTAGATAAATGAAGACCATGCAAGAGAATTGTTCATTTTTAACACATGATCAAGAGAAACAACCTTTGATTTTAATAGCTACAATATCTGGTTTGCTCTAACATGATGCAGAGGAAAAGTTCCGATAGCATATTGGAAATATCAACAAACTGGTGGAGATTATAATTAGCAGTTGCATAAAGAGAAAAATATCACCTTTTGGAGATTGTTAATGGCGTTTCTTCTATTCATTTCCTCCTTCTGAGAAGGCACCAATCCCTCCCTTTCCATAAGCTAAATAAGGGTAAAGCAGTTCTCAGAAAATTATTCAAGAAACGGACTCCACAAGAAAAAGAAATCAAGAAAATGGTAAAGCCCACACAAAAGAATTTGTAAATAAGAAAGAAGATTATCAAGAAACGAATTGAAATAAAAAGTTGGAATGAACAAAAAAACATAAACGAAGTGAGAAGAAATTTTCAAACCTGAAGCAAAGATATTGATCTTTCAAGCTCCATTTGAAAAGGGTAAAATGCATCGGAGAGGGGGAAATGGAAGCGACAGAAGGGACAAACCAATAGTTGGCAGGGGTGAAGGGTAATTGTTTCTTGATTCACGAATTCCATACATAGCACTGTAGCAGAAAATATTAGACTTGATGTGAATCCAGTAGATGTCAATGCTGTAGAAGATAAAGGCACAACAATGCAGGTGAAAGCAAGGTGCTTGAATTTTGCAGAGAGAAAAGCTTCCAAGATTTTCTCTTGTGGGATTTTGTCTGTAATTTTGAATCGCAATGACACAAATACGGGAGGACTGAAGCCGTGAAGACTGAAGACTGAAGCAATGGATGGCGTAATTGTGTCACGCCACGTGTCCAAATTTCATTTAGCATATGGGCTGTTGCAATAAATTGGGCTGAAACAGCCCAAAGATAGTGGATTAAATCGGCCCAACAGTGAGTGTCGATGATTGGTAGGCCCCTACTCTCCACTCTCCATGCCATGCCACCGACGAAATAAATATTGGGAGTACAATGATGAATGATCTATTGATCTTTGCAAGTGTTATTGCAAAATTACTTTTTACATAAAATATACAAATTGATTTAATTAATTTCCCTTTAAGTGAGTGGTGTAAGAAATGAGAGTGTGAGAAGGCGATCCCATACTTGATATTTCTATTACTCGGCTGGCTACTTTGGAGAAATTATGTTGTAAATTGATGAGATTGATGGCAGATTGGCACGTCGTCCAATGGGTTGCGCCATCTATAAAGGATCTGTTCGGCTGCTCATGAACCAATTTGTTGCCTTTTCCCCAGTTTCAAGTAACCAATCAGTAGCAGTAGCACCATCACTTTTTTGTGCAATTACCACATACTACTAATATTTTCATTTTAGAAAACAAAACACTCTTATTGCCTATTACTATTGGTTATGATGCTTCATAACATTTAAATTCAAACATCATGCTGGTTTTTAATATTCTCTATATATGTTGCGGGGTTGTGTGAAATTTATATTATTCAAATTTGAGAGAAAATGCTATATTATTTAGCTAGTAACATTAAAACTCTAAACTTTACCTCCTTAATTTTTAACTTTTTAAAATTAAACATCTCAACTCCAATTTTATTAAATTCTAATATCAATACCCAAAATTATCTCAATTTGAAATTATTTTTACTATTCATTTTAATTTTTTTGTAATTTCCTACGCATAGCATTAATTTTCATCTATTATAAATTTGATTATATTTAGAATGCAAGACTGTGCACATGTTTTGTGTCATTGTGTGTGCGCCTCATTATATGCAAGTCAGAGATTATATATACATAAATTATAGACTTATCATAATTCATAAACAAGCACATGTAAGCATTAAATTCGAAATAATTGAGAAATAATACTTCTGATATAATAATAATAATAATAATAATAATAATAATAATAATAATAATAATAATAATAATAATAATTACTATTAAGAAATACAACATCCATCCTATAGTTAGTAAGTAATACTTCGTACATGACAATGGGATTGGTTCGCTAAAGCATAATTGTGAAAAAGAAAAAAGAAAAAAAAGAGGGAGAAAATAAATAAGTATATATTTTATTTATAGATGGCGAGAGAAAATATTACTTCCTCTGTTCTCAAATAAATGCAGTCATCCTGCATTTTACGTAGTCCAGTATACATTTTTAAATATTTATAACTCAAATTTTGTATAAGTAAAAATTATAAAAATTTGATATTCTAAAATTATGTGATTAGACGAATCAAACAAGATCTCATATGACTATGTTTTTTCTTATATAACTATGTCTAAAAATTTAGTTAAGGTTACCCAATGAATAGTTACCACTATGCAAATGGTTCATTTATATGAGATATTGAGTATAATAACTAAAAAATGAAATATTGGAAGTACCTATTTTAAAATAATAATAAAAATATGACAATTATTAAGAATTAAAAAGTCCAAAAGTATTAATCCCTACATTGTTATTCTTGAGAACAAAATGCAAATAGGCTCTCCAAGATTCTTCCCCTTTCTTTCCAAGATCATTTCTCCGGCCACCACCGATGGGAGATACGGAGATGACGGATCATGGTGGCCTTCCACCTGATCTGGATTCCGAGCCTCGATCAGCCAAACGTCCTAGACCACTTTATAGTGAAGCAGTCCGCCGGAGAGATGGCTTCATCCATATACCTACCGAGGACCTTTCTTTGGATCTTGCCGGCGATGATGAAGATATCATTGAATCTGAGTATAATGGTATTCCCCGGTTCCAACTCTCCCCAGCTTTTAAAAGTTCTTTGCTCCGATGCTGGCGCTTCGCGGTGGTTTTAAAAGTAGTGGGAAGGAATGTTTCCTATCGCATCCTTAGAGCTAGGCTTAATTCCATTTGGCCAGCGTCCGCCTCACTGTCCCTTATCGACGTGGAGAATGGGTATTACATTGTTAATTTCAAGACTGAAGAGGACTCCCTTCATGCCCTCACCGGTGGCCCGTGGATGGTTTCCGGTCAATACCTCCATGTTCAAGCTTGGGATGAGAAATTCAATCCGATCACCAATTCCATTAAATCCATGGTTGCATGGATTCGGTTTCCTAGGATACCAATGCATTTATATAATCGGCAATACCTTCTTCGAGCCGGATCGGCCTTAGGACAGGTACTGAGTATTGATTTTAATACTGATGAAATGGCGCGTGGACGTTTTGCAAGATTGGCAGTCAAGATCGATATCGACAAGCCCCTCCGTCCCCAAGTCATGCTTGAAGATGAGATTATCAATGTTGAGTACGAGAACTTGAAACTTGTTTGTTTTAATTGTGGGCGGTACGGGCATGGCACTACTTCTTGTCCGGAATCCAAGAAACCTATTCCTGAGCAACCTGTTGCAGATCAAGCCCAGCCGGAGATAGATCCCAAACATCAAGACCGGAGTGGTTTCGGGCCTTGGATGCTTGTTCAGTCAAGACGGAGACAGCGCAATGTTGCAGGGCCTAATCCTTCTATTCGTGGTCAGAATCAGAATCGTTTCAACGTGTTAAAGGATGATCATATTTTGCCTGAGATGGTTGAGCCTGACTCGGCCACTGCTGTTGCTCATCCAGCACCTATTCGCACCTCTGTATCTCATACTAAGCTTACTAATCATCCAGTTCAAATCTCCTCTTCGCCCTCTGATCAGTGTCTTAATATTCCTCCATCAACGTTCTCTCATCAAGTAGCCAACTATCTTTCCTCTCATCGGCCCCCTCAGCTGGCCAGTTCCCCTATTTTTTCTCATGCAAACCCTACTAGTGGGCGTGTTTCTCGATCCCGATCTCCCCCCAACCCTAGGGATAGAGATTTGTCTCCTTCTTGGTCCCAACAACCCTCTGGTGCATGGACTAAAGCTGTTTCCTCATCCTTACCTCCGGAACACCATGCAGCAGTGGAAGTTATTGATTCGTCCATGCCTTTTAACAAACGCAGCAAGAGTGTTGATGGCCCTATTCGTGGGAGGCCCCCGGACTCATCTCATAATGGCCGCCTTATCCAGAAATCTACTTCTTCCAATATTCCATCTTCAGGACGGGAGCGGGTGGCCAATAGGCCAACTTAGCGTTTTTTTATTCTCTTCAAGTTTCTCTATCCTTAATTATATATCCTGTCCTATGACTGTTAATTTTGCTTGTTGGAACGTCCAGGGCGCAGGTTCATCTTCTTTCCGGAGAGAGTTTTGTGATCTTACCTCTAGCAAACATATCGATCTTATGGCCATTTTTGAACCTAGAATCAGTGGGATTCAAGCTGATCGATTCATCCGCAGGAGTGGCTTCCCTCACTCTTTTTGTGTGGAGGCATCTGGATTTGCTGGAGGTATTTGGGTATTATGGAAGGACACTATTGATATCAAAATTATTGAATATCATTCTCAATTCATTGATACATGCTTAACTACCTCTGATGGTGTTATTTTTATTACCATGGTGTATGCTGCCCCTAATAAGTATCGTCGTGCATGGTTATGGCCTGAGCTTCTTAGAATTAATAATTCTCGTCATGATCCCTGGTTGATTGGGGGAGACCTTAACTGTATTGCCTCATATGATGAGTCTCGCGGTGGTAGTTCTCATGTTTCTTGTGATGAGCTTAGCCATTTGTTGCAATCTGATTCTTTATCTCATGTCAAGACTTTTGGAAGTAAATTCACTTGGGCTAGAGGTTTATTACGTCGGCGGCTTGATAGAATGGTTGGTAATACTGCTTGGCATGATAGATACCCTCAGTGTACTGTTGAAGTTCTCCCTAAAGTCCACTCGGATCATTCCCCTCTCCTTATCAGGATTCATACTTTATCTGCTCATTCTAATGCTACAGTCCATAATTCTTTCAAGTATTTGGCTTCTTGGCAGAGTTATTCTAGTTTTAGGGATTTAGTGAAGTCTACTTGGTCTGATGAGGCTCCTCTCCATATCCTTATTAATAAGTTCAGATTGGCAGCATCCAATTGGAACCATGCTACTTTCAAATCATTGAGTAAGAGGAAAGCTCGGATTAGAGGAAGACTTCAGGGCATTGAGCGTGATCCTAATTGGCTTGAGAATAGATTCTCCAGGCGTCTTCATTCCCAGTTGTGTGCAGAGCTTGGTTCTATCCTGGAAAAAGAGGAACTTAATTGGATTCAACGGAGTACTAGGAATTGGAATTTGGCAGGAGATCAAAATACCAGTTTTTACCATGGTTATGTCAAGGCTAGAAAGAGGAAGAATTTGGTGTCTATTCTTAAGGATGCTGATGGAAACACTCTTAATGATGAGAATTCCATCCAGAATATGGTGGTTAAGTTTTTTCAAGATCTCTATACCAGTAATTTGGCCCTGCCTCACCCTCCACCAGTGCCTCTTGGTCAGCTTGCTATGTTGTCTGCTTCTGAGGGTCAGTCGCTAAGTTTAGTTCCTACTAAGTGTGAAGTCCTTACGACTATTAAAAACATGGCTCCTCTGAAAGCCCCGGGACCTGATGGTCTTCATGCTAGTTTCTATGTTCATAATTGGTCCATTGTTGGTGATTCAGTTTTCCATTTTGTTAAGGATTGTTTTAGAGGTCATATTGATTTAGCTTCCATCAATCAGACATCCATTGTGTTGATTCCTAAGGTGGCTAATCCGATCTCAGTAACTCAATTTCGTCCCATAAGCCTTTGCAATGTGATCTATAAGATCATCACCAAAATCCTTGTCAATCGGCTCACTTCCATCCTTCCCCAGTTGATCAGTCAGGGACAATCTAGCTTTCTTAAAGGGCGTGTTATTCAAGATAACATCATTCTGTGTCATGAACTCTCTCACTATCTCAGCAAATCCTCAGCAAAACCTGGTTACATGATACTCAAGCTTGATCTAGAGAAGGCCTGTGACAAACTGGAATGGAGCTTTATTGAAGATACTCTTGTTTGCTTCGGTTTTCCTAGTTCTGTTATCCATATTATTATGCATTGTATTACTTCTTCCTCTATGCAGGTCTTGTGGAATGGGAAACCCTCTTGCCAATTTAAACCTTCTCGTGGCATTCGTCAAGGGGATCCTTTATCTCCCTATATTTTCATCATGTGCATGGAGAGGCTTGGAGCCATGATCAATCAAGCGGTATCGGATAAGAGATGGTCACCACCTCAATGGGATAAAGGGAGCCTTAAAATACCTTATCTTTTATTTGTCGATGATATTATGCTTTTTGCTAAAGCTTCTTCTGACCAAGCTATTCATATTAAAGCTATTCTGGATTATTTTAGTTCATTATCAGGACTGGTGATCAGCAGCTCTAAATCTCGTTTGATGTTTGGCAATATTGTCAATAGAGAGGATCGAAGACAGATCACCAATTTCTTTGGTTTCCCTAATGTTCAAAGTCTTGGTGTTTATCTTGGTATTCCTATGTCCATTAATAAGCTGGCTAATTCTGATTTCAGGTTTCTCATTGATAAGCTCAAATCCAAGCTCAGCAGTTGGTCCCATCGCCATCTTAGTCTAGCCGGCAGATCTACCCTTCTCAAAACGGTTCTTCATCCTCTTTGCATGTATGTTATGCAAGTCATTCGCCTTCCCATGAAGACTATCAATGATCTTGAGAAGATTTGTAGAGACTTCATTTGGGGATCCCATTATAATAATCGCAAAGTTCATCTCATTGCCTGGGATAAGCTTACTACAAGACTTGAGCATGGTGGTCTTGGCATCCGCAACCTCAAAGATTTTAATGATGCCTTATTGATGAAGAGTTGGTGGAGCCTCATGACTAGAGATACCCTATGGACCAGACTCATGAAGCTGCGCCATAGTTGGAGAGGCAACCGGTTTACTCACCATGCTTCTTCACTTTCACAATTTGCTAAGGATCTAAATTCCTCTAGCCAATCCTTTCACTCCATGCTTGGTTGGAAGATTGAAAGTGGTAAGAATACCCTTTTTTGGCAAGATAAGTGGACTCATTTGATATTATTTTGCAGGATTTCACGACCAGGCCTTTGTCCCAGGAAGAGTTGGCCAGAACGGTGTCCACTTACGCCTCGGGTTACTTTTGGAATGTCCAGGAGCTCAGGCCTATTCTCACCAATGAAGGATTAGACATTCTCATGCAATGCTCGACCCCTAAAAAATTGGATCTCTCGGATAGACCTTTCTGGCGTCCAGCTTCGAATGGGATTTTTTCCATTGGTAGTACCATGGATAAACTCAATGCAAGATCATCAGTCACCTTCTCAGATTAATGGAAAGTTGCTTGGAAGTGGCCTGCCACTCATCGTGTTCGTATGTTTCTCTGGTTAGTCTTGCATAACAAGTTGCTCACAGAGATGGAAAGACATCAGAGACATCTTTCTCCTGACAACTCTTGCTGGAAGTGTGGTGAACCTGAGAGTTGCTTACATGCTCTAAGGGACTGCCCTTCTTCAGCTATTACTTGGACAAGTTTAGGCTTTTCTTACTTGCCTAATTTTTGGTCTCTTGATTTGATGGAGTGGATTACTGCCATGCAGTGTACTGCTATTGGGGAAGCTAAAGCCTCATTGTTTGCTTTTGGGATTTGGCTCATTTGGAAGTCGCGTTGTATGGAGTTGTATGGCACCGAGCCAATCCATTGGTCTACTGTTCCATTCAACATTAGAAGATCCACTAACCAATTTCTTGCTGCACGAAAGGAATTTAAACTTTTTGGCATCAAGACTTGGCAGTGTGATAGGGCTCGTTGGGAGCGACCGCCGGAGACTTGGACGAAAGCCAACTGTGATGGTAGTATTAAACGCAATTGCAGCTATTCCGGAGGGATACTTCGGGATTCTAATGGGCAATGGATTGGCGGTATTCGGGTTAAAGATCACCTTTCTGATGTTCTTCATGCGGAATTGCAAGCTATCCTTCTCACCATGCAGTCAGCCTGGTCGTCTGGCATTCGTCGTCTTGAGCTGGAGTCTGATAGTCTTGAAGCTGTTCAGATCATCAATTCATCTGCTCCTGTCTCGGGTCCTGCTTATTTCTGGGTGTCGCGCATCCGTGATATGATTTCATGGGATTGGATTATCCGTGTGCTCCATATTCCTCGTGTATGCAATATGGCTGTGGATTGTTTCATCAAGGGCCAACCTTGGCTTGGGAATGTGCAACACTTTCCCCGTCCACCCGATTTTGTTATTGATGCTCTTTTTGTTGACCGTTTAGGTCTGTATCAAACTATTCAAGTTTTGCAATAAATGGCTTCGGCCCCCCTTTTTTCGAAAAAAAAAAAGTCCAAAAGTATTAGGGGGGTGTATTCAATGTAGAGTCTGTAGGATTTTTTTGGACTTTTAAAGTTGGGGTGTATTCAATTTAGATTTTAAAAAGTCTTTAAAAATCTAGGTGTATTCAATACAGATTTTTAAAAGTCTTTAAAAATCTAGGTGTATTCAATACAGATTTTAAAAAGTCTTTAAAAATCTAGGTGTATTCAACATTCCATGGATTTTAAATCTTTATAGATTTTAATGGATTCTCTTAAAAAATATAACTACACAAAATCTCTCTAAAAATCCATGAATTTCTAAAAGTCAGCCAAACTCTACATGGAGTCTATACAAAATCAATCGACTCTGAAAACTCTACGTGGAGTCTATGGACTTTCTAAATCCACCAACTTTTTAAAATCCATATAAATCTGAATTGAATACACCCCTAAGTGTAAACGACAACAGATGAGGAACCTTCTTACTTGTATGATACTACAATTAGAAGTTTAAACTTTAAAAGTAGAAATTGGATTTGGACCTAATAAATCTACAAATTAGGCAGAGTGCAGAGTTAATAGTATACATATAATGAGATGAGCTGAGCTAAGCCGAACCCCAACCACGGATCTAACCACGTGGCCTCTGCCACCCACACACTTCTCCATCACATATAATAATAGTAATTCCTTCATAAATCATACTTAATTCATTCATTCAAATTTTGAATTCAAAATGCTTACCAAAAGGATAGACTGAATTCAAATCATTACTCCAAAATTAACTTGTCCATTTCTTATCCTATCTTACATGTAGCTGTAAGTTCTGATCACTTGTGAATTTGATACTTAATCCACTGATCAACTTCAAAATGGGTTTGCTAATTTACCCAGCATCATCTACCCTTCCTACACTGTTTCATTGTGTAAACTGCTGAATTATAGTAATTGTGGAATCTGTGAATGGTTGATTGTCATATTGGGTATAATATTTAAATTATGGTATTTCTTTTTACAGCTCCAAAATATATATCTCAAAAAGACCCATTCTGACAAATATAGAACTGATTCCATGTTGGTTCAACTCAAGTCATTGACAAATGACAATCGAGATTTAAGTCATTCAATAAATCAATCATTTTTAAACAAGTTCCAATTCGGCTTAAAAGGCACAGACTAGCCAAATCTGTAGTATCTTACAGTATTTACTTGGATAATTTAATACTCCCTCCGTCCCAGGCAAGATGTCTGGTTTGACTTTTTGGCACTGTTCATTGTTTAACTTTGACTCAATATTATTATAAGTATATTTTTGAGAAAAAATAATCGAGTTGGATCTTGTTAGAATCGTATAATCATGTAGTTTTATAATATATATTTTACATAATTTTTTGTTGTATATATTTTGAGAATTAACGATTGAAAAAGTGCATTGGATTGTGTGCAGAAATGAAACAAGACATCTTAAATGGGACAGAGGGAGTAGATACGTAAGAATAAAATTTCATCTGATTAAACAATTTGAGTCCACACAACTCATTTTCATTACTTGTGGTACCAACTTTAGTGCCAATATACAGCCACAGTGAACAACATCAAGCATATGGGAGTTGGAAATAATCTAGAGCTGGATCAAGGCAACAGCTGCCCGTGAGCCCGGGTTCCATCACCGGCTCCAGTTGTGGGTCGTGGGGGGTTGCACGTATGGAGCTGGATGGCCCCGGGAATTGAAGACAATGGAGCCGGGGGGCGGGCCTGTCCTAACAAGAAGCAATTTGCAACTTGCAGGTTTGGTCTCGGTGTGTCGCCCTTCTCCCTTGTTTGGCAATTGGCATCAATCAATTTCCACAAGCTACAACGCTTGTTAGGTCGTTTGATATTTTTCTGCTAGGACCCAAAGACCATTACAACACATATGCAGTATGCTGTGGTGTTGTGCAGCAGGTGCAGGTCCACACATTTATTGCATAGCCCACCTTCACCTTAATTGCGCCCAATTTCACATGCTCCTTCTTATGTCATGTGTCTCTCTTACATGTACGCTACAATAAGAATAATAATGCTCTCCTTGTCCATGTGTGATGTATGTATACAGTATGCAGAAGTAAATATACATTGCTTGGAGGAGTCTTGGTTACATTATTATTTATATACAAAGAAAAAAAAGAACATATCATGATCAGTACTCCAGAACAACACACAAGCTCAAATTAATATATAGATCATATCACAGAATACACATGGTCAAATCTGTTATACTTAGCTGCTCAAATTAATTACATGCCTCACAAAAGTAGCAGAATCAACACACTCCAAGCCTTGCCATAAAAATTATGCATCTGTGCTTGTATTCCCTCACATTTATTTTTATTCCTCCAAAAGCTATTCAGCCTAATATATCCATTAGTGTGTAATCTCCATTTCCCAGATTTGTTCCTTGCTATCTGAATTAAGTTGCAGGAGCCTGTTCAACCATACTGCAATAAATCAAACAAATACTCTGTTACCGACAAACACTACTGTAAGACCTAAAATAAGATGATGATCAGTAGTTAAATATAACAATGTACCGATTTGGAGATTTGGCCTCGGGTAATGGAAGGAGCACACCAGAACCAACTAGTGCATCAACATTGTTAACCCCTGCATTCGTGTCAACAGAACTGGGAACAGCGACCACGGATCTAGTCCTAGGAGAACTTCCGACCGGGTGGCAACCTAAACAAGATTATCAATCATACTCATCATCAAATCGCAACCAAGTACTGGAAAAAAGTAATAAACCTGAGCTGATCTAGTGTGTACCTTGAAAAATGATCACCACACAAAAGAGAAGTGTGAACAGAATAGCCATCAGGTTTCCACTCGATGATGCTGAAATAGATGCTGCCTTTGCTTCTTTCATTTTCTTCAGCGCCTTCATCCGCTCAATCCGGGCGCGCTTGATCATGGCGAGTTCAGAAAGTTCTTTGATCAGCTTCTGGTCGGCTGCATCCAGAGACAACCCCCTTGGAGGTCGTGGAGGCTTGGGAGGCTTCTTTGCACTGGTCGATTTGCGGTTATCCCTCTTGTTTTTCTTCCCAGATTCCAAAGAAAGGTCATCCACAGATTTTGGAATACCTGCAGAGTGATCTACTGGCTTCTCAGCCTTCAATATTCTGTCTATGTTGAAGGATGCTATATTTCCAGTCTTGTCTTCTGAAAGGGGTGGAGGACTTCCCACATTCACTGTATTTTCGCAGCGCTCGATATCAATGATGACACTATCTGATCCTTTAGTTGGAGTGTGATCCATAGTCGCCCCTTTTCCCTTAGGCCTTCACAATTTTGCAGAACTAAATACTGTGTTTCGGATTTAACCAGAAACACCAGTTTCAACAGCATCCATTATACAGATAGGATACAAGACTATTATTATTGCAGGAATTCTTCAATTCTCACATCCCTCACAAAACTGGTATTGTAAAAACCAACTAGCCACTACTTCCTTGTCTGGATTCTCAGTGCAGATACAGCAATTGTACAAGTCAATCTGAAGGAAAACCCAAGGAAGTATATGAGAATTGGGAAGTGAATGGCCATGGTAATAATGAAACACAAAGGCAATAATGAAAAGAAACAGCATCACGAAAATAAAGATAATAAATACATTGCTATAATCCCACAAATAATTGCTCGTTCGGAAAGAAAGAAACAAAAAGGAAATACATAACTATTCAATTATTGTAGAAGGGGAAAGAAAACAAAATAGTGGGTCAACCTCAAACATGGCCATTAGCAGAGAAAAGAATCAACAAGCTCATGGAAATTAAGAAGGGATCTTTTCCAGTGTCCCAAATAACCAAGATGAAATAACTAACTTTCATCCCAGAATGGAATTGAGAGAGTGAAACAGGTGTTTACCCCAAATAAGTTGCAGAATTAAGAAAAGACAAGGCAGCAGCTAAAAATCTCACAAAAAGCAAATATATCTCGAGTTCTTTTGTTGATGAGAAAAATCAAGAAATCAAGAAATTAGAGACCTTGGAGAGATTAGAGAGCTAAAAAAACACACTTACTTCGTTCTTCCTGCCTCCAGGGGCTTTAAGGATTGCGTGGCTCCTTGACAGAAAAATAATCCCTAAGGCCATCTCCAACCCACACCTCTATTTTACAGTTACACTATCTCTATTTTACAGTCAGATTTACAGTTTTCCACTATCCTTCTCCAACCCACAACTCTAAATTTCCCTCTACAATAGAATATTCCATTTTGATTCCCTTTACTATTCATATAATATTACATTTATCAATTATATTAATACATATTTGTATTAATATATATATTAAATATTTATATTTATATAATTTAATTAAAAATAATAATTACTTTGTATTTATATTTATGTACATTAATAATTATCATATTAAAATTATTTTCTTAATATTTAATTTAATTTTTTAATAATGAATAAAATTTAAAACTATATTACAAAAAAGTAATTTTAAAAACAAACAATTTATTAAACACATTTCATAACTCATAATACATTAAACATCATAACTCATGCGTTCTTCCCACAAATGTTCAATCAAAGCATTACGAAGTGATATATGTGCATCTTTGTCCTTAATTTTCTTAAATCGGGCAAGAAATGTCTGGAATTGATCGAGTCCTTCATTCACAATTTCAACGTCTGGGATAGAAACTTCTCTTGCTTCATCGATGGGTATATTAAGATCCCGCTCATCCTCAATTATCATATTGTGCATGATAATACACGCAGACATAATATCATGCAAATCATCCTTGCTCCAATACCGGGAAGGATTTGCAACAATTGCAAACCGGCTTTGAAGAACTCCAAACGCCCGCTCGACATCCTTCCTACACGACTCTTGTTTCATTGCAAAATACCTCTTTTTTTCTGTGCGAGGATCGTGAATAGTTTGAACAAGTGTTGCCCACTTTGGATATATTCCATCCGCGAGGTAATAACCCATATCGTACACTTTTCCTTGGATGACATAATGCGCTGGTGGAGCGATGCCTCTAGCCAGATCTGCAAAAAGATGAGATCTTTCCAAAACATTTATATCATTATTGGACCCTGGCATACCAAAGTACGCATGCCATATCCAAAGATCGTAATCAGCAATAATTTCAAGGATTATTGTCGGTTTTCCACTACGTCCCGCATATTGCCCTGCCCAAGCAGTTGGACAATTTTTCCACCTCCAATGCATGCAATCTAGAGAGCCTAACATCCCTGGAAATCCACGTTGTTTACCAATATACAGTAGTCTAGCAACATCATTCGGATTAGGGGATCTCATATATTGGTTGGAAAATATTTCAACGATTGCACGACAAAACCTTTTCACACATTCAATTGTAGTTGACTCACCAATATTTATGTATTCATCGACTGCATCCGCCGGCATTCCATACGCCAACACCCGAAAGGCAGCTGTAACCTTTTGTAGAGTGGACAAACCCGGTCTCCCAAGTGCATCCATACGTTGAACGAAGTACTCGTCGTGGCTTCTTAACGCTTCAACAATACGAAGAAATAAATTTCGAGACATCCGAAAACGTCTACGAAACATCTCTTCATTGAAGGTTGGAGTTTCAGAAAAGTAGTCATTGAAAAGTCGTTCGGCAGCTCCTTCTCGATCACGATGGACTACTCTACGCCCACGAACCGAACCTCCATGAACGTTTGTTGAATTTTGGGATGCTAATAATGCCCCTATTGCAAGATTGTTGTTATGCATTTGTTGAAACAATCTTTGTTGAAACTCTTCAAGGTCGTCATCATCGCCGAAGATGTGATTCATCGTTCCTAAGACTTTTATATAATCAAAATACAATGGAAGATGTGATTTATTCTAAACAAGATGTCTACTTTAAATAGATAAATTGAATGTGGCCTAGAAAGAATACGAGCCATTGGATTCATGCTTTAAATCCGAACCATTAGATTTGTTGGTGGAATCTTGACCGTTAATGTAGAATATTATTTAAAAAGACCAAATCCGAACCATTGGATGTGTCGGCAGGATCTAGACCATTGATGTGGCATCCAATTCAAACGACTCGATCTGAACCATTGGATTCATTCTTTAAATCCGAACCATTGGATGTGTCGGCAGGATCTAGACCATTGATGTGGCATCCAATTCAAACGACTCGATCTGAACCATTGGATTCATTCTTTAAATCCGAACCATTGGATGTGTCGGCAGGATCTAGACCATTGATGTGGCATCCAATTCAAACGACTCGATCTGAACCATTGGATTCATTCTTTAAATCCGAACCATTAGATTTGTCGGTAGGATCTAGACCGTTGATGTGGTATCCAATTCAAACGACTCGATCTGAGCCATTGGATTCAATCTTTAAATCCGAACCATTAGATTTGTCGGTCGGATCTTGACCGTTGATGTGGTATCCAATTTAAACGACTCGATCTGAACCATTGGATTCAATCTTTAAATCCGAACCATTAGATTTGTCGGTCGGATGTTGACCGTTTGATTTGTGAGAACTTTAATTATAAATAAGTTGTAGTGGAATAGACTCTACACCTCCCACATTCCATTTACAACATTGGATTCAACTATATACTCTCCTTTCTTTCATTTATTCTCTATGGCAAGCTCAAGAAATGCCAATTACAGCATTGATGAAGATAAACAACTTTGTCATGCATACATCGAAATTTCCCAAGATCCTGAAATTGGCATATCCCAAAAAAAAGAAATGTTCTGGCAACGTGTTACTGATGCATTGAACCTACAAAAACCCAATCCATCTGTTCCGGATAGAACTTGGCGTTCCGTTGAGAGCCGAATGCAGACCATCTTGGCGGCCACGGCAAAGCTTAAATCTTGCATCCAACAAGTCGAGTATATGAAACCAAGTGGTATCTCCACAAGTGATTTGGTAAGTTTAGCTATGCATTTGACAATCTGTTTTCATGTATGTCAATAGATATTCTAAAACTTTAGTAAATATGCAGATGAAACGAGCAAAGGAGCTGATGATGATGGAAAAGAAGTATGAAAAAGGATTCAAATTTGAGCATGTGTGGGATATATTGAAGGATTTCGAAAAGTTCTCTTGCAAGGCCCAAAAATCACGATGTGAAGATTTTTCAACTCAATCACTCAGTTCAAATACCCCGATGCCGGAATCTCCTATGTCACCTCCCTCAATTCCTTTTTCCGTCAATTTAAGTGATGGTAGCGGCAGTGGATCTGGATCTGGATCTCAACGCCCTTTGGGTGTTAAAAAATCTAAACTGAAAAAGAAGAAAGGTGAAGATATGTCTGTTTTTGTTAATACATTGTTGGAAAGTAATAAACAAATGCAGGCATATTATGAGGAGACAAAGAAAGCCCAAGACCGGAGGATTGCCGCTATTGAAGAGGCGAATGAGTTGGCCAGGAAGAAGCAAGATCAAGAAACCATGTTGATTGATCCAATGACAATTTCCGATCCCATGCGACGTATGTTTATCCAACAATCACAAGCTGAAATAATGGAGAGAATGCGTCAGCAGTCTTCATTCACTCCCAACACTAATTTTGGCTTTCAAAATTATTTTGGAGACATCGGGGGTTCCGGATCTGGCCATGATTTGGGAGATTATTAATTTAGTTTACTGTATTATGTTTTAATTAATTTTTCACTACTTTTGTATCTCATTTCAATTTAAATTTAATGTTATGGTCTTTTAATTTAATAATTTCTATTTTATTATATTTGTATTAAATTTAATATATTAAAAAAAAAGATGAACTTAAATTTTAAAAAAATAGATAAGAAAGAAAATAATTAAAATAAAAGAAAAATAAAAAAAAATTATAAAAAAAATAAAACAAAAATGAAAAAAAAAAGATCTAATAACAAAGTAAATAAAAAAAGAGAAAAAAAAAAAAAAAAAAATAAAGGGGATACCGGGGATGAACAGTGCACCGCAAAAAATTGCGGTGCACTGTGCGGGAACGCCAAAAATGGCGTTCCCGGCCGCAATCTTTGCGGGCGCGTTGGAGCGCCCGCAAGCGGCATTTTCCCCTCCAACGCCATTTTTGGCGGTGCGTTGGAGGTGGTCTAATGGAAGGAAGAAAAAGAAAAGGGGTGAGCTGAGGCTTCTGCTAGTAGCTAGCTTGAAGGATAGGCAGGAAGTGAGCAATAAAGGAAAGGTTTTTAATGGTACTTGCCTTTTGGGCGTTGTCTGAAAATTAATATGAATAAAGTAAGAGTTTATCCTGATCCAGGCCAGCCAAAAACTCTCCACTCGTGCCTCCTTCTATTGCTCCACCGACACCCCCAGCCTCTTTCCTCCGATAAAATCCCCTTGTTCTATGCCATGTCTGCCAAGATTCCTTATGCAGATCGGTTCGGGCCCACCCGCCAGCTCCAGTAAAATGAACGTAAAAAGTAAAATCTCTACTGTAACTCTGTAACTAATCAAGATTGCATCTTTCTTTGATCCAACGTTACTATTTGAGCCGATGTAATAGACAGTGACCGGATTCATAGTTTTTGGGTTGAAGCATGTGAAAATGTTGTCCCGTTTGTAGAATCAAATCCATTTGCTGGGACAGCAAATTATCCGGCCAGATTTCGGCATGGGTTAGAAGCTAATTCATGCTTTGCAGGTGGGGGGCTGTTTGGGCCCATTCCTCAAGTGTCCAGTCTATACAATTTTACTAAGAATTAAAAAAAAATCTGATGCTCGATCGGTATTTGACAAAAATTTTTATACCTGTATGATAAAAAGATATAACTTTTTTTTTTTGTCCGAAAAATAAAATGGTACCTAATTTGTGGTATTAGTTCGTACACGGATCAGAAAAATACCACAAATCAAGTAATTAATTAATTAAAAATGTTAATTTTGGATAAAAGGGTGTTTAATACGAACCAACATCCTTTTATAAAAAAACTAAAATTCTTTGATAAATTATTCACTTGGTTCGTTGTACTGATTTGTGCACAAACCAATGCCACGAATCAATGATCGTTTTATTTTTTCGGACACAAAAGTTATAGTATTTGACATAGGAGTATAAAAGAATTTGTCAGACAGGTATACTAATAATAAATATAATTAGACAAACACAATATAAAAACAATGAAAGATGGTAATATTAATTAATTAAATAATATAAAACAATAATAAAATAAATATTCCCTCCATTTTTTTACTTCACCATTCTCATTTCATGTGATCTAATACATAATTTTATAATTATTAATAAATCAACTTTTATATAAATATAAATTATAAAATATTGATATTCTGAAATTACGCGATTAAACGAATTAAACATCTCACTTTAACTATCTTTCTATCTTGTGTAAGTATGCTAAAAAGTTAAATGAAACTAAATAAATTATCGTGTCATGCAAATGTAAAATTATTTAAAAAACGGAGGAGTATAAACTAGTAATAAAATATATAAGAAAAATATCTATCTTATGTTCAAATTATAATTATCATTTATTTTATTCTTTCTTAAACTATTTTTTGTAAAATAATAATTGTAAAAAAAATTATGTTTAATGTTATTTTTGGCCTTTAAAATTTTAAAACATAAGGGCCAATTCGATAATTATTTATTTTGGCGGCCCAGTGGGCATTTGGGAAGCCCAATATGTTTAGATGATGATAATCATCCGCGGCCGTTTTATTCGGTTCTGCCTCTGCGACTGCAGCTGTACTGTTTCTATATATATTGCCCACTTCACAATCTTGACGTTGAATAATTGGGATGGTGTTTGCGCTACTATCAACGGAAGGTTAGGGTTTATTTTTTCTTTCAGGTTCCCATGGATAAATTCGATAGGCATAGAGGCGGGGATAGATACAACAATAGCGGTGGCGAGGAGCCTCATCATTATAGTTTAAGCAGCAGGCACTCCCGCGGCGGCGGTCCTCCGTTCCACCAACAACGCCCGAGGAACTCCCGAGGTGAGGGAGGAGGGGGCAACAGCCCTCATGATTTTCGCGGAGGTGGATTCGCCAGTGGTGGTGGTGGTGGTGGCGGTCGGGGTGGTGGGAGAGAAGGTCACAGGCCGTTCAGTAGTCCGCCCCGTTTTCATCGGCCGCCTAGCGGCGATCGTGGCGTTGGGGGTGGGGGATTCAGGCCGATTGATGATGGGATTGAAGGGTTTCGACGCCCTGTTGGTGGTGGGGAAGGGTTTGCACCCATGGGTGTTAGTGGCGGGAGAGGGTATCCACCAAAAGGAGTGGGAGGCGTTGGGGGAGGAATTCGACAGATGGATGGTGATAATGGTGCTGCGGGTGATGAATTTCAACAGATGGGTGGCAGTGCTGGTCGTGGGTTTGGACCCATGGTTGAACGTAGCTACTCTGGCGAAGGATTTCGACCCATGGGTGGTGTTCCGTTTCAAGCAATGGGTAGTGGAGGCATTGATGGTGGGAATTTCCAACCCATGGGCGTCATCGGCAATGAGGGTGGAGCTTTTGGACCGATGGGAGGAGGCAGGGATGCTGGAGGGTTTCAACCAATTGGTGGTGGTGTTGGTAGTGATGCTGAAATGTATGGTTTTGATAATTATCACATGCCACCGCCTCCTCTCACAGGCCAAAAGCGAGGATACCCCTTTTCTGGCAGAGAGAAGTCTCCAGGTACCTCATCAGTTCTCTTTATTTAGTGCGATATGTGGTTTATATTCTCTTTGACCTGTCCGATAATTTGTTGAAATGAGCATGGAACGTGGCCATATTGCCTGAATAAGCATAGTTTAATGATGAAGCCGTGATTTTTCTCATCCCATGTTGTTAGTGTTTGTTTGTGCACCTAGGGTGGCTCTTTTACTCATAGCGAGATTTGTTTCAAGGATTTCAATTTATTGCCCAAACATGTGGACTTTTATGTATGTCTTTCTAAAGTGTTCAAAAAATCTAAGGCTAGGAAAAGTTGGATGGTGCAGCGATCCATGGATTTGTGTGATTTTGATTTATTAAAAAAGCTTTAGTTTTGAGATATCTTTGAGTTTCATCTATTAATTAAGAACAAGAATGTTGATGGGAAACTAATTGGCTTCCTTACAAGACATGCGTTTTTAAAAATACACAAGCATTATTTCTTAGAATTTTGGAGCATCATTTGGCTATGACTTAGGTTTGCAAAGCTGAAAGTGGACATCTCGTGAGGTTCTTGCTTCTATTAATATAGTTCTTTTAACTTATATGAACCTATTCAGGATTAAGTTAAGGATGGCGGTATTATTTATTTATTTATTTCTTTTATATGAATTGTTTGCTAACGTTATGAATAGTAGGGGATGCTGCTGCTACTAGTTGTATGTGCATTATGTGTGTATATATTGCCTGGTTTTTTAATCGGTTATTTTACCTAGTTTCATTTACTATTTGCATCTACCGTATTTTTTTGGTCTTTTTACCCTTAGATAGAGGAGGCGGTGGTTTTGCCAAGCTTTTTGTTGGGTCGGTTCCAAGGACAGCAACTGAGGAAGATGTAAGTTTTTTTGTGATGATGAACGCTATATACGATCATCTCAAACCTAGTCTTGGTCAATAAATTTTATGATAACTTTCTTTACAGTTATGTCATATGTTTTGGTGTCATGAATTTCCTTTTCTACCTTATCTTGATTGTTTCTAGCCTGATAGGATTTTTTATAAAAAATTGATGCAGCCCACAAGCAGGGTATATATCACGTGTTTATCATAACTCATAAGTTACTTTTAATCTAAGCTGTAATGATGAACTCCCTACTCCATAACTCATAATAATTTTGACCCAGGCTGTTGTGTCATTTTCTATTTTTTCTTCTCTTATTTCTTTTTCTAGCCAGAATGACCTGAACCGCAGAACAATATTTGTTGTTGTTGTTGTTGTTGTTGTTGTTGTTGTTGTTGTTGTGCTTTTTTTTTTTTTTTTTTTTTTTTTTTTTTTTTCCCGGAAAAAGCTTTTATGGGTCCTCTCAAACTGATATTGTCTCGTATACCATGGAAGTGAAGCTTTTGAAGGGCTTGTTATTCCTTATTTGATGCATAATGATCTGGTTTTTTAAGAATTATTTTGTTTTTTTGGCTTTAAGACTTATCATTGGTCTTTCGGTTCTAGATTCGACCTCTTTTTGAAAAACATGGACGCGTTTTGGAGGTTGCTTTGATCAAGGATAAGAGGACTGGACAACAGCAAGGTATGTGTGCATATCTTATCGCCATACAGATATAATTTTTATTGATGTCTTTTCAGGTCCTTTTGTGGGGGGTTGAAGGAAGCTATTGTAACCTTATCTTTCTCATCAGTTCATTCGCCATCATCTTTTTTGTTCATTCCTCATCATCCAAGAAGAAGACAAGATTAAATATTCTATAAATTGATCCATGTATACTGATAGCAAAGAATTAGTTTTTGGTTTTACATAACTTCTTTCCTGTGGCATAGGCTTGGATTGTAGTTGCTTTACCTTCTGTTTTCATGGAAGTAAATCTGTTGTTGACAGGGAAAACAATGTGATGCCAACTCTTGTTAATAGCTTTAGAATCCAGTCCTTATAATTGGTTCTTTGTTCTTGTTTAGATGCATTTGAATGGCTTGGTATAAACTGGATGGATTTTGGAATGGTTAATGGAACATAATTGGGTTAATTCAATTGGAGCTCCTTGCAATCTCTTCTTTGCTTAGGGATCTGCCTTATGAGATTGCCATTTTCTGTTGTGTGATGGTTTCTATGTATTTCACTATGTCTTATAACTTGGATTTCAGTAGTTTATATACTGGATGTAATATCAATTCATAGACAAATGTCTCGAGTTAGTTTTTGTTTACGTATGTCACATATTGTTCTGTGAATAGGCAGAATGCTTCTGTTGTGTTTGATGTCATTGCTCCATTTGCATCTTTGCATGCATTCTATATTTTGCTGGAACTTTTTTGATGCGGATGTGCCATTAGATGGGATTCTGTTAATCTTTATCATTTTTTGTTGCTGAATTTCCTCTTGTGAATGGATTTGACTTATATTCAGTCTTTATGGTTAATGGTGTATGCGATATCTTGTGGATGCTGTACTGGTTGTGCTCAATTATTTTGATGATGGGGACATGTGCGTTAAGTTGTATTTTTATGGCATTTGGAGTATTTCCCTGGTTTCGCTGCAGCCGCTTAATGTGTGGTTTGGCTTCTTGGGGATAAAGTTTTATTGATACTTTTCATTGAGAGTTGAGAGCCATTATGTTTTGTGGATGTGTTAACGGCCATGATTTTTTTTCCTCTCTCTCTCTCTCTCTCTCTCTCTCTCTCTATTCTCTAAATTTGTTTGATTTTGTTAATCTGATGGTGCTGCAGTGATGGCTCTAGAGTGGCCGGTACCCTGAACAACACTGTTCTTCCTCATCATGTTTTAGTTGTTTTCATGTAGGAGGTTTGTGTTAGATTTTAAGTGTGTGAATGGAATTTTGACCAACTGAAGTTCTCACTGTCAAGTGATATGTTGGTAGGAAGTTGACACTTTGAACTATTGAATGGGCTTCATTTCTACTCTCCAGTGTCCAGGCACTATGATGTATGCATCTGTATTTGATGGGAGGAAGTGGTTGATGGTTTTGCATTGGATGTACCTTTTCTTTATCTTAACTTGAAAGTATTCTATGCTTCAAATTACCCCCATGTTCCAGTGCATTGTGACGGAATCATGGAACATATGATTGGATGATGACTATTATTCCACGTTGCAGTCTGTTGTTGGGTTTAGTACCACAGAAGTTATAGGTTTTGCAATATGTGTATTTGGAACATCTTGCTAAAATGGTGGTGGAGGACCTAGGTCTACGAATTCTCCTTGTAGTATCAGATCTTATTAGCCCAATAGATCCCTCTCCCCCCCCCCCCCGCCCCCCCCGCCCCCCCCGCCCCCGACCCCGACCCCCCCCGTGATGTTAGCTGTGGCTTGTACCTTATTCAAAATTTTCTTAGTATGGTGATATTGTTGATTAACATGAAAAGCTACCATCTTATTGGACTCTTGTCCTAGAGTGACCCTGTCTCAAGTTTGTGAATTACATACATTTGGTCATTCAATTATGTAATGATTTGTTTGTATTTGGATTTTGATATGTTTTTTGTCTAGTCCCTGCTGAGTGATTATATGTCTTATGTTGGTTTCTTGTTCTAATGTCCAAAGATTACCTGGGGCACTGGTACATTTGCAGCATTTCTTTGCATTTTGTGTATTTCTTGCAATTTTAGTGGTAGTAGATTGATATCTTCCGCTCATTTGACATTTTTTTCTTTTCAGAGTTTGGTTTCACTTGAAATATGCACCTGATTGTTTGTATGGTATCATTTGGACTGAACTTATGTATTTTAAGTACGTGGAACTGATGCACTGGAGATTTGTATGGATATTTTAGCAATTCTATTCTTTTGTTGAGTTGTGGGTTGTTTCTGATTGATTTTTTTTTGGTCTGAATGATGAACAATTGGCATCTTCATGCATTCATAATGATAGGTAATTGAGTGTTGCTATGTTATCACACCAAAAATTTGAGCATTGTGTGTTTTATTGCACTCATCTTTAGATCACTTTTGTGTAACATTTTCAAACTGTTTCTGGCAATAGTAGTTGATGGTAATGTGCTATCACAAATTACCTTGCGATGTGGTTGATTTATACCAATGGTTCACATTTGTATGTGATATGGACGTCCAATGTACTTGTCATTTACTCTTGGAATCCAAAGAGTGTTTATTTATTTATTTATTTTTATTTTTTATTTTTATCTAATTGCTATGGTGATGAAGTGATGCCAAGGAGTTTGAACTTGACTATGCTTTGACTTCTCTGGTTATTGTGGAAGTCGAAGTTCATCAGCATCATGAGCATTTTCCTATATTAGTATACATTTTCCAAATTTCCTTCTTATTGTGGTTGGTATTCTTGTGTCATGTGCATAGCCCAATCAGTGATAGAAGACTTTGGCAGTGGCTGGTTGGTTGAGTACTATTGTCTAGTTAAGATTTTTTATTTCCAAGGTTCAGCCTTGCCGACATTTCAATCTTCATGATAGTATGGACAATCATTAATTCCAATGCATATCCTTAATCACTACATCCCTGGTTTGAACTGAAGTTATGAAAGTGTTAAAATGTACAAATCAGCTGTTGAAATGCTTTTCTTTGTCAGCGCAAATGTGTTTATATTGTGGGCACTTTTAAGTTTTTGATGGATGTGGTCGTGCATCTTATATAAGTGGTTTCCGGAAGAAGTAACAATAATCTCTTTTGCTTATTATCTTTACATAATTGATTTATTTTGGGCTTTTGTGATGTGGAACCTGTGTTATGTTTGGTGTCGATGTAGTTATTCTTGATAAAATATGGATATCAATTGTTGGCCTGTGCAGGATGCTGTTTTGTCAAATATGCTGCTTCTGAAGAGGCAGATAGAGCCATTAGAGCACTGCATAATCAATACACGTTGCCAGGGGTATAGTTTTCCTCTTAACTCTTCATTTGTGCGATTAGTTGAACTCCCATGCTTACTCGTGACTTGCACAGGGAATCGGTCCTATACAAGTCAGATATGCAGATGGAGAGCGCGAACGTCTTGGTACTATGTGATGATTTTGTGATACAGATGTTTTTGTGCTATTTTCTGCCTCATTACCACTTTTCTTGGCATTTTGAAAATTTTAATGTTTATTTATTACTTTTAATTTTCTTAATGGTGTTTGTCTGACTGTAGGTGCAACCGAATATAAGTTGTTTGTGGGATCATTGAACAGACAATCTACTGAGAAGGAAGTTGAAGAAGTATGTTCATTTTAATTGTGCAATGTTCTCTTCTTTGGTTATGTGGCTTATCCATTTAAAAAGTTTCTTCCTACAGTGTTAAATACATCTCTTGTTTTGTCTGGTTGAATTCCCACCAAAGGAAATCATCTTAAATGACTTATTGTTGAATTTGCAGATTTTTTCGGCCTATGGCAGAGTTGAAGATGTCTATATTATGCGTGATGAAATGAAGCAGAGCCGTGGTATGCCCCCTTTTAATTTTTGTTGATGCTAAATTTAATTATTTTTAGTATGTATACTTAGCACCTATTAATATCCGTGTTATCTATTCCTAATTCTCAGCTGTATATTTGTAAGGATTAATTTTTTGGGATGATGGAATTTGAGTTTGGTTTTGTTATATTACATTGCTCTTTGTAATAGTGGATTGATCAAATGACCTATTTTTGATCCCTCAATTTTTGACATTATTTACCTCTTCTTTTCCTTTTGAAGGATGTGGATTTGTCAAATACTCACAGAGAGAGATGGCACAGGCAGCCATTAGTGGTCTTAATGGAGTCTATACCATGAGAGTAAGCTCCTTTCATATTCTATGTAGTGCTCTTAGCTCAAGTGTCGTCCATCACAGTTTTTGCTTTTCTGATTTTCACTTTTCAGGGCTGCAATCAGCCATTAATTGTTAGATTTGCTGACCCCAAACGACCTAGACCTGGAGAGTCAAGGTAGCTAGCTATTGTAAATCTTCCCTAATTATTATTGTAATTATGTTTTAGCTTCTTGATTTTTCTTCCATTTCTTGCAAGTAATGAATGTTTATTAGCAATGCATGCTCCAGAAAATTGTTTCGTTGGTCAATCTTAAGGACTCTTATAGCTTACTATATATTTGTATTTGGGATATGTGCTGGATCTTATGTATGAAACCCTTAACTTTTGGGTTTTGTCTGTTGTAGAAATAAAATTTTATGCCTATCCGTGATGCATGTGCTTTATTAATTTGTACCATCTATACCCTTCCCAGAGGTGCTTCTGGACCTGGTTTTGGCCCTCAGTTTTCTGTCCCCGGGATCAGGTATATTTTTCTTGTTCCAGCTTGTGTTTTGGCCCTTTTTGTTGATATTCTAATATTTATACACCACCTGTTATATGTCCTGCTGTGTAGACCTCCACTGGAACATGGTGACTCAGTGCATGGGTCTGTACCTCCCTGGCCTTCACAGACTCCACACAATGTGGGTCCAGCTTCAAATGTTGGAAGCCATGGTTTTGGTAATCAGTTTCCTGGAGGTTCGGGAGTGATGGCTGCCTCTGCCGCTCAAGTCAGTGCATTGATGACTTTATCTTGCTGTGCTTTTTATGTTGCATATCTAATTTGTTGCACATTAAATGCATTTACTCTAATTATTTCAGTTGTGATTGTTGCTCCTTTGACTTGTAAACAGTGGTACTGGTCATCAAGTTTCTAAATGCAGACTGGCGTAGTGAGTCTGAACTGATATATCTTTAACAATTAACTGGGCGGGCTAAATTATGGCCCAAAACTGCTCGAAAAGTAATTATCAGTGGCATGTCTTTAATTGATCTAATTCACACCAATTAAATGAATTCTGGAGATGTAGCCTTTTCTTATCAAAACTTGAAATCCTGTGTTCATCTCATTTTTTTATAACAAAATATAACACTGAATTGAAATTGTACAGAAGACATGATCATGTTTTATCGTTAAACAACTTGAACTGTGTACTTTAAACAATGAAATGATCTTGAAAATTCTGATAGCTGAATATGAGAATATCTCAATCCCAGTTAACCTAGTCGAGCATCATATTATTATGATGCTTCTGTGTTGTGGTTGGCCCACTGTTCTTGGTTATTTATAGTACTGGCATTTGTTCCCAATTTAGCCTGGTTTAAAAGCGTGGTTTCTTTGTTCCTCTTTGAAGATCTTATGTTTATTTATTTATTTATTTTTTCTATTGCCTGTCATAGGTTCCAACTGCAGGCCTCCCTGGCAATGCTGATGGCGCACTGATTGGATCTACTGTTTCTTCTGCACCAATGTCACAAATGGCAAGTGGAAGAGTTGAGCTCGATGGTTGCTCTAATAATGACATTCTTGCATGAAGTTTGGTTTGATATTCACGGTGTTTTGTTCTTCATTTCAGAATTTGAACCAGCCTTTGCCACAAGGACCATCCATTGGCTCAAAAATATCACCTGTACAAAGACCTCTCCAGTCGCCCCAGAATTTGCCTTCTTTCATGCACTTGCAGGGATCTCATGTGCAACCTGGTCAAATGCAAATGCCTCAGCCTGGTGGTCAGGCCCTTTACAGTGGACCTCCATCATCACAACAGCTACTGGGTCGAAATGGTCAACTCCCTGTACCCCATCCTCAAATTCAGCACCACGAACCATCAACTCCTGGACAAGCTCCTGGGATGGCAAATCCACAACCGCCTACTGGGCAGCAGCTTCAACCTCTTTCTCAATCTCCCTCACAATTGGCCCAAATGCTTTCGCAACAGAAGCAAACTCTACAAGCTACATTCCAGTCATCACAGCAAACCTTGAATCAGTTGCAACAGCAAGTACAGCAGCTACAACCATCAAATAAGAATTTAACTACCCATCAGGGTTCAGTAGCTACTAAACAGCAGGTATTAACAGAGCTCTAGATTTCTCATGTGGGGGAATTCCTTACTTATATGTTAGATGGAATTTTAATGATGCCCAACTCAATTTAATTGGAGGATTGCTTCTGTTCATATGTTCTCAAAGTTGATTTTGAATTTTGAATTGGCATCTGACCGAGATTGGTATTGGTGTTGCGAATTGTTAATCGTCACTGTCATCTTGATAAACTTAAATTGATCTAATTTTTTAGTTATTCATTTTTTTTTTCTTTCTCTTTTTATATTATGTCCCCAAATGGGAGTTGGCGTGACATACCACCAACTCCTTGCTGACAATTAAAACGCAATGGAGGGAGTATGTACATGTGCTTCACTGCTAATTAATTGTATTTTTTCTAATGGGTTATAATTATATGTGAATCTTTGTTGTTTCTTCAGTCTAATTGGGCTGGAACATTGCCACAGCCAGTTACCGGTACACATGGGGTCCAGCCAGGTCAAGATTTAGCTGGTTTATCTTCAGTCGTGTCCAATGTTCCTGCAGCGACTCCTGCTAGTGCTGTTGTTACCTGTAATTGGACAGAGCATACATCTCCGGATGGATACAAGTACTACTATAATAGCATGACTTGTGAAAGCAAAGTAAGGTGTCTGTTCCTCTCTAATCTATACTTGGTATAGTGGGGATACTTATTTCCTTTTGATGGTTGCAGTGGGAGAAACCAGAAGAACTAATTCTGTATGAGCAGCAGCAACAGCAGAAACCATCTATCCAACAGCCTCAGGTGCAGTCTCACCCGGAAGGACCATTGACACATCAGACTCCTCAAATGCAAGTACAGTTTCAAGGACAACATCAGTCACATCTTCAGAACCAGACTAAGCCGTTGCAGCAATCTTCTCAATCATCTGTCTGTTTTACTTCACAATATTTATTTTATATTTTGAGATTTAAAATGTGATAGGTTGCAGTTCTCACCTTGTCTTCATCATTTTCAGTACCAAATTCCTGGACATCAAGCTAAACAAGTCACTAATAAGGTATTAGTCACCATATGACATGCTCTTTCTACTTTCTGGGGAACTTGTTTTGCTTGGGTGGAACAAATATTTATTTCCTCCCTGAGTTATGCCTGTGAGTAAGCTGAATTTTTGTCACTTGCTTTTGATATTGTCTAGATGTTTCGAGTCTATGCATGATGTGCCCTTTCATGAGCGTGAATGTGCATGATGTTTTAATTATTGTAAATGGATGTGCACTCATTTGTTTTCCATTATGTCTTTGGTTAGTATGCCAGCAGAGTTATCCAAGTTGTCCTTTCCAGAGTGAGATGATTTATCAATGCTTTCATTACTGAGTTGAATATGATTTATCTTGTAGCATCAGGAACTGGTGTATTCACAAATACCCACAGGGAGTGGTTCACTGAATAACAATCAAGCACAATATCAGCAGGTTAGATCTTTTATTCTTTGTTTTATTTTTTATGTAGTGATTATACTTTGGTTGTAGATTCCTAATACTCAGAGATTTGTAGTTATTGCTTATCACTGTTTCATCTTGGGATTTAATATTTTATGCTTGATAGGGTGCCCATGCATTGCAAGAATGGATGTGGAAGAATAAGCATTCAGGTTTCCACTTCTCTTTAGCTCTTCATTTTTGACAAAAAAAAGAAAAGAAAAAAGATCCAAGTTACCCTAGCTTCTGTCTTGCATGAGTCGTTCCATATTTGTCACGTTTTTTAATAGAGAGATCTAGGATGCATCTGTCGGAGTACTGTTCTGTTGGCTGATATTATTAGTACATACCCTATACACTTTTTTCCTTTTGTTTTTGTGTACAGGAACAGGAACATAATCCTGGTTAGACAGGGAGTTTCTTTAAGCGGGTACATTATTGTCAGGAAGAGAGCAATCAACACTTAGCTATGTCCCTGATGAACTCTGAGGGATTGTCACATCTCAGTCTCCTGTAACTTTGAGCTGTTATTTGTTGTATTTATATAGTAGTTGGTCCAGTTTCTAAATCCTTCCTGTCTGCTTGCTAGTCTCAGTTGATGGAAATTTACTCACGACCCTAATAGCACAGTGTTCACTTCTTTTAATATCAAAGGATTATAATTGTAAGAATTAAGTTGAGTTAGGGGTGAGGGGAGGGGTTGCTGTAGCTGTGTAGCTGTATCAGTGCCATCATTAAGATCGAGCTCCGGTTTTAAGCTGTCAACATTGACCAATTAAGGCTTGAGTGTTTAGTTTCTTGATTGATGGTGGGTGGGTTTTGGCCCTTTTTACACTACACACTTCCAGCAATACTTCCATGTAAAATTGGCTCATTATCGGAGGCACATGTGATGAACTAGTGAATGCTTCATAACTATGTGTTTTGAATATAATGTGCATGCTGGATCAGTTATACTACTATAAAATTCCTGACAACCCATGGCGGCTAAAATATTAGTTGTACCATGTATGTTTTAACATGTGCCCTTGGTAGTTTGCATCGATGTCGATATGTGTGTGTTTTCTTGCGTTTTTTAGTTAGTACAGTCCATGAATTGAATTTAAACCCTCATCTGAGGTAGGTACCATTGTTAAGGATGTCGAGCACCTGTTTCTGCCTGGAAATAGGCTTCCGAAGTTTTATTTTTGCCACCCCGGCCCCTTTAAAGCCAGCTGTGTGTTCCTTCTGTACCCCGCATTTGATTGAGGATCTTCTTTTGATTATTTTATTCAATTTAAGCCTTCTTTCCCACTTGAAATAAAGCACTATATTGGACATACAAGAAATATGCCCAACAGATGAAATCCACTGATTTTTAAGAATAATTATTATATTTATTTAATTTAATGGTGTGGAAAAAATTTCAGGTTGGCCAGTGGATTCACGACAATAATCTCTTTTGCTGTATGTTTGGCAGAGAATCTAATTTTGGAAAGTACAATTAGAAAATTGTGCCCACTCGGTTTATGATGGAGAAAATATTTGTTCAGTAAATCAGATTATTCCTCGTGCGAGGCTGGTTTGCTGCTGGCATCTGAGATGATGCCATTATATAGACGACTCTTCAACCACCAGCAGCACCCCAACCCCATGTAATAGTACTTCTCACAAGTCACACCACCCCCTCCCCTCAATCGAACGGGGCCCACTCCCTACAATTAGGGATTAGTGGGAGTTTAGTATTGCCACTTCATGTGGAGAACTATTGCCACTTGCTCTACGTATCTTTGATTTTAATTTCTGCCCAAGGGCTTAATTGGTAGCAATTTACTACTCTTTCGACTACACGTGGATGTCTTTTCTTGCATTGGTATTGGATCGGAGTCTTCAATAATCTCATTATTATTGTACCATGAAAAGAAAAAGCAATGAAAATAGTAATGGATAGTTGTTAATTGAGGCATTGATAATTATTGTTAAAGATGCCATAACCATATATAATTGCCTCGCCTCCATGGAAAAGCCAAATAATAAATTCAACCACACAAGTCATAGATGCATGCATGGCGCGGCAGCAGGCAGGCTGCGCGCTTGAATGTATCTATATATATGTAGGATCGATGTGTATTTTACCTACCCCACTTGGTTGCTAGTTAGTTGCTATAATCACCAAATTATCAGTGGTTGATTACATGATATGATCCATGCGAGTCATAAAGCTGTCCCTATCTAGCTGCTACCATAAAATTAAAGTTTGTTTTTGTGCATGCATAATATCTATCTTTAATTTATACCCAGATCTTCATTCCACCAATCACCTCACTCCACTCCACTCTTCTCCCAATCTCCTTATTACAATTAGTGGAATTGCATACCTCTCTCTCATCATTATTAGCTAATTCTCTTTTCAACACATATACATGCATACACAGAATCTCCAACACATCAAAGGACAAAAACCCTTATCAAGATTAAAGCCCTAGCTAGACGACATCACAACCGATCCATTTTCCCCACAAATCATAATATAGTAATAATATCAAGACCCGGAATTTCTCATGCCTGATTAGTCTAGATAATCTTTGATATATCCATTCCCACTACACACACACACAAGTTCTCAAAATAGAAACGAAAAATATTGTCAATGATAAAGAAACCCTAACCCTAAATATGTATTTGAATAACGCCACTAATAATGATGCACTTCAATTAACAATGAACAATATATAGGTAATTCAGGTACAGTATATAACAAAATACTAGAGAACTTAGATTGAAGGGCTTAATTTAAAAGTCAGACAGTCATCTGCCAGCTTCTTCATTTTTTACATCCTACTATACAGATTTAAAGAGCTACGATCAGAGTCTAATAATTACTAAAATGAATAGAGTATAAAATATCGACATTACTCCAAAATTCACATTGATCAAGTCAATAAGTAGATGATATATAAAAAGTATAATAGCTAGCTACTAGTCATGCACCAGTTATAAATTAACGCTAGTCAACTAATAAATTAATTAATTATCCACGGCCAATATACCTACTCCTCTTTTGGCTCCTTAATCAACATCTTGGATGGCAACATGTCTTGAAGAAGGCCATGGTCTCTCGGCATAGAAGCCGCTACAGAGGGGCAAAAGGGTCTTTCTCGAAATGTAGGATTACTACTGCTACTAGTAGGAGTAGTAGTAGTAGTGGTAGTGTTAGTGCCAAAAATCAATGGTGATGTCAAGCTATACTGAAAAAGATTGTAGGATTGTTGCCCTTGAAGACCTGCGTGCTGATGGTGATCATACATTTGGCCCGGGATATTGATGAAATGGTTGGAAGTGGCGCCGCCGCCGCGGGCGGTTCCAGGCGGCATGGTGGCAAAGCATGGGGCGCGGGGAGTAACGGGACAGGGATGTGTGTGTGTTCCTTCATAGGTCGTGACAACAATCGATGAATCCTTGGAAGATCTTTCCACCCTCTTTTTCACACCACATGCTGCGGTGGTGCACCGATAGTAGCTTCTACATTCATATGACCAAATACATTTAACTAAAAGCTTAATTATTTCTGCAAAAGACCCTAATTAAATCAAATTACCTGGGAAAGGGGCTGTTCTTGACAGCTTTCTGGCCATACTTTCTCCAGCGATAACCATCATCGAGGTGATCGATGTCACTCTTTGTCATAAAGGCAAATCTGGGCTCCCTTTGCCTTTTTAATTGGCTCTTCCTTTTCGGTTTCAACCTGTAACGAATTAATGAATCAAAAGCCCAGCACAGAAACAAACACTAGTGTTCTAAAAATCCGATCTTTATAATCATCTATTAGTCTGATGCTGCAGCGTCTCTTCAATTTATCGAGTTAAAAAGTGGAAGATAAAGGCAATTCAATGATGCTCTAATACTATATGGGGCAAATGAATCCACTGCTTTCATTTTTCTTACAGCAGTAACGAAATCCCGCAGCATCACAGGCAGATCCCAATAACCCCGGCCGGACCAAGATCTATATATTTATTTCATCTTTATCATCATAAAGCTTCGACTTTTTTGATTCAGCTTTCCCAGATTTATACATATTTTGCAGAAGAGAAGAAAGCACGCATATGATTCATGCCTTTATATGTCTTCGTACGGTGTAGAAAAAAAAAGGAAAGGAAAGGGGAAAAAAAATAAAGAAAGGATGCAAAAGATCAAGGGGAAAAGCTTAATTACTGTTTCTCAGTCCTTTTCTCAGGAACTTGTTCCTCGTGTGCATCATCATCGTCTTCCTCCTGACCAATTTTCCTATTGACCCGGTTTGCATAATTAAGATGCGGCGGAGCAGCGTTCTCGGTGGAAGAAGAGGAGATGGAGGAGGAATTGGGGGTGTTCACCAGCTCAGAATACTCGGGGTGGAGGACGGCGGCGTCATTCGAGGGTAAGTGGAGCGGTGCTAGATGCGCCTTAAAGTCTCGAAGAAAACCATCTAATGTTGTAGGAGGAGCAGAGGTCATCATGTGGGCGAACACGTCATCGATGATTCCCAGAGTGGTTTGTTCTTGTTGATGATGTGATGGTGTGGGGAAGAAGGTGGTGTTGGACTGGACTTTGGGGTTGAATTTCTCCATTGATCTGAGGAGCTGACCGAGTGCCGAGGATTGAAGAATTAAGCGGAGGGGTATGGATTAGAAGCAGATGAGATGGGCGGCGATGTTCATTAGAGAAGTGTCAAGATTCAACACTCAAGTGTGGATGGAGATGAAGAAAAAAGAAGGTGGAGATGGAGATGGAGGAGGAGTAAATATATGTGAAATGGGGTTTGGGGTTCTGGAAAATGGGGGGTTTTTAAGTGTGAATGAGAATTGCTTCCTTGTAGCATAAGCCTCCTCTCCTCCTCATCCCCACTTGCCATTTCCCATTTCCCATTTCCCACCAATTAAATAGCGCTAGTACAAATTTTAATTTTTGTATTAAATTACTGTATGTTGGTTCATTACGCGCTGTGGATGGCGGTGGGACTCGGAATATTGCAGAGAGATGCGTCGTCCTCTGCAAGGTCCAGGACTAGATCCCGGACTGCCAATTTCTAGTTTTTAGGTGAGGCAGTGGAACTGGTACTGGTTCTGGTTGGCCGTTGGAGCCCCCGCGTCGAAACTGCTTGTGTCTGTGTGTTGTGACTTGACTTGTGACTTGTGGCTTCCTCAAATTCCTACATTTGGATTAGTACACTACACGCTACACCACTATCATTTTATTTTTATTTACTTAATTACTTCACCCTCCACGCCACAACAAATACAGTAATTTTTTCAAGTAATTTATAGTAAAAAGAAAAGTACTTTAAAGAAGAATAATACTATTATTTTTAAAAATATTGTACAAAAAAAGAAAATACAATAATTGTATTAACCGGTTAAATATCGGTCAACGAATGCAAAATTAAATGTTTTCCCAATGGTCTCAATATATTTACTCTTTAATTTGTAATAGTGTATTTGGTATAGATTTTCCTTTCTCCTTTTGGTTTCACACAACAATTCAAACTTTTTAACCTCAAACCATACTATAACAATAACAATTTTCCTTTCTCTAGTAGTAATACATACTATGATTGCTACGGGTCCACCCATTTGGGCATTTTGCAAAATTTTAGTAAAGTTTTACAAATATATTTTTTTTAGTTTTATTTATTTATCAATTATTTAATTTTATAGTTATCTATATAATCTACAATAATACTAAATTAGAAACAAAAAGGGAATGAGAGCTGTTATCAAAAAAAAAAAAAAAGGGAATGCACATTATTCTCCTTATTATTCTCCTTTATACTTCCTCCATTTCTTTTTTTTTTTAAATCTTACACTTCTCATTTGCACGTATGACAATACACATTTTTAACGATTCATAATTCAAATTCGGTACAAGTAAAAATTCTAAAAATTTGATATTTAAAACTACAAGATGATCGAGACGAATGCAATAAGATCTCGCTTGGCTATATTTTGTCTTTTATAACTATAACAAAAATAAAAATTAAAGTGAACAATAAAAAAGAAAAAAAACGTAACATTTAAAAAAATGGAGGGAGTATATCTTTATATAACTGCAACTGAAATTTTTTTAGTGACATGGCAATGTATAATGCCACATGTCAGAATTCCATTTCTCTCCTACATCTACAATACGTACTGATGGTTGATGGTAAAATAATTTTAAAGTTGCGTCAACTATTTTCTTTTATAAAAAAATCGCATGCATGATACTTGTTTATTTGAAAATGCATTTCTGTTCTATATACATCTATGAGAACTGTTAGTGCGAGCTAAAATTTGATTTAATTTTTGAATAAACAATTCCTGGTTGTGTGTAATTTTTTTATTTAATTTTTGAATAAGAATTTAATTAACTTGATTTGTTATTTATGATTTACAATATGTGTTTAGTAAATAATATTTTTTTAAAATAAATACAAATAACAGTGTAAAAAAGGTAAAATTTGTTTAAATTTATTTTCTATAAATCAAACAAATAACAAATAAATTAAATGACTTTATAAAAAATTACAAATATTTTAATATAAGGTTAATAATGAAGAATAAATTAAAAAAAAGGAGAAAATACAAAGGTATATATTGAAATAAGTTTGAAGTAAATGCAGAGCGCATATTTAATTGAAGACAAGTAGCAGCAAGTACACTTGAATTAATAATAAATTTATTAATTAATGAGATACACTTGTTGTTCGTATAGTATAGTATAATAACTCGGGCAAATTAAAAGATATTAATAAATCCATTTGGAATATTTTATTTTAGAGGACACAACACAAGCTAAGTGATATATTTGAAGAAATTTCTCCTTGCAGGGGACTCGAAAAAGTTACAAAGGTGGATCTCATGGTAAAAAAGTTAATAAGGCTATAAAACGTTATATAATATCGAGGGGGATACACCTAGATAGAAGAAATGGTATAAGAAAAATTAACAAGAAGAAAATAGTAATAGTAATAGTAATCGTGATTGATTGATAGTGTATATATGTATGTACAGTGAATAGGGTTTAGTGGGTGGGACGGGACAATCCTTCATATTATATTGGTAAGAAGACGATATATGTAGTATAGTAATTAGATGTATGTATGTTAATTGGAAATACAAGTAGTAGTAGTAGTAGTAGTAGCTGTAGGTAGAAAAGATGAAGTTGAAGAAGGGGCATGCAATCCGGCGGCCAAGTCCAAGTGAAAGTGGTGGGGGTTGGGCATATATATAGATTGATTAATAATGCAGTATTATTACTACTACTAGTACTAGTAGTAGTAGTAGTTAATAATGAAGGGATAATCAATGCAATGCAATGCAATGCAATGCAAGTAGTACTGCAGGCCGGGGGGTAGGGGCCTCACCTGGAAATTTTTCAGTTGAAATAATGAGGATGGAGGATCGGAGGAGGAGGACATACTACTACCTATATAGTAGTAGGATCGGAGGAGTATATATATGCATATGACATATGAAATACTAATACTAGTATGACATATTCCAATTTAATTTTCTGAAATCAATGTCCCTTTCTGCCCTGCCCAGGCCCCCAGCTCCCTATTTAATTAATTAATTTCACCACCGCTCCCAATCGCCCAAATAATACACATCTACGTACTACTCACTACCCCCCCTCCCTACTATAGTCTATCCATATATATATATATTCATCTCAAATAACTTCTTTCGTTTCACTTCACTTCACTCTCTCATTCTAATTATTATTAATATTTTAAATTACACTAAAAATTACTTCATGGAATGGAATGGAACGGAGGCCCTATTATAGTACTATTTAATTGGTTTTATTATTAATTTGAGAGGATCTGATCTGATCTCTTAAGTATTAGTAGTCTTTTATAGTAGTATGTATCGGAATATATAAAATACCTCACCATTTCATTATATATTGCTTGAAACATGATGAATTAATAAGAGCTAGCGGGCGGGAAATGCTCTACTGATCGATGACCGACCTCTTCAATTCAATTCTTATTCTTAGGGCCATGCATGCCCGCCCATGAAAATCTCCGATCCTCTCTATCTCAACCTTAGCTTGCCCGGCGGGTGGGCTTTATTATTTATTAATTAGGTCATCATCACGCCTGCAATGACCAAAAATAATACATATATCCATGAATTAATACTAATTTGTTTGTTTTACTAGTGTACCAACGTCCACACGCATATACAGTATATGCCATTTAATTCTCTCTCTCTCTCTCTCTCTCTCGATCAAATTTATTTTCCATTCCACCATATATATCTGAATAAAATAATTGCATTGCATTGCCTGTCTTATTATGCATGGGAAATGGGATTTATCAATCATCATCCATCATCATATTCGTGGATATGTGAATTTTGATGTGAATGTGATGCACCCTCTCAAATTTCTTTTCTTTTCATTTATTATTACTATATTATTCATGCATCATTTACATTACTCATATGTACGATTTCTTTCATTTCTAAAGTAACTCTCTTGTTTTATATATAGCTTTAATTTCCTAGATACATGTGAGTAGAATTACACAATTTGTTCACATGATGAATCGACTAGCTATATGAATTTGTCAACACCTAACTTAATTAACAACCATTTTATTTCGATCAATACAATTAATTAATTATACTAACATAATACTAACGTTGACCTATTAAACAACTGTGCGTTTGTGACTGTGCATATATATATATATATTATCCACTTGAGATTTGGTGCATCACATATCATGGAGAGATGAAGTTGATAATCATGACGGCAATTTGACCTCAGACACCGATATTTCCACCCAAAGCTTTGTTGTTAAGATTTGTTATCAAAACCTAGTCCTTATTAATAATTAATTAATTATATTCCAAACACAAACTAAAAGCACACACGTCAGTGGTTTGTGCGTTCTAATGCAAAATAGTACAATCTTGCAAGTGTATGTATGAAGTCATCATTAAATTCAAATGGCTGAAATTCAACTTTAATTTATCCAAATACATACCACTATACATTATTATTATTAGAATGAATCAATATACATGTGTCCATTTTTGTGAACATGGAAGCACTAATCATTTAATTTGATGAGGCTGCTAGCCTGGCTTGATATATATTTTGTAATATAGATATTTATAATTACTACTTCTATTTGGGTAGCAAGACTAGCTAGGTAGCTAGGTAGCTAGCTATAAGCTATATATATACACATTGTCTTAAATTATTTTTCATCAAATAAGAGTTGCTAACATTATTTATTATTCATATCAATTCTTATGAAGTATATTACTATTGAGGAGAGGTTTTTGATTAAGTAATTTAAACTTCCTAAGGAAGTAATGATATAGGAGGAGTATAAAATAAGCGGTAGATGCAGGTGGACTGGTGGTATGGAATGCAGGTATTGGTCATTTGAATTATTAGGTATATCTATATATCAGCAAGATTGAAGTATACTACTATATCCGATCCGTATAAACAGCCGCCGCGCCGATGATTGCGGCGGATCCGCATATATATTACTAGTATATACTGTATTAATTTTTTTATACATTCCCTTCCATTATTATATTCAATATACTATACTAGCTAGTATTCCCAAAATGAATTAATTAATACTACTACTATGTAGTATATCTAATTTAAAGTGGTATAGTAGTAACTAGTAAGGATGCGTCACGAAACCATCAAAGTCGAAGTCAACAGCAACTATGTTAATATCTTAGAAGTATTATTATGCAAATATATACATACTCGATCGATCGTATAATAGATAACAGAAATAGTAATATAATACAATACTATTACTACAGTCTACAATGCACTACAGCAGTAGATCGATGAGAGACCAGCAGTAGTAAGTAAAGTACGTAATTGAGATTGAGAAATGGCAAATTGATCATATATATATATAAATGGATGGAGATGGAAAATGGGCTTTATATATAGGTAGGGAAATTAAAGAGGAAGGGTTAATTAAGTAAACGCGTAAATAGAAAGTCAAATGCATGCAGAACAAGACAATAAAAGCAGGAGGATGTCAAGGTTCCAGGTGGCCACTGCCTGCCTGCCAGGTGCCAGCAAGGTTTTTCTTTGCCCATATATTTTCCCGTTTGCCGTATATATGCATGCCTTTTGCCGTTTGCCGTTTGCGTGTACGCTTCTTCCATTTCTTTACTGGACTGGACTGGACTGGATTGGACTGGTTGTATGTTGTTTACTACTCCATCGTGACATGTTTGGTTTGACTTTTTGACACTTTTCACTCAATATTATTATGAGTATATATTTTAAAAAAATAGTCGAGTTCGGTCTTGTTAGATTCGTCTAATCATACAGTTTTAAAATATATATTTTATACAATTTTTACTTGTATATATTTTGAGATATTAACGATTAAAAAGTGAATTGGATTATGTGCAAAAGTCAATCTGAATATCTAGTTGGGACATAGGGATGACTAGTTTACTAGTTATTAACTGTGCCACTGATCGATGATGCCTGTCTTCCCCATCCCCCCTTTATCCTTCCACTATTCTTTACCATTCACACCATATATTACTATTCATTATAAGTCAATCTCTTAGCATTTGGTTATGGATGGAGAAATTACCACAATCGCTCCATCACACCCTGACATCCCTCAATTTTTATTGTACATATATTTTTGTCAAATATATAAATAATTTTAATATGCGTATATGTATTATGATGAACTATTATAATTTTGTTGTATGCAGGCTCATGTTGTAATCCACTATAACTGATTGTTAAACCTAAAACTAGTAGGCCCATGTGGGCTTCATTTAGTGGGCTAGTCTGATGTAGCAGGCCCATGTAGTTAGCAGGGGGGCTGGGTCAATTTATTTCCGGCCCAATTAAGATGAATTGATTGAGTTATTCACAAGCTTATCTATTCTCACGGGACCATTTCCTTCTCTTGGTTGTTTTCATTATTGGATTCTTCTCCAAGCGAGAATTGTGTTGTAATTCCAACAGGTTTCCATCTTTTGGGGATGATGATGATGTTTCAAAATATTCTTCTGTCGAGTGTCCAGAGTCCAGACCAGGCGGGTCATACCTTTGGAGTTTAGCTGACATAAGTTTTTTTTTTATTTATTTATTTATTTTATCCCAGGCCACATTAAATACAAAATGCCGTTATAGAAAAAAAAAAGGAAAAGTCAATCTTTAATTTGGGGCAGCATTTAGCACATGGTGGCCACTACGCAACCCGACGATGAGTGCGGGCTGGCCCACGGGCCCACATTAGTTTTTTTTTTTTTTTTTTTTTTTTTTAAGGATACATTTCTTACACTAGATTGTGTGCTAAATGCTAATTGGTTTATAGTTATGACTTATGAGTCTTTAGACGTCGCTTTATGGAAACTGTCTGCTGAATTTATTTATCTTATCAATCTCAGAGACTTTGGGACCCAATCTTCCAGTTCTATTGGCCCCCCCACCCACCCATGTGCTGTGTTTCCAGTTTCCCTTTTTCTTGTATTTTGTGGTTTCCACTTAGGTACACTATAGACCACGGCCTGCTTTCCATTGGCTACATTCTATAACTAGGTCCACGTGTCGTCATTGACCTAGTCTTTAGGTTAGACACACAGATATCATTTCAGCTTCATTGGGATTTTACGGCAGCTCTGCTTATTGATCATTCTGTCTGTCTTAAGTACTTTTGTGACCACCAAGCTAACTGGGTATCAATATCATCATAAACCATATACTTCCTAGTAAAAATTAAATAAATAGTAGTACGAATTAACATCCTAACTTGCTTAACTTGTACAGGTATATAGTACTACCTCCATCTCAGTATATTTGTTACGGATGATTTTTTGGCACTATTCACTGTTTAATTTTGATTTGAATTTTTATCATAGCTATGTAAGAAAAAACATAATCAAGTGGATCTTGTTAGGTCTAATCTTGTAGTTTTATACAATTAACTTTTTATAACATTTTGTTGTACACAATTTAAGTTATTAATCATTAAAAATATGTATTGGCATACGTGGTCCGTAACAAAAATAGTGAGACGGGGAAGTAGCTTATATTAACAGTTTTGGCAAACATTTAGTTTTAGTTTCGATTTTGTAATTCCGTTACTACGCCTTTTTTTTTTTTGTGAAGAATAAAAAAAAGTACTATATAGTACTAGTATTATTAGAGTCTCTAGACGCTGAAGCAAGTTCAGACATATTCAGAGAGTCCAGTCCATGCATTCATTACTGCTTACTGGTTGCTCCAGCTTCCAGGTATGCTGTTAAATTTATCAAAAAAATTCAAATTGTCCAATGAGTATAATTAGTGGTCTTACCTTGCTAAAGCCTACAGGCCGGGGCCTATATGTAACCACGCACTATTAATTAATCAAACACAAGTGAGTTAAGTAGGAAATGAAATACAGTATTATAAGACGTATAGGCAGCAAAGAAAGGAACAAGGGGCGGAGATTAATTCCTTAGTTGTGGTTAATTAAGTAATAAGCAGCATTAGTATTTCACCATATCATAATATCCTTGATGATAGATTGATTATCTCCATTACATCTGTAATGGTAGGAGACTGATGTCATCATCATCATCAACATCATCCTAATTAATTACTCTTAATTAGCTTCAGCGTTTAATTTGAAAATGCAATTGAAATCGTAAATTAATCCCGGCGGCAATATATAGTAATTAGAAGCAAGGTAGCTAGACGGTTGAATTTGAAAGTAGTAGCTCCGCTAAGGCACTCATTGCTCGCACCTGCATTTGGAGTGCGGGTATGTACTCTGTCGCCTCCTCAAGAACACCTGCAATGGCTGTTTCCGGCAACCGGGAACCACGCGAATCCAACTCCCGGACTCTGCGCTCAACGCCTCCCTGCAGGCTGATGGATTTCAATCGCGGAACGGTCAACTTTGATTTCTTCTGCCGCCTGCGGTGCTGTTTGGAGGCGTTGTTTTTCTTGATAAACCTGTTAAATTTGATGAGGCGGTTCTTGAGTATGGCGCGGCTCCATCTCCATCGACCTCTGGCGGTGGCGGCGAGGAGTCCGTTGGCGGCGTCGCGCACTTGCATTGTCATCTTGGAGGCGGCAGTGTTAGATTTGAGACGGAGACGGCGGAGCAATTTGGATGAGTAGAGTAGTTGTTGAGAGTGTGAATTCCAATGAATTGTTGGATTGGGGTTGGATTGGGGTTTTGAGGCGGTGTTGTTGTTGAATAATAATGTTGTGGTGGCTGAGGATGAAGAGGCCATGGATGTGTTGATTGTTTAATGATTGACGGAAGAGGGGAGAGGATGGAGAGGGGATTATTAGATTATTTCAACAATAATTGAAGAAAAAGAGGGATGAGAAATTGAAAATTGAAAATGTAATGGCAGATCAGAATATCTGGATACTACTAGTGTATGTTTACCCGGTTTCCGTTTTGCCTATCGGACTATGTATATAGTAGTATGAGTTTTCACAACTTCCAACTCTCAAATTAAATGGACCTGACCACATATTAATAAATATACTACTATATAGGGTGTAAATGAGACTGATAGGCTCGAAAAATATTCGGGCTCGACTCGATCAAAGCTCGGCCAAAGCTCGACTCGAAAAGGCTCGGCTCGAATATTAATGAGCTCAAGCCGAGCTAACTAATACTCGGCTCGAAAGCTCGATAATAGGCTCGAATATTATATATATATATTATTTCTTTCTTAAAAATATAGTATATTTTCTTTCTTAACAAATGTGAGGAAGAGGAAGTCCAACAGTAAATTCACTCCTCCTTTTATTTAATAATATAGTACATTATATTTTATTATGGTTAATACAAAATCAAAAAAACTAAATCCCAATCTCCTTCCAAATTGAGACTATTATAAGGAATTATTAATAGTTTAATATATTTCTACAGAACTCCGTCTTTCAAGTTTTTAAGCTCATTATTGAATAATTTAAAATTTTTTAGTCTTGAGTCCAATGTGGTCTAGGGATACCCGGTTAAAAAACAAAAAAAAAAAACTAAAATTTATGTCGAGCTTTTTTGGCCCTTCGAGCCGAACTCGAGCTTCAATATATTGGGTCGAGCTCGAGCCGAGCTCAATTTTTAAAGCTCGTCGAGCTTCGAGCTCGAGCCGAGCCGAACCTACACATAACCGAGCCGAGCTCGAGCCTGCACTACAAGAAATTGCGGGATTACCGACCGGGATTCCCGACCGACATGATGCGGTCGGCATTACCGACCGCATCACCGACCGCAATCCGCGGTCGGCAATTTTGCCGCGTTTTGCATTAGGCGGTTCTTTGCCGACCGTATTACCGACCGCAAAAAAGTTGGTCGGTATTACCGACCGAATTACCGACCGCAAATGCGGTCGGAAGTTTTTTCCCAATTTTTTCCCAATTTTTATTAATTTTTTTATGATTAGCGACCGACTTACCGACCGAAAATTCTATCGCCACAGTTACCGACCGATTTACCGACCGAAATTTGGGGTCGCTAAATTTTTCCCCATTATTTTATTTTTGAATTTTCTATTTTTTGTTTTATTGAATTTTTTGAATATAATTAATTTTTAAATTTTTATCAAGATAATTAAGTAGCTTTTTATAATTATTTATTTTAATTTTAATTTAAAATTTTCTTTTAATTAATTTGTTTTATTTTTATTTTATTTTTTAATTTAATTATTGAATTGTATTTTAATGTAATTAATTAATTTTAATTTAATAAATATCTATTTCATTTTTATTTTATTGGGGATTTTTATTATTTATAAAAATTTGTTTGATTTAATTTATGAATTCTTTTTAAATTTTAATTAATATAATTTTAATTTTTGATTTTGTTTCAATTTATTTAATTTACAAATTAATATTTCTATATGTATATATATATAAATTTATATATATTATATATAAAGAGTTACTGACAATAACATGAAATGTATTCTGTTCCAATGGTACGCGCGCGCGGGGAAGGCCATTTTACCCGAGTTCGAGCCCTCTCTTCAGCATCTTCTTAGATATATTTGTGAGTGTTGTAATATATGACACATGGAGTGATATAATTCGTTCCAATCTAGCCAGGTTGGTTGAGGGAGAAGGTTGGTGGGGATGAGGGATTGGGTTCAAGCCCTCCTAAGCACATTCTTTTTCATAAAAGAGAATTACCGACCGCAATTTGCGGTCGGTAATTCGGTCGGTAACCGTATACGGGACCTTTTGGGACTAGATAGTACCGACCGCATGTTCGGTCGGTAATTCGGTCGGGAAATTTGCCGACCAACGTGCGGTCGGTAATGCGGTCGGCAGGTCCCGACGGCATTTTTTTTTTGGTCGGCGGCAAATTTCGGACCAAGAATTTGCCGACCGACACTTTCGGTCGGTAATGCGGTCGGTAACCCCCGAAACGACCCGTATTTTGGGGTTACCGACCGCATTTTTCGGTCGGGAAATCCGTTTTTTCTTGTTGTGCTGGTACCAGGCTCGAGCCACCCCTACTATTATATGTATTCAGTTTCAGTCCAATCAATATTGGGCTTCACATTCCTTCATCCCATATCTGATATATATACTACCACATCACCAATTTAGTAATTTAATTTATAACGACTATTAGAGAAAAAATTGGGAATGAACGAAAGTATGGGCGAATATGGTTAACCAGAACGATGTAACACCCACATATTTCATGATGCTTGAATGAATTCTTCTTGGACCAAGAAATTAAATAGACAAATACTCATTGCTCATAAAATAGTTAATAATCTGACATATATATCATCTCCGAGCTTATACCATATATGTTTATGTTAGTTATTATACACTTATACAGATACACCACAAAATATTCTTTAGCATGCCAATCATGTAATTATGGCAATAATTTTTATTATAACATGTTGGCCCCTGGAGATTATAATCTGATCCAGTGCTCCACTATATTTTTCTTTTACTAGTCTTGGCCTGCCACTCAAAACTTTAAACACCAAATAGTACCAAATTATTTCCCTATAAAACAAACCTACAAGGGATCAACAAAATCTGCACTAGATATATAATTAATTCAGAAAGCATCCATCTGGTAAGCTCATGCACACTTGTTGTAAAAACCCTATATATCTCGTTTATTTTATTCTACATATATTATCATAGGAATAACATTTATTTCTACCAAATTTCGTTGGAACGGTCGTTAGCCTTCTGTCACTAATTACAATGTCACTTAGCTAGCTTGCTGTTATTTAAATTCAATTTCCTTAATGTTCTTGACAGGTATTTCAATTTCGAACATGAAGGTTGCAGTGATCAGTTTGTTTCTTGCTTGTGTTGTCCTGATCCTGGCATGTATCCAGGGCAGTGCACAAGTGATGCCTCCTGCGAAGAATCGACGCCTCTTAAGTGTTGAAAGTGATGACTCCGGCAGTAACCAGAACAGTCATCATTTTTTCACACAGACCAATCCATACAAGCGTGCCCCACGCGAGCGCGACCCGCGTCCCTAGGAGCTATATAAGCCTTCTCGCGGATGGATCAATTATGTCAGGATAATCGCGATGCAAACTATGCGGGTAGTGTGTTGTTTGTGATTAATATATTGTGTGGAAAAGAACAACATATATATGAGCGGCGAGCCAAAAATGGCGTGCTATATAACTAACTAGTATATATTTGTGTGATTGATGGTATGGTTTTCATGTGTGTTTCTCAATCATATGAGTGCTGTGCTGGTAAGGATCATGTGTGTTGTGTCTTTATATGGCTATGAAATGTTTTGGGATGTAATAAATCGCGATTTGGACTTATTGTAAAATCGGTATTATGATTGACTATGCCAATATAATACCGAGAAATTAAATGATGCTGTTGTGGTTTGCATAGGTTCTTTGTTCATTATTTCTTTGTCTTTTCTCCCCCTTCTGCTACTACTAGAGAATACTCTTGATTATTGCATGAGCATAATATAATATTCAGTTAACATCATTCTACGTCTCTTCTTGTTATTTGTATGAAGTATATGTAGCATAGAACTCATATTACCACTTATTACCATTGCTTGTACTAATTTTGCTCCAACACAGGGTTAGTCAATGTAGACCAAATTAGTTTTCGCTATTGATCATCACCCGGGTCAAGCAATTTGAGCATAAATTGTGTAATGCACTAGAATGGCTACCGAGATTTAGCTGGTCATATATCCTAGTACTATCAAATTTGATCAGAAAAGAAATAGGAAATATATAAGATGAGTACTATCACATTAATTATATTCCCTTCAAGTTTTTTATTTAATGGTTATTACCAAGAGCATCCGTTATTAGTTTAGTTTTTCATTGTCAGTTTTTTATACTTTTTGATGTGCCCTCAAGAATATGCTAACTTTTCTGTTTCACGTTATTGCTTATTCTTACCCAAAAAATTCCTCAAATTTAATTTAATAATTCACATCAAGATTGACTGTTTCCTAATTTTTTTTTAAAAAAAAAGACAACAGGAAAAATCTATGAACTACAAGTGCTAGCTCCTTCCAATTACTTATTTCATGAAAAGAAATAATTCCAATTAATCATCATATTTAATTTAACCTAATAACAACTTGAAATCAAGAAACTAAGATTAATAGGAGTCATTAATTACTTCATCCATGGTTGTAAACTGAAGTTGTTGACCTTATAAATCTTTTTTGAATCAGATGTGGGTGTATATAAATCCTCAGGTGTTACTGATAGATCTCCATTTGTATGTCATCCACCATCCATTGTTTCCCAATAAGGAAACACAATCAAGCCTTGTACGCTGTCAAATGCGTGATTATTAGCATCATCAAAGTTGAAATATATATTTTCATAATAATTTATTGTGTGCCTATACACTAGGCAGTCTACAATCAGTGCTCCCAGATATTAATCTCAAGAGTAGCTCTGTATAAATTGTTACAGTAAAAGGTAGTTGGGTTATGTCATACATCTGAGTGCTCTTCTTGATCAGTAATATACTTCTCTGTAACCGGGCAGCCAATCCGCATATTGTAATGAAATGTAAAGTACTGTAACATAGAAACAGCAGAATACATGCTGCAAGCCTAGTTCTCTTCCTAGCCTAACCTAGCTTATGCACTTTGTTGGATTTTGTCTGACTAATTATTGAGGTCCATTTGTTCCTTTTTTTTTTTTTTATCTACTGTTTTCTTATACTCCCTCCGTCCCACTTAACTTGTCTTGTTTCAATTTTGCACACAATCCAATGCACTTTTTCAACTGCTAATATCGCAAAATGTGTACAACAAAAAATTATGTAAAATATATATTCTAAAACTACATGATTATACGATTCTAACAAGACCCAACTCGAATATTTTTTTTCAAATATATACATAAGATAAAATCGAGTCAAAGTAGAACAATGAACAGTGTCAAAAAGTCAAACAGGACACGTTAGCTGGGACGGAGGGAGTATAATTTGTCCAGCTGATTATTGATGGAATATAGTATGTCTACTGTAATTAAATTTGTGATTAGCTACACAAATAGACATGTACACATGCTATGTACATACTTATTACCAGATTCTTTTGATTAAATGTATAAAAAATTAGGTAATGGTTAATCACTTTCATAGAGAAGCTAAGCATGCTCGAGGTAACTATTGATCATATTATAATAGTATATACATATGTATTGTGTGAGTGTTTGTGATGATTAACAGAATTGAAAGTTAACCACACTCATCCATTTGAATCATAATTACCCCTTTGGTGGATGCATATTATTGCAATTTAAGTGCCCCACTTCTGTAATTAGTGCTAAGTATTGGACATCAGAAGCTTCCAATGGCCAAGTTGGTGCTATAAATGTTTGAGTTGCAAGGCCAATTCAATTTACTTATACTGTGAGCTAATTAATAAAGCAAGAGAATAATACACATATCCAAAGTATAGAACATGGCTACATGCACAGTTGCACACACACTGTTTAATCAGTAAAATTCAATTTAGAATGAAGATCCTTTGAATTCATGATCTGATTAGTAATGTTTGCCTTTGTTTCAGGTTGTTTGATTCACGAGAAATGAAGCTTATGCTGGCAATTCTGTGTGTGGGCTATTTGATGATGTTGGGACAATCCAATGATGTTGAGGCAGAAATGATGTTGAATCATCCAGTCAAGAATCTTGATGAGCAGATTCTAATTAGCCAGACGGATCTGGGTGGAAAGGGTAAATTAGTTGCTGCCGTTGATCACAGGTCTGTTGAAATCGATCATACGGCTGGAAAAACAGATGAAGCAAGTGATGATGAGGATTCGGGAGCGAACTCACACCGCATGTTCCCAGACCAGGGTCAGCCACAGTTTGACAGGCCTCCACGACGCACTGCCGCACCCTAGGTAGGGCGGCTGTTATGATCAGTCTGCCTACCCTATATAGCTATGCGGACGACATGATGGTCAATGCAACAGGGGTTGATATACTAATAATTTGTGTGTGTGTGAATTGTGAAGCTAAGCAATATTCAAAACTAGTATGCCTGCTGATTATGTTGTTTTTTAATTTGGCGAGGTTGGTTTGTTAAATTTGCAAGAGTGTGCTAATTATATGATGAAAATCATATCAGGGCGTGCGTACAGATCCATAAATATGGTCTGTATTTGGAATGTTTAGTAGTAGTAGTAGTTTCTATCATGTCTGCTTCAGGTATGATTAAGTACTATATATATACGCCTGATTGTGAGAAGTGAAGGCCTCAGCCAGGGTTGGCATGACTTTCTGGCTTCTGAAAATTTCAATATATAAATATGTAAGATCCATATATATGTGTGTGTGTAACTGTAATCTTTTTGTGGTTTGGTCTCTTAATAATAAAATTTTCTGCCTCAAGCTGCCGATGACCCAAATGTCCAATTCCATTGGTCAATGATCACTCTCATCCATTGGGTTTGGTGATTGGTCCTTTCGAAGAATTAATTGGAATGTTCCCAGCATGTCCTGCTGCTGCATATATATATGCATATGCATATGCCCTTCTTCAACCCCAATTAGGGCTTGGCAGGTTCCACCAATCACCACACGCACAACAAACATAATAACCAATGAACTCTTCATCATCATTATCATCATCATCTTTATTATCATCTGATCGCGCAATATCTATCAGTTATAATTGCTAACCTGAACAAAACAACATGCATGACGCAATGTTATACTTCTAGCTGGTGTTGAATTTGTTGCATGCAACCCAAAATATTAGTATATATATATATATATATATATATATAGTAAAATTTTGTTATATACTGTAATAATTTTAATATATTATCTCTAATCCTATTATAAATACTAGCTAGCTATACAATTCTATGTAGAATTTTGTATTACATACAATATAATCACTATCATCATCATATCACTGAAATCCTAAAATTAAAGAGTTAAAAACCTAATTAGTAATATCATGTTTAGTTAGCGTCATCACTTAATCTTTATAAATTAAGCATGTTTTATCATTAAAAATATTTTTTAGAAATAAAAATAAATTTATTAATTGCCCATCTCCCCTATCCGGCCTTTAATTTCGTATGAAATGCATATCCAAATTCAGACTCTTAAAAGATTTTGGGTTGACTAAATAGTAGAATTTTTTAGGCCTTCTTAAGGTGCAAGAGAAAATAACATTTTGATGTCAGAGTCTTTGAATTTAAATATATCATGTCATTAATTATTATTTTTACATGATGTCTATAACTCAATTGGGTTACTGTACAGGTGGTAGAATTGCCAGTAGGTGCAGAAGTGATATCATACTCTCATAAATGATGTTGTCACTCCTTCATTTCAGTCCATCACTTTTCAATACGTGTGTATCACTCCATTCGTGTCCAATCCATCACTTTTCAGTACTTGTGCATCACTTCGTTGGTGTCCATCATTTTTCGGTATCCTACCATCACACCTGTATGTACTGTCAATAGTACCCAAACTGCTCCCTCTATAAATTTCCCCCCTACTACAGCATTATAAATTATGAGTATAATTTATAGTATTATATATGTATTATAACTATAATAATATTTTTCTAGTAAACTTACTTATTATTATTATTTATTATTATTTTATAGGAACATATTCGAAATCACATATTGTATAACACAAGTAAACAAGAAGAAGGGTTCCATACAATCATAATCATATCATATATCATACCCACGCACGGGAAGGAACATGTACAAGATCTGAACATATACATATATAAGGTATTAAAATGCACAGTGCATGGCATGCAGTCGCAGACATAGCTAGCCTACTGTCCTCCTCACCATGGCTGGGAAAAGCAAAAATAGGTAGCTAGAAACAGGCAACAGGAAAAGCAAATCCAAAGCAGGACGGGCGCTCAATACATTGCACTTTCTAACACCGCCCGCCAAACTTAATTTCATCAACCTTAGCTTAATTTAATTAAGCCTCACCGTACCCACTAAAGTATATACTACTCTACTACTTTACTATCATGACCAACTTGGAATCTCAATATTATCAAAATTCTAAAAGATTCCAATTATTGGAATCAAAGTTAACATTTACTTAATTAAATAATGAAATAAATATATAATAATACGTAAAAAAAATTATATAATTTTAATAGTTTTGTGAAAGGTTTTAGTATTATGCAAGCATTCACTATCTTTATGCTAATCCTTAATTAATTAGTTAAAGTTATGATTATATAAAAAAAATATTTAAAAAAAAACATTAATGGAATCACTCTTGATTTAAAAAATGTCTTGATTTATGCACCATGAACTACAATTTTTTTTTTTTTTTTTTTTAGAATAGCACCATGACTCAATTTGCATTCCCCATCTACATTTAAGTTCTGATCTCAAGATCATCCCCAAACAAATTATTAGAGAACTTAAAATATATGCATGTTATGTTTGGAAGCTTTGGCTACCTTTTGCCAAAAATCATTACAAGCTCAAGTTTATCAATTCAAAAATCCAAGGAAAGGTGCATCTGATCAACATCCACTACAAGTATTTTTCTTTTTAGCTATTGAATATTTTCTGAAAATTTGATCACTAACAAATTTGGCAGCTAAAATAATATATATATATATATATTTATATATTCTTCTAGCTTAGTGATATTTAGATATGTTATTAAAGGTTAATTATATACTATATAATATGCATTCAGCCATTGTTTCCCAACAAGGAAGCACTATCAAGCCCTGTAGTAGTTGTAGGCTGCCAATGAATGACTATCACGATAATTAAAATTAAATAAATTAAGAAATCTTAATTTATTCTGTGCTACACTAGTACTAGCTAGCTCGCTAGGCCTTCTATATCTGTGATCTACCTTTTACCATTAATCACTTTTCAATTGCATATTTTATTTCCCAGATGTTAATAATCTTAACAGCTGCATATAAATGGTTTGCTGTGGAAAGTTAGGTTATATCATTAATATCTCAGAAATAATGACTAAAAGAAAGGCAACCGATTTTTGCACACATGGTACAAACCCTAGTTGTCTATCACCTCTCTCCATTTAATTGAAGTTTATAATTTTACAGCGACTGTAAGACAACTAGTGTAAAATCTAATTAACTAGCTACACAAACAGATATATACTCATGGACTCATGATATCATTACAGGTAAAATAAATTTAATTAGATAATTATTATCATTTTCACTTTATAACTTGATGATGTACAGAATTGAAAATTAACCATAAACCGTATCATTCATTTGAATCATAATTACCCGTTTAGTGGATGCATATTATTGCAAGTGCTCCACTTCTGTAATTAGTGCTGATCAGTGGCCATACAAAGGTTCCAGTGGCGAAATATGCTGTAATAACAGTTAGTACTATGTAGGTTTGAGTTCCCCAACCCAATTCTCTTGACTACTGTAATCTAATCAGTCAAGAGAAGATACAATGACACGCGCGTGCGTGCGCGAACATATGTGTACAGAAAGTACTGTTCATACACATTGTTGATTAGTAGATTTTTCATTCAGGATGAATCCATTTGAAATTATGATCTGATTAATACTCCGTAATGTTTTTCTTTGTTTTGGGTTGTTGTAATTCTTGAGAAATGAAGCTTATGCTGGCAATTTTCTCTGTCTGGCCGGGTATAATTAATTTCTACTGTTGATAACTAGCTAGGGTAATGGGATTTGGGGTCAATCACATATGGTCGGGAAAACAGATGATGATTCTGGAACGAACTCAGCCCGTATATGTTCCCAGACCAGGGTGGGCCAGCCATAGTTGGACAAGCGTCCACATCACGGTTCGCACTTGCACCCTAGGTATGCCTGTTCAGTCAGCGGACCTAGCTATGTTCAAAACAAGAATCACCACATATGGCGTGAAGTATTGCCAAACATGCTATTTGTTTTTAATTTTGGTTAAAGTCCCGCATTGGTTATAACTTATATGTTGGGTTATTCCCTGCTTATATGGACATGGAATACTCTACGACTACCTACTACTAATTGGTTTTAAATTGAAACCCTAATCCTTCTTCTTTCTAACAAGTTTGTTTAGGTGGGATTGTTTAATTTGAAGTAGTATATTGTTTGGATTGATATTCATTGCACTGTTAGGAACTCCTCGTCACTGCTTCAGATCATATAGTACTACTACTACTACTACTATTTATTGTAACAAGTGAAGGCCCCAGCCAGGTTTGGCATCACTTTCTGGTTTCTGTATTATTCTGGGTTCTTTGTTTTATAGTTCTTGCTTTTCCTTTGTAAATTAGTTTCATAATTACAATCTTATTATTAATTTTGGAACACGAGAGCCTCTTAATTAATACCATGTGCGCGGGACACGGTATTGGAAATCGGAATAAATTAATAATCATTAAATAAAACAAAATAGAAGTAAATTACACAAAGAAATTACACACACATATAATATATTTATCATAAAAATATTAAATATACTACCCCTAAATAACTTAACATAATCCTCGGATATCATAATCACATGTAGTGGATAACCACTTGGTCAGTAATTATTTTCCTGATTTCTGGGGTTGGATCAAACTCAAAACCTAGCTAGAGATTTTGTGAAACCTAGCTAGAGATTTTGTGAAACCTATAGGCATCAGCTTTTTAATCGTACAATTAAATAAATAAATATGTAAACTAAAATAGGAATATTTACCAATAATATCTACCATGAAAGGTCATGAGTTTGATCAAATTGCTGCAGACGGCAGTTTAAATTGTAATATAATCCGGCCATATTGATCATTCCCATATACACATTGGGTTTGGTCTTTTATCAGAGTTCACATCTCCACATGCGCTCGCTAGCACGACGAATCGTCACTGTTGTTTGCCCTATTTTTTACTCCAACAACGCTTTGTATCTTATAGAGTTCAATCTTTAATTTTCGAATCTATATGCCAACAAACTGCTATTAACATACAGTTTGTACCTATTCGTTAATCTCAAGCCAGAAAAATAAAAACAAGATTCAATGGTTAAATCCAATGAATTGAGTAAAGATAAACCAAAGGGCTTTTTGTACTCCAAATCCTCATATATATTAAGAGAGTGAGAATATGAACTTTTTAATTTTCAGGGCTCCTTTTAGTTTGTATTCTCTTGTCCTCCACTGCCACTATTCCCTTGACCTTTCAAGGAAACCAATCTTTATCTTAGCACCAGATTCAACTTCAATGGTTATTTATAATTTGATTTAATAAGAAAGAGAGCTTTAAACAAGTGTACCCTTAATAATTAAGTTGTATGTTTGACAAATTATTGGTGTAATGTAGATTTATATTTGAGTGCGTGTGTATATGTTTATTTTGAATTTAATTATTTAAAAATTAATGATAAATGTAGGTATGGAATTAACCTACTCATGTAACACATACTACAAAATACTGGACCGGTAATTAATGGGCGGTATTCTAAGCATTGCATGCCCCTTGACAAACCCTATCCTGGATATACAAATCAGGGGTTTCCAACAGTGTACTTGGATAATTGATGAGTGAGTGTAATTTTATTTTTACATGATGATTTATGATGATGAAGATGAACACAACAATAATACTGGTGCAGATAGGGATGGCAAGTATATATAACGCAAACAACTTACTGATTTATTACAACTGATCAGATCGATCGGAACATGCATGATAAATAATTACATAGTACAATTGATACCCACACTAAATCACTCATGAGCCACGACTCACTTTGATACGTTAATCCCTCATTTACATATCCATATATATTACACACCAAATCCTAATTCCCCTCAAACATAACACGCTTGCATTATTATTAAGAACACATAAATGCAAGAAAAATATATGTGGATCAAGTAGTAACACACTTAGGTTATACTTATATATATATCATAAAAACCAATTCCTTGCAATCTGAATATAGTTATTAATTTCGGCCTTTGACGGTGTTATCACGATTTGGTTCATGTGTAGCAGCAAAAGAATTCCTAGTTTCAGGTTCATCATCACCTTCATCATGGTCATGGATGCAATGGGAACACGATGGATTAGGCCCTCCAGGGACACTTCGGTCCACTTGGTTACTAAGCAGCTTTCGAATTGGGATGTTCCCATATCTCCCAAATCCTGCATGATCCTCTGCACTACCATGGCTTCCAACCATCAGAAGACACACAACAAAGATAACAACAGCAACTGTAGCCCTCATCCTCATCATCGTCTGGTGATCTGATCGCACAATTAGTTATTAGTAGCCTGAAAACAACATATCATATTTAGTAATTGTTACTAAACTTGGCACAGGTACATGATCTTGCAATGTAATATAGAAAATGTAAACTAATTAGTTAACTATCTACCATCTAAAGCTATGAGAAAATAACAGTTGATCGATTACCTTAAGCAGGTGTTTGTTGCAAGGAAAATGCATCCCAAATGGGGAGTATATATAGTGCAGGTGAATACAATGCCCATGGTACCTGAAGTAATTTAAATATTCAAAAAGGCTAGTTAATTAGGTACGTATACGACTAGGTATATAGACTATAAGAGCTAATTAAAGAGAGGCTTGTGTTTTCTATGGCATCTTCTTGGTTGTTTCTTTTTCCCATAAAGTTATGATTACAAAATTTGTGTAATGCTTAGTTGCCAGCCACTCTTTTAGGGGGTAATGACATATATTATTATTAAATAGTGTATGTTGCATATTAAATAGCCCTCCACATAATAACACTATTGGAGGAATAATTGGTGTCAATTTGTTTTAGTTAATGTTGCCTCTTTTGGAGAATGCAATTTATGAATAGGGGAGTGGAGGAGCTTTTTGGGATTTTTATTCATGGTATATTGTCCAGTACTACTCAATTATGCACTACTATATACAGATATGAATAACATTATATAGTACTTCACTAAGAATTTAATTTTATTTGTGCGGTACATAAAACACAAGTGCAGTACCTGCTTAAACAAATCCAGCAACACAAGCTGGAGATAATTTTATTTAATTTGATGGTTTCATAAAGTGGACTATCACAAAAGTTATAAGAAAATATGAAATTAAGAATTTGAAGGGCAAAGATATTCTCAATATGTAAAATGTTGTGCCCACAACCTGGCAAAGTGGGCTGTGGGCCTACTCTCTTAGTGGGCTGCCCAGTTTGTTTTTTATTCTGAATGTCGCTGACACAACGGCCCACCCACTATAGGCGCCTCTTTTGTCTTCACCCATCTCCACCGTTCCCTCCGCCCAGAAACATAATCTACGGTACAGATCATCAACGTTATTTGGTTCAAAGAAACAAAGATTATCATCAACATTACAACCCCATTTCCTGACATCATTATTCAATTCCACTTATAATGGGGAAAAGTTAGTGAATAAAAAATTAATAAATTAAAGAATAGGGTTTTCATCCCTCAGATTAGGTACAGACATAGTAATCAACATTACAATTTTTCAAAGTGGTTTTAGACTTTTAGGTTGCATCCAAATTAAAGAATAGCTAGGGTTTTATCCCACAGATTAATTAGGTTCTAAAATGAAGGTCTTGAAATCCTCTCCCCAATTCCTTTTCCAACCGAAATATAAAAGGATCGATCTACATAAGCTAAATTTTGCAAAATTTGAAATCCAACACAAATAGAAGGCTTCCCAAACCGGATCCGATCCGATCCCAAACCGGGTCCTATTCGTTTTAGTTTTACCTCTTAGATCATTTTAATGCCTAAAATGTAAAATAAATGGAAAAAAAGAAGAAGAAAAAAAAAAAAAAAAAAAAGGTTAACAATAGAGCACTTGCTTGGATGCTAAGTCTGGAAGTCCTGTAATTGGTGCGTGGGAGGGAAAATAGTATCCTTTAATTCTAGTGAGCGTGCAAAATGATTTGTTAATTGATATATATATATATATATATATATATAGTATATGGTGGTGAACAGAAAGATGGGAGTTTTGTTTGTCTTTTACAGTACATGTTGTGATCTGTGAAATATATTGTCCCCAATCAAGAATATGATGCTTACTTTATATATATACCATGAAATAGGCAGCAAACTCCTCTTCATCGTTGATTCTGTCAAGCTGCCCTAGCTCTAAAATGTGCTGGAAAGTCTGGCAGCATATTGATCGTCAGTTTGCTTTTCATGTTACCAATCAAAAAACTATAACTTCTTTTGTGAAACTTTGTCCAATTATTGGGATTCTTGTAGTGGTGTTAAAAGCAAGTGGTTAGTGCCTAATTTAATTAAAGAATTAAAAGACCTGCAGTAGCTAGTAGGGATGTTTAGTTTAATTTATCTCGTACTACTACATGATATGATTTCCCTTGGTTACCCACCCTCACACGTGCACGCCATATATATATGGGTCGTCGATTTTAATTACTAAAGTTGAGAACATGAGAAATATAGAATTGCAGCAAGTCATGGTGGGTTAATTAAGTTCTTTGAACTTGTATATATGCAGTTCTTTTTATTTCTGTCTATAACAATTGCCATCTTTTCTTATGATACCTTTGAAAGCATGTAGCATATAAATTTCAGACACGTCTAAAGTGAGATTCATATAAATAATAATACTATAATATTATTCCTAAGGGTGATAATAAGGACAAAATACAAATGGACGGGTGTTAGAAACTTAGAGCAATATGGACGACCGGAAGTGGTGTGACTAATAAACATGAAAGTGATAATAATGACGACGTTGTTGCATCCAGGTTCATCAAAGGTAAAAATGTTAACACACAGCTAAAACACTTGGACAAGAAACCAACCACAATTTTATGTGGTTGTAAGAGTACGTACACCAAGCTGAGTTTTGACTGTTTGACCTTGATTCATTTTAATTTGTTCCCAATTGGTTGATTCATGAATATTCTCTTGCAAAATTAGAAGAAATTAAATGTACAAAAATTAAGATTTAACTTTTAAATTAATTAAATATGGAATGGCTATAAAATAATCTTAGTATCAATTTAAATACTGTTATGCATCATCTGGGATTGAAATTCAGCATACCGGCCAATGGCCATGGCTTTTGTTTCGTTGTCCTTGGGAATTAAATTAATGAGTTCAGCTAGCTATAGATTTGAATTTCCAATATTATTGTTAAATTAATCTATCATTTTGATTTATTGCATTCATAATTGGTCTTTTTAAAGATGACAAATCAATTGTAGAAGTATGTTATAGCTAGTACTTCCTAAAACTCGATCGGATGTCTGATGCAATTCTGAATTGAACTTCTCATATATATGTATATATATATTTGTCCGATAAATAAATGCCCCGCATTAATTATACTAGTATATATTCTCATAAGTAGTACGTTGCCAAAAACACAGAATCACAACCAAGCAAATTAATTAGTCTTGTTGGGCCCTTCAATATGACGAATAGTGAAAACAGTCAAAAATGGGTTGGTCATTATTCTCAGGCCCTAAATGTGATCGACGTCATATCAACCCACAAACTAAAATGTTGTATTGTATTCATTCATCCAATAGAAACAACATATATGAAAAATCAGACATTAATATAATTAATTAAGAGAAATTGATGACCAATACATGCATCCCATCCGACATTAATAATACTAATATAATTAATTAAGAAAAATCAGACGACAGCCAAAATCTTGAGAAAGCCCTCAAAAGTGACTCCTCCTCCATTAGGATCAGAAGCAGCAGCAGCAGCAGCCAGGGTGATCATGGCGTCCACGTCGTCGTCACGTGCCTCAAGCCCAGCCCAGGTCAGGTAGGTCTTCAAGTCCTGGTGGCCCACTCTCCCATCCCCGTCTTTGTCCATCACCCTGAATGCATCCTCCATCAACGTCTTCACCACCATTCCTCCATCATCATCATCATCTCCACGTGTAATTAGATGATTAACAACACCACCGCCATTAATAGTATTATTCAGTACAACCTGCTCGAACTCCTCGTACTCCACATACCCGTTCTTGTTTGAGTCGGCAACCGACATCATTGTCCTGATTATCATGTCTGACGATGATGATGATGATGATTCAATTAGACCCACCAGCTGGTGGTCGTGGAATGCCCGGAGATCACTGTAGCTTATCTTCCCATCGCCATCCACGTCCAGGACGTCGAATGCCGATCGTAGCCGACTGGCCGCCTCCCCCTGCCGTCGTCGGAATGCGTTGGTCGGACACATTATATTATGTATTTCAGGCAGCGAATGACTGAACTGCAGAGAAATTAATGACGACGACTGACTCTGGCGAACAAAGAGAAAATGAAGACTACTAGTCTACTACTACACCAGATATGGAATCTAACGTAAAAACATGTCATTTATAAGCCCTTATTTGTCGGTTTTGCCAATGTTGGTAAAGGAATCAAATATATTTTTTTTTGTAATTCGATTCGAATTTATTTGAAATTTAGATATTCGATTAATATTTGATTCGATTCGATATTCGATTTTATATTAAATTATATATAATTATATAAATTTATTTTATTAAATAATTTAAAATTTTAATTTTAGTGTCTATATTTACTAATTAACATAAATATATTTATATATGATATTAAAATACTAAATTTAATCTTTAAATCGAATAAATATTGAAGTTCAATAATTAAAATTAATTTTATTAATTATTAAATTACCTTATAGAATAATTCGATTCGATTCGATAATATTCGAAAAGCTTACCAAATCAAAGCGAATACTGGTTCGATTTGATTCGTTCACAACCCTAGTCAAGGAAATTGCCGTACTTAATTATATCTATATAAAAATGATTGCGCGTAAGCCATGACGTCATGGCCGGAGAATCCAATCACACTTCACCGATATTTGACCGACCTATATCATATATATGGTCATAATCATCTTATTCTTATTCGATTTCTTTCATTATTATTATTATTATTATTATTATTATTATTATTATTATTATTATTTATCAACCATCACCTCAAATTATTATATGTACTTTTAGTATATTAATCAAGATATGATAATTTACTTTAATTTTAGAAATAATTATAATTAAAAGGTAATATTATGAAACAACTTTTAATACTTAGAACAAATACTAATATTGCATACACATATATTGAAGCAAAATATAGTTTAGGATGGAGAAAATCTTATTATAGGATTGTGTGTGTGTGAGGGGGGGGGGGGGGGGGGGCTGTGTTTTGGTGTGTAGCTAAGTGAATAAGTGGTTGTCTTCTTCTCCTTGGAATGTATTAGTAGGAAAGCTAAGCGACGACGACGACTTCAGTAATGATCATCACTCGCTCAGCTCACACCATTCAAAAAGAATCAATTACAATGTAGATATTTAGTAATAACTGATCGAGGATTATACTCTTATCATATTCATACCTGTGGCTGGCCTGTGAATGGAGATAGAGTATAGGACAATGAAAATTTTAAATTTGAATGAGCTAGCTAGGTTTAATTTTTGTGGGATATATCGTTTGTGATCGAATTCCCGTCGTCGTGGAGTGCTGCTACTTGTCGCGTATATCGATCGAGGATCACACAATCTCTATCGCAAATCATACATACATTCAATTATATTCATTGGTGGGAAATTTCATTTGAGTCATCAGATCACAAAGAATATGCCCACCACTACACTACACTACACTTCCCAACTCAATTATATTCTTTTGCTTCTTCCCACTTTGTGGTTTAAAATTCTCTCTTTAAACTTCTTCCCTCAAATCAAATCAATTACTAATATGCAATTTCCTTGAAACTTCTATATATACTAGCAAAAGGAGCTGTTCTACGCACAGCAGATTTGACGTAAACAACTGCCCATGGCCAAAGAAGAAACAAGTGTAAATGTATAAAAGTGAGTTAATGATAAATGATTAATTTAAGAGATCAAAACAGTTAATTTCGCATTTTTTTTTGTTTTGTTGTGTACAGGTATAATAGAAACTAACCATTTGATTTGTTTTATCTGTAAATAATATCAAATAATAGTGAGTATATTGTGACATCAATAATTATATACTTTTACAAAATGTGGGGTATGTGGAACGATGGCCGGCTTACTGGTTCCTAAATTTGTAATAAAATGCCGGACAACGCCTGCGAAGGCGTTTTGTTTGTCATGAAACTATAATATAGTTATATTGCAAAGGTGAGGAACGTGGACATTAAAAAGAACATAAGTTGTGGTACCGATAATGGACAAAGCCATATGTTGTGGTACCAATAATGGCCATATCGATGTCTTTTGTCCGCATATTATCCCTTCTAAGTGGCATCCGAGGCAGTGGTTTCTTGAGCCATGTTATTAATCTCTACCTACGATGTCAATATAAGAAATTGGAAGAAAAAGAAATTGGAAAATATGAATCTATAATGCAAGTGTCCTCTCTGCTGGTCACATTGTATTTATTCTTATTACGGATATGTATTCTTATACCTGCATGGACATGTATTATGAATCCATATTTTGCGTTGGTTCAAAGTGCAAACACCTATCAACCCCAGAAAGAAAAACACAGAAATATCAGCAACATCAGTCAAAACTATAAGGATCACAAACAAGCAGCTAAAATGCTAAATACATTAACCAAACAACTAATGTGACGGTAGTAAATTAAAAACAAACTCCAAATTATTGTGCAGAAAGATAACGGCAACATACTCATAGGCGTAGCGTCACTCCTGGATCACTCAATCTCCTGGCACGTAAGTTTTATCTTCATAATACCTTCTTTCGCTTGCGGACTTCTTCTCATTCCACTTCTGCAAAGTTAAAGGAAAGTGAATAATTCAGTGCAGATCCTGTACAGTCAATTTGAACACGCGACAAAGAAGGGAGCACCAATTACTAAATAAAACAGGCAAGAGTTAGCTGGTATGCTTCATGATTCTCCCACCAAGGATAATAACAATGCAGACGGCCAATCTGCAAAAATGTCATATAAACAACCTGGGAAAAAAATGAAAGGCAAGAAAGGTGAAGTTTTCAGAGTTTAAAGGTCATGAACCGACATTTGTCCAGTCCAAGCAAGTATCCCATGCCAAGAAAGATAAACCAGAATTCCATGGATAATGAACTGCTTCCAACAATAAAAAATTAGATGATTTAATAATATGCTATATACAATACTGTAAGGATATAAATTACAATATGATAATTACTGACTATTTCTGAAAACAATGGCAAAAATAAACAAAAAGTAGATAATATGGAATTAAATAGACAAACAGAAATAAACGACCGTAAGAATGAAGGTCAGATGCATCTTTTGAGTTTTTTTTTAAAAAAAAAAATTGAACTCTCAAAGATGCACCATAGCAGTAAAACTTTTCTTAAGTTTGGTTTCTTTTAGATTTCTAATTGGTGATAAATTCTCAGAAGACGATAGATGGGGGTCAGCTTTCAAAGGCATCTATGCCCTCCAACAAAAATGCCAAAATGAAATTCACCATGTATAGCTATTGGTTGAATGGAAAGCATGAAATAAAAGAAATAATTAATTAAAAAGATGTGCAATGGAAAAGGCTTTAAATATTACATGGATAAAACCTAACACCACAGCTTCTAAATCCAGCTAATAAATTTAATTAGATCTAAACAAAGTTCAAAGTGACTTACTCCAGCTTGAGCATCTAAATTGACGATTGCTTGAAGCTCATACGCACATTGCTGCAGGTCTGTAGAGTGAGATGCTAACAGTTCATCGCTCAACTATTGACATTGTATCAAAAAGATGTTAACAACACGGAAATAGGTGCCTTGCTAATTTAATCAGTCACTGAGCAGAATGCAGGAGACAATACGTATGCCAACAAATCATGAAATCTCAAGCAAATCAATAAGAAGTAAGAATTCTCATACTTATTGAAGATATTCCGTCACAACACCCAAAGAGGTAGTTTAACTTGATGATGACACTTCAAACCCACAGTACATGCTAAACTTCTTGAGACTAAAAAGCACATGTCACTCTACCAGAACCCCTTTTTTGTTTAAAAATATTCTCAATTAATAGATAGTGACCAGTAGATCCATGACTTAGAATTGTTACAGCATCCGGAGAGGAATCAATTAGAGATATCAAGGTATTTCAATTAACGATAGTCAATACCATTCATCCCAAATAATGCAAAATTCAATAAAAATATTCAATATATACTGATCAACATTAGAAGCTAGGGGCAAGGAGTTTTACTCAACTATGATTACAAACCAAATAAATTATAATTTCTTATGGCTCAGCAATCCATCAGAATACGTTGTTATTGTCATCAAGGAAATTTTGTATTAATACTATAGGTGATTTATACATCTATACTGTATTATAATTATTTTTTCATCCCATAAAATAACTGCACAGTTCATCACAAATGTGAATTTTCAAAGCGTACCCAGTTATCTACTCATTAACAATTAGTAAAGTCCAAATTGTTTCAAAGATAAATTGAACTCATGAGCTTTTGTTCATAATATTCACCACTAAAACTGCCATCAATTTCATGATTTAAAATTAATATAATAATTAGTATACAAACTGAATTTATTATTTTGACCATATTAGAGTGTGCATTGTTTACTAATATCGAGGTCACATAGAAGGGTATACTACAAATGCAATTAGAAAGTCAAAATCTAATATGTACATAAAATTGCCTACCTCTGGCAGTACATCCACACTTGTCCCTGCTGATATTTCAAAACAATATATCTTCATTAGAGCCATAACTGCATATGCCATCAAAAAGAAGCAGGAAGAAAGCAATCAGATACGACTTATGAAACATTACGCTGGCGCGCCTAGAAAACCATCAAAGTATATAAATTACTTGGGCCATTTCTCATATCCAACCTACTCACATGGTTACTCTATACATTAATAAACTAAATTTTGCAATAATTGAAGCCAACTAAGAATTGTAAATAAATAATCTCACAAAATACACACATAGACAATCAATCTCATCCTACATGCTAAGCATGGCCTGGAATCGCCTGACTTAAAAACATAAGCTAATAAGAGAATATGTATCACTTTATATTTATTTTATCAATGAAATCATTGAACACATATTGTGAAAGACAAATTATTACATTTTTCATATACTCAATAGCACAAACCACTCATTCCCACAATTGAACCTCCTACTTTCAAACCATTTAATAATACCCCACAAAAGAACTTAATTAAGATGATGGGACAATTTAAAGCAAATACCCCTGCTTTCACGACGCAAAACCCGGCATGACATGAAAATATCACATATCACATGCCAAAGTGGAAAATGGACGAGAGAAGTTACAGTCAAACAACAGCACATGATTTTTCCGCAAAGCTGGCAACCTACTTTCACAATGTTATCTTCTGGATGTGTCTCTGCCACATCACACAACTTTCCAGTAATATATGAGGCAGTAGACTTTCCATCTGCAGTCCCATATTCAGGACCCAACAGATCACCTATGGCAAAAAGACAAGCATAAAAAGAAAGAGCGTGAAAAGTATAGAAACTTGGATGGACATCTATTGCAGACGCAGCATATATTTTAAAAAATAATTATAATATGAGGAAAACAAGTTTATAGACATTAGAATATACCTGAAGAAGGCTGATGGAAGTTTAGGCTCAGACATAATTTGAAGATATGACTCCACCTGAAATCAACAGGAGGGAAAGTTTAATTCGACTGGCTGAAAAGAGTTATATTCATCATTTTAATACATCAGTTTAGATTCACCTGGTAGCAGAAGGAAAATTAGGTCCATGGTGAAAAAATCAGTTTATAAAATGTCAAATTAGAGAAGAAAATGGGGATAAAAAAGTGCAACAACAAAGCAAAATCATTCATCTCTATATTACCCCCCTCCCCCCAAAAAAAATAAAAATATAAAAAATATAAAAATAAGATCATCTCTTCCAATGCACAAGGATACACATCAAGTTTTTGGGGCATGCAAAACTTGACCAACTTGCATTAACGTCATTGATGATACTAACTGTAGTAACACTCATTTAATTGCTTTCAACTAACATTAGCATCCAAAATAGGGTTCTCCCACCCTCTCAATTATTTGAATTGTTCTTGCCAGACCAAACTCTAGACAAAAAACCAAGGGAAAGTTAGGCATCACCGAAATACACAATTCTCACTAACTATAATAATATAAATTAGTGCCAATAAACTTCAGCAAATTTCAGGTGCATAACAGCGCACCAAAAAAATTATAAATAATACGCTGTGCATCAAAACAGAATATAAATTGGTAATACTTTGAGAATAGAATACCTCAATCACAGTCTCAAGGTAGTCAAGAACTGTAGGAATCTGTGAGTGTATGATCCAATGAGTGAGATTTAATCAAAGGGCAGTAATATTTAGTTCCCCTAGAGCAATAAAAAAACACAGATAAACATAGTAAGACCACATATTCCAATTTCAGTGGTTAATTTAAGCTATAGTTAGTAGAGAAAGAGCAATAAACAAAACTGGATTAGAGTACAGAGGTAAAACTTGGAGTTACCAAGCTTAAAGTCGAAAACACACATTCCAATTTTAGTGGTTAATTTAAGTTATAAACTTATAGTTACACCATCAGCTAGCATTCAAAGATAAACACATGTGATTCTCTATAATCAATCAAATTAGCAATTAGCATCATGTTGCCGGGGTCATTACTCAGGGAAGATGTGATTATTTTAGCCATAATATCGATTTTATTATCTAATTCTAATGTTCTGTAATGCCAATGGATGGTGTCTTGACAGTTACTTATTGTGCAATGCCATGATAATACTGATTAGTGGTGCACAGTAAGGCAAATAAAACTATTTCAAAGATGGACACATTTAACATTTCACCTGCATCATAACAGGGTGAGGAAGGATGATGATCACTCTCCTCCATTGCTGATGGCTGATCGACCACTTCGTTTCCAGATTCATCATCACTCACAAGTGACAAAGAAGAAGTGAATTAAATGGAACTACATTATCTCCCTGAAAAAAAAAATCAAAAAGGGGGGGGGGGGTTACTCAATATATATTGAGCAACAGAAAATCCACCTTTGCACAGAAATGAGAAATTGGAAGAACTGAAATTCTGTCCATGAATCCAAGCAAAGCAAAGAGCATACCATAGCTTGATGGAGGGAAAAATCAGACATTTGATCCAGTGCCAAAAGCACAACTGCAAAATGACGGTGATAAACAGCATGAAATATATAGGCTTCCCTTATTGAACTGAAAAAAAGAAAAAACCACATTTCTCAAAACCAAGGGTACTTTCATCAAAAAGTAAAGGCACAAACCAAGCATGTGCCAGGAGAGGTCAATTGGGTGGACATAACCCTTAAATGCAATCAAAGCAGGAGGAAGTGTTCCGAGTTTCCATAATGTGAGGTTGGATTTGAGATTCTGCAACAGTTTAAGAAATAATATATTGAAAACCATTGCTTAATGCTAAGGCAATAAATATACAACCGAAATATAGCTCATGCTAGTTGGAAACATATAATTACTAAACCAAAATGCTAAAGAACCTGTTCATACAATAATCAGTTTTCATATAATTCAAACCTTCCAAAAGTGGCACAGTGCAGCCTACTGGCACCGTGTTTTCTATCTAAAATATTTGAATATTTTTTCTTTTAACCATCATCAGCATAGTAATTATTGCTGGAATATCTCAGGCTAAATATAGTTGTGCGAGTATCTGAAAGTGGAAGCAAAGCTATTTCTCCAGCCCATAAAATGAAAACGTCTATAAAAGTCCCACACTGCAATCCTGTAATCAGAAATGCCTAATAAAATTACAGTAACTGATACTTGTTAAAATAAAATTACAGGTTATTTCCAACAAGGTCGAAGGAAGGATCGGATCTCCAAGAAACTTGTTAAACCCCATGGTAGACCTGCTAGTTGAAGCAATTTACAATGTTAATTTTTTCAGACAGGAAAATGAGATGAGTAGAATATGAAGGCATCCATATACGAAGTCAACATGCTGTACACTGAGAGGGATACAATCATTTGGAATGCTGGTAAAGAAAGCCAACAGTCTTGATTGTAAAACAAGCAGCAATTCAAAAAAAAAAAAAAAAACTGAATCCCGTCTTACCTTGATCGTTTTGTCAGCTTGTCCTACAAAGAGCTTCCCTTGCCAGTATAATAGAGCTATTATTGTTGAATCACACGCAATAGAGCCAATAGGTGTTGCTTCCAAGTCATTTGTACCTTCGGATATTTCCTACAAAACAGAATATTTATGTTTAAAGAGAGAGCATCAGAAATTCCGTTAACAATCGAAAAAATTACAGGGTGCACTTATTCTGATACATTTGAATAACCAGGATTGATAATATCATGCCATCAATCATTCTGAACTGACGTAGACACCTGCAAAGAATTAAATATATACAACCACATGATACCCATAGCCCTACATAGTTGGCAGTAGATATAAAGGCTAGTTAAAGCCTTTGGGACCAATATCAATGTCACAACATTTATAATTGCAATGCAGTTTTGTTCCATGTGTTATCCCTCGAAAAACTGCAATAGACAGAAGGCAGTTTAATAGTATGCTCAAAGACTCCAAATAGATTCTATTTCCAACAGATCACCACATCTAAATGTAGAACTCAAACTCAGAACCATAAGACTCATTTTGGCAGTAGTAACTAAACATATTGTATATCCATCTACCTGTAAATTAATTGTCTTGTTCCAACCCCCGCTAAACAACCATCTTCCCTTCTTGGTGGTTGAAAAAAACGCTCCTTTGTGAGTCTGCATGGACTTCAAAAGCAAATCATTGTGCCATATCTGGAGGAAAAAGGAGAATAAAATCAGCAATTATACTACTCAATCCAAACTCAGTTCGCCTCAAGTAAATATTATTTTTATAATTTCGTCAAAAAGTAAAGGCACAACGATAAAGATCCACAAGTCTCGACCTTTATGCAGCCCTTCTCATGACCAACAAACAACAAAGGGTGCTCCACGGATAGACATAAGACATGATATATATTTCCAATTTTTTCCTGCCCTAATACTGTTAAGGGGCAATGATCACTGAGAGACCAGAAGCGGACAGTACCATCCCAACTTCCACTATAAAGAACACCATCACAAACAAGTAGTGATGAGATAACTGACTTGTGACCACTCATAACATTAGATATTGTGTAATCATGGACAGTCGGAGAAAATTTGATTTTAGTTTATGAATCCAATAATTCCTAATCTGAAATATTGCTGGACCAAGAGACCAGACCTGCACTGACCATGCTTTAACCAATTTGTCTCCACCGACTGTGTATATATCTTCTGTTCCAGATACAGCCATTGCTTGAATGCCACTATAACGCCAATCCTTTTTCTCATACAACTTTCTTATCAGTACATCAGAAAATGGAAAACTTGCTTTCCAAATGCGTATAACACCTTCATTATCAGAACTGATGCACAATGGTTGTTCCCCATTCAAAGCAACAACAGCCGTAACTCTATGCTCGTGATCTTTAAATGATTGAACAAGTTTACAATCCTGATATTAAATGGACAAAGGAAACATGTTAAAATACAGCAAAGAAAGTTTTTTGTTCCAGTGAATTTAACGCAATGATGAACATGCTATTTCATTTTTTGACATAATTGGTTAGACTTCACATTTATGCAATAATTCAGGCATAATAAAATTCCATTATTAGATCAGTTGCACAACCATCCAGGTGCAAATTTGTCGTAAAAAATTATTGCACGGATCATACCTATGAAGTTGATTTTATTTTATATAAAATAAAAAATAATCACAAGCAGATGCTTACTAACTAATTCAAAAAGCTTGTGGCAAACCATGTACCTTAAGAGACCAAACGTTGATCATCTTATCATAGGAAGAGCTAAATAGGAAGTCCCCTATACAAAACAAATAAATGAGGAGGTTAATATTAACACGCAAACAAAAAGTATCTCCAGTCAATGAACGAAAGGGAGCAAGAGCACATGAAAGAGAGAAATACGAATAAAGTTGTTGTCTATTAGGCATTAGCCCAAATATATCTTTACTATTACCAATCTACTGAGGGAGGAAACATTTTATAATCCTTTTGCGTAAAAAATCCCTAAAAGAAACCAAAGACACTAATATGTAAAGCTATTGACAAACTTTTCAGAATCCACAAGCACATTTTACCTGGCATTCTTCTGCAATAATGTTGATGGAATCAAGCCATTTCACTGAGCGAGCACCAATAACACCAGGAACAATAACATGTAATGGATATCCATGAGCCCTGTGAAGTGTCTTTGGATAAAAAAAAACAAGATTGCAACAAAGCAGTCATCATCTAACCTTCATATACATTGTACAGCCAGTGCAATCTATCACATATTGACATCAAAATATAAACAAACGTCCTCATTTAATTGAAATATGTGATAAAAGTTTATATATATGAAGATTTTGGCCCACTGAAATTCAAACATAGATTTTGGAAACCCACCCTTCATCCCCACCAACCCAAACTGATACAATAAATTAATAGAAATGTGCTGACAGGAAAACGTTCCAGTAGGAGTAGGAAATTTTATGAACTCTACTATGCATGCATGATAAGCAATAAAAATTGAATGCAGGGGGATGCTTGTATAAAATACCTCTCCATTCATCTCAAAAGCAAGTAAAACAGCAGCTTCAGGATTGGTGGCCTGACTTAATGGAATAGATGCTTTGTACGGGCCTCCATTTTCTTCATGTATAAAACAGAAGCAAATGTAAGGTGCCATGACACTAAAGAGAATAAAAACCACGATGGGGGCAAATGGCTGAGGTAAGAGGTAATCACCTTACACTGGTCAATGCTCACAAATTCTACATGTTTTCCTCCAGATGATGATATGTTTTCCAGCATAAAAGTTCCCAACTTTATAACACACACAAACTACTAAACTGAATAAAGATCACAAACAAGAATACCTGTTCTTTTGTCACCTATAGTATACAAATAGACAAAGTATTTGAATACGAAAAACCAACACCAGCAGTGGACTCAGAGGAATAGCAAGTTTGCCATTGTAGGAAAACATCATACTAAACCAATTAAGGACCAATGCAAAACCTTAATACTTAGTAAAACTACTATAACATAAACGATGAAGAATCTAAAAATTCATGAGCTAAACTATGGGAATTATGCAAAACCTTAATACTTAGTAAAAATACTATAACATAAACGATGAAAAATCTAAAAATTCATGAGCTAAACTATGGGAATCTGAAATTGGAATTCCTCTATAAATAACATTGCAAGTCCAGACCCTTTTTCTGGGAATTTCATCCACCACTTTGCACCAAAGAAATTGGAATTTCATTTCAAATCCAAATAAAAAATGAAATCAAAAATGAAGACTTCTTATTTCTATAAGTTTCCTCAAATTCACAGCCTTAACCAACACCACAAACTTAGCAATATGCAGTACGACCTCCTCAAGTTAAGATGCACACAGATACCAAATCGGAAAGCAATTATCACAGAATGCATTTTTCACAAACCTATATCATGTATACCAATACCAAAATTCTATCAATGTTTTTTCTGAAATTAATCTCCAAATTACCTCCGGCTGCTCGCATCCTGCTTCCACCACCGGTGACCTCCTGCTGGTCGACGTCCTCCGTGCCCCAAGGATGCAGTTCGACTTGCTCCTACAAAAGTGAACTAAGAATTGGAGTTCCATGAGAGGGTCCGCGTAGGGCAAAGGCGGTGGCTAGGGTTTGCGGAGGCCGGAGGAGGCGCGACGGTCACTGGGCTGAGTCCAGCGGCTCCGGATTCGCGAAGGGGGCAGCTGGCGCAGGGGCGAGCGGCGCCGGAAGAGGGAAGGCGGCGTCGGCACAGAGAGGAGAGGCGTGCGGAGGGCGACGGCGAACAGCCGAACGGAGGCGCTGGGCCGATCCCAGCCAACCCAACGTCAAGCTTGTGCGACCTAGGGTTCCGTTGATTATTGAGTTTGCAAGGGTTGACACGAAGAAAGAAAGGGAGAAGGAGAGGAGAGGCGGGGAAGATTCCAGTCGGAAGGAGGACGATTATGGAGGGGCGATTCAGAATTTTAGTCTGGATCGAGAACGATTACGGGTAGGTGAGATACGCGGAGCAATGAATTGGATGCAAGAGGCTTGAATTGGAAAAGAAGCGTGGCTTCCTGTCACATTTTGATCGAACGGCCACAATTTTAATTGAACTTTTGATCCAACGGCCAGGAACAAAATCCAGCCTGTGGGAATTTGCCTCTACCGCTCTTATAATATAAAAGAAAAGATATCTCGTACTAATATTTATTACTACATCCGTTCTTTTTTAATTGCTCCATTTCACAATTACTGTTTTCAACTAGCTGACTTTGGATGGTTTTATATGATTCGTTACAAGGCTAAATAAAGAATGATAAAATAATATGAAAGTAGAGATTACAAACTACAAAACTCATATTAGACTAATTACCTTCAAAATCATTCTCTAACCTAACCAAAATAAAGCTCTAAAGTCAGCTAGTTGAAAATAATGATTGAAATAGAGCAATTAAAAAAAAAAAACGGATGAAGTATATACAAGGCTGAAATTATAATTTTCAGAACAACAATACAAGGGAACTTATAGCTATCACCATTTTCTTACATAAAATAAAATAAAAGCCAAATTCAATAATCTTCACAAAGAAAGTAGACTAGATTTTAAAGACTAATGTGAAGTGTGAATTGTGAATTGAATTGATGGGCTGAGGCAGAGCTACGTGTAGTCATTTTGTTTATGGGCTCGATTTGCTAACTAGTAGGCTACACTGACTGAGCCCATAATTGGGAAAATTTATTTGGGCCGTAAGTGGGCTTATTTTATTTGAGCAATCTGTAAATCTAAAGTCAAGTCCAGCCCACTGTACTGTGCTTCACAGTCGCACAATTACATCTGCATTTCCAAGTAGACCACCACACCACACACATACGTTTGTCGGCCATGACTGAATATATCCAAATCCACTAATAAATAATAATTAAAATACCTCCTCTGTGTTTGTGGACACATCAGATTGATTTTTCTTTGGAAGACATTTATTAATATGTTGTAGTGACGACTTACGACATCTCTTTTGTGGTTGTGAACAGATGCCATTTGTGCACGTTGAGATATGCATATCATATGTGGTTCTGAATTACTACTAGCGTATAGACTAGCTAGTAGTTTTAATGAGATGTGAGCAGAGCTGTTATTAATACTGCACGTAGCTTAGCCACTTAAAAGTCATCCACAATTGGACATGGATATCGTATTCGATCAAAGTGGGCAATGCCGCATGTTTTCTATTTTGGCACACACGAGTACAACTACTACAATTTCACTGGTGGTTGGAATTGCGGTCCTACCTGATCAGGTTTTTTTTTTGGTCTGAAAACGTACTACTAATAAGCTAGTAAATGGGAGTTGGGCAGCCACGTGTCACCTGTGTGTGTGTGTGTAGGAAGGAGTAGGGTCAAGGATGTGCAGAGCTGCAGGTACAGTACATACATACTACAGTGCTCACAGATGTCTCCAGAACTCACCACAATTTCTCACTACCAGCTATCCAACAATTTTTTCTCTTAGACGATCTAATTTAATTCACATTGATTGTAGAGTTAATACTACTATTCAGCAGCTTTGATTTGATCCTGATGAAATAACTAGGGGAATAATAAGAGCACGTGTGGTTATATATAGTTAATTCATCCGTAATCAAAAGGTTTTAGAGCTGTTTGTTTTGACTTATTTTTTCTACCTGACTTTTACTTTACCAAAAAAATCCTTTTAGTTTTCTTAGTTGTTTGTTTTAACTTTTTTAAAAAGTTAAAAGGAAATTCTCTTTTTTTTTTCTTCAAAGTATGTAGGAGGTTACTTCAAGAATAAGCAGGAGTTATTTTAAGAATAAAAATACAAAAATATTCCTATCTAACAATGAAATAAAATAATGGGTAAATATTCTTATAAAATTTATATCCTTTTAGTAATTTTAATATATAAAAAGTACTTCTACGTACAATTCATCCAAACATGTTTCTGTTGAAAAACAATTTTAATAATGTCTATCCAAATAATTAATTATGCTGTTTTTATTTTTGAATTCTTCTTCTCTCCTCTTCTTCTATTGATTTCTACTCTTTTTTTTCAAAAGCCAAAACAAACAGACCATTTCTTTCTCTCTCAGCTTCTTAAATCTCCACCACTCATTTTTCTGTTTCTTAAAACTCGTACCACTATCCAATTTTAACATCTTTTGATCTCGGTAACTATATTTTAGTCTTTTTGTTAAAGATGGAATTTTTATTACCGACCAAATAACAATTTCAGCCAATGGAAGGATCGGAGGCGTAGAAAAGGGTCCCACCACTTGAATCACAAGCTCTCAACTCAACGGTCCAGACTCCATCATAGTCGTTTGTTTTGTCTGTTTATAACTAACTGTATATGATGCGGTATTGCGGTTGCATATCCCAACTAGAGTAACCGACCAATTTCCTACTATATAATGCTCTTAATTTGCTACTTCTTGTATGATTTAAATAGGAATTACAATGCGTCGAATAATATATGAATATAAAAGATCGTCTATGAAGAAAAAAATATATTTGAATTTATTTAAAAAATATAAAAGATTTATTTTTAATGATACGAGAGTATCTACGAATCGATATAAATAATGAATTAATTAGTTAATATTATCTTACTAAATATAGACAATTTTTCTTACTATTATACCCTCGAATATTTCTTGCTATTGAATGGAAATTGATAGTTGGAATTAACTAAAAATATTACCCCTTTAATCAAGGAAGAAAAAAAAGGTATTAACTCTGAAATCAATATCTCATTTAATTCGTAATAAAATATGGTGACTTAGGACACAACATCAAAATTCAAAACGGATAAGAATATTCACACCCATAAGTATATTCACCGCCCAATATCCGCTGAAAATCAATCAGCAAGGGCGATCGATCCTTCTCCAAATTTAACGGTGATAAATATTGCAGGTTTTCGTCTTAACTTGTAGTAATAGTGTGATCCCATCGATCAATCTTGGACGACCAGATGGCGGTCCGATGGAAATCAACGGATGGATCAGATCAATAATGAACACCCCAAACATTTTGATGGATTGATCAATTGATTTTGTGGGGTCTTTACACCGACCATTTTTCCATTTTTCTCATACTTATCAAACTCTCTAGAGTCTAAACTATCAATTTGTCTATAAATGCTCCTACTTGGCCTCCCTTTGCATTCCATCGACTTCCAGTGAATTCTGTTGTTCTATACATATACTAGCTTCTGCCTTCATACATTGTTCTTTCATCAAGAATCAAGTTTTGTAGTGATTTCTGAGTTCTTTTAACTCTTAACCTTCTGTGTCGATTGAGATTAAGCCTTTAGGGGTTCTGTTTGAAGTTCTTTCATGGCACCTCCTGAAACGATTCTTGAAAAAATTTCCAGCTATTTCTCGAGAGAAAAGGTCCCGTCTTCAAGATTTTCCTTGTCTCAAAACAGGGAGCTTTCTGTTGATGGAATCACTCTTCTTTCTGATGTTCCCACAAACATAACCCTGTCCAGTTTCTCTTCCATTCCTCATTCCTCGAACACTGATTCCGAGCCTCCTAAATATGTCCGGACGCTGGTTCAATCCAATGCTGAAAATGGGGCCTTTTTAGGGCTTACTGTGGAGGAGCCTCATGATAGGATAATGAATCCACTCGGGAAATTTACTGACAGAAAGTTTCTGAGCATTTTCAGGTTCAAGACATGGTGGTCGACTATGTGGATTGGTTCCAGTGGATCCGATCTTCAAATGGAGACTCAGCTCATTCTCTTACAAGTTCCTGAGCTCGACTCATATGTACTAATCCTCCCTCTAATTGAAGGAAGCTTTCGCTCCGCAATCCATCCTGGTTCGGATGGAAATGTGGTGCTGTGTGTGGAGAGTGGTTCCACAAAAGTGAAGGGGAGTTCATTCACTTCCTGTGCTTATTTTCATGTTGGTGAAAATCCGTACAATCTCATGAGGGATGCCATGGCTGCGGTTCGTGTCCATTTGGGGACATTTAGGCTGCTGGATGAGAAAACACCACCAGAGATTATTGACAGGTTTGGGTGGTGCACTTGGGATGCCTTTTATCTGACAGTTGAGCCAGTTGGGGTGTGGCATGGAGTCAGGAGCTTTACCGAAAATGGGTTCCCGCCGAGATTCCTGATCATTGATGATGGATGGCAAAGCATTAACATGGACCATGAGGACCCATTACAGGATTGCAAGGACCTGTCAGGTTTGGGGTCCCAAATGCTCTGCAGGATGTATCGTTTCAAAGAGAATGAGAAGTTTGCCAAGTACCAGGAGGGTGCAATGTTAAAACCTGATGCGCCAAAATTCGATCAGGTCGAACACGACAGGGTGTTCAAGGAGATGATTGAGTTGGCAGAGAAAAAGAAAGCCCTGAAAGAAGCAAAAGGAGATGATTTCAAAGATTCTGATGTTTCCAGCTTACCAGAGGCGACTGTTATCGAGTACCTGAAAGAACAAGATGGCGTCGAAAGAGGTGGACTGAAGGCGTTAATCAGTGACTTGAAAAAAGAGTTCCCAAGTTTGGATGATGTGTATGTGTGGCATGCCCTGTGTGGAGCATGGGGTGGAGTAAGGCCCGGGACGACTCATTTGAATGCAAAAGTGACTCCTGCAAAATTAGCTGCTGGACTGGAGAATACCATGTATGATTTGGCAGTGGTTATGGTTGAGAAAGGCGGGATTGGACTTGTTGAACCGGAACAGGCTGCAGATCTTTACGAGTCTATGCATTCCTATCTTGCTGATGCTGGTATCTCTGGTGTCAAAGTGGATGTTATTCATGTAAGTTCCTTTCCAGTTTTAGCATCTCAAACACACAAACCATATATCGCATAATCATAGTACACTCTAAACGGCCATTCATTGTCACAGTAGTTTTCATTGATAATGTAGTTCAATAGTCTCATATATGCTTTGTAAATCATGATAACTATGTTTGGCATTAGAATATGTCATGTAGTTCAATAAAAATGCCTCCATCATCATCAAAAAATCCATTTTACTATAGGGACTAAACAATCTAAATTAAAGATCATCCATCCTTCATCATCAAGCCACTGTGATACATTTAACAGAGGACGGCTGCTTGTTTTTGATTGTGAACTCTTCTGCATCATATAAACACTCTGGTAAGTCTTGTAATTGTGAATATACCATATTGATTGATTCTTGTCTAGGAATCATTTTGATACTTGACAGTCACAAAGTTGTTGTTAATAATATATACTATATGTTGCTTATGATAGTTATGTGTATGTGTCTCCTCGAATCGTTTAATCTGTCCAGAGCTATGAAGAATCTACAACTGTTGGAATGAAACATGTGTCTTGTAAGTTTACAGCTTAAGAAACCATGTTGCATATATGGACTAGAAAGTCTATTCTCATTTATAAATGACAAATGTGTTACATATTTCTTTCCTTATTTGCTAAAAGTTTTTCCAGTGGCCAAGAATTTCCATAAAGATCATACGACTCACAGCATTTTTTTGGGTTCTTTTTCAAGATTATGCTGCAGTTATTTTGCAAATACATTCAAATGGTTTTTTTTTTTTTTTTTTTTAAAGAGGCAGACTTGATCTGTTAAGTTCTTATTGATCTGTTAATCATGTTTCCTCTAATTTGATTCCATTTGAAAGTTTGCGTGGTTTTGGACTGCTGCCTTTGTTTTGATTAGACATTGGAGTATGTCGGTGAGGAGCATGAAGGCAGAGTGGAGCTAGCCAAGGCATACTATGATGGTCTAACCAAATCCATTAGAAAAAATTTTAAGGGATCAGGCCTTATTGCCAGCATGGAGCAATGTAATGACTTCTTCTTCCTGGCTACAAAGCAAATCTCTATGGGTAGAGTTGGTAAGGGGTTTTCTTTTCTTAATGTATATTCAGTCCTGAGTAGAGCCTTATACATGAAAAACATTTGATGGGGGCCTTATACATATATATGTAGGCGATGACTTCTGGTTCGAGGATCCTAATGGAGACCCAATGGGGGTTTACTGGCTGCAAGGTGTACACATGATACACTGCAGTTACAACAGCTTGTGGCAGGGACAGTTCATTCAACCTGATTGGGATATGTTCCAGTCAGATCATCAGTGCGCCGACTTCCATGCTGGATCTCGAGCTATATGTGGGGGGCCTGTGTATGTAAGTGACAAAGTTGGGTTCCATAACTTTGAGCTTTTGAGGAAGCTAGTTTTACCTGATGGAACCATACTGAGATGCCAGCATTACGCCCTTCCAACCAGGGACTGTCTGTTTAAGAACCCTCTGTTTGACGGCAAAACTCTGCTGAAACTCTGGAACCTGAATAAGGTATAGAACTGAAATTCTCATCATTAGCATTTGTAAGAGAAAAGTTGCAATGCTTGCTATTTGCTAATGAAGTTATGTCTGCTTTGTATGCAGTTTGGAGGAGTGATAGGGATTTTCAACTGCCAGGGAGCAGGATGGTACCCTGAAGAGCACAAGTGCAAGGCACACCCTGACTGCTACAAGACAATGTCTGGTTTTGTGTCTTCTGACGACGTTGAGTGGGAACAGAAAGACTTCACCGCTGAATATCGGAACAATAAACTCTTTGCTGCTTATCTTCACAAAGCAGGACAGCTTCACCTGATGCCGGCAGGTGAAAAGATGGACATCACTCTCCAGCCCACTTCCTATGAAATCATTACCTTCTCGCCGGTCCACAAGTTCAGCGATCACGCCATGCTTGCTGCGGTTGGGCTGGAAAACATGCTCAACAGTGGTGGAGCTATTGAGTCTGTGGAACACAAAGTGGACAAGAAAAGTTTTACCTCTCTGATAAAGATCAAGGGGGCAGGGAAGTTCTTGGCTTACTCAAGCATAAGGCCCCTGCAGGTGATGCTGAATGGTGAGAGCATTGAATTTGAGTGGACAGGTGATGGAGCTTTGAAGTTCCAAGTGCCATGGGCTGGTGGGAATCTGTCACATGCTTCTGTCTTCATTAGTCTTTAAGCTATTGCTGTACGTAAGAATGATGTTTGTGTCATTTCTGGCATCAATGTTCGTATTTACAAATTTTGCAATATTTTTATGTTGGTTAAATATATATGCTATATATGGTTTTGTACCAGGCCCTTGCTATGAATTTTCAGTCTTCTATCACATTACATGAACTCCGACAAGCAACAATAAGATGATATATTGAGATATAGTAATATAGTATAGTACAGTACAAGGAAATGGATATTAATTCAGTACATAACTTGATAGAGATCAGTTCTTTACCAAGTTGAATAAACAAGAAGCATTTCAAGAAAGTACTCATCCAGATTATTTTACCAAAAAACAATTTACTTTAACATTGATGACTTGTATTTGTGTAGACCTAACAAAGGTTACAACTTTGATGGCTTCTTATCCGAGCCCCGGCCTGCAATAAATTCCTGCATTTTCTTGAACTGCTCTTTTGTCATCCCATCATAATATGCATATGCTCTTTCCTGCAAGTAACAGTAGATCGGAATGTTTAGAGTTCAGATCATGGTAAATGGTAATATAGCTGGTCAAATGTTTTGCACAAGAAGCATACATGATCTACTGACTACTGGGAAATACCAATCCAAGAGAGGACCGTGAACACAAATCTCAAAGAATGTTAAGTAATTATTTGATGCGAATGTCGTGAAACAAGCCAACTTTGTGGCTCTATCCACAGAAACTGTTTAAAAATATCCAACTAAAGGCTTAACACAAGACAAAAACATAATGGTGCATCTGTATAAAACTCACAGGGAAGAATTACAACTTGATACCAGACAACAAAAATGCAATTATAATGCACAAGTAACATCATAGAAGAAAAGGCAACAGAACAAAGGCAATGCTGGTTACCTTCTCTAGCGCGAGTGCATGACCAAGGTCAAGTTTAAATCCATCATTGATAACTGCTTTGTACCGCTGTACCATGTCATGGTTATTCTTTACTATGGCTTCAGCAATTTGGTGAGCTTTTGTCAAAACCTCACTTTTGTCAACAACATGGTTAACCAAACCCCATCTCTCAGCCTGTTCAGCAGTAATAGGTGTAGCACTGAAAGACACTTCACGAGCTCGATTAGGCCCTATTATTCGAGCAAGCTTCTGAGACAGACCCCATGAAGGAAATATTCCAAACCTACAAAATAAAATTCAACTATAAGGCACAACTAGAATAACAGCCAAACAAGTACTCAACCAAGCACTCTGCTCTAGAGTCTAGACAGCATATGGGATCACTAATACAACAGAAATACATCATTACAATTATTACGGTGTATACCACAACTCAATCAAGTAGTTTAATCCAGAAAGGAATTAAAAAAACCAACACAAGTAAACAAGAAATTTAAGGAAAAAACTGCAGAGGCAATACTGAAAGTCTTAAAAAGCAATCACTATTAAACTCTAATTCAATATATAAGTTCAATCACAGGTTCACAATCAAGTGTGATTCCATGATCTTTGTGAAAACGTGCAAACCAAAATGGGATCAAATCCAAAAGTACAAATTTGAATATCCAATAATTCTGCTCTCTATGTGCAATCACACAATCTGATGATAAAATTAAAATTAGGAACTGTAAAGAAAGGGGGAAATCGAAAACCACCTGGCGTGAGTATCTATGAACTTAGCGTCAGTGGAAGCCACCAAGAAATCACAAGCCAGAGCAAATTCAAATCCCGCCGTGACGGCAAAGCCGTTGATGGCACCAATGATCGGCTTCTTGCAGAGCTCCATCTGAGCAACGGGGTTGGTTTCCACATTCTTGACGTCGCCCTTGAAGACTTGCTCGGCGGCGGTCAAATCAACGCCGGAGCAGAAAGCACGGCCGGCGCCGGAGAAAATGATAACACGGACGGAGTCGTCGGAGGCGAGGTCCTTGAATGCCTTGGCCAAGTCCTCGATCATGGAGGTGGTCAAGGAATTGAGGGATTTGGGGCGATTGATGATGACGAAAGCGATGCCATCGGGGCGGCGGTGGACGAAGATGGGGTTCCCGGTGGAGGGGAGGGGGAAATCCATGGGGCGGGCGGCGGGCGGTAGTGATTGTACCACGAAGAAAGTGATGGGGATGGAAATTGGAAAGTGTACAAGCGAGGAATGCATAAATACTCCATATGAGATTTAGATTTATGGTGAAAGGATAGGTGTAAAGAAAAGAAAAATGAAATCCAACCCAACACGCCGCCAATCATTCATTCATTACATAGAAGTGCGTGTCGGGATTAGGGAATCCCCACTCTCATCATCCCAAATTTCTTGGCTTAACTTGGATATACTCCCTGCGTCCCCGAAGATTAACTATTTCTTTTGGCACCGTAATTTAGGTAGTGGAGTTTAGTAGTTAAAGTAGTGTGGGTATTTTGTGTTTAAGATTATAATGAATTTTGATATTGTTTATTGTTTAACTTTGACTTAATATTATCGTAGTGATGTAATTTGAGAAAAATATTCAAATGTAGTCTTGTTAGAATCGTCTAATCGTGTAGTTTTAGAATATATATTTTATATAATTTTTATTTGTATCAATTTTGTAATATTAAGAGTTAATCAAATATAACGGACTTTGTGTAAGAAAGTAATAATGCATTGGAATTTGTGCAGAATAGTAAAAGTAAGTATTTTTAATGGGATTTGACAACAATTAAGATTCTAATCAAACTTATACTTCCTCCGTTTTTTAAAGATAGCTACTGACCAACCCAGCACGCAGTCCAATGTACATTCTAAATCAGTAATAACTCAAGTTCGGTACAAGTAAAAATTCTAAAAGTTCGATATTTAAAAACTACAAGACAAGACAAATCTAACAAGATCTCAATTGACTATATTTTAACTTGAATAACTATGATAAAACTTTAAGTCAAAGTGATTGTGTGAATAGTGTCAAATTCTCCAACATAGCTATCATTTAAAAACGGAGGGAGTATAAATTTAATTTTTCTAAAAATAGAAAGGAATCAAACTTCGTGGCACGGAGGGAGTACGGCATATCCTCCATCCCTCCAACTCACTCTACTATACTTACTTTGCACCCGATTTTATGCACCGGATAGGAATGGTGAATTAATGGTAGATAATAAAAATACTATTGAGTTATTATTATGCATGTAAACAAAACATGTGAATGTCTAGTGTTCAACATCCATGTTCATGCCTTGATCATAAGGTTAGACATGTGAAAGTCTTGAAATGTATATGCCTTGATTATGAGGTTAGTAAATAGTGAGAGGATAAAAAAGTTTATAAATAGCCTATGTAATGTATTGAGAAGTGAGAAAAATTTTATGCAAGCTTAATACTTGTTTCATTTCATAGCCATAATTATTACACTTTATCCATTTTATTATCCCACCTTTAAACTTCCTTTCTTTCACCATTTAATCCCAATTTCCATTACAATACTTCCACTATAAACACAAGCTAATAAGCCATATACCATTTTATTGTACACATACATAAATAAAGATAGTTATTTCTATAACACGTTATCAGCACGAGGAGACTCTGTCCAGATTATCATTTGAGGTATAATCTCTTATTTCTAAACTTTCAATAAGATTATGGCTAACCTTGCAAAGCAGGAATTTGCTCCCTTAACCGTTGAAGGAAGCAATTATATGTCCTGGGCCCGAGATGTAAAAATGCATCTTACTTCAATGGGTCTGGAAGATACTATTGCTGAAGGCAAAAATCCCAGCCATCAAAATCAGGCAAAAGCCATGATTTTCTTGTGCCATCATATCGAAGAGGCACTTAAAATGGAGTACGTGACTGTGGAATCCCCACTGGCATTGTGGGAAAAGCTGAAAGAAAGATATGATAATCTTAAAAAGACGGTGCTTCCAAAAGCCCTTGATGACTGGACAAACCTGAGACTTCAGGATTTTAAAACAGTCCGGGAATATAATTCCGCTGTGTTCAAAATTACGGCCCAATTGCAATTATGTGGGCAAAAGATATCTGAAGCAGAAATGCTTGAAAAAACGTATTCTACGTTTCATGCTAAAAACTCAGTATTGAGTGAGACATACCGTCAAAAAGGTTTTCAGAGATATTCTGATCTTATCACCTGCTTATTATTGGCCGAACAAAACAGCCTATTGTTGTTGAGAAATCATGAATCTAGGCCCGCAGGTGCAAAACCGTTCCCTGAGGTGAACGCGGCTCAATCATCGAAATATGTGCGTGATCGTGGGCACTTTAAAAATCAAAATGATGATCGTGGCCAAAATCGGTATCACAATCGAGGCAGAGGTGAATCATCTCGTCAAAATAATTATCGAAATAAGCCTCGATTTGAGCAAAATCGCAGATATGATACCAGAAGGCCTTACAAACCACAACAAAGAAATTATGCAAGAAAGCATAAACAAAATGATGAAATTTGTGATCGTTGTGGAATTAAAGGCCATGTGGCTCAAACATGCCACACAGCTAAACACTTAGCTGAACTGTATCAGGCCTCGAAACGAAAAGAAAGACCAGGTGTTGAAGCACACCATAATGCCCACGATGATACTTATGATGATATATTAAATGATAATATCACGCACCTGGAAGCTGATGATTTTGTTGAGCCAGATACTGTTACTAAATAATATATTATATAGCTATATATATATATTTCGTACTTGTCTTTTATAATTCCTGTTTAATATAAATAATGATATCTTATACTTCCCTTTTATTATCCATGTATAATATAAATATGCTTTTGCATTAATAATATTTATATTGCTGATGTTTAATAACATTCTTATATTCTTGTAAAGAAATGGATGCTGGAAATTCAAAAGTCGGAGATGATATCTGCCTCATTGACAGTGCAACAACGCATAGCATTTTCAAAAGCAAAAGCTATTTCTCCAATTTAAAATTGGAAAAGACCGCAGTGAAAACTATAAGCGGTAATGCAAAATGCATTGAAGGCTCCGGTAGAGCTGTTATATTTCTCCCTGAAGGGACAAAAATGGCAATTGAAAATGCCTTGTTCTCACGCAAAGCTCGAAGAAATTTACTGAGCTTCAATGATATTCGAAAAAATGGATATCACATTGAAACTTCAAAAGAGGCAGATCACGAGTATCTTTTGATAACTCGAATTGAAAATGGCAAAAAATTTGTGAATGAAAAATTGCCATGTTGCTCCTCTGGCTTATACTATACAAAAATATGTGCCGCAGAAATACATAACCTAGTAGGCTTGAAAGCTACTAGTGAATTTATTACCTGGCACGATAGACTTGGGCATCCTGGCAGTGTAATGCTGAGGCGAATTATTGAAAATTCAAATGGCCATACATTGAAAAGGCAAATGATATTGAACCCAAATGAGTTCAATTGTGCAGCCTGTTCACAAGGGAAATTGATAATCAGACCATCTCCAGTAAAAGTGGGAATTGAATCCCCTACATTCCTAGAAAGAATTCAAGGCGATATATGTGGACCTATTGATCCACCGTGTGGACCTTTCAAGTACCTTATGGTATTAATTGATGCGTCATCACGCTGGTCACACGTTTGTTTATTATCAACTCGCAATTTGGCATTCGCAAGATTACTTGCACAAATTATAAAATTGCGAGCACAGTTTCCAGATCATCCGATAAAGAAAATACGCCTTGATAATGCTGGAGAATATACATCACATGCATTTGATGATTTCTGCATGTCGATTGGAATTACTGTTGAACATCCTGTGCCTCATGTGCACACGCAAAATGGTCTGGCAGAATCATTTATTAAGCGATTGCAATTAATTGCAAGACCCTTGTTAATGAAATCAAAACTCCCTGTTTCTGCTTGGGGACATGCTATATTGCATGCAGCCGCACTTGTGAAAATAAGGCCGACAAGCTATCATAGCTACTCCCCTACACAAATTGTGTTTGGAAAGGAGCCCAATATATCCCACTTGCGAATTTTTGGGTGTGCGGTTTATGTACCGATTGCGCCACCACAACGCACAAAAATGGGACCTCAAAGAAGGTTGGGCATATATGTCGGGTATGAATCACCCTCGATTATTAAATATCTTGAGCCAAAAACGGGTGATTTATTTACTGCAAGATTTGCAGACTGTCATTTTGATGAAACTCAATTCCCGACATTAGGGGGAGGAAATGATCAACTGAAAAAGGAAATATCTTGGCAAAGTCCATTTGATTTCCTTGATCCTCGTACAAGGCAATGCGAACTTGAAGTTCAAAGAATTGTGCATTTGCAGGGAATTGCAAATCAATTACCCGATGCTTTTAATGATGCTGCTAAAGTCACAAAATCATATATAAATGATGCAGCAAATGCACCAGCCAATATAAATGTCCCAGAAGGGCAAATTCCAAGTGCAAATGAACCTACTGCACGCCTGAAGCGTGGTAGGCCTTTGGGTTCCAAGGATAAAAATCCACGAAAGAAGAAAATTATCCATATGGGTGATAAATCAATCACAGATGATACTCCCGAAGGAGAAATTGATTCAACCCCCGAAAAGGTTGAACCTGAAAATATTCACCCAGAAGAAAATGAAGTTATTGAAACTTCTTTCAATTATATCAATACTGGGAAATGTTGGAACCGAAAAGAAACAAACGTTGATAATGCCTTTGCATACAACGTTGCACTCGATGTAATGAAAAATAACGAGGATCCTGAACCAAGATCAGTTGAAGAATGTCGGAAAAGAAATGATTGGCCAAAATGGAAAGATGCGATTCAGTCTGAACTAGATTCACTGAATAAACGAAAAGTATTCGGCCCTATTGTCCAAACACCAAAAAATGTGAAGCCTGTTGGCTACAGATGGGTGTTTGTGAGAAAAAGAAATGAAAATAATGAAATTGCCAAATATAAGGCAAGGCTTGTAGCCCAAGGTTTTTCACAACGACCGGGAATTGATTTTGAGGAAACATATTCCCCAGTTATGGATGGAATAACATTCAGGTATCTAATGAGTCTAGCAGTACGAGAAAATCTCGAAATGAGGCTGATGGATGTTGTTACTGCATATTTATATGGCTCATTGGAAAATGATATTTATATGAAAATACCTGAAGGGTTTAAATTACCTGAGTCTTGCAACTCAAAACCCAGAGAAAATTATTCCATCAAATTGCAAAAATCGTTGTATGGGCTCAAGCAATCTGGCCGAATGTGGTACAACCGCCTCAGTGAAAGTTTGATAAAGGAATGCTATACAAATGACCCGATCAGCCCTTGTGTATTTATAAAGAAAAATGGGTCAGAATTTGTGATCGTCGCAGTCTATGTTGACGATTTAAATCTAATTGGAACTCCTGAAGAGTTGAAAAAGGCGGTCGAATATCTGAAAAAGGAGTTTGAAATCAAAGATTTCGGGAAAACGAAATTTTGCCTTGGCCTACAAATTGAGCATTTGGAAATGGGCATATTTGTTCATCAATCAGCTTATACCCAAAAGGTATTAAAGCAATTTCGAATGGATTATGCTCATCCGCTAAATAATCCAATGGTCGTTCGGACACTTGATCCTGCAAAGGATCCATTTAGGCCAAAAGAAGATAATGAAGAGCAACTTGGCCCAGAAATCCCATATTTAAGCGCAATTGGTGCGTTAATGTATCTTGCAAACAGCACGCGACCTGATATCGCGTTTGCAGTCAATCTACTCGCAAGATTCAGCTCTTGCCCTACTCAACGACATTGGAAAGGCATAAAGCATGTTTTTCGCTATCTCCAAGGAACAATTGATCTTGGGTTATTTTACCCAAAAGACTCTCGACATGAGTTAATTGGATATGCCGATGCAGGTTATTTATCAGACCCACACAAAGCCAAATCTCAAACAGGCTATATCTTCACGTGTGGTGGAACTGCTATCTCTTGGAGGTCAATGAAGCAGACTCTAACTGCTACTTCTTCTAATCATGCCGAAATATTAGCAATCCATGAAGCAAGTCGAGAATGTGTTTGGTTGAGGTCAATGACTCAACATATATTGAAGAGTTGTGGTTTAATCATTGAACCACAAATGCCCCCAACAATTTTATTTGAAGATAATTCGGCTTGTGTAGCCCAGTTGAAAGGGGGTTATATCAAAGGAGATAGAACGAAGCATATTTCACCAAAATTCTTCTACACTCATGATCTTCAAAAGAATGGTGAAGTCGATGTGCAACAAATTCGATCAGAAAATAATTTAGCGGATCTATTTACCAAGGCATTGCCGACTGCAACATTCGAGAAGCCCGTGAAGAAAATTGGAATGCGGCGGCTTCGAGATTTAAAATGATGTCCAAATCAGGGGGAGCATCTGATACAAGAATACTGTACTCTTTTTCCTTCACTTGGATTTTTTCCCACTGGGTTTTTTCCAAGTAAGGTTTTAACGAGGCATATTCTTCGTATTGACGACATTCAAGGGGGAGTATTATGCATGTAAACAAAACATGTGAATGTCTAGTGTTCAACATCCATGTTCATGCCTTGATCATAAGGTTAGACATGTGAAAGTCTTGAAATGTATATGCCTTGATTATGAGGTTAGTAAATAGTGAGAGGATAAAAAAGTTTATAAATAGCCTATGTAATGTATTGAGAAGTGAGAAAAATTTTATGCAAGCTTAATACTTGTTTCATTTCATAGCCATAATTATTACACTTTATCCATTTTATTATCCCACCTTTAAACTTCCTTTCTTTCACCATTTAATCCCAATTTCCATTACAATACTTCCACTATAAACACAAGCTAATAAGCCATATACCATTTTATTGTACACATACATAAATAAAGATAGTTATTTCTATAACAGTTATGTATTTATTTTTAAAAAAAGAGTAGTCTGGAAAATACCATTACTATGCGTACTGCAACTTTAACATTAACAACTTAACGTATACGCTATGTTATAAAAACGTCCTCAGCCTGACACAGCGCTGCACAGTGTATTACAAATATACAATTCTTTCGGACCAAAATTTTCTTCTATTTTGGCTTTTAGTTTAGGGGAAAAATTTGTCAAGTTGCATGGCTTGGGTTGGCTTAATTTTCCTATTTGGTTTGATTTCATAAACAAAAGCATCAGTGTGCGGCTCTCAAATACTAAAGAATTTTCAAATTTTTATTTCAATATTTTATAATCAACACATTATCCATGAATAGAAGAGGCAGAGATGCAGTTCATAGTGCATTGCACGCGGTCCTCACCACTCCTTCATTCCCCATAAGAACATGAGAAGAAGATAGCTTCACAAAAGCCGTCGAAAATGCCTGGAAAAATGCCCCCTGATCAGCGGCAAACTTGATCACAAATGGCTTGGTTCGCAAATCCAGGGGCATTTCTGCATCGATCTGGAGCACACCCCCACAATGTAAGGACTTGACAAAGTAGTTGTTGTCGAAGGTTACAGGTGTGAAATCATTCTTCACATAGCTGTTTTGTGAACCTGGAGGCCTTAAAGAGCAGCTCAGTTTCAAGAGATTCACAAATCCGGGATTGATTGCGCTTCCAGGGTATTTGTACAGACGGTTCTGGAGGTTGTAACAGTGAGTGACTCCCAGGGTATGTGCCCCTGCCAAATCGAACCCAAACATTAGATTTGAAGGGTAATAAATTAGGACCTGTTTTGTCATCAGTATCGTTCTGTCCCACATTATTAACACCACCTGGTGTGTAATAATAGTATCAGGACAGTTGTGGCATGGCATCAAATGATCCAAACCCCACACATGGGACCGGGTAATCGATGTTAGATCCTTATTCATACGTACAGTAGGTAAAGATTCAGTGCATATGCATTATTAGCCTATTAGGTACATCCTTACTAAAAGGATAGACACCCGAGGAATCCTAATATGGATCATCAGGTGTTGGGGCCCCGGGGGCTCCAAAGACTCCAGTACTCTATTAGTATTAATCACAGGTCAACTGTAGTTCTTGGACATCTTGTGTACCACTATCCTGTGCTTCAATTGTCCAAGAATGCTAGTTAATTATTAGAAGTTTTAAAAACAGTGACTGCTAATATCACACGGGAGTCCCTAATCAGATCAGATAATATCCATTATTTTACCTAATATGGCAACAGATTCTTCAACCGACATTCCCTTTTCCCCGAAAAGTTGAAGCACTCCATCGAGTCCAATGTCTGCGGAAGGCAGTGAAGCATCCACCAGCTTGGAATTTGGGGGTGATGAGGAATCCCTGCGACCTAAAGCGATGCTGATTCTTGGCCCTCCGGAAAGATCAACGGCTTCCCGAGCAGCCATTACCAGGATGTCTGCACAAGAAACCTGTCGGGGGCACGCTGCTTCTACTTTTGATTTTATGAGGTTTATTACATCCCTCTTTCCGATCCCAAAATTCTTCAACGATTTCATCTCTGAGTCTTTGGCCCGGACTCCATCGGGATCAATAAGGATAGAAGCATCACAGCCCTGTCACAAAAAAATGACAGATTTACAGTGACAACTATCAGCTACATATAAATTGTAAAAACGAAGGGACAGGTGGCCGGGTCGTCCAACACAATCACCTGAACTTGGCAATCATGAAACATGAGCCTGAGGAGTGCAGCAGGAGTGGAAGGATCCATGAGCGACGCAGTATGAACTCCTTCCCGGACAATGCTGTCCAGCTGGGGGCAAGATTCCTTGTAAAAGTCAAAGGATAGAAATCCTCCAGCATCAACATGAGAGCTCAAAACCATAAACACGACACCTGCAATAATATGCAAATATTCCATATTACCACTCCTTTCCTAATGCTTAGACACACACAATTTAATAGAGAAGTGTTTTGAGCAATCATGTGATGTCCTTTACAAGCATGCTGCCTCTGTCAGGGCTTCATCTATATATATATATGCCCTAATTTTGGCACGGTGTAGCAATCAAATTAATTAGGTTTGGTGAAAGTTGGCAATTCCGTCTTTTGCTTTAATGATCAGAAAATTCGGATAATATATCTTCCATGCATTCGAAAGTACTCGGACGTTCTTAATAAAGAGTGAGAAGGACATTTGGTATGTATGTTTTTGACCAGACAATTAATTAAAGAGTTAAGAGTGCAGTTAGATGGGGTATGCGTTGCGCTGTATCATATGCTCCTGTCTGTAAAGTCAACGTGCTACATTACTTCAACTATTCATATTCATCATAATAATTCAGCAATTTGTGGTATATTAGTGGCTAGAATTCCTTGTTACCAGAATTCTTAAAGACCAATCTCTATCCGTTCATTACAATTTTATTGCTCAAAAGAAACATATGTAGGGCATAAAAGATAAAAATAGAAAATATCAAAAGAACCAAGATGCAAATTGCAAGTGAACCTGTATGAGAGGCATCTTTCCAGAGAAATATCGATAATATCAAAGCACGTAGAATAAAAGATGCTAAACTTCATCAGCCAAAACTTAAGGGGTGTATTCGTTTCAGACTTTAAAAAAGCCGGTGGATTTAGAAAGTCCACTCCACGTAGAGGGCTGATTTGTATAGAGTTCATGAAGAGTGAGGCTGATTTTAGAGAGATTTCGTGTAGTTATCATTTTTTTAAGAGAATCTACTAAAATCTATAAAGAATTAAAATCCATAGAATGGTGAATACCTCAATATTTTTAAAGACTTTTTAAAATCTGTATTGAATACCTTTATATTTTTAAAAACTTTTTAAAATCTATACTGAATACATCTAGATTTTTAAAGACTTTTTAAAATCTACATTGAATACATCCCAACTTTAAAAGTCCAAAAAACTCCTATAGAGTCTCAATCGCATTTTAAACCAGGAAAAGTCAAATACCAGCATTTATGTCTGGTCGTTCAAATGAGTACCTTGTCATATGGTTGACTGCATTCAAAACCAGAAAACCTTTCTCTCAAACTTAATAATCCGAGTCAACCGAGTCAAACAGAACTGAACCGTGGACTTCTGAAGCTAATATCCAGTATAACATTTTATAGTCCCAACTAAAGCAAGTGACTCAGCAAGTGCCTTGAGAAGATAATCAGGGTAGTTCTCAAGATGCGGATGACCATGTTCTGATTGCAGAGAACGTAGAATCCTTCCAACAATCTGGTGCATGGCCATCGTAGATGCAAAAGTTTTAGCAATAAGATTAGGTCAATCCAGATAATATAGTTTCGAATGAGGTAAGTACTATTCTTGCCTTTCGCGCATAACCACCAAATGCTACTCCACTGATCAAAGCATGTGATGAATTGGATGGATCCAAAAGTACGTTCTTACCACTTGGATCTGCAAGAAAACAAAATTTAGTAGGTAATGGATCGTTGAAAGTGCTGAAGGATGAAAGACTGCCACGAAATTGAAGGTGAGATTGAATAGACAACTTTATTTTGTACCAGATATTGTGGTGGTTTGAAATAATCCTTCCTTTCTCAATCCCTCAGCTGTGTGAGCATTTGTACCACCTGCTAATTGAAGAAAACCTGTTGAACAAAAAGGCAACATCACAAGACAATTTGTCACTCTTTAAAAAAAATGGCATAATGCCCCCAGCCTTGGTTCTTTTTGAAGTGAAAATTAGCTAACCAGATAGAATTTCAGAAGTGCATTAAAGAAAAATACTTTCATTCACAATTCACAAACCTTTAGGCTTGTCTGTAATGGAGGCCAAATGTCGGGCAAATTTAATAGATTCCCTTGTTGCCCCTCGACCAATATCTCCACTCATGGGCCTGCCATCCAACTACATTTACCAACAATAGATAAAGTTCACAAAGTTGTAAAAAAAACAATTACTTAATGAAAGATTAATTAAAAATTATGAGAATTGCACCTGCCATAGATTCAGGCATTGTATGTCAGCTTCCATTGTTCTATACATAGATCTCATCGCAGGTACAGTTAAGTCACCCAAATCAGGTAAGCTGACCTGCACAACAAATCCTAATAAATCATTGGTCCAAAGAACTCGATGCACTGGTTTCACATCTCATTCAGGATCTGTGTATAATCGCCACTCCAACCAAATTATCAGTCAGTGAAAATTTTTACTTACTGCAACAAGACTCAGTTTGCTTATTGATTCCCCTAGACCATTCCAAAGTTCTTGGAATGCCTCATCCTGTCTACAAATAGGCACTTAACTGAGTGAATAGAATTTGGATCTGTATAAACTTAAGAAAGAGGTTGGATGTTGCGGGGAAAAAAAAAAGAGCAAAGAAATAACTGATATCTCTGATCATAGAGACTAACCAAAGAATTTCTTTAATTTAAATAATCAGTAGGAACACTCAAGTCTGAGGTTGTAAACTAGTTTGAGAATAACCCTTCCCGTGAGTTTGAATATTTCAAGTAAACTATTTTTGAGATTGATATCATATAAGTACCTTTCACGAAGTGCCTCGGTTTTCAGAAATAAAAGCTAAAATGGTACTCACTACTCAGACCCAATCCAGAACAAGCAATAATTTTTATCCCGAATAAAGTTATTAAGTTACCTCCCACTAGTGTGAATCTCTATTGCATCAATAGAACCCTGTTTAAGAAGTTCAGCTGTAGCAGCAACATCCCGGATGTATGCAATTGCCCCTATATTAATGAAAACATTTCCACTAATGAATATGAGGAAACAATGACTATAATGAATTATTACTTCAAAGAAAAAGAAAAGGGAGTGCAACAGAAGCTTCAAAAGTACCCACTTATTTTATCATAAGGGCAAACTGGTAAGCAGCGGCCACAGCCATAGCATCGTTCTGCTAAGACACCACCCTGCTAATAGATATTATGTACGGATGATGACCATGAGCAATGATGTTAAACTAAATGAAAAGAATATGTTAGAACCTTGAATACACCAGCATCGCCAAAAATTGAAATAGCATCAGCAGGACAAACATTCTCACAGGGCCTTGAGCAATCAATTGGACAATCAGCCGGGCTGAATTCTGACAAGTAAATGTACTATGTCATCATTTTTAGAGTACTTGAATGCTCATTGCATCATAATATTGATGCAATCCAACTGTCTTGTGTTTGTAAGTTGATTTTCTTATTTTTGCCAAGAATTACTTGGCAGTTGGCACACGTTTACAACCAGACTGCTCAATTTGCTCAAAAGCATGACTCATCTGCAATGCATAACCTTTGGGAAACATTCTCTACTTTTTGTGACAGAACTACAGATAAATGCAAATTTCTTGGTATTAAAATATAGAACATTGGAAAGAATTTCCCGGTTCCTACATAGACTACAAAACATACCAGCTTTACGAAAATGTAGATCTTCATTGTCATTGACACTAATCATCACCCAAGGCCTTCGCATTGGAACAATTGCTCTGGCTGCTCTGACCCCATCATATACAGCATTAACCACTGATGACTCAGCAGCGCAATCAATGCAATCAACTATAAACACACATGAGAACATAATAAACCCTGTGATTTAAAAATCATTTGAGTCTCAGCCATGTTTTTGAAGCATTACTTAAAACAAAACATGATATAAGCCAAGTTTACCATGGAATCCGCACAAGGGAAAATTCAATGTATTGTGCAACTTAGCACTAATATGGAGTAGCTTGCCCTAATATGGAGTAGCTTGCCCATAGAGAGCCATAGTATATGTTTCACACAAATATTATAATATCACATTAGGGACTTAAAAATTGCACCTTTCACTTTCTCCAAATAATTTTCCAGAGCATCACTAACAGTGATTTGTCCAATTCAAAAGGAAATGCCCAAGAATCTGTATCACTAAGTTCTAACACTCAACACAATTGAGTTTGCATCTCAACTGACTCAACAGCTTGACGATTAATGAAATTTGATTCTAGAAACAGCTTGCAAATGTACATAGAAAATCCCAAGTTGAACTTCTTGCAACTCCAATGACATTTCCCTCCATTTATAAAATTTAAACTTCCTTCTACGATAAGATCAAACTTCAAATTCAATATGTTTACCTCCAGCAAGAGTGTAAACAAGAGAAAGATTCCTGATGTCAACCACATCCTACATAAAAAAAATGCAGACAGGAGTGTAAATTAATCCCTATCGAGAAGCAAAATTCTCTCAACTTAATCACAAAATACCTCAAAACTAGCACCACAAATGAGCTTAACCCAATTTCCCTTTTGGAGGGACTCCAACGGAGAGGTTAACGTTGAAGGAATCCCAGTTTTAATAACCAGGTTTTTCACTTTTTCCAGACTTCCACCATTAGTGCTTCTCGCATTTAGCAGGCCTACAGATTATTACAAACATATTTACATACAATATACTAATTAGTAGAAACAAATTATGTTTTGGAGATAAATGAAAAGAAGAGACAGGGGGACCTGAAAATTGAGGGGTAAGAGAAGCGCAGCAAGAGAAACCAAGAGACATGCTCATCTTCATTCAGGAGACAAAGCAGAGTTCGTGTTGCAAGTTGCAACTGAATTCCAGAGTTGTGGTAGAAATAAACAATTGTTTTTGACGGATATGGGCTGAGCCCAATAAGGTTTAATTAAATAATCTAGCCTAATATGTCCAGTACAATCTATTTTGATATTAATCGGCCCAAAAGGCTCACACAGCATTACTACTGGTTCATGGTTATTGACAATATTGACATGGCAAGATGGTGGAAAGATCAGTTTGGTATATATATGGCGTCCAATGAAAGGCAGCCATTTGGCTGAGAAAATCTACTTTTCAGATAGCCGTGAGAGCCATTAATTGTCTCGGGAGACCTGGCCAATTCTTGGCCAGTGGTTTCTTTCTTGAAATTATTGTTTACAACCTCCTGCAAATGCATTGGAATATTGGAATTTTGAGGCTACAGAGCATTTGACAAACATTAATTCTTGCTAATCAAGCGACGGATTTCCATGGACTAATATCTCAAAGAACAAAAATCTCTAGGAAAAGATCCAAGAAGGAAGAGCTCTAGAAACAAGCTTTAATTGAGAGAGTGTAATTTTTTATAGATTCTAGTGTGGTCTAGTGGTTTTCCAGAAGTAACTATCTGAGGATGTTTTGGTCATCCAACTTCAGCACATAGCTCTCTCTACCTGAAGCTCTATCCAATGTCTTCTTCTGTTCTTCCCATGTAAAAGCTTGTTACAGTTTTATCCTTGAAAGGAATCAACAGAGGGCAAAAACAGGGAAGAAGAAAATGAGCATCTTCTCTTCAAATTCTAAATTCCCTGTATTTTCCCCTTCTCAAAACCCCAACTACTCAAAATTCCATTTCCTTCCACCCCTTAAAGCTCCCTATTCTCCCCCACACCATCTCATTCTACTTCCCATACATTCTAATGAATCATCATCACCACCAACACTTCAAGGAAAGGCTCAAATTTCTCCATCGAAAGCTGCATCAGGAGCAATGAATGATGGAGATGATTTTGATGAAGAGATCAGAAAAACCAAGAAGTCCTTGGAAGAGCTGTTAATTGTTCGTAGGCCAGTTATGGAATTTCCAGATGAGGAAGGAAAAGAAGAATCAGATGATGAAGGAAATGGAAATGAAATTCCTGGTAGAATGAAGGAGCTTGCAGTGTCCAAAGGGCTCACTAAATTTGCAAAGAAGATGCCAATTTTTGAGCCTGAGAGAGTCGAGTCTAGCTCCGTGGGAAAGCCCCTTTTGGTGAATTTGGATTTAGCTTTATATAAAGCAAAGATTTTGACAAGGAATTTTCGGTATGTAGAAGCTGAGGAGATACTTAAGAAGGTAGAAATTGAATCATTGACTTGTGTTTCTATACCTGAATTTAACTGAATTCTTGAAACTATTCTTGGTGTGGATTAATGATTATATATGTGGTTTTGTGATGCCTAGTGTATATATTATTGGCCAGAGGATGGGAGGCCCTATGTGGCCTTAGGGAAGGCTCTCAGTAAACAGTCAAAAATGAATGAGGCAAGATCTGTATATGAAAAGGGATGCCAATCTACACAAGGGGAGAATTCTTACATTTGGCAGGTTGCTAGTACTAAAATCTTGCGTGTGTTATTTGCTTAATCTTGGAAGTTTATAAGTTGTTATATTGTACTAGTGTTGGGCAGTTTTGGAAAGTAAGATGGGGAATACCAGGAGAGCTAGAGAATTATTTGATGCTGCCACAGTTGCAGATAAGAAGCATGTTGCTGCCTGGCATGGATGGGCTGTCCTGGAGATGAAACAGGGAAATATCAGAAAAGCAAGGAATCTTCTCGGTAAGGGTCTCAAATTCTGTGGTGGGAATGAATATATATACCAGACGCTTGCACTGCTTGAAGTTAGAGCCAGGCGATATGAGCAAGCGCGATATCTGTTTAAGCAAGCCACCAAATGCAATCCCAAAAGCTGTGCCAGTTGGCTAGTAAGTCTTTAAGATTCGGGGCAACACATTATATCACCATTTCATCAAAGTAAAAATACTACTCAGCTAATGTACTGAATGTCGTCAGGCATGGGCGCAGCTTGAGGCACAGCAGGAGAACTACATTGCTGCTAGGAGGCTTTTTGAGGTTTGTTCATTTATCTCCATTCCATTGATTTAAACGGTGAACCATATCCCTAAGATTTGTCGTGGTGAGGCAGAAAGCTGTTGGGGCAAGTCCAAAGAACCGGTTTGCATGGCACGTGTGGGGAGTGTTTGAAGCTAATCTAGGCAATGTCGAATTGGCAAGAAAGCTTCTGAAGGTGGGGCATGCTGTGAATCCTAGAGATCCAGTACTTCTGCAGTCACTTGCTTTACTGGAGTACAGATACTCAACTGCAAATTTAGCACGAGTGATCTTTAGGAGAGCATCTCAACTAGATTCCAGACATCAACCAGTGTGGATTGTGAGTAACTAACTAAATCGAAGCTGAATTAAGAATGAATTGGGATTCAATTACTGAAGGATATTTGATGATGCACAGGCTTGGGGTTGGATGGAATGGAAAGAGGGAAATCTGGCCACAGCTAGGAAGTTATATCAGAAGGCACTATCAATCGATGCCACAAGTGAAAGTGCTGCAAGGTGTCTTCAGGTCAGGGACACAGACACGAGACTTGATAGAGCTGCATTTTTGGCATGGACTTGTATGAGTGTTTTGTTTTGTCCATATTGCAGGCTTGGGGTGTGCTGGAACAAAGGGTTGGTAATGTTTCAGCAGCCCGAAGATTATTCAGGTCATCACTGAACATAAATTCTCAAAGCTATGTAACATGGATGACCTGGGCATCTCTGGAGGAAGACCAAGGGAATTCTGTCCGGGCTGAAGAGATACGTGACCTCTACTTCCAGCAGGTATGTCTATATGTGAGTGTGTTGTGTGTGTAGAATAACTAAATTTGGCTAATGAGATGAGCTTCTGTGCCCACGCCCACGCCCATGTTGAAATGACAGCGTACTGAAATTGTGGATGACGCATCGTGGATCATGGGATTCTTGGACATTATTGATCCAGCAATAGACAGCATAAAGAGGCTGTTCAGTGCAGAGGAGGTGAAGGAGAATGAGCAGACAGGGAGGTTGGCGATGACTAATGATCCTGTCAATGGTGGCACAGCAGGAAGTGAGAGTGGATTCGATCTGGACGAGTTCATACGCGAAAAATTGTTGTTGGACCCTTCAAAATTGGATCTTCAATTGGGTTCATCTGGATTGATCTCTCCTGCAAAGAGTAGCAGTAAATCAGCCGAGCGCACTAATGTAACTGCAGCACCAAAGCTGTGAATTCTTCTTGGCATTTCCAACATAGCAAAATTCAAAATTTGTAAACAGAAATTGTAAGTTAACTATACACTCCGGCAAGATATTCAACAGTGATATGTAGAAGAAATATTTGGAGAACCACATATTAAAGTCCACACTCCACATACATATGATGATATGAAACCTCATTCCAAGACACTGAATAGGTAATCAATCACAAGATAGTTTGAAGGAAAACCAATGTACCATGGGATCTTTTTTTTTTTTTTTTGGGCCTACTAATGCATGATTTCATTAAAGTCACACGATTAGGGGTGGTTTCAAGGAGAACCAACATTTGTCAAAAAATTTAGAAAAGCAAAACGTGGTCAACTACTTAGATGTTCCAAAATTGGATCACTAAAAGACCTGCACTACAAGATCAAAGTTCATTGGGAAAGGCTTTTTGATGACACAAAGTTTAATAATAGGAGATATCTTCCAACTTATCAGCAGCTTGACTTCAATTTCAATTCTTTTTTTTACTCCCCTTAGTGGGGTTGGTCTCGGAAATGATTTTCAGAACATCCGCCAACGCCCGGATCCGGTCCCACATGTTTAAACCATACAGTGCCTCCACAAGTGATTGCTGAAACTCAAAGCCATTCTCTGAAATGGGATACTGTGGATTGGAAGAATGAATTGTCAGCATGAGACCAAAATATGTCGAAACTTAAACTCAATGACTATTTAACCTGAATAGGCTTTGGTATCTTAGTTTTGATGAGTGGCCACCATCGATCTTCCACCACTGATTTAACAAGGCAACAAGCTCGCAACCCTTCAACCCCAGCAAATCTTCCAAATCCACTATCTTTCACACCACCAAATGGAAGAGACTGCAACAAGAAAGCAAGCTTATGAGGATCAATTTTATAAATTACATATATAGGAATGTCCTCAGAAACTGAAATTAAGTACAAACAAGAAGATGAAAAACAGTAATATACTTAACACGATTGATAGAAATTTGACATACCTGACACATGTAATTTGATGCAAAATCATTAATGGCAGCCAGCCCACAGTGTAGCTGAGAAGCTATTGCTCTTGCTCGCCGCTGACTGCTTGAGAATACAGCACATCCAAGCCCATATCTTGAGTCATTTGCAAGCTTGATTGCCTCTTCATCAGTACTAAATTTCATTATTGGCATAATTGGCCCAAAAGCCTGCAAGTAAGAAATTTTGAAAATGCATCAACACATTTTTTTTTCAATGCTCAAACATTTGCTTCAATGAAAGATAGTGCATACCTCATCTTGCATCAGCTTCATGGAATGGTTGACATTTACAATTACTGTAGGTGGGAAATATTGATCGATAGCCCCCTCACCAATATTTCCAACACTTCCTCGACCAATGATTTCTGCTCCTTTGTCAACAGCATCATTTACCAGACTGTGAAGCTTTTCAGAATGCTCTTGCATGCATATGGCACCCATGTCATATCTTCCAACAAGTGGAGGACCCTGCCAAAAATTGTACTCCGTTGGGCATATTACATAATGGACATCATTTTTTTTTATATCACAAGATTCAAACTGAAAATTCCACTGAGTTCAGAGAAACAATTCTAGCTCAAAAAATCTTAGTAAATGGCTTCCGCAATGCCCCCTGCCAGATTTAGAATTCTACAACAGTGATGAACCAAAGTTTCACAATCATTAAACACGGCCCTTCCTAGTAATACCTAACAACAGCATATTTATACTCCAGTTGCATGTTTGCCCCAACAGAAATCCACCGCTCACATTTGTTTTGTTTCATAGCATTGTAAGTGAGTTAAAACCCAATACAATCAAGGATGGTTACTGGATGCATGCTAAAATCAAAGCTACACATAGCAGATTTCTTTTGATAATGTCAATCATTGAGATGCATGAAATAAACAACTTACAGCAGAAATGGATTTCACAATTTTGACAACTTCAGCAACAAATTTGGCATGAATGTCTTTGTGAACATAAAACCTCTCAGCTCCAGCACAATTTTGCCCACTTGACTGCAATGCTCCCCTTACAGCAATTTGAGCAACCTACAAAACTCGGAATTTATTAGACACTTACTAATACAAGTTTAAGTATTCAAATTAATGCTGACATATGTTAGCAGTCGTTCCATACATGTGGCACATCAACATCATCACAGACAATAAAAGCATCTTTTCCGCCTAGCTCAAGGGTGACCGGTATCAATGTGTTTGCAGCATTCCTCATTATCTGTAGATCGAAGTAGAAATGAAGACAGCAACAGATGTTTTAATAAATAGCTTTGGTGGATTATGTAACTAAATGAATAGAAATGATCATAAAACTCCAATAATGATTTGCTAGCTCAAGAACAGCACTGACCACTTTACCCACGCCTGGTGATCCAACAAAGATAATTTTGTCAACTGAAGAAACAAGAGCTTCACCTGTCTCCGCAAATCTGGGGGAAATTGTAAATTCATATAAAGTCAACCAACAAATGCTTAATAGAAATCTTGTCATAAAAGAGCCTACCCCGTGATAATTTCAACAAGATTTTCTGGAGCTCCTACAGCAGAAAGGGCAGCTTGAATTATGCGCAAATAAAAACAACCTGACCAACTTGCATGCTCTGAAACCTGCAGCAGAAAAGCCCAAATAGACAAGATAATGAACCACCAAAGTTGCAAAAGGGACAGTGTACCACATGTTGAAGCTATTGCAAATGAGTGGTGTAATCACAGCTTTGACATCAGGATAGCTAGGGGAAGGTGAATTATGAAATACTCCAACACAAAGACATTCCGATGAATTAATGGGAGCATGGCAGACGAAAAACCTAATGCTTTTGGAAGATCAGGTACCTTAATCACAATACTGTTCCCTGCGAAGACAGCAGCCAACATTGGATTGAATATATTGTGAAATGGGTAGTTCCATGAAACAATTGCTCCAACAACACCCAGGGGATGAAACTCGACTTTGGCTGTCTTGTGAAGCATTGATCTTCCACATGACCTGCCATGTCATAAATGGTTGCCAGTTTACATTAACAGTCTAGTAGGCCAGTAATCATTAAAGACACCAACTAAAACCATTCAGAAATTTTTTATAACTTATGATGCTCAAATTCCACAGTTTAACAAAATAGAACAAAATAGAGAGAGAGAGAGAGAGAGAGAGAGAGAGAGAAGGAAAAAAAAAGAGGCACCTGTATTCAGGTTTAAGCCACTTTTCACCTTCTGAAAGAAGCCAAGTGATTTTCTCACAAGTTGTCATTATCTCTCCCAAAGAAGCATCAACCATGGTCTTCCCAGTATCACGTGAAGAAACCCTAGTGGGAGAAGAGTATGAATAAGACAGGCTGTATATCATTTTCCATTAAAACACCGAGCAGGGAATAGCAGAATAGCATATCAGATGCAACCAGAATGTCAACTTACATCAGAAAACAGGCGGCACTAGAAAAGAGGAAAAGTAGTGCAAACAATTAGAGCTATTCAATTATCTCAAGGTGCTTGAATAAATACAATTAGTGACTGAAAAATAGATACTCAGCATCATACCCAAACATGAATAAAATCATAAATCTGTAACTTCTCAACAGAATCATGGCAATCTAATTCCACTAGTTGTATCAATTATGCACTGACAACAACTAAAACTTCTGAATACAGAATCCCTACCAAATTGTATTAAATTGTTAGATCGGATGTTGTCACTCGATGACATGGATCAAAGAAAGTTTTCATCCTTGAAAATGAAGCAAACCGTATGCCTCACTGAACTCCCACTCAAGATCCCAGCCTCAACATATCAGAATCAACTAGGAAAAAAATCATTGCAACAAAGAAAGCCATCTCATGCAAGTGAAAAATTTATGTTGTACGGCAGTCTTCACAATAGTAAGTAATATTATCACTTTACAGTTGATCAATTCATTTTCAAGTGATTGTCTACTACAATCAAGTAATGTTGGCAGAAAAGGAATCCTCACTCGCATATAAGGTCCTGATGTTCAATAATATACTTCAGTAGAATCCTTAGAAATTGACGCCTTAGCTTGAAGCTACTTTTCGCCCAAATCTTTTGAGCCTTCCTTGCTTGTGCTACACGGTCCTTCACCTATTCACAGTTTTCAATAAAACTCTTATTTACTGGCATTTATGCTTGGATCATTTTCTGTAGTAACAAATAATAAAATAAAATCCAGTAAGCGGCAGAGCATAATACTGGGACAGGTAGAAAGTTTAACCAGCTATGAGAATTCATTTATATTCTATGTTTACTGTAACCTTATGATGTCAGAATCTTTTCATCTAGCAATTTAAAATGCTTTGTTCACAGAAAATCATTGGAAGTTTTTTTTACTGCGAATCGGTCTTGTAATGAATAACTGTTATCATGCTTACGAGATAACACCATTAGTCTCAGAAAACATAAGCAATTTCATGCAGCTGTCTCAAATGCATGTCAGGCCCAACAGTATAAATCATCAGTGAAAGCATAGGAGAATGCATGATTAAGATATAAGGAGATGTTTGGATATTAAAAAAACTCATTAAGGTCCACCCAATAGAGCAAAAACGAACCTCATCAGTTTTCAACGCAGGGAAGAACCCCAGGTATTTCATTGTTGCAGGCTCATAGCATTGGACTTTATCTAATTGCCTTCTTGATGGTATCTGCATCAAGTTACCAATCCAAACATTATATAAACTAGAGCTATAAATGAGCCAACCATATTTTTTAACTCAGCACAAGCTCATTGGATAAGTAACACAGGCTTGAACTCAACTCAATTTGTATTTTCAAGTTCAAACTCAGGGTTGAGCTTGGCTTCTCTTAGTCACTAACAAACTAAGCTCAAGCCTTATCAAACTGATAAAGAGTAAATTGTGCCTAATAAACCCAAGCCAAGTAAAACTCCGGTATATCAAACAGCTTTCAATTGTAATAGAAACATTTAAACTCTTTTCTGATCTAAACCTTAGAAACTACTACTATATTATAATCAACCTATGGCAGAAACTGGAGTGGTGTTTTGTTTCCCAAATATTTCAGGCAGTAGTGAATCTCTCGAGTCTTGACTAAACTAAGATCACTGGAAATAGCGGCTGGTATGAAAATGAATTGCCTCTGTGTGTGTGTGTGTGTGTGTGTGTGTGAGAGAGAGAGAGAGAGAGAGAGAGAGAGAGAGATTTTACATAAATGAAGCTGTTTTCCTTTGTCTGATTCCCGGCATCCAACACTGTCATTATAGAAATCATGCACAGGCTATTAGCTAAAACACAGTAAAAACATTAAATACCATAACGATATTCTATCCATTGTTCAAAAACAGAGCTACCACAATCGTAAGTCGTAACGGCGACATGAAAAAACCACCCAATGCCTCTGTTTGCTGGATTAGAATAACACATAGGAAAGCCTACTTAAACTCAAAGACATGCATACAAACGATTGGACATTCGCTGAAGGTTTTAAACAATCCGATTCGTCACCACATGCTTGTGTTGACTCCATTGTCTAAATAGTGACCTTAGTCCAGCCGAGATTCAGCTCTCAGCACAGGCCACCGCCTTAGCCAGTTCATTAAAACCTATTTTAACTAGTTAACAGACGAAAAGTGATCTTTAAAAAAAGATTGTCACAGATATCAATGTACTTTAAAGCATGTCCTCGAGTGAGGATTCATGTAATTTAAAATTAGAACGGCAAAATCAAGCAAGCAGATGTACATACCATCGGATGCATCAACGTCGATCGAAGGTACATTCGATGGGATGAGCATGAGAAGTAATTTGCAGATCGCAAACGCGAATGCGATAACCATCAGCGGCCACCAAAACGCCATCATCACCCGGGAAATTTCAATCGGTTTGGGGAGCTGGATTAAACCCTAGAGAAGGGATGTGAAACGAAGGCAATGAATCGTGGGATTCAGTTCAGCAGCAGTTACCGGAGAGAAGATTCACAAGACGGAAAATAAGAAGAGATTCCACCCTCCGGACATCAGTCACCACTCGTCAGTCTGTTGTGCGCCTACAGTGTACAGTACCCTATAGCCTAAAGTTAAAAAAATAAATAAAAAATTAAAATAAAATAAAATAAGAATACTCACTCCTCAGTCCTCTCCCCGTAAATAGATAAACTTCTCCGTGCCAGCGGACTGCTGCATTTCCAGCGCAAATTCCAAGTAGTATACGAACAAACAATAAAATAAAATAAAAACAAAAAGAAGAAATACGTGACTTTGACCTATTGAGCATTTGGAAACTCTTTTTTACCCTTAATTTAGTCCAAACTCTTTTTTCCCCCTAAAACTAAAGCACTTTCGAATGGGTCTTTAGTATCTATTGGGCCTCGATTTCCGATGATTGGCTCTCTTAATTAAAAAAAGACGTGATTAAATTGAGGGTAACAAAGTTTTTTACTTACATAGGATAGAACCGTTCCAAACCCAAACAAAAAACAAAAAAAAAATGTTATACTGAACTGTCTGTACTGTTTTCCTTACAAAATAGAGTAAGATAACTGTATAATTTAATTGGTAACGCATTGGTTATTCTCAAAATAACATCTTGAATTCAATTCTCATGCCCTATTGTCCAAATTACTTTTTGTGTATTCAGTAAAATATGGCAACCAAAACCGATACTGGTACTACATTTGTCCTGTGACTTATAAATGCTTACTCCCTCCATTCTAAAATAATAGTCTTTTTAGAGATGAAAAAATATTCTACATCATTTTTAGGTAGTTATGTTATGTTTTTACTATATTGTCATTTACTTTACATAAATGCTATTTGTTGATATTTATTACGAAATGGTTTAGTTGAAAGGTAAAAATAGAAATTTATGAGTTAATTAATACATATCTTAGTTATTGAAATTGAGCTGAAAGAGACAACTAAAATGGAACGGAGTATAAACGTATCAAAAGGGGAGAGGAGAGTGGATTAACTTACTTCAGTCTATTAAAAGAAATGACCTGTTTTTCTCTCAAAACACGAAAAACTTGGGGTCCAAAAATTGCCATATGCCAAGAAATGCAACTGCCTTTTCACTCGTCTCAACGCCCCAATATATACCGCCAACGACCATTTCTTTCACTTCGTCTGTTTTCCATTGTAGTAATTTTGGAGAGAGAGATTGACAAGGATGGGAGATTGCAGGAGAGTAGGGGTAGCGGTGGATTTCTCCCCGTACAGCACAAAAGCTCTGAAATGGGCTATTGATAACATCATTCGAAGCGGTGATCACCTGATTCTCATCACTGTCCGCAATGGAGCCGATTATGAATCAGGCGAGATGCAGCTCTGGGAAACCACCGGTTCTCGTATGCACCTCTTACCTCTCCCCTTTCTCCTTTTTTTTGATAGTATATTTATGCATTTGTTGGTGGTGGTCGTGATGTGCTATGACCAATCTGGAATTTGATCATTACATCGATCTGTAGAATTTGCTCTTCTTCTGGATCATAGAATCAGATCACCATATATGACAAATAACAAGTTTCCAATTGCAAAGGAGAATAGAAGCGATGTTAATAATTGGTTTGAGAAGAGACCTGTAATTGAAATTGCAAAACATGTAGGAGGTCGCACGATCTTTAACATTGATGGAACTGTTATGCTATGATATGAAACCATCGTCAACAAAAATAAATACGTAAATGATAATACCAAGATAATGTAAGAGCGCTTACCTTACCCCCAACAACCCCATATCTGTATCCCAGTCCCCAAATGATGTTGACATACATAGTTATGCATGTAGGGTCATACGTTTTCTTATTTTGGATCTTTTGATTTTGCTCATTAGCTTTGATTCCTTTGACTGAATTCTCGGACCCCCAAACAATGAAGAAATACGAGGTTACTCCTGATCCTGAGGTCATCCAGATCGCCACTGCAACAAAACAGAAAGGGGTAATTATAGTTTTCTGAAAACTAATCTCTACTTCACAATGGGTAACTCTTACATAATACTACTATGTTTTCTTGATAGCAGATCACTGTGGTCATGAAAATCTTCTGGGGTGATCCACGAGAGAAGTTATGTGAAGCAGTTGAAAGGACTCCCCTCGACTCTCTAATCATCGGGAATAGAGGTCATGGCACACTCAAAAGGTTCGCATCTACCTACTTATCCTCAACTCCTAGATGTCCTGAACTTCAATTTTTTTTTTGTCCTAAATCGAATGAGGATTCATTTTGCAGGGCTATTATGGGCAGTGTAAGCAACTATGTAATGAACCATGCTCCTTGCCCTGTCACTGTGGTGAAGTGCAATGACAAAGTTTGACACGGATCACTAGAAACAAGGTTTAGCAGCTAGACATCCTTGCATACCTACCGAATAAGTAACTAGGCCGTAATTATCCTCAGTTTTTTATTGTTTTGTTCAGCATTACCAGCAAAGTTGATTCTTCTTGTTTTGAATTCTAATCAGATATCCGTTTTCCTTCTAACCTTGGGTGAATCAATAAATGATTGTTGGAGATCTCTATCAATATTCCCTATCTAATGTTGACATTTGACTGATCATTGCTGCAAAATTAGAGAAAATATAAGCACTTTTCTTGGAATGACAATGGAATAGACAAATAAGAAGACATAGACAAATAAGCAGACTTTATCACCATAACTTACCATTTTTACGGAAGGACAACACTTCTAGAGAGAAATCCAAGACTAACAGCTACCGGAATCAGAGAAAGAATCGAATCCAGACTCGCTCAGATTGCCATTCCCAATAACTCAAAACCCATTTGACTCAAGTGCTTGCATGTTTGATATTTTCTTGAATGTTTTCTTGAGAGAATCCATTTGATACATTCAAGCTGTATGATTCTGCAAAACCACAAGAGACCCCTAAAATTCTACCAGATAAATAATTTATAAATAATTCTACCTGAATGCCCTGGCAACCAACAATGTTGAAAAATCTTTAACAACATTTCTCAACACCGTATCAATGACCTGCATGTCTCAAACAGTTACGTTGGAAATGGAAAATAGATTGACATAGCAGATTCTTGTCTAATCCTTCACTAAAGAGTTAAACCCTCATAAATTTTTTAGAAGTGCTCATTTGTTTCAGTTCATTATACAATAGAACTACAAAGTGGACACAACTCAACATTGAGCAATCTTACTTATCCATAACGAATACTCACCCAAATTGAAATAGCAAAGTCTCGAATACATTGAATTCAGAAACATTTTTAAAGCGTAACGTCACTCAACCCTCAAAATATGTGGACACTACTAATAGAAAAGTCATTCAGAAATAGCAAACTACTATGTGGACACACCTCAAAATATTGCACCTACATGAGAAATGATTTGGTCTCATTACAACATACCAATGTAACAGCAAGAGAACCACCACAGAAACTCAAGCGGATTCATGTTATGTAATCCAGTAATTTATACAGAAACTACAAACGGAACAATCATAAATAAAAATGAAACCTCAAAGGCACAGATCATAAAATCAAGATTGGGTTTTTATATTCGGGTTTCAAGAAATAGGGAGCACCTTCTTAACAATGTCATCGCCAAGGACAGCAATTTCGGAATCGAGCATTTGACAGTATCATCCTTCTGCTTCTCCAAAGAGGTGAGAGCATCCTGCAGCTCTGCCTCCACCTTCTTCCTCCCCTCGGTGATCTCCTGGTCTACCTTGATGGTAACAAATGATCAGTTATAAACTCAACATTCAAACGACTTACAACAGGGGTATAAAAACATAAAGGCAAAGTAGAGATTAGTTGAGAAATGAGAAATGACATTCATAAATTTACCAATGTTAATTTGAATTGAATTGCGCATTAAGACACCACACAGCATATAACAGTTGCATCTTCTTGGGTGCACAGCCTGGCAGCATTGAGAACAGAGTAACACACAAAGAGATGTTAATGTGAGAAACAATTATCAAACCAAAAAAGACCCCTAACATTCATTCAACCATAGAAATAAGTTACTGTGTCAGTAGTAGAAGGGAGGTTGTGATAGCTTAATAATTATGTTTGACCAACAATGTTACCTCGCCGACAACTTATTACAACTCGAGGGAAATGATGATGACATGATCACTTTCATCTCCGATTAACTCTGCATCCCACCACCTGAATACTACACATTATATCTCCTTGGGAAAAGTTGGTGCTCCAGTAGTTTGGTTCAATAACTTCCCCCATGTTCTGCGACATGAACCAACCAAGAGGAATACATAATCAACAGAGAATCAACTCTCTCAGGGCAACCGACATCAGCTTCGACAGATCCTTCCTGCATGCCTGCTACATTCGCTTTTCCATTGCCCTTATTGGAGAAAATCAATGATTCAATGTTGGCTGAAGTCGACTGCCAGTGGCAACATATTTCAAGAGCCATTAAGACCTGAAAAGGGTTGAAAAACACAAAAATAGTTTGTAATGCACTAACTCAACACAACACATTGTGAAGATAAAAGCCAAGGAGAGGTGACAACATCCAAGGGAGCTGCGGCGGTCAAGTTGTGGGCTTGGCAGGAGGTACCTCAGATGTCCGAGCAGCATTTGTCTCTGATGGAACTTCATCTGGTTGTTCGACGATCTCAGTCTTCAGCTGGATGGGGATGTTTCTGTGGTCTGCACAGTGTTGTTTTGCTGATTTTCTTCATCGTTGGTATGTGAATCGGGCATGTTTGTTTGAGGCGTCATTGGTGCTTTGCTGAGCATGTATTCGTGAATCTACGAGAGAGGATTATTAATTGATGAAAATAGAGCCAACCTATGAAAGTGTCAAGACTAGTGCAGACTAGACCTCGTGTTTTCCTGAGAGAATCCATTTGATACATTCAAGCCGTATGATTCTACAAACCAAAATTTAATGAAAGAAATCAAACCTTACATTGATTGAATATTTACCTATGGCTTCATTCACCCTTTTCCAATAAAACCTAAAAACAGAACAAACAGAAATAAATGTTTCTTTCTATAATACGTTGACAGGCATAAATAAACCAACTTCCATGCTCTTAAACTCTTTCCTTATCTTTTCCCAACCCAAACCTTCTTGATGTTTCTCGATTCAAAGTTGAAGAGAAGGAAAGAGGGCACATCTATCTATACGTTGAAGGAAAGGAAATCAAGAATTGAGAAGGGAGAACACTTTCTTGAAATCAAGAAATGGGGAGGGAGAAGGACCTTGAAATCAAGAGGAAGAGTGGGAGGAATCACAACTTGATCTCTATTACTAATTATAAACTTATAACTCTAAATTATAAAGTTTTTCCAAACCTGAATCAACTGCTTCGGGAATCAGAGAAAAATTGAATCCAGATTTGCTTAGATTGTCATTCCCCAATCCCAACTCAAAACCCCATTTGGCCATTTGGCTGCAAATGCGTGCATGTTTGATAATTTTCTTGAGTGTTTGCGTGAGAATAGTGAGATACTCTATTCAATATATTCACGCCGTATGATTCTGCAAAACCGAAATTTAATCAAAGAAAACAGACCTTCATCCACCCATTTCTTTAAAACCTGAAATCCGAACAACAAAAATAAATGTTAGTAATTTTCTACAGTATAATATGTTAACAGGCATAAACATAAGAAATGATATGGAAATAAACCAATTTCCATGATCTTGAATTCTTTCTAAGGTGTCTTGCGCCCTCATCTTTCGCCAGCTCAAACTTTCTTGATGTTTCTTGAAGATAAAAATCTGAAAATGAAAGAGAGAAAACTCGGAACATGTTACGTTAAAGGAAAACGGAAGCAAACGCAACTAAAATCCCAAATGTGGGTAGATGACGAAAGGAATTCAAGAAATGAGAAGGGGGAAGAAATTCTTGAAATCAAGAAGAAGAGTGGGAGCCGGGATGGCAACAGAAAGAAAAAGACCGCCTTAGAAAAAATGGTAGGGGCGATTCAATGGCAGAAGTGAGTATTTATAGATTTTTCTGAGCCGGAGCCAGCTATAAATTAGCCGAGCCAGCTAAAGATTATGGATTTAAGTGGCGTGAGGTTTAAGCACCCACGTAGTAATTTTTTTCTTAAGTGCTTAAGCTAAAAATAAATAAATATGGAAATAAAATTATTTAATGTCCATTGTTAAATTGTTAATTTATTTCCTCAAAATTCCTTAATTTAGTTTATTTAATCATTTTCTATTACGGAATTTATATAATAAATTTTGGCTAGTTTTATATTCATAATTTTTTTTTGGCATTTTTAAAATATAACTTTAATGGGTTGTATACATCTACAACCTTTAGAGTATTTAATATAAATTTTTTAAAAAAAAATTAAAAAAATTGAGGTAGATTTCAATGGATTGTCTAATAAAATGTAACTATAAAATTTTTTTCTAACACAATCAAATGTTTTTACGGATTCTATACAGATCCGTCAAACTTTACATAGAGTTTATATAAAATCAACTAACTCTACATAGAATTCATATAATCAACCAACTCTACTTAGAATTTATGGACCTTTTCTAATTCCACCGTACAAACTTCTTAAAATCCATAAAAATCTATCAAAGTCTCTACGAAATACATCCCCAAAAATTTAGTTCAATTATTTTATGATGAAAAATACTTCAATAGTTTTAAAACTTAAAATTTAATTGTAAAATAGGTATGAAACTTTTTTGCTAATAAATTAAAGATAAAATTATATATTCGTAACTTCTAATTTAATTTATGAATATATTACTCCTATAACTTTTGTGTCAATATATAAATTTCAGAAGTTATATATAAAAATAAAGTTATATTCAAAGTTATGTATATATATATATAAACTATTTCGTGAAGACAGCATTATGACTAAAATCATTCGACACATACAGGTTAATTTACTTGTGCATGCATGTATCCAACTCCAAGTTTAGCAAATTTCTTCCGGTAATGTGAGATATTCTTTTTTATAAATATCATAATATTTTTTGCTCCAAGCTAGGAAAAAAGGAAGCGAAAAATGGAAATCACAACTCCTCGGACTTATTTAATCCCAAATTGATCTCTATTACTAATTATAAATTTTAAACTCAATATTTTTTTTTTAAAAAAAAAAAAGAGAAACAAACAAACAAATAAATAAACAAAGGTCAATGACAGGCATAAGTGCATAACAATAAGAAATGACAAGGAAATAAACGAACTCCCATGCTCTTGAATTCTTTCTAAGTTATCTTGTTTCCTTATCTTTTCCCAATCCAAACCTTCTTGGTGTTTCTCCTATCAAAGTTGATGATTCATTTATTGGCTTTCACTGCAAGAGAGAAAGCTCAAGCATCAACACCAAAACCTCTAAACAACTCAGAACAAGAAAATGGGAAAAGCTTATTTACCGCTGCTTCTTTATTTCCATGCTATATTTATCAAGATGAATTTTGCAAATGACATTTCCCAATTTACCAATGTTCATTCTAATTGAATTGCGCATTAAGACACCACACAGCACAGAACAGTTGCATCTTATTGGGTGCATTGAGAACAGAGTAACACACAAAGAGATGTTAACGTTAGAAACATTTATCGAAGTTCGAACCACAAAAGACCCCTAACATTCTACCGTAGAAATAATAATATATTTTGTCAATAGTAGCAGGAAGGTTGTAATAGCTTAATAATTATGTTTGACCAACAATGTTACCTCCCCGACAACTTATTACAACCCGAGGGAAATGATGATGACATGATCACTTTCATCTCCGGTTAACCCTGTATCCCACCACCTGAGTACTACACATGATATCTCCTCGGAAAAAGTTGGTGCTCCAGTAGTTTGGTTCAACAACTTCCCACATGTTCTGCGACATGATCCAACCAAGATGAATACATAATCAACAGAGAATCAACTCTCTCAGGACAACATCAACATCAGCTTCGACAGATCCTTCCTGCATGCCTGCTGCATTCGCTTTTCCATTGCCCTTATTGGAGAAAATCAATGATTCAATGTTAGCTGAAGTCGACTGCCAGTGGCAACATATTTCAAGAGCCATAAGACCTGAAAAGGGTTGAAGAGCACAAAATTAGCTGATCTACATATAAACATATACTAGTTGGTAATGCACTAACTCAAAACAACACATTGTGAAGATAAAAGCCAAGGAGAGATGACAACATCCAAGGGAGCTGTAGCGGTCCAGACGTCCAGTTGTGGGTTTGGCACTACCTCAGATGTCTGAGCACCATTTGCCTCTGATAGGACTTCACCTGGTTGTTCGATGATCTCATTTTATTCAGCGCATGGGGATGTATTTCTGTGGTATGCACAGCGTTGTTTTGCTTTTTTCTTCATCATTGGTCTGTGAATCGTTTATTCACCCAACCAATACAAAATATGTATGAAGTATTAACATTCTTTTTTCTTGAATGAAAAAGATAAAATACAATTTCATTGTAGATACTTTACTCGAATTTACCGGGCATGTTTGTTTGAGGCGTCATTGGTGCTTTGCCGAGCATGTATTGGTGAATCTGCGATAGAGGATTATTAATTGATGAAAATAGAGCTAACCTATGAAAGTGTCAAATACTAGTGCAGAACAGACCTCATTAATCATCTTTTGACGATCAGGAGACCCAAACGAGAGAGGTGCTTCACGAGATTTAATTGCAAGAATCCGCCACTCCTTTATCGGATAATCCAAAAATCCGAGTGCTCCATATGGGATGGTAGGCATAAATGCTATCAAAGCTACCGAAGCAGTACGGACTGGGAAAAACAATAGATATAAATCATTTCAAACCATGGACCATCAAAATGTACAAAACAAAAGAATCCTTCAAATAATTAGTGAAAAGTTCACTAACTTAGAAAATGTGAGTTTACTAAGTAACATGCATGGACGGCTGCATGATCCTCTCTCGCCAACTATATGCATCTGTCAACATAAGTATTGAATTGGAAGGGTGCAAATCTGGGTCCTTTTTCATTGATTAGTGGTAGTTTTTTTATTGCTAGCATCCAATCCTTTCAACTAGAAGGCACCGGCCATTGGAACATATAGCAAGATCTATTCTCCATTTCGTAGATCATAGTGGAAAGTAGAAAGCCTCCAGCACATATATACATATAATATTTAAACCATCATAGTCCATGCAATCAAGTCCCAACCACAAAAGACAATGATGCTTGCTTAAAACATGGGGAATAGTTTCATTGCATAATTGGCAAGTGCAGTTATTAGACCACTGTTGAGATTGAGGAAAAGCAAAGTGAAGCTTTAAACTGATGAAAACATCAATGAAAAAAGTTATCATCATAGATATCTAGCACAAAAACATACCACTCCAGGAAGGGTGATGATTTGAGATGCTTAAACATATCTTCGTTTGGGTCTCAAATCGTCCAGTTGGCTGTATAAAAGATTAAATCAGGGAAAGAAAAAAAAAATAACATTAAAATTTCATAAAAACCAAATATTCTACTGATAATGGTGAACCACTTAAGAACATTGATTCCAATACCGTTAACAGCAGCAAAAATGAAGGTGGCTTAAAAGGATATTCAGCTGGTAACTGGATTCGTCGATGATATATTCCACCCTCAAACTCTGAGTCTCTTGGCCCCGCAATTGCAAACTGCCATTCAAATATATTTTCCTTAAAAATATCAATTCAACCAAGGTGATCACATTGGATCTTTGTACAGTAGCTTGGATTGAAAAAGGTAAACAGCAAGTTCACTATACGCATAATATAGAATCACTCCTCAAAAAATAAAGGGCAAACATTGACAATGAAAAGATAGATCATTCACGATACATAATTTAAGCTGTGCTATGACCAATCTGGAATTTGATAATTACGTGGATCTGTATAATCTGATCTTCACTTCTGGATCATAGAATCAGATCACCATATATGACAAATAAGTAACAAGTTTCCAATTGCAACGGAGCATCGAAGTGATGCTAATAATTGGTTTGAGAAGAGACCTGTAGTTAATATTATTGACGTACTGTTTGTATCAAATCTTCAGAAGGATCATTTGCTGAATCTTTGATTAAGAGTAACATATTTAGTTGAAATTGCATAACATGTAGAACAGGCCAAGGTCGCAAGATCTTTAACATTGATGGAACTGTTATTTTATGATATGAAACCGTCGTCAATAAAAATAAATACATAAATAACACGGAGATAATCTGAGAGCACTTACCCAAACAACCCCATATCTGTATCCCAGTCCCCAGATGATATTGGCATACATAGTTATGCACGTCGGGTCATACTTTTTCTTATTTTGGATATTTTGATCTTGCTCATTAGCTTTGATTCATTTGACTGAATTCTCGGACCCCGAAACCATGAAGAAATATGAGGTTATTCCTGATCCTGAGGTTATCCAGATCACCACTACAACAAAACAGAAATGGGTAATTATAGTTTTCTGAAACTTATATCTACTTCACAATAGGTAACTCTTACATAATATGCTTTCTTGATAGCAGATCACCGTGGTCATGAAAATCTTCTGGGGTGATCCACGAGAGAAGTTATGTGAAGCAATTGAAAGGACTCCCCTCGATTCTCTAATCATCGGGAATAGAGGTCATGGCACACTCAAAAGGTTCGCATCTACCTACTTATCCTAAGGTCCTAGATGTCCTAAACTTCAATTTGCCCTAAATCGGATGAGGAATCGCTTTGCAGGGCTATTATGGGCAGTGTAAGCAACTATGTAATGGACCATGCTCCTTGCCCTGTCAATGTGGTGAAGTGCAATGACAAAGTTTGACATGGATCACTAGCAACAATGTTTAGCAGCTAGACATCCTTGCATACCTACCGAATATGTTACTAGGCTGTAATTCTCCTTAGGTTTTGATTGTTATGTTCAGCATTACCAGCAAAGTTGATGCTTCTTGTTTTGAATTCTAACCAGATAATCAGTTTTCCTTCTAACCTTGGGTGAATCAATAAAATGATTGTTGGAGATCTCTATCAATATTCCCTGTCTAAGGTCTACATTTGGCAGATCCATGCTGGCAAAATTAGAGAAAATATAAGCACTTTCTTGCAATGACAATGACATAGACAAATAAGAAGACTTTATTACCATAACTTACCATTTTTTGTACGGGAAGGACAACACTTCTAGAGAGAAATCCAAGATATACTTTTACTTCATGACAATATATTACTTCAATATCAAAGCATGCTCACCGAGAATTATCTACCATGGAACGGGTGAAACTAAGCTCTCAATATAAGCACTGGCAGCAACAAATTCTTCCGAGTTTCTAACCACAGGGTACCTAAACGAGCAGTCCTTTGAGTCAAATATCACGAACTTGGAACCGCAGTGCAGCACAACTTGGCCATTCTTAAGCAGGTACACAGCCTTCTTATAAGTATACCTCAAGAAATCATCAATGTAGGGAATAGTTAATACCTTCGTCCAAGTCCCCTGTCCGACACCATAATCCATAATCCACACATCGGCGCTGCTCAGATGACTGCAGAGCACGTAAAGTTGCCCTTCGGACGCCCCCAACCTCGAGTAATGATCAGTTTTAACATAACTCGGCACCTGCAATATCCCATATTCCTCGGTCTTTAAGTCGAGATAAACAATGTCCCACCCGGAATTCATCTCCATGCCCGTAGTCGAGATCCAATGTAGCTTCCCCTGAGCAAATGTAGCTGGATCGTCCATCAGCCAACGGCCCTTGAAATTTTCTAGGCTTCTCCATTGATCAGTCTTCAAGCAATATACTTTCACCATCACCTCGGACAAATCCCTTTTGCTATTGAAAAATCCAACAATTTTGTAGTCGTCGCTGGATTCATCAAACCCTAATCCGTAAGAAAAGTAGCTGCCGAACTTCACTTCCACGCCGAAGTCGGGAAGTTTTTTGCAGATTCTGGTGGAGGGGTTCCACAAAATCAAATCTTGCTTATTAAGAGCAAGGCAGATCAAGCCATCGCACGAGCCCACAACCCAGACGAAATTCTTGGCAGCACGGATGGAATAATCGCTATCAAACGTAGGGATGACGGGATCGCGCAAGACGGATAGGGCAGAACAGTGGTAGAGACTGCCGCGACAGTTGAGCATGACCCGACGGGTTGAAGGAGATGGGCGGTGTTTGGAATTCCGGAGATGGGATTTGGCGAAATAGGGAGTGGAAATCAGGGCAAACCAGGACTTGGAAACGCAGCGGAATTTGATGAGGGATTTGACGGGGAGCCATGCGAGGATCTGGACGATGAGGTCGTGGGGGAGAGTGGGGGAGTCGTCGGAGGCCTCCATGTTGGATTTCTAGTGGTGATGATGGACTGATGGGTAGTAAGATCAGTTGAGAAATGAGAAACGGTAGTGTAGTGAAGGAAAAAGGGAAGAATTTTATAGATGCGTGATGGAAATTTTTGCCATGTTCACATATTGGACGACTTTTCGCTGTCGAACACTCATGAGTCATGATTCATACGATTATGCTTTGCGCTGTACGCTGATGCTTTCAATGGGAAACGTAATTGCATCCAATTCCAACCCGTCGTCGTTGGACCGGTTCGTTTATTGACGACCGGTTCGTTTATTGTTTTTTTTTACTGCAAGAGAGAAGAAAACCCCATATCACAATTCACAAGTATCAACACCACCAAACCCTCTAAACAACTCGGAACAAGAAAATGGGAAAAGCTTATTTACCGCCTCTATTTATTTCCGTGCCATGTTTATCAGGATGAATTTTCCCTACCAACGGCATTTCCCAATTTACCAATGTTCATTCTATGGGATTGCGCAACATCCACATCAGCTTCAACAGATCTTTCCAGCATGCTTGCTTCATGGGCTTTTCCATTGAGATTATTGGAGAAAGTCAACAATTCAATGTTGGCTGAAGTTGATTGCCAGTGGCAACATATTTCAAGAGCCATTAAGACCTGAAAAGGATTGAAGAGCACAAAAATAGCCGACCTACATATAGTTAATCAAAGTCTCACTGACACATATATTTGGTAAGTAACTCAAAACAAGACTTTGTGAAGATAAAAACCAAGGAGAGGTGATAATATCCAAGGGGCTGTATTGGTAAGCTTTTATAAGATTCTGCAACTTATATCTAAGGGGATGTATTAATATATGCTACCTCTGTGTTTTTTAATAGGAAAATTCATTAAATGGATTTTGTGCTGAGCTTTCTTGGCCATAGTAAAAGACAAAGGTTCCTTTTACCATGTTAGCAAAGTTCATGGGATATTTTTGGAGAAAACCAAAGGATATAGTACTAAGTACTACCAATTAATTATCAGATAAAGCACTAAGAAGAAAAGGAAGAAAATCTATAAATATAAACAAACAAAGATTGTTTGGAGGAAAAAAAAATCAACATTTAGCATAGAGTTTAGAATTAACTTTTAAAATACTAAAAATTATTTAAAAAATGAATAAGTTTTAACTCTAACCGTTGAAAGACAAATTTTTAGTTTTTTTTCCAAAAGTTATAAACTCTAAATTCCATGTCCTAACTTTAAATTCTAAGATCAAACTATAGAACATGAAACTATGAAACTATAACAAATACTTCTTTAATCACAAATTGATCTCTATTACAGATTAAAAAAATTTATCTCTAAATTCTTAAAAAAAAAGGGAAAAAAAAAATCAAAGGTGAATGACACTAGCAGCTACCGGAATCAGAGAAAAAATTGAATCCAGACTTGCTCAGATTGCCATTCCAAATAACTCAAAACCCATTTGACTTCAAGCGCTTGCATGTTTGACGACAAAACTGCAAGAACTGTGTCCAACTATGTGCATTTTTATTCTTTGCAGAAAGAATGTTGATGGAAAAAGCAAGCCTGTCTGTTTGCAACATAGAATACATAGTTAAGTAAGTCCTTAATTATGCTTTTCACATAGAGGAAGAATAAACCTGGGTGAAACATGCACTTATAGAACAATAGTATTGAAATTGGAACTTGGGTGAGGGGTGAAGAAACTCACACCATGCAGCAGCCACGACCAGAGTCACATATTACAGACAATAATATTGTACGAGCCGTGCCTCTAACGTCTTGTCCATCTGAGTGGTTCTTACACGTTAAGTGCCTGAGAAAGTCCAGCAATATATTCTACTCTTCAATCACTTCACCGTCAGCAATGACATTCAGATCCATTATCATCCTATTTGTCTTCTCCATGGGCTTGCTTCCTGCAATCTGTAAGTGCAAAGAAGAATAATTGCATAAAGAATTGACTCTATGGTGTATTGTGCTGGAACTGATTCTGTAATTGTAGGTTATGTATTGACGCAGCATGGAATACCTTCTCCTTCAGAGTCCAGACACTTCTTTTCTTCGGCCAGTATCTTTTCCTGATCAAAATAACATGTGAGTTTTCTAAGTTCTAATTAACGATACTTATTATATCTACCGTTATGATGAGGGCATGAGGCACAGAGTTAAATCACTTGTTTTACATTTGCTCATCCTTATTTTTTTATAAAATGAAAGTAATGACGCCGCCTTTGACTTTCCTGTTTAGTTATGTACTCACATGAGTTATTATACTCCAGTCTTCATTTAATGTTGGCATCATGTTTGAGGCACTGTGGGCTTCTCCAGTGTTATATGATTTAATTTTATTGCTTGAGTTTGAAATACAGGCTAAAAATATTAGAGAATTGATACCAGGAGTCTTACTTATACATATTCTGATTGTGACTTCAATTCGATTATGTTTAGCTTATATCCTATATTGATCAACCGGGCAGTGAATTTTGTTGTTATTTAGATTTTGATCTACTGCCTAAGATGTTGATTGTGGAGGTATCTGAAACTACCATTTAATTGACAACCAAACAGGCCAATATTAAGTTGATTGCTAATTTACAGATAGTGTTGCATAAGCACATATTCGAGACAGGAAAGTATGTGAAACCTGTAAAGCCAGAGAAGTGAGATCTAGGAATTCTTGTAGACTAGGTTTTATTATCGGACAAATGCTTTAACATCTATCCTAATTTTCCCCCATAATAGGAAATATGAAACAAGTACTTCCAGACTGAGGTAGTAAAACGTTCCTGCCCAGTCTTCAGTCTTGTGGTGCTTACCGACTTTATTTACCTCTTCGAACTGCCGCACCAAGTAAAAGATTGTGATAGAGACCTATGAGTCTATGACACAATTAGGTGCTTGGGAGCTAGCAGGTCAATATCCCCTTGAACTATACTTGGATAAGTCATTTTCACAAATGATGGACTTTTAGATACTAGCTAGGATGTGAGTAATTATAAAAAAATTCAATTGTTATAAAGAAGCTGAGTAAAATACCTAATCAATCCTCTAAAACTTTAATTAAATTAATTAATTAATTAAATAAAATACAAAATCTCGTCCTCTCTAAAGAGATCGTATCTGAATAGTAATGGAAATAATAGAACTTCATACCTTTTCATGAAGGCTTGATATGGCATCCAGCTGCCTATGCGTCTGCATGGATTTAAATAAGTAAATACCATCATAAGGAAGTCTTCAGTGTTATTGGGATTATAGATATGTAGCAGCTACCAGACAATTAATTAATGAAGTCTCATCAAAAACTTATTCTGTATGTATCATGTCACTGTATAGGCAAGCAAGCAAACCTTTGACGTGTTCTACAATTCTTAATCGAAATAGTAATTCTCAAGAATGTGTGTGTGTGACCACAGCCAATTCAACTTGTCTAGTATGTTTACCATTATGCATAACAAAGGAATGCAGTCAACTACTTAAAATCACACAATAGATGGTATATAATTGAACTAACAAAAATATAAGACTTTGAAATTATGAGCTTTTACTTAGCTAGTCCAAACAAAGACAGAAAAGCAAAATAATGATAATGTTACTGGTCGAAGGCTCGGCCCCAACGATGTACGAGGGATGTCCCTTGCTGGGGCTAACATATTATAGTTTACTGAACAAATTAGAATTCCACCCCTAATTTAAATAGACTATCTGCTTGTCACATTTTTGCATATTGTACTGGGAAACAGATGAGCTCATTGTATCATTGTCTCTGTTTCCATTTTTCATTTTCATCATTTTTCTTATAATTTTTTTTGCATGAGTATTGCGCTCATGCTTAGACTTGAATAGATGTAAGTGATTTCTTCATGTGTGTGTGTGTGTGTGTGAGAGAGAGAGAGAGAGAGAGAGAGAGAGAGAGAGAGAGAGAGAGAGCCTTCGAAGGCACAATGTTGTAAGACACCACAGTAATCTACAAGTGCAACATAGAAAATGAAGGCACAATGTTAATTCCGAACTATGAAATATTGAAACTCAATCCACTCAGTGACGCCCAAACGCTCCTGACTTCAAAGGCTCGAACAGATAGAAAAAATTCCCAACCAACCTCAGGAAGTCTGATAACTATCCCTTAACCTGGACAGCCTTTCTCCCCCTCAATTTTCTTTAGTAATATCTGAAATGCAACCTTCTCCTCTCTTGTACAAAATCTTAATAAAATAGTAAAATGGGACATTTCTTACTTACAAACCTAATTTATGGTTTTATAATATAATTTGAGCAATACGTACAATATATCTCAAGAATGTTACAGGTAAAGTTGAAAATGTGAAAAAAAAAAAAAAGTTGGGGATAAGTTAGGGGATCATACCTTTGTTGATCTGGTTCGTATAAGTGCAGACTCAAGTTGTTTCTCCAAATGTACTAGGTCTGTCACAGTAAGTTCATCGATAGATTGCTCACCAAGTTCCCTTGAAAGAACATATATACCTAAATATTCCCTCAGCTACCAAGAAAATAAAGTTATAGAATAATTTGGTATACCTTTCAATAATTTTGAGAAGCTCTCCACTTGTGAGAAATTCTGTATATTTACAGTTCTGGCCCTGCCATACAAGCAGCCAACCAATCATTGTTGAAAACAGTATCCCATATGCAAAAGTGTGTATGCTTACGTCCATTAATTATGGAATTGGTTCATAGATACCCTTCATTTGTAGGACATAGGATGACTGTTAATGGGTCATGCAGAAATGATATCAACTTGGGAAGCCAGCCATTTATTTTTAGGAGAGGAACTACACATAAAGATCACACTTTTCTTACCACAATGGTAGTTGGAACTACAGGATGAGCAAGTCTTAAGAAGTGTACATTTTCGCTTCCATGAAAAGAAATTATGAAATCATAGGTTGCTAAGAAATTCTAGGACAAATATTAATTCGGTTCTTGTTAGTTTGTACTAAGGGGGAGGGTTGTGAATTGTAATGGAGAGTAATTGATTATGTTTCTATCATGGCTCTGTTGATTGAAAATGGTATAGAGGCTGATCTGATATGCTGATTAGACAACTATTTACAGATGTAGGATAAAAAATTATGTTTATGACAAGGGACAGTTACCACACTTGCATGCAACGTTTAAATACATTGTTACTTCCCAAATTTGTAACATCTGGGCAAAAACAAACAATAGTTTTGTGTGAAATTTCGCTGATTTTGATAAGAATATACACTTGTAAGCTCAGGACTTCCCGATAGCATTGGCTGATTTCCCTGATTTTAAGATTTTCCAGCAAGAAATTCTATGCTGAATTGAGTAGCCTAAGCAGAAATACTAGATAACAATGACCATGTAGGTTATATAACAGTGGGAGGTGAACAACCACCAAGGCCCAAATGCCAGAGGATAGGATGCAAATCAACTTGATGTGAACACATTAGATCTTACCTGCGCACTGGAAGCATCTTTAGAGGCACCTGGTTCCATTTCAACACGGCTCTGATATTGTTGCACAATCTCAGACAGGCTGGATGATAAGAAAATTGAGTGAGACATAATGCTTATGTACACATTATAAAATACATAATGTAGAGGCATGAGAAAATATTTATCAAGATGAATTTTGCAAATGACATTTCCCAATTTACCAATGTTCATTCTAATTGAATTGCGCATTAAGACAGCACACAGCATAGAACAGTTGCATCTTCTTGGGTGCACAGCCTGGCAGCAGTGCGAACAGAGGAACACACAAAGAGATGTTAATGTTAGAAACATTTATCGAACCACAAAAGACCCCTAATATTCTACCATATAAATATTTATTTTGTCCATAGTAGCAGGGAGGTTGTGATAGCTTAATAATGATGTTTGACCAACAATGTTACCTCCCCGTCAACTTATTACAACTCGAGGGAAATCATGATGACATGATCACTTTCATCTCTGATTAACTCTGTATCCCACCACCTGAGAACACATGATATCTCCTTGGAAAAATCTGCTGCTCCAGTAGTTCGGTTCAACAACTTCCCACATGTTCTGTGACATGATCTAAACAAGAAGAAATGCATAATCAACAGAGAAACACCTCTCTCAGGGCAATATCCATATCAGCTTCGACAGATCCTTCCTGCATGCCTGCTACATTTGCTTTTCCATTGCGCTTATTGGAGAAAATCAATGATTCAATGTTGGCTGAAGTCGACTGCCAGCGGCGACAAATTTCTAGAGGGATAACACCTGAAAAGGGTTGAAGAGCACAAAATTAGCTGCTCTATATATACATATATAGTTGGTAATGGACTAACTCAAAACAACACATTGTGAAGATAAAAGCCAAGGAGAGGTGACAACATCCAAGGGAGCTGTGGCGGTCCAGACGTCCAGTTGTGGGCTTGGTAGGAGCTACCACAGATGTCTGAGCAGCATTTGCCTCTGATGGGACTTCAACTGGTTGTTCAACGATCTCATTGTCTTCAGCTGGATGGGAATGTATTTCTGTGGTCAGCACGGCCTTGTTTTGCTTGTTTTCTTCATCGTTGGTCTGTGAAGCAGGCTTGTTTGTTTGAGGCGTCATTGGTGCTTTGCTGAGCATGTATTCATGAATCTGCGAGAGAGGATTATTAATTGATGAAAATAGAGCTAAACTATGAAAGTGTCAAGACAAGTGAAGAACAGACCTCGTGTTTTCTTGAAATAATTCATTTGACATATTCAAGCAGTATGATTTACAAAACCAAAATTTAATCAGAGAAATCAAACCTCACATTAATTGACTATTTACCTATGGCTTCATTCACCCTTTTCCAATAAAACCTGAAAACAGAAAATCAGAAATAAATATTCCTTTCTATAATACGTTGACAGGAATAACAATAAGAAATGACAAAGGAAATAAAACCTTCTTGATGTTATCTTGTTTCCTTATCTTTTCCCAATCCAAACCTTCTTGATGTTTCTCCTATCAAAGATGAAGAGACGAAAAGAGGGAACATCTATGTATACGTGGAAGGAAAGGAAATCAAGAATTGAGAAGGGAGAACACTTTCTTGAAATCAAGAAATAGGAAGGGAGAAAGGACCTTGAAATCAAGAGGACGAGTGGGAGGAATCACAACTTGATCTCTATTACTAATTATAACCTTAAAACTCTCAATTCCAAGTATTTCTAAACCTGAATCAACGGCTTCCGGAAATTTTTTTTTTTTTTAAAAAAAAAAATCGAATCCAGATTTGCTCAGATTGTCATTCGCAAACCCAACTCAAAACCCCATTTGGCCATTTGGCTGCAAGTGCGTGCATGTTGGATAATTTTCTTGAGTGTTTGAGTGAGAATGGTGAGATGCCTCCGTATGATCCTGCAAAACCAAAACACTGCGTCAGAAAAACAATGGGTAGATGACGAAGGGAATTCAAGAAGGGAGAAGAGGGAAGACATTCTTGAAATCAAGGAGTGGGAGCCGGGAGGGCAACGGAAAGAAAAAAACTGCGTCAGAGAAACTGGAAGGTGAGATTCAATGGCAGAATTGAGTATTTATAGATTTTTCTTTTCTTCTGAGCCGGAGCCAGCGATAGACTTATAGATTTCTTTTGTTTATGAGCCGGAGCCAGCTATACTTTATGAACCGGAGCCAGCTAGATTTATAGATTTAAGTCACGTGAAGTTGAAATATGGTAGTAATTTAAATATGGTAAGTAATTTAAGTTGCGTGAAGTTTAAATATGGTAGTAAATCTTTTTAAGTGGTTAATCTAAAATAAATAAATATGGAAAGTAAAATCATATTTTGCAAATAAAATTAATTTAAAGTGTATCGTTAAATTGTTAATTTATTTTCTCAACGTTACTTTAGTTTAATTTAATCATTTTCTATTACGGAATCCATATAAATATCTTGTTAGATTTATATTCATAATTTTTTATTTACATTTTTAAAAAATAACTTTAGTGGGTTCCATCTATATAATCTATAGATTATAAAAATACATTTGTAGAGGTATTTAATATAAATTTTTGAGAACAATTAAATTTTTTGAAATATTCAATAGCCCATAGATTTTAATTCTTTTTAAATTTTAATGGATTATCTTGGATGATAGAACTCTACAAAATTTCTTTAAACAATCAAATGTTTCTACACATGATCAAACGCGGTTGGCTTGAGTTGTATAGGGTTCTGACAGTTTAAGCAAATGGCTCGAATTCGAACCTTACTTTACATAGGGTCTATATAAAATCAACCAACTCTACGTCGAATTTATCGAATTTATGTACTTTTTCTAAATCCATCAACTTCTAAAAATCCAAAAAGTCTATCAAGTCTCTACCAAATACATGCCCATAAATTTAATTCAATTATGTTATGATGATAAACTAGTAAGTAACCCGTCGAGACTCGACGGGTATAATTATATATTTTATACATAATATATATACTTATATCATATGAAACTAATAGAGAATGTTTGATAATTATAATTTAATTATTTTTAAACTAATAGAGAAATCATATTAAACCGTCTTCTTGTGGCTTGTCCCGTGCAAACCTAGCAGATTAATAAAAAAATAAATAATAAAATTATATTTTATTTAATTTGAAATTTTATTTAAAATTAAATAAATTTAAATAAGTATTAAGCATGATATGAAAATTTTCCTTACAATTTGCTGAAATTTTCACTGTAAACAGCGTTTCTTGTAGTATTTTGAATTAATCCTTCTTAACTACATATTAATACTCTGTATCTCATCTTGCCAGTGACACGAGATATCACAACATATAACTTTTGGAAGGGAGTTCGACTTTCTTTAATGATTTACATTGACTTTTCTTTATATTCATAGCAAAACAAACTGCGAATGAGAATTGTCTCATTTAAAATCGAATGGAGAATTTGGTTAAATCAGATGGGCTCATAATCATTCTACCAATCAAGAATTTTCTACTTTCATGGTTTCCCAAAATTAATTTAACCTCAATTATATAGTTTTGCATTTTGGTTACTATCAACCTGCTTCCATTGCATAATTTATTTGATGGTGCTATATACCTAAAAAGAATGACAATACAACCCTCATTCAACTTTATTTTATGATTCAGTGTCCAGAATACTTAGATCGTCTTTTGATATTCTGATGAAAATATTTCATTGTCATTATCCATATTTTCATCCTCTTGATAAATCTTTTTAGAACTGGGATATTCATTTTCATTTGCAGACAGACATTCAATGATTTAATCATTAATTGTATCAACCAATATTATAGGAAGGGGCTAGTATAGCACCTATCTTTAAAAATGTCTATATTTGAAGTGATGCAGTTTATATTTGTATATATACACTAAAAAAATGCTTATATAGGATCACCGTTAGAGTTTATAAGAGTATTATCCGGAAATGTCACATCTGACTACATCTCCAAGATCAATACCGGTTTTACTATCACCTACATCAAGAATCCATATTGCAAACTTTTTATATATATAAATTTCATTACAAACAACATTTCTTATAGTATCTTGAGTTAATCCATCTTAATTAAATATTAATACTTTGATTCCTCTCTTGCTAGTGACACGAGATATCACGACATATAATTGTTCAAAGCTAAAAATTGGTTTTGAAAATAAAGTTCAACATTCTTTAAAGATTGACATTGACTTTTGTTTATAACATAGTAAAACAAAGTGGGAATTTTCTCCTTTAAAATCGAATAGGAATTTAGTCAAATCCAACAGGCTTATAATCATTCTATCAAGGATTTTTTACTTTCATGGTTTCCCAAAATTATTTAGCCTTAGTTGTATGGTTCCGCATCTTGTTTTACTATCAACGTGCTTCAATTGCATAATTTATTTGATGGATCTATATTCCTAAGAAGCATGACTATGCAGCCCTCCTTCAATTTTATTTCACGATTCAGTAATCCTGAAACATTGATCATACTTTGATATTCCGGTGAAAATATTTCATCGTCATTAATATACTTTCATAACCTTGACAAATATCGTTAGAACTGAGATATATCTTTTCAGTCGCAAACATATGTTCCATGATATAATCATTGATCGTATCAATAGCACATTTGTAGGGGCTAGTCTAGCAACATTTTTAAAAATGTCTGGATTTAAAGTGGTACAATTTATATTTGTATATATAATCTCAGCAATTGTCGACCCGTATAGTTCATAAGAAAATCATCATGAAATGTCACACCTGATTGTACATCTTCAGATCAAAACCAGTTTTATCAATTACCATCACCTGCATGATGTATTCATTTTGCAATTTTTTTGGCATATATGAATTTGATTGTAGACAACATTTCTTATTATATCTTGAGTTAATCCATCTTTATTGCATATTAATGCTTCGAGTCTCCTCTAAAAATCGGTTTTGGAAAATAGAGTCCAACATTTTTTAAAGATTGACATTGACTTCTATTTATAGTCATAGCAGAACGAACCGCAGGCGAGAATTTTCTCATCTGAAATCGAATGGGAAATTTGGTTAAATCGGATGGGCTCATAATCATTATACCAATCAAGAAGTTTCATCCCAAATAATGAGCTTTGTTTTAATTAGAAGAGGAGTTATCATTTTCTGCGGTAATTTTTTTGTAGGTAGAATTCTCATCACAATCTAGTGGAATAACAAATCTAGAATGTACAGTCGTACCTTTTGGAAGAAGTAGTGATGCTATTTCACTGAATGCTATAAGCAATATAATATCACTCCTCCACGGAGGGCTGAATATAATGGTTTCCTAATAAATGTATTGCCAGTTCCACCACGTAAAGAAAAAAGAATCCACCCTCACCAATATCAACTGCAGACATTATCATATTATAAATATTCTTTGTTCATCAATCAACAAATGTAATAGTTTAGTATGATCCGTCATCATTTCTTTCTTATTATAATATGACTCTTCTAGGATTAGTAGATTCTGTGTTTTAGATGTTAAAACTTCATTCGGTACCGGCATTCGAGAGAAAAGTTTCAAACTTATAGAATTTGCCCCAATTAACTTTTCAATTTTTAACAAAGCTAGATTTTTTATTTGTTATTCTGTCAATTGCAAATCTGTTAAAGCATAGATTAATGAGTTCTTCCTTAAAAAATAGATTAAATAAATTTGATTTTCCTTCTTTATTTAATAATGGATATATTCGCCCTCTAATAACTCTTTATACACCCCATTATTTTATTTATAATATTTTTACGGCAATAGTTACTTTATTGTAAACCACTTATTCACATAATATGAATTTTAACAATTTCCTTAATAATTATAAATATTTTGTATAATTTTTAATATAATAAAATATAAATAACTTTCATATTACTACCTCTGTATTCAAATGTTGTTGGCATTGTAAATGTACTACCATTTACGCACAGACTTTTACTTAAAATTTAACATAGTTATATAAGTTAAAATATAGCCAAGTGAGATCTTGTTAGATTCGTCTCATTGTGTTGTTTTTAAATATGGAACTTTTAGAATTTTTACTTGTACTGAACTTGAGTTATTCATGATTTAAAATGTACACTGAACTTTGTGAAAAGTGGGTCCGTAAAAAATATTTGAATATAGAAGAACTATTTATATACAATTAGAATGATATAAGTAAATATTAATTATATATAATATATAAATTGTAATTGGAAATTCTACATAAATTTAAAATTCAAAATCTTTCAAATCTTTTTAAATTTTAAATTTCAATTCTTTCAATTTTTTTTTAAAAGTGAACAATATTGTGGGATTCCATATAAATTGAAAATTCCATATATTTCAAAAATTGAAAATCTATAATGAATAAATAAATAAATTAGAAACTCTAAAATTAATATTTCAAAAATTGAAAATCTATAATGAATAAATAAATAAATTAGAAACTCTAAAATTAATATTAAAAAAATAAAAAATGCAAAATTCTATAAAAATTGGAAATTTGAAATGGAGACACCATATTAAATATAGGATAGGTAGTTCACTAATGGTTTTATTAATATATAGATAGTATTTCAGATTTATACTTTAATTTGTAAAATATGATATGAAACTTTTTTGCTAATAATAAATAATAAATTAAAGATAAAATTATACTTCATCCGCTTACAATTGATTGCTACAAACCAAATTTCAGCATTTATTTATCTAATTGTTTTGATTTCAATTTTTATCATAGTTATATAAGTTAGAATATAGTCAAGTGTGATTTTGTTAGATTCGTCTCGTTGTGTAATTTTTAAATATTGAACTTTTAGATTTTTTTATATGTACCAAACTTGAATTATTAATGGTTTAAAATGTGCATTGCAAGAAGTGTTGTATGAGTCCGTAGCAAATATTTAAAAATAGAGAAAGTATATTCCTAACTTCTAATTTAATTTATGGAATATATTACAACTTTTGTATCATTATATAAATTTCAAAAGTTATTGCAAATTTGCGATAGTCCTTTATAATTTATGTGATTTGGGCTCCCACACAAAATGTCATTTAAAAAAAAAAAAATGAAATTGCCATAGTACTGGATACTTCTCCTTTTCTTGTACATGTCTAAAACCAAAAAAAAAAAAAAAAAAAAAATCTGTATTTTTGGGATGTTATTAAATACTCCCAATAACTTCTTACTTGTGCATGCATGTATCCAAGTTTAGCAAACTTCTTCCGGTAATGTGAGATATTTTGTTTCATAAATATTACTCTCTCCGTCCCACTCCAAGTGTCTTGTTACTGTTGGGCACGGGAATTAAGGTAGAGTTGGTTTGTGAGTATATGGTGAGGCCCACATAGTTGTTGGATGAGAAAATTATTTCTAGTTATAGAAAGAAGACATTTGTAATGGGACATCCAAAAATAGTAAGTAGGACATTTGGAATGGGATGGAGGGAGTATAAATAATCATTCTTATTGCAGGTAATTGGGGTGGTAAGTGACCTTTTACTCCGAATCAATATGGAAATATCACAAACTACCACTCGATCATCTCACATTCAGCCATTCTGCACCCTATCTAATATGCTTGAATCCTAATATCCTATGTATCAAATTCATGTATAACACATACAAGGAAAGGGAGGAAATATATACTACAAATTGCAGCTTAAAGCTTATTTATCAACTACTTATATAAGTATATGATGCACATCCTAAACTTCGAGCTGAAACTTATATAGTAATAATATATAATGTATTTTCAACAAGTGCATGTCAATTTACACGCACAAATTTAATGTGATTCATATATTTACCCCTATGTTATGCACATCCTAAACTGGATTTTCCAAAGGATGATGAATTGATATATGAAATATCAGGTAGCGGTGCATAATCTTTATGATCCATTCATAAAAACAGCTTCGTGCCCATTAGCTTTCAAGAATTTCTTCAACAGAAGAACAAAAATGGCAAATGTGAGTCCCAAAGCTGCCCATGTGAACAATCGATCATCTGCTGGTTTTGGAGCCCTTGCAATGGGTTTCTGCAGATGTGGCGGTCCAGTTGTGGGCTTGGCAGGAGCTAACTGAGATGTCTGAGCAGCATTTGTCTCTGATGGGACTTCATCTGGTTGTTCGACGATCTCATTGTCTTCAGCTGGATGGGGATGTATTTCTATGGTCTGCACAGCATTGTTGGTCTGTGAATCGGGCATGTTTGTTCGGGGCGTCATTGGTGCTTTGTTGAGCATGTATTGGTGAATCTGCGAGAGAGGATTATTAATTGATGGAAATAGAGCTAACCTATGGAAGTGTCAAGACTAGTGTAGAACAGACCTCATTAATCAGCTTTTGACGATCAGGAGACCCAAACGAGGGAGGTGCTTCACGAGATTTAATTGCAATAATTCACCCCTCCTTTTTCGGATAATCCAAAGATCCGAGTGCTCCATTTGGGCTGGTGGGCATAAATGTGATCAAAGCTACTAAAGCAGTACGGACTGGGAAAAACAACAGATATAAATCATTTCAAACCATGGACCATCAAAATGTACAAAACAAAGGAATCCTCCAAGTAATTAGTGAAAAGTTCACTTAGAACACGTGAGTTTACTAAGTGACATGCATGGAAAAGCAAGAAGGTTATATGTTCGGGTGCATGATCCTCTCTCACAAAGACACCACCAATAAAAATCTGTCAACATATTAGTATTGAATTGGAAGGGTGCAAATCCGGGTCCTTTTTTCATTGATTAGTAGTAGTTTTTTTTTTTATTGCTCGCATCCAATTCCTTCAACTAGAAGGCACCAGCCATTGGATTATTTGGCAAGATCTATTCTGCATTTCATAGATCACGGTGGAAAGTAGAAAGCCTTCAGCATACATATATATATATATATATATATATATATATATTATACATATATATCGTCTATTTAAACCATCGTAGTCCATAGAATCAAGTCCCAACCAGAGAAGACAATATGATGCTTGCTTAAAACATAGGGAATAGTTTCATCGCATAATCGGCAAGTGCAGTTATTAGACCACAGTTGAGATTGAGAAAAAGCAAAGTGAAGCTTTCAAGTTTCAACTGATGAAAACATCAATAATAATAAATAAAAAAAAAGTTACCATCATAGATATCTAGCACAAAAACATACCACTCCAGGTTGGCCGCCAGTGTTCAGGATGATGATATGAGATGCTTAAACGTATCTTCGTTTGGGTCTCAAATCGTCAATTTGGCTGTATAAAAAGATAAAATCAAGGAGAAAAAAAATAACCTTCAAATTCATAAACATCAAATATTCAACTGATAATGGTCAACCACTTAAAGAGCAATGATTACAATACCGTTAACAGCATAAATGAAGGTGGCTTAAAAGGATATTCAGCTGGTAGCTGGATTCGTCCATGATATATTTCACCCTCAAACTCTGGGTCTCTTGGTCCCGCAATTGCAAACTTCCATTCACGAGGCTGAGCCCAGCGATGGGCCAATGGATCACGAGGCTCGAATGCCGGATTTGGTGGAGGGCGTGAGAGCGTCGGAAAATGCTCATATATCCATGCCTACCACAACAATCAAATTTATCGGGTTAAGGTGTAACTACCGAAATATTAATATTAAATATTAATTGTACTATGTAATTAAAATTAATACCTCAAGCAAACTAGTGAAGCCAGTCATCTGTCTGGTGGCTGCTAAACATGCTGAACTGAGCTGATGGTAAAGATATGATAGTACAGCTGCACCCCATGCATACGTCCTGAATCTAGCCATATCATGCAAGTAATACATCCAGTAGAGCTGCACTTTATTCCCACTCTTGTCAGGGAAGAGTACAGTACCAAAAGTGTACATAAGGTATGCTCTGGCACAGCCTAATAAAACATCAAGATCCTCAGATGTTTGGTTGTCCTTGAAGCAATTCAGCAGCCAATCCATGCTTACTGACACCCCATACTGCCCACCAATCGCTTCCACGGCGTCCTGTAGTGAAATCCTAAAAAATCTAGCCACATCCTTAGCATATATTCTTTCGGGCCTCTGACCCACTACCACGGCATCTCCGACCACTACTAGCCCTGTCAAGCAGTAGACATCGTCGAGGGTGATTGTCATCTCCCCGAACGGCATGTGGAATGTGTTGGTCTCAGAGTGCCAACGCTCGATGAAAGCTTGAATGAGCTTCTTGTTTGGGTGCAAGTAGGAGGCTTTTCCAATATTGAGGAAGCCTGTCCCCATCATATACCGCCTCCATTCCCTATTCTCTATTTCGGATGTGAATTTCCAATCATTAAATTTCTCTACATGGCTATGTACCTTTATAGGCTGTCTCTCACGGCCCTGGAGTATCGCACACCCAACGTGCATCTCCCATAACGGAAATAGCTCCAAAGAATCCTCATCGTCCGAGCCCGAGCCACTGTCGGAATGTGACTGGTACGAGCCACTGTCGGAGTCTGACTGGTTCTGTGACGTGGATGGTGGTGGTGGGGGAGACTCGGGCTCTGGCGGTGGCTCTGGGATAGCCATAATCTGTCCCGCCTCATTTGTCATGGCCCGACGCTGTCGCCTATATGAGGCCGTCTGTGGCACACGAACGCGAACACCACCTAATTTAATAAACAATCATACATAATCATACATCAGTAGCAGCACAATGATCATCTGAACTGGAATAAAAAAAAAGGGAAACGGCCACAACTGGCCGTTTGTCAAGCATTACAAACGGCCACTGCTGGCCGTTTGGAACAACTTTTCCCAAACGGCCACTGCTGGCCGTTTGAAACTCTTCACCAACGGCCATGCTTGGCCGTTTGTTATTCATAGCGAACGTCCAACATTGGACGTTCGCTTCTCCACGGCCATGGAAATCCATGGCCGTTTGCTGCAACTTTCAAAAAAAAAAAAAAAAAAAAAAAAAAACCGAACGCCCTGCACTCGTTCTTCTCCACCGGAATATTCACCGGAGTTGTTGTGCCCAAAGTTAACCAATAACCCAAATAATTTCTACCGGAGTATAGTGCAAATCAAATTCAAATCTAAACAAAAAATGAAATTGAAACTAAAACCTAACCCTAGATATGAAAAAGGAATTACCTCCTCCACCATCTTCTCCGCCGCCACGCCCACCGCGCCCAGAAACCCTTCCTCCACGCGTCCTCGGCATTTCAATCTCCGGTGTCTTTCCCTTCCCTTCGCTTCCCCGTTCGCCCTTCCCCGTTCGCTTATTGTGTGGGAAGTATTGTGTGGTTCGATTGGAGTGTTGTGTGGGAAGTGTGTGCCCCAATAATTTAATCCGGGACTTTAAGTTGTGTGCCCGTGAGGAGTGAGGGTAAATTGGGTAATAAATAATGTGTGTCCCTAATCTTGTGTGTATGGGGAAAAATTGAGTGTATATAACGGGTGCCTTCAAATATATTCTCCTGAATAACAAAAATTCAACCAAATAGGTGCTCACATTAGATATTTGTACAATAGGTTGTATTGAAAAAGGTACGCACCAAAATCACTACATGTATTGAAAAAGGTACGCACCAAAATCACTACATGTATATTACTGTAGAATCAAAAAATAAGGGGCAAACATTGACAATGAAAAGATAGAACTCATCAGATCATTCAAGATACATAATTTAAGCTGCAAGACCAAACGAAGGGATAATATCATAAAACAAATGCCCTTAACAGCACACAAAAAACACAAGTTCAATTTAATCCCAGAATCAATGCAGGCTGAAATTTTCACGAAATTCATGCTCTCTGAAATGTCAAAAATCCCCTCTAAGTCCAACATCTTTCTGTGTAAAACTCAAATGAAGAAATCCATTTCAATTTCGCGTTCGCGGCCAACATTTATCCTAGACAAACGCTAAAAAAGCCTGATGCGAGAATAATTACTTCGAAAGTACTAATAAACAGGACCGATTGCCAGATCCATCTTTGCAAAACAAAAATTCTAAAATATCAAAGCAACGGCGGGCAATGGAACAATTTTGTCACCGCGTTCACCCGGACAGCAAGCCGAACACAAAATTCACAATCGCCTTTTCCCTAAAAAGAAATACAGTATATAACAAAATACCTCGAGCGGAAGGCTCATGAAATCATCGGAAGGATTGGATTGCATCTCTTTGACCTCCTGCAAAATCCTCTTGACAGCGGGATTCTTCCGATTATACTTATATCCGCCGTAGTTCACCCGATTGTGGTCCGCCAAGGAAGACGAGGAGAAATGGAGAAGTCCTCCTGTGCACAAAACAAAATTAATAGGAACTAGGATTGACAAAAGAAAAACTAAGAATACTGTAGTTAATGCCAATGATGACGTGCCAGTGGTTTATTGGCCCCATTGAATGGTCAACGCCACTCGCCACTGCAAAGTGCAAACCGGGAACAAATACATTAGTTGAATGCATCGAATTTTCCTATGAAGTGAACACCCCAAGAAATGAAAAGCATTTCTCGGAGCCAGATTATATGAGAAAAGAAAACCAGATAATTCAAGCGAAAATCCTCTCTCAAAATGATAGCATTACATGCACCTAGTTATTTTCGTCTCCTAATGATTTGTTTCCTTCTTTCTGTCGTTTTTCTCATCTGACATGGCATTAGTTGTATGCATCAAATTTTCCGTGGATGGTTGGACATTCATCTTGTTGCTTGTTGCTATCCGTGACAATTAACATGATCTCTCTTCTCATTCCACTCCTGTTTCTCTTGTATGTGTCAAATTTCTCGACTTATAAAACTTGTCAATCCCATTTGAAATGTCCAAGGAAAATTCAGGGGGACAGAGTTCAACTCCTTGAGCCTATGGATCAGAATACTACTTCTGATAATTCAGATGGCCTTGTTTTTCTCCAGGAGCACGCTGAGATCGATGATTATCGTGAAGAAATAACGCGTATAGCTCACACGGGCACTCTAGATGACCTGTATCTGGATAATATTTCTCCTCAATCTCAAGCTATTGAGGAGGACATCACTCAAGAGAGGTCCTATGCACTTCCTTCTACTTCACTTGATATCCTGAGGAGGTGTAGAAGCAAACTTTCCATGGTAACGGGAAACAAGGTAGACGTTCTGTTAAGTGATCCAAGCACTCCAGGATGGCTGCCAGGGTGATGATTTGAGTTGCTTAAACATATCTTCGTTTGGGTCTCCCATTTGGCTGTATAAAAGATCAGGGAGAGGGAAAAAAAAATAACCTTCAAATTTCATAAACATCAAATATTCTACTGATAAGGGTGAACCACTTAAAGAGCAATGATTACAATACCGTTAACAGCATAAATGAATGTGGCTTAAAAGGATATTCAGCTGGTAATTGAATTCGTCCATGATATATTCCACCCTCAAACTCTGTGTCTCATGGCCCCGCAATTTCAAAGTGCCGTTCAAATATATTTTCCTGAAAAATAAAAATTCAACCAAGGTGATCACTATACGCATAATATAGAATCACTCCTCAAAAAATAAAGGGCAAACATTGACAATGAAAAGATAGATCATTCAAGATACATAATTTAAGTTGTGCTATGACCAATCTGGAATTTGATAATTACGTGGATCTGTATAATCTGATCTTCTCTTCTGGATCATAGAATCAGATCACCATATATGACAAATACGTAACAAGTTTCCAATTGCAAAGGAGCATCGAAGTGATGCTAATAATTTGTTTGAGAAGAGACCTGTAGTTGAGAAATGAGAAATGACATTTACCAATTTACCAACGTTCATTTGAACTGAATTGTGCATTAAGACACCACACAGCATAGAACAGTTGCATCTTCTTGGGTGCACAGCCTGGCAGCATTGAGAACAGAGTAACACACAAAGAGATGTTAATGTTAGAAACATTTATCAAACCAAAAAAGACCCCTAACATTCAACCATAGAAATAATTTATTGTGTCCATAGTAGAAGGGAGGCTGTGATAGCTTAATAATTATGTTTGACCAACAACGTTACCTCCCCAACAACTTATTACAACTCCAGGGAAATGATAATGACATGATCATTTTCATCTTCGATTAACTCTGTATCCCACCACCTGAATACTACACATGATATCTCCTCGGAAAAAGTTGGTGCTCCAGTAGTTTGGTTCAACAACTTCCCACATGTTCTGCGACATGATCAAACCAAGAGAAAATGCATAATCAACAGAGAAACACCTCTCTCAGGGCAATATCCACATTAGCTTCGACAGGTCCTTCCTGCATGCCTGTGCTTCATTGGCTTTTCCATTGCTCTTATTGGAGAAAGTCAACGATTCAATGTTGGCTGAAGTCGATTACCAGTGGCAACATATTTTCAAGAGCCATAAGACCTGAAAAAGGTTGAAGAGCACAAAAATAGTTGGTAAATGGTAATGCACTAACTCAAAACAACACATTGTAAGATAAAAGCCAAGGAGAGGTGACAATATCCAAGGAAGCTGGCCCAAGTTGTGGGCTTGGCAGGAGCTACATCAGATGTCTGATGGGACTTCATCTGGTTGTTCGACGATCTCATTGTCTTCAGCTGGATGGGGATGTATTTATGTGGTCTGCACAGCGTTGTTTTGCTGGTTTTCTTCATCGTTGGCCTGTGAATCGGGCATGTTTGCTTTCAGGCGCCATTGGTGCTTTGCTGAGCATGTATTCGTGACTCTGCGAGAGAGGATTATTAATTGATGAAAACAGCGCTAACCTATGAAAGTGTCAAGATTAGTGCAGAACAGACCTCGTGTTTTCTTGAGAGAATTCATTTGATACTTTCAAGCAGTATGATTTACAAAACCAAAATTCAATCAGAGAAATCAAACCTTAAAACCTGAAAACAGAACCACAGAAATAAATATTTCTTTCTATAAAATGTTGACATGCATAACAGTATGAAATGATAAGGAAATAAACCAACTTCCATGCTCTTGAATTGTTTCTGAGTTATCTTGTTTCCTTATATTTCCCCAATCAAAACCTTCTTGATGTTTCTCCAATCAAAGTTGACGAGAAGGAAAGAGGGAACATCCACGTATACGTAGAAGGAAAGGAAATCAAGAATTGAGAAGGAAGAACACTTTCTTGAAATCAAGAAATAGGAAGGGAGAAGGACCTTGAAATCAATAGGAAGTGTGGGAGGAGTCACAGCTTGATCTGTAATACTAATTATAAACGTAAAACTCTAAATTCTAAAGTTTTTCTAAACCTGAATGAACTGCATCGGGAATCAGAGAAAAAATCGAACCCAGATTTGCTCAGATTGTCATTTCCCAATCCAACTCAAAACCCCATTTGCCATTCGGCTGCAAGTGCGTGCATGTTGGATAATTTTCTTGAGTGTTTGCGTGAGAATGGTGAGAGATACTCTATTCGATATATTCGTGCCGTATGATCCTGCAAAACCGAAATTTAATTAAAGAAATCAGACCTTCCTTCACCCATTTCTTTAAAACCTGAAATCCGAACAGCAAAAATAAATGTTAGTAATTTTCTATAATATGTTAACAGGCATAAAAATAAGAAATGATATGGAAATAAACCAATTTCCATGATCCTGAATTCTTTCTAAGGTGCCTTGTGCCCTCATCTTTCGCCAGCTCAAACTTTCTTGATGTTTCTTTAAGATAAAAATCTGAAATATGAACACAAGAATAGGGATGAGGGAGAGAGAAAACTCGGAACATGTTACGTTGAAGGAAAACGGAAGCAAACACAACTAAAATCCCAAATGTGGGTAGATGACGAAAGGAATTCAAGAAATGAGAAGGGGGAAGAAATTCTTGAAATCAAGAAGAAGAGTGGGAGCCGGTATGGCAACAGAAAGAAAAATGGGAGGTGCGACTCAATGGCAGAACTGAGTATTTATAGATTTTTCTGAGCCGGAGCCAGCTATAAATTTATAGATTTCTTTTCTTTATGAACCGGAGCCAGCTATAAATTTCCTTTTTTATGAACCGAGCCAGCTATAAATTTCCTTTTTTACGAGCCGAGCCAGCTATAGATTATGGATTTAAGTTGCCTGAGGTTTAAGCACCCACATTAAATATGGTAGTAATTTTTTTTCTTTAAGTGCTTAAGCTAAAAATAAATAAATCGGGAAATAAAATTATTTAATGTGTATCGTTAAATTGTTAATTTATTTCCTCAAAGTTCCTTAATTTAGTTTAATTTAATCATTTCCTCAAAGAAAAGGACTGCTTTAAAAAAACGGGTGGTGAGATTCAATGAATAAGTGAGTATTTATATAATTTTTTTTTTAAATAAGCCGGAGCCAACTATAGATTTAGGGAAAGTTATGAACCGGAGCCAGCTTAGATTTATAGATAACGATGAGTCAGCTATAGATATATAGATTTAAGTTGCGAGAATTTTAAGCACCCACATTGCCAGTAATTTTTTCTTTAAGTGCTTTAGCTAGAAATAAATAAATAAATAAAACTAAATAAATAGGGAAAGAAAACCATATTGTGGATGACGCATCGTGGATCTTGGACATTATTCATCCAGCAATCGACAGCATAAAGAGGTTGTTCAGTGCAGTGGTGGTTGATCTCTCCTGTCAATGGTGGCACAGCAGAATCTGGATTGATCTCTCCTGCAAAGAGTAGCAGTAAATCTACCGAGCGCACGAATGTAACTGCAGCACCAAAGCTGTGAATTCTTCTTGGCATTTCCAAAATGGCAAAATTAAAAATTTGTAAACAGAAACTGTAAGTTAACTATACACTTGGGCAAGATATTCAACAGTATTTTGTAGAAGAAATATTTGGAGAACCACATATTATGGTCCACACTCCACATAAAACATATGATGATACGAAACCTCGTCCAAAGACACTGAATAGGTAATCAATCACAAGGTAGTTTGAAGGAAAACCAATGTCCCATGGGATCTTCTTTAATTTTGCCTACTAATTCATGATTTCATTAAAGTCCCACCACTAGGGGTGGTTTCAAGAAGAACAAACATTTGTCGAGAATTTTAACAAAGAAAAATGCGGTCAACTACTTAGATGTTCCAAAATTGGATCACTAAAAGACCTGCACCACAAGATTAAAGTTCACTGGGAAAGGCTTTTTGATGACACAAAGTTTAATAGGAGATATCTTCCAACTTATCAGCAGCCTGACCTCAATTTCAGTTCTTCTTTTAAGTCCCCTTAGTGGCGTTGGTCTCGGAAATGATTTTCACAACATCCGCCAACGCCCGGATCCGGTCCCACATGTTTAAACCATACAGTGCATCCACAAGTGATTGCTGAAACTCAAAGCCATTCTATGAAATGGGATACTATGGATTGGAAGAATGAATTGTCGGCATGAGACCAAAAAATGTCGAAACTTAAACTCAATGAATATCTAACCTGAATAGGCCTTGGTATCTTAGTTTTGATGAGTGGCCACCATCGATCTTCTACCACTGATTTAACAAGGCAACAAGCTCGCAACCCTTCAACCCCAGCAAATCTTCCAAATCCACTATCTTTCACACCACCAAATGGAAGAGACTGCAAGAAGAAAGCAAGCTTATATATGAGGATCAATTCTACAAATTACATATATAGGAATAGGATATCCTCAGAAACTGAAATTAAGTACAAACAAAGAGATGAAAAACAATAACATAACATGATTGACAGAAATTTGACATTACCTGACACATGTAATTTGATGCAAAATCGTTAATGGCAGCCAGCCCACAGTGTAGCTGAGAAGCTATTGCTCTTGCATCTTCATCAGTATGAAATTTCATTATTGGCATAATTGGCCCAAAAGCCTGCGAGTATGAAATTTTGAAAATGCATAAACACATTTTTTTTCAATGCTCAAACATTTGCTCAATGAAAATAGTACATACCTCATCTTGCATCAGCTTCATGAATCATGGAATGATTGACATTTATAATTATAATAGGTGGGAAATATTGATCGACAGCCCCCTCAACAATATTTCCAACACTTCCTCAACCAATGATTTCTGCTCCTTTGTCAACAGCATCATTTACCAGAATGTGAAGCTTTTCAGAATGCTCTTGCATGCATATGGCACCCATGTCATATCTTCCAACAAGTGGAGGATCTGCCAAAAATTGTACTCCGTTGGGCATATTACGTAATGAACATCATTTTATATATATATATATATATATATATCACAAGATTCAAACTGAATATTATACTGAGTTCAGAGAAAAAATTCTAGCTAAAAAATCGTAGAAAATGGATTCCACAATAGCTCACAATCATTAAACACAGCCTTTACTAGAAATACCTAACATACCATTACCTAACAACAACATATTTATACTCCAGTTGCATGTTTGCCCCAACAGAAATTCACCCTGTTTAAATTTGCTTTGTTTCACAGCATTTTAAGTGAGTTGAGACCCAATACAATCAAGGTGACTACTGGATGCATGCTAAAATCAAAGCTAAATGTAGCAGATTTCTTTTGATAATGTCAACCATTGAGATGCATGAAATAAACAACTTACAGCAGAAATGGATTTCACAATTTTGACAACTTCAGCAACAAAGTTGGCATGAATGTCTTTGTGAACATAAAACCTCTCAGCTCTAGCACAAATTTGCCCACTTGACTGCAGTGGTCCCCTTACAGCAATTTGGGCAACCTACAAAACTTGGAATTTATTAGACACTTACTAATAGAAGTTTAAGTGTTCAAATTAATGCAGACATATGTTAGCAGTCTTTCCGTACACAGACAATAAAAGCATCTTTTCCACCTAGCTCAACAGTGAATGGGTATCAATTTGTTTGCAGCATTCCTCATTATCTGTAGATCGAAGTAGAAATGAAGACAGTAATAGATGTTTAAATAAATAGCTTTGGTGGATTTTGTAACTAAATGAACAGAAATGATCATAAAACTCTAATAATGATTTGCTAGCTCAAGAACAGCACTGACCACTTTACCCACGCCTGGTGATCCAATAAAGATAGTCTACTGAAGAAACTAGGGCTTCACCTTTCTCCACAAATCTGGGGGAAATTGTAAGTTCATTTTAAGTCAAAGAACAAATGCTCAATAGAAATCTTGTCATAAAAGAGCCCACCCCGTGATAATTTCAACAAGATTTTCTATAGCTCCTACAGTAGAAAGGGCAGCTTGAATTATACGCAAATAGAAACAGCCTGACCAACTTGCATGCCCTGAAACCTGCAGCAGAAAAGCCCGAATAGACAAGATATTAAACCACCAAAGTTGCAACAGGGGCATTGTGTGTAATCACAGCTTTGACATCAGGAGAGCCAAGGGAATGTGAATTATGAAATCAAATCCAACACCAAGAAATTCCAATGAATTAATGGGAGCATGGCAGACGAAAAACTTAATGCTTTCGGAAGATTTACCTTAATCAAAATACTGTTCCATGCGAAGACCAACAATGGATTGAATACATTGTGAAATGGGTAGTTCCATGAAACAATTGCTCCAACAACACCAAGGAGATGAAACTCGACTTTGGCTGTCCTGTGAATCATTGATCTTCCACATAACCTGCCATTTCATAAATGGTTGCAAGGTGTCTTCGGGTCAGGGACTGAGGGACACAGACTTGAGACTTGATAGAGCTGCATTTTTGGCATGGACTTGTATGAGTGTTTTGTTTTGACCATATTGCGGGCTTGGGGTGTGCTGGAACAAAGGGTTGGGAATCTTTCAGCAGCCCCAAGATTATTCAGGTCATCACTGAACATAAATTCTCAAAGCTATGTAACATGGATGACCTGGGCATCTCTGGAGGAAGACCAAGGGAATTCTGTCCGGGCTGAAGACATACGTGACCTCTACTTCCAGCAGGTATGTGTATATGTGAGTGTGTTGTGTGTGTAGAATAACTAAATTTGGCTAATGAGATGAGCTTCTGCACCCATGTTGAAATGACAGCGTACTGAAATTGTGGGTGACGCATGGTGGATCATGGGATTCTTGGACACTATTGATCCAGCAATAGAGAGCATAAAGAGGCTGTTCAATGGAGAGGAGGTGAAGGAGAATGAGCAGACAGGGAGGTTGGCGATGACTAATGATCCTGTCAATGGTGGACAGCAGGAAGTGGGAGTGGATTCGATCTGGATGAGTTCATACGCAAAAAATTGTTGTTGGACCCTTCAAAGTTGGATCTTCAATTGGGTTCATCTGGATTGATCTCTCCTGCAAAGAGTAGCAGCAAATCTGCCTAGCGCACAAATGTAACTGCAGCATCAAAGGTGTGAATTCTTCTTGGCGTTTCCAGCATAGCAAAATTCAAAATTTGTAAACAGAAATTGTAAGTTAACTATACACTTGGGCAAGATATTCAACAGTAATGTGTCGAAGGAAGTTTTGGAGAACCACATATTATAGTCCACACTTCACAGAAAACATATGATGATATGAAACCTCGTCCAAAGACACTGAATAGGTAATCAATCAATCACAAGGTAGTTTGAAGGAAAACCAATGTCTCATGGGATCTTTTCTCTTTTGCCTAGTAATGCATGATTTCATTAAAGTCCCACAATTAGGGTTGGTTTCAAGGAGAACCAACATTTGTCAAGGATTTTAACAAAGCAAAATGCGGTCAACTACTTAGATGTTCCAAAATTCGATTACTAAAAGACCTGAAACACAAGATCAAAGTTCATTGGGAAAGGCATTTTGATGACCCAAAGTTTAATAGGAGATATCTATCAACTCATCAGCAGCCTGACTTCAATTTCAGTTCTTTTTTTTTACTCCCCTTAGTGGCATTAGGCTCGGAAATAATTTTCTGAACATCCGCCAATGCCCGGATCCGGTCCCACATGTTTAACCCATACAGAGCCTCCACAAGTGATTGCTGAAACTCAAAGCCATTCTCTGAAATGGGATACTATGGATTGGAAGAATGAATTGTCAGCATGAGAATACGTCGGAACTTAAACTTAATTAATATCTAACCTGAATAGGCTTTGGTATCTTAGTTATGATGAGTGGCGACCATCGATCTTCCACCACTGATTTAACAAGGCAACAAGCTCGCAACTCTTCAACCCCAGCAAATCTTCCAAATCCACTATGTTTCACACCACCAACTGGAAGAGACTGCAAGAAGAAAGCAAACTTATATATGAGGATCAATTATATAAATTACATATATAGGATGTCCTCAGAAACTGAAATTAAGTAAAAACAAGAAGATGAGAAACACTAATATGCATAACACGACTGACAGAAATTTGAAATTACCTGACACATGTAATTTGATGCAAAATCATTAATGGTAGCCAGCCCACAGTGTAGCTGAGAAGCTATTGCTCTTGCTCGCCGCTGACTGCCTGAGAATACAGCACATCCAAGCCCATATCTCGAGTCATTTGCAAGCTTGCTTCAATGAAAAATAGTGCATACCTCATCTTGCATCAGCTTCATGGAATGGTTGACATTTACAATTACAGTAGGTGGGAAATATTGATCGACAGCCCCCTCACCAATATTTCCAACACTTCCACGACCAATGATTTCTGCCCCTTTGCCAACAGCATCATATACCAAACTGTGAAGCTTTTCAGAATGCTCTTGCATGCATATGGCACCCATGTTATATCTTCCAATAAGTGGAGGACCCTGCCCAAAATTGTACTCCGTTGGGCATATTACATCATGAACATCATTTTGTTTATATATATCACAAGATTCAAACTGAAAATTCTACTGAGTTTAGAGAAACAATTCTAGCTCAAAAAATCTAGTAAATGGCTTCCGCAATGCCCCCTGCCAGGTTTAGAATTCTACAACAGTGATGAAACAAAGTCTCACAATCATTAAACATGGCCCTTCCTAGTAATACCTAACATACCATTACCTAACAACAACAAATTTATACTCCAGTTGCATGTTTGCCCCAACAGAAATCCACCATGTTTACATATTATTTTGTTTCACAGCATTGTAGTGAGTTAAAACCCAATACAATCAATGATGATTATGCAAAAATCAAAGCTAAACATAGCAGATTTCGTTTGATAATGTCAACCATTGAGATGCATGAAATAAACAACTTACAGCAGAAATGGATTTCACAATTTTGATAACTTCAGCAACAAATTTGGCATGAATGTCTTTGTGATTATAAAACCTCTCAGCTCCAGCACAATTTTGCCTACTTGACGTGATGATGACGCGATCATTTTCATCTCCGATTAACTCTGCATCCCACCACCTGAAAACTACACATGATATCTCCTTGGAAAAAGTTGGTGCTCCAGTAGTTTGGTTCAACAACTTCCCACATGTTCTGCGACATGATTCAACTAAGAGGAAATGCATAATCAACAGAGAAACACCTCTTTCAGGGAAACATCCACATCAGCTTCGACATATCATTCCTGCATAGCTGCTTCATTGGCTTTTCCATTGCCATTATTCCAGAAAACGATTCAATGTTGGCTGAAGTTGATTGCCAGTGGCAACATATTTCAAGAGCCATTAAGACCTGAAAAGGATTGAAGAGCACAAAAATAGCTGATCTACATATAGTTAATCAAAGTCTCACTGACACATATATTTGGTAAGTAACTCAAAACAAGACTTTGTGAAGATAAAAACCAAGGAGAGGTGATAATATCCAAGGGGCTGTATTGGTAAGCTTTTATAAGATTCTGCAACTTATATCTAAGGGGATGTATTAATATATGCTACCTCTGTGTTTTTTAATAGGAAAATTAATTAAATGGATTTTGTGCTGAGCTTTCTTGGCCATAGTAAAAGACAAAGGTTCCTTTTACCATGTTAGCAAAGTTCATGGGATAATTTTGGAGAAAACCAAAGGATATAGTACTAAGTACTACCAATTAATTATCAGATAAAGCACTAAGAAGAAAAGGAAACAAATCTATAAATATAAACTAACAAAGATTGTTTGGAGGAAAAAAAAAATATCAACATTTAGCATAGAGTTTAGAATTAACTTTTAAAATACTAAAAATTATTTAAAAAATGATAAGTTTAACTCTAACCGTTGAAAAACAAATTTTTAGTTTTTTTTTTCCAAAAGTTATAAACTCTAAATTCCATGTCCTAACTTTTGAATTCTAAGATCAAACTATAGAACATGAAACTATGAAACTATAACAAATACTTCTTTAATCACAAATTGATCTCTATTACAGATTAAAAAAATTTATCTCTAAATTCTTAAAAAAAAAGGAAAAAAAAAAAAATCAAAGGTGAATGACACTAGCAGCTACCGGAATCAGAGAAAAAATTGAATCCAGACTTGCTCAGATTGCCATTCCCAATAACTCAAAACCCATTTGACTTCAAGCGCTTGCATGTTTGAGGACAAAACTGCAAGAACTGTGTCCAACTATGTGCATTTTTATTCTTTGCAGAAAGAATGTTGATGGAAAAAGCAAGCCTGTCTGTTTGCAACATAGAATACATAGTTAAGTAAGTCCTTAATTATGCTTTTCACATAGAGGAAGAATAAACCTGGGTGAAACATGCACTTATAGAACAATAGTACTGAAATTGGAACTTGGGTGAGGGGTGAAGAAACTCACACCATGCAGCAGCCACGACCAGAGTCACATATTACAGACAATAATATTGTACGAGCCGTGCCTCTAACGTCTTGTCCATCTGAGTGGTTATTACACGTTAAGTGTCTGAGAAAGTCCAGCAATATATTCTACTCTTCAATCACTTACCGTCAGCAATGACATTCAGATCCATTATCATCCTATTTGTCTTCTCCATGGGCTTGCTTCCTGCAATCTGTAAGTGCAAAGAAGAATAATTGCATAAAGAATTGACTCTATGGTGTATTGTGCTGGAACTGATTCTGTAATTGTAGGTTATGTATTGACGCAGCATGGCATACCTTCTCCTTCAGAGTCCAGACACTTCTTTTCTTCGGCCAGTATCTTTTCCTGATCAAAATAACATGTGAGTTTTCTAAGTTCTAATTAACGATACTTATTATATCTACCGTTATGATGAGGGCATGAGGCACAGAGTTAAATCACTTGTTTTACATTTGCTCATCCTTATTTTTTTATAAAATGAAAGTAATGACGCCGCCTTTGACTTTCCTGTTTAGTTATATACTCACATGAGTTATTATACTCCAGTCTTCATTTAATGCTGGCATCATTTTTGAGGCACTGTGGGCTTCTCCAGTGTTATATGATTTAATTTTATTGCTTGAGTTAGAAATAAAAATATTAGAGAATTGATACCAGGAGTCTTACTTATACATATTCTGATTGTGACTTCAATTCGATTATGTTTAGCTTATATCCTATATTAATCAACCGGGCAGCGAATTTTGTTGTTATTTAGATTTTGATCTACTGCCTAAGATGTTGATTGTGGAGGTATCTGAAACTACCATTTAATTGACAACCAAACAGGCCAATATTAAGTTGATTGCTAATTTACAGATAGTGTTGCAGAAGAACATATTCGAGACAGGAAAGTATGTGAAACCTGTAAAGCCAGAGAAGTGAGATCTAGGAATTCTTGTAGACTAGGTTTTATTATCGGACAAATGCTTTAACATCTATCCTAATTTTCCCCCATAATAGGAAATATGAAACAAGTACTTCCAGACTGAGGTAGTAAAACGTTCCTGCTCAGTCTTCAGTCTTGTGGTGCTTACCGACTTTATTTACCTCTTCGAACTGCCGCACCAGGTAAAAGATTGTGATAGAGACCTATGAGTCTCTGACACAATTAGGTGCTTGGGAGCTAGCAGGTCAATATCCCCTTGAACTATACTTGGATAAGTCATTTTCACAAATGATGGACTTTTAGATACTAGCTAGGATGTGAGTAATTATAAAAAAATTCAATTCTTATAAAGAAGCTGAGTAAAATACCTAATCAATCCCATCCTCTAAAACTTTAATTAAATTAATTAATTAATTAAGTAAAATACAAAATCTCGTCCTCTCTAAAGAGATCGTATCTGAATAGTAATGGAAATAATAGAACTTCATACCTTTTCATGAAGGCTTGATATGGCATCCAGCTGCCTATGCGTCTGCATGGATTTAAATAAGTAAATACCATCATAAGGAAGTCTTCAGTGTTATTGGGATTATAGATATGTAGCAGCTACCAGACAATTAATTAATGAAGTCTCATCAAAAACTTATTCTGTATGTATCATGTCACTGTATAGGCAAGCAAGCAAACCTTTGACGTGTTCTACAATTCTTAATCAAAATAGTAATTCTCAAGAATGTGTGTGTGTGACCACAGCCAATTCAACTTGTCTAGTATGTTTACCATTATGCATAACAAAGGAATGCAGTCAACTATTTAAAATCACACAATAGATGGTATATAATTGAACTAACAAAAATATAAGACTTTGAAATTATGAGCTTTTTACTTAGCTAGTCCAAACAAAGACAGAAAAGCAAAATAATGATAATGTTACTGGTCGAAGGCTCGGCCCCAACGATGTACGAGGGATGTCCCTTGCTGGGGCTAACATATTATAGTTTACTGAACAAATTAGAATTCCACCCCTAATTTAAATAGACTATCTGCTTGTCACATTTTTGCATATTGTACTGGGAAACAGATGAGCTCATTGTATCATTGTCTCTGTTTCCATTTTTCATTTTCATCATTTTTCTTATAATTTCTTTTGCATGAGTATTGCGCTCATGCTTAGACTTGAATAGATGTAAGTGATTTCTTCATGTGTGTGTGTGTGTGTGTGTGTGTGTGCGAGAGAGAGAGAGAGAGAGAGAGAGAGCCTTCGAAGGCACAATGTTGTAAGACACCACAGTAATCTACAAGTGCAACATAGAAAATGAAGGCACAATGTTAATTCAGAACTATGAAATATTGAAACTCAATCCACTAAGTGACGCCCAAACGCTCCTGACTTCAAAGGCTCGAACAGATAGAAAAAATTCCCAACCAACCTCAGGAAGTCTGATAACTATCCCTTAACCTGGACAGCCTTTCTCCCCCTCAATTTTCTTTAGTAATATCTGAAATGCAACCTTCTCCTCTCTTGTACAAAATCGTAATAAAATAGTAAAATGGGACATTTCTTACTTACAAACCTAATTTATGGTATTATAATATAATTTGAGCAATACGTACAATATATCTCAAGAATGTTACAGGTAAAGTTGAAAATGTGAAAAAAAAAAAAAAAAAAAAAAAAAAAAAAAAAAAAAAACTAGAATGTCAGTTGAAGCTGTATTTATTGGATAAGTTGGGGATCATACCTTTGTTGATCTGGTTCGTATAAGTGCAGACTCAAGTTGTTTCTCCAAATGTACTAGGTCTGTCACAGTAAGTTCATCGATAGATTGCTCACCAAGTTCCCTTGAAAGAACATATATACCTAAATATTCCCTCAGCTACCAAGAAAATAAAGTTATAGAATAATTTGGTATACCTTTCAATAATTTTGAGAAGCTCTCCATTTGTGAGAAATCCTGTATATTTACAGCTCTGGCCCTGCCATACAAGCAGCCAACCAATCATTGTTGAAAACAGTTGCCCATATGCAAAAGTGTGTAAGCTTACGGGCCATTAATTATGGAATTGGTTCATAGATGCCCTTCATTTGTAGGACATAGGATGACTGTTAATGGGTCATGCAGAAATGATATCAACTTGGGAAGCCAGCCATTTATTTTTAGGAGAGGAACGACACATAAAGATCACACTTTTCTAACCACAATGGTAGTTGGAACTACAGGATGAGCAAGTCTTAAGAAGTGTACATTTTTGCTTTCATGAAAAGAAATTATGAAATCATAGGTTGCTAAGAAATTCTAGGACAAATATTAATTCGGTTCTTGTTAGTTTGTACTAAGGGGGAGGGTTGTGAATTGTAATGGAGAGTAATTGATTATGTTTCTATCATGGCTCTGTTGATTGAAAATGGTATAGAGGCTGATCTGATATGCTGATTAGACAACTATTTACAGATGTAGGATAAGAAATTATGATTATGACAAGGGACAGTTACCACACTTGCATGCAACGTTTAAATACATTGTTACTTCCCAAATTTGTAACATCTGGGCAAAAACAAACAATAGTTTTGTGTGAAATTTCGCTGATTTTGATAAGAATATACACTTGTAAGCTCAGGACTTCCCGATAACATTGGCTGATTTCCCTGATTTTAAGATTTTCCAGCAAGAAATTCTATGCTGAATTGAGTAGCCTAAGCAGAAATACTAGATAACAATGACCATGTAGGTTATATAACATTGGGAGGTGAACAACCACCAAGGCCCAAATGCCAGAGGATAGGATGCAAATCAACTTGATGTGAACACATTAGATCTTACCTGCGCACTGGAAGCATCTTTAGAGGCACCTGGTTCCATTTCAACACGCCTCTGATATTGTTGCACAATCTCAGACAGGATGGATGATAAGAAAATTGAGTGAGACATAATGCTTATGTACACATTATAAAATACATAATGTAGAGGCATGAGAAAATATCTGATGAAGTATATGAAAGAATAACTAGTCATTTAGACTAATGACAAAATTTGAGTGTGATGTGAGGCTCAAGTAAAAGTCATAAAATACACGAGGGTGAGATTAATAGTTTGTAATTTGTGTGGCATAGCTCCCACCAACCATTTCTCTGACCAATGGCTTCGGTTAGAAAAAATAAACAAAACCAATTGATTCACTATTTACCAATGGCTTCATTCACCCTTCTCCGATAAAACCTAAAAACAGAACAACAGAAAATCAGAAATACTACTAAATGTTTCTTTCTATAATACATCGACAGGCATAAAAATAAGAAATGACAAGGAAATAAACCAACTTCCATGCTCTTGAATTCTTTCAAAGTTATCTTGTTTCCTCATCTTCTCCCAATGCAAACCTTCCTGATGTTTCTCCTATCAAAGTTGAAGAAAGAAAACAGGGAACATCTATTAAAGTTGATGACTCATTTATTGTTTTTTTACTGCAAAAGAGAAAATATCAACACCAAAACCTCTAAACAACTCAGAACAAGAAAATGGGAAGCTTGTTTACCTTTGCTTCTTTATCTCCCTGCTATATTTATCAAGATGAATTTTGCAAATGACATTTCCCAATTTACCAATGTTCATTCTAATTGAATTGCGCATTAAGACACCACACAGCATAGAACAGTTGCATCTTCTTGGGTGCACAGCCTGGCAGCAGTGAGAACAGAGTAACACACAAAGAGATGTTAATGTTAGAAACATTTATCGAACCATAGAAGACCCCTAATATTCTACCATATAAATAATTTATTTTGTCCATAGTAGCAGGGAAGTTGTGCTAGCTTAATAATTATGTTTGACCAACAACTGTTACCTCCCCGACAACTTATTACAACTCGAGGGAAATCATGATGACATGATCACTTTCATCTCCGATTAACTCTGTATCCCACCACCTGAGTACACATGATATCTCCTTGGAAAAAGTTGGTGCTCCAGTAGTTTGGTTCAACAACTTCCCATATGTTCTGTGACATGATCTAAACAAGAAGAAATGCATAATCAATAGAGACACACCTCTCTCAGGGCAACATCCATATCAGCTTCGACAGATCCTTCCTGCATGCCCGCTACATTTGCTTTTCCATTGCTCTTATTGGAGAAAATCAATGATTCAATGTTGGATGAAGTCGACTGCCAGCGGCGACAAATTTCAAGAGCGATAACACCTGAAAAGGGTTGAAGAGCACAAAATTAGCTGCTCTACATATACATATATAGTTGGTAATGGACTAACTCAAAACAACACATTGTGAAGATAAAAGCCAAGGAGAGGTGACAACATCCAAGGGAGCTGTGGCGGTCCAGACGTCCAGTTGTGGGCTTGGTAGGAGCTACCACAGATGTCTGAGCAGCATTTGCCTCTGATGGGACTTCATCTGGTTGTTCAACGATCTCATTGTCTTCAGCTGGATGTGAATGTATTTCTGTGGTCTGCACGGGCTTGTTTTGCTTGTTTTCTTCATCGTTGGTCTGTGAAGCAGGCTTGTTTGTTTGAGGCGTCATTGGTGCTTTGCTGAGCATGTATTCATGAATCTGCGAGAGAGGATTATTAATTGATGAAAATAGAGCTAAACTATGAAAGTGTCAAGACAAGTGAAGAACAGACCTCGTGTTTTCTTGAAAGAATTCATTTGATATATTCAAGCAGTATGATTTACAAAACCAAAATTTAATCAGAGAAATCAAACCTCACATTAATTGACTATTTACCTATGGCTTCATTCACCCTTTTCCAATAAAACCTGAAAACAGAAAATCAGAAATAAATATTCCTTTCTATAATACGTTGACAGGAATAAAAATAAGAAATGACAAAGGAAATAAAACCTTCTTGATGTTATCTTGTTTCCTTATCTTTTCCAATCCAAACCTTCTTGGTGTTTCTCCTATCAGAGTTGAAGAGACGAAAAGAGGGAACATCAATGTATACATTGAAGGAAAGGAAATCAAGAATTGAGAAGGGAGAACACTTTCTTGAAATCAAGAAATAGGAAGGGAGAAAGGACCTTGAAATCAAGAGGACGAGTGGGAGGAATCACAACTTGATCTCTATTACTAATTATAACCTTAAAACTCTCAATTCCAAGTTTTTCTAAACCTGAATCAACGGCTTCCGGAATCAAAGAAAAAGTCGAATCCAGATTTGCTCAGATTGTCTTTCGCAAACCCAACTCAAAACCCCATTTGGCCATTTGGCTACAAGTGCGTGCATGTTGGATAATTTTCTTGAGTGTTTGAGTGAGAATGGTGAGATGCCTCCGTATGATCCTGCAAAACCAAAATTTAATCAAAGAAATCAGACCTTCATCCACCCATTTCCTTAAAACCTAAAATCCGAACAACAAAAATAAATGTTAATTTTCTATAATATGTTAACAGGCATAAAACTAATAAATGATATGGGAATAAACCAATTTCCATGATCTTGAATTCTTTCTGAGGTGCCTTGTGTCCTCATCTTTCGCCAACTCAAACTTTCTTGATGTTTCTTGAAGATAAAAATCTGAAATACAGTATAAAACGAGAATAGGAATGAGGGAGAGAGAAAACAGGGAACATGTTGAAGCAAACGCAACTAAAATCCCAAATGTGGGTAGATGACGAAAGGAATTCAAGAAGTGAGAAGGGGGAAGACATTCTTGAAATCAAGAAGAAGAGTGGGAGCCGGGAGGGCAACGGAAAGAAAAAACACTGCGTCAGAAAAACTGGGAGGTGAGATTCAATGGCAGAATTGAGTATTTATAGATTTTTCTTTTCTTCTGAGCCGGAGCCAGCGATAGACTTTTAGATTTCTTCTGTTTATGAGCCGGAGCCAGCTATATTTTATGAACCGGAGCCAGCTAGATTTATAGATTTAAATCACGTGAAGTTTAAATATGGTAGTAATTTAAATATGGTAAGTAATTTAAGTTGCGTTAGGTTTAAATATGGTAGTAAATTTTTTTTAAGTGATTAATCTAAAAATAAATAAATAGGGAAAGGAAAATCATATTTTGGAAATAAAATTAATTTAAAGTGTATCGTTAAATTGTTAATTTATTTTCTCAAAGTTACTTAAATTTAATTTTATCATTTTCTATTACGAAATCTTATAAATATCTTGTTAGATTTATATTCTAATTTTTTATTTACCATTTTAAAATATAACTTTAGTGGGTTCCATCTATAATCTATAGATTATAAAATACATTTGTAGAGGTATTTGATATAAATTTTTTTTAGAAAAATATCCAATAGCCCATAAATTTTCTAATTCATTTTAGATTTTAATGGATTATTTTGGACAATAGAACTCTACAAAATTTCTTTAAACAATCAAATGAACTTTACGTAGGGTTATATAAATCAATCAACTCTAGTCTATATAAAATCAACCAATCTACGTCGAATTTATGTACTTTTTTTCTAAATCCACCAACTTCTTAAAATCCAAAAAACTACTTCTAAAAAAATAGGTAGTGAGATTCAATGCATAAGTGAGTTTAAGCACCCACATTAAATATGGCAGTAATTTTTTCTTTAAGTGCTTCAGCTAGAAATAAATAAACAAAAATAAACCATATTGTGGATGACACATCATGGATCAAGGATCATGGGATTCTTGGACATTATTCATCCAGCAATAGACAACATAAAGAGGTTGTTCAGAGCAGTGGAGGTGAAGGAGAATGAGCAGACAGGGAGGTTGGCGATCCTGTCAATGGTGGCACAGCAGGATATGGATTGATCTCTCCTGCAAAGACCTGCACGACAAGATTAAAGTTCATTGGGAAAGGCTTTTTGATGACACAAAGTTTAATAGGAGATATCTTCCAACTCATCAGCAGCCTGACCTCAATTTCAGTTCTTCTTTTAAGTCCCCTTAGTGGCGTTGGTCTCGGAAATGATTTTCACAACATCCGCCAACGCCCGGATCCGGTCCCACATGTTTAAACCATACAGTGCATCCACAAGTGATTGCTGAAACTCAAAGCCATTCTATGAAATGGGATATACTATGGATTGGAAGAATGAATTGGCAGCATGAAACCAAAAAATGTCGAAACTTAAACTCAATGAATACCTAACCTGAATAGGCCTCGGTGTCTTAGTTTTGATGAGTGGCCACCATCGATCTTCTACCACTGATTTAACAAGGCAACAAGCTCGCAACAATTCAACCCCAGCAAATCTTCCAAATCCACTATCTTTCACACCACCAAATGGAAGAGACTGCAAGAAGAAAGCAAGCTTATATATGAGGATCAATTATATAAATTACATATATAGGATGTCCTCAGAAACTGAAATTAAGTAAAAACAAGAAGATGAGAAACACTAATATACATAACATGACTGACAGAAATTTGAAATTACCTGACACATATAATTTGATGCAAAGTCATTAATGGTAGCCAGCCCACAGTGTAGTTGAGAAGCTATTGCTCTTGCTCGCCGCTGACTGCCTGAGAATACATCACATCCAAGCCCATATCTCGAGTCATTTGCAAGCTTGATTACCTCTTCATCAGTACTAAATTTCATTATTGGCATTATTGGCCCAAAAGCCTGCCAGTAAGAAACTTTAAAAATGCATCAATACATTTTTTCCAATGCTCAAACATTTGCTTCAATGAAAGATAGTGCATACCTCATCTTGCATCAGCTTCATGGAATGGTTGACATTTACAATTACAGTAGGTGGGAAATATTGATCGACAGCCCCCTCACCAATATTTCCAACACTTCCTCGACCAACGATTTCTGCCCTTTTGTCAACAGCATCATTTACCAAACTGTGAAGCTTTTCAGAGTGCTCTTGCATGCATATGGCACCCATGTCATATCTTCCAACAAGTGGAGGACCCTGCCCAAAATTGTACTCCGTTGGGCATATTGCATAACGAACATTATTTTGTTTATATATATCACAAGATTCAAACTGAAAATTCTACTGAGTTTAGAGAAACAATTCTAGCTTAAAAAATCTTAGTAAATGGCTTCCGCAGTGCCCCCTGTCAGGTTTAGAATTCTACAACAGTGATGAACCAAAGTCTCACAATCATTAAACACGGCCCTTCCTAGTAATACCTAACAACAACAAATTTATACTCCAGTTGCATATTTGCCCCAACAGAAATCCACCCTGTTTACATATTATTTTGTTTCACAGCATTGTAGTGAGTTAAAACCCGATACAATCAATGATGATTATGCAAAAATCAAAGCTAAACATAGCAGATTTCGTTTGATAATGTCAACCATTGAGATGCATGAAATAAACAACTTACAGCAGAAATGGATTTCACAATTTTGACAACTTCAGCAACAAATTTGGCATGAATGTCTTTGTGATTATAAAACCTCTCAGCTCCAGCACAATTCTGCCCACTTGACTGCAGTGCTCCCCTTACAGCAATTTGGGCAACCTACAAAACTTGGAATTTATTAGACACTTACTAATACAAGTTTAAGTATTCAAATTAATGCAGACATATGTTAGCAGTCTTTCCATACATGTGGCACATCAACATCATCACAGACAATAAAAGCTTCTTTTCCACCTAGCTCAAGGGTGACCGGTATCAATGTGTTTGCAGCATTCCTCATTATCTGTAGATCAAGTAGAAATGAAGGCAGCAAGAAATGTTTTAATAAATAGCTTTGATGGATTGTGGAACTAAATGAATAGAAATAATCATAAAACTCCAATAATGATTTGCTAGCTCAAGAACATAACTGACCACTTTACCCATGCCTGGTGATCCAACAAAGATAATTTTGTCAACTGAAGAAACAAGGGCTTCACCTGTCTCCGCAAATCTGGTGGAAATTGGAAATTCATATAAAGTCAACCAACAAATGCTTAATAGAAATCATGTCATAAAAGAGCCTACCCCGTGATAACTTCAACAAGATTTTCTGGAGCTCCTACAGCAGAAAGGGCATCTTGAATTATACGCAAATAGAAACAACCTGACCAACTTGCATGCTCTGAAAACTGCAGCAGAAAAGCCCAAATAGCAAGATATTAAAACACCAACCCTGCAAAAGGGGCATTGTACCACATGTTGAAGCCATTGCAAATGAGTGGTGTAATCACAGCTTTGACATCAGGATAGCTAGGGGAAGGTGAATTATGAAATCAACTCCAACACAAAGACAATCCAATGAATTAATGGGAGAATGGCAGACGAAAAACACAAAGTGTCGTTCAAATATATTTTCCTGAAAAATAAAGATTCAACCAAGGTGATCGCATTGGATCTTTGTATAATAGGTTGGGTTGAAAAAGGTAAACAGCAAGATCACTATACGCATAATATAGAATCACACCTCACAAAATAAAGGGCAAACATTGACAATGAAAAGATAGATCATTAAAGATACAGAATTTAAGCTGTGCTATGACCAATCTGGAATTTGATAATTACGTGGATATGTATAATTTGATCTTCTTCTCTTCTGCATCATAGAATCAGATCACCATATATCATAAATAAGTAACAAGTTTCCAATTGCAAAGGAGCATCGAAGTGATGCTAATAATTGGTTTGAGAAGAGACCTGTAGTTGATATTATTGATGTACTGTTTTATCAAATCTTCAGAAGGATCCATCGCTGAATGTTTGATTGGGTAACAAATTTTGTTGAAATTGCATAACATGTAGGAACAGGCGAAGGTCGCAAGATCTTTAACATTGATGGAACTGTTATTCTATGATATGAAAACGTCTTCAGTAAAAATAAATACATAAATAACATGGAGATAATCTGAGAGCACTTACCCAAACAACCCCATATCTGTATCCCAGTCCCCAAATGATATTGGAATACATAGTTATGCATGTAGTGTCATGCTTTTTCTTATTTTGGATCTTTTGATCTTGCTCATTAGCTTTGATTCCCTTTACTGAATTCTCGGACCCCCAAACCATGAAGATATATGAGGTTATTCCTGATCCTAAGGTTATCCAGATCGCCACTACAACAAAACAGAAAGGGTAATTATAGTTTTCTGAAACTTATCTCTACTTCGCAATGGGTAACTCTTACATAATATGCTTTCTTGATAGCAGATCACTGTGGTCATGAAAATCTTCTGGGGTGATCCACTAGAGAAGTTATGTGAAGCAGTTGAAAGGACTCCCCTCGACTCTCTAATCATCGGGAATAAAGGTCATGGCACACTCAAAAGATTTGCATCTACCTACTTATCCTAAGGTCGTAGATGTCCTAAACTTCAATTTGTCCAAAATCGAATGAGGAATCGCTTTGCAGGGCTATTGTGGGCAGTGTTAGCAACTATCTAATGAACCATGCTCCATCCCTGTCACTGTGGTGAAGTGCAATGACAAAGTTTGACATGGATCTCTAGCAACAAGGTTTAGCAGCTAGACATCCTTGCACACCTTCTGAATAAGTTACTAGGCTGTAATTTTCCTCAGGTTTTTATTGTTTTGTTCAGCATTACCAGCAAAGTTGATGCTTCTTGTTTTGAATTCTAACCAGATATCCGTTTTCCTTCTAACCTTGGGTGAATCAATAAAATGATTGTTGAGATCTCTGTCAATATTCCAATTATAACCTTAAAACTCTCAATTCCAAGTTTTTCTAAACCTGAATCAACGGCATCCAGAATCAAAAAAAAAAAAAAAAAAAAATCGAATCCAGATTTGCTCAGATTGTCATTCGCAAACCCAACTCAAAACCCCATTTGGCCATTTGGCTGCAAGTGCGTGCATGTTGGATAATTTTCTTGAGTGTTTGAGCGAGAATGGTGAGATGCCTCCGTACGATCCTGAAAAACCAAAATTTAATCAAAGAAATCAGACCTTCATCACCCATTTCCTTAAAACCTAAAATCCGAACAACAAAAATAATTTTCTATAATATGTTAACAGGCATAAAACTAAGAAATGATATGGGAATAAACCAATTTCCATGATCTTGAATTCTTTCTGAGGTGCCTTGTGTCCTCATCTGTCGCCAACTCAAACTTTCTTGATGTTTCTTGAAGATAAAAAACTGAAATATGAAAAACGAGAATAGGAATGAGGGAGAGAGAAAACAGGGAACATGTTACGTTAAAGGAAAAAGGAAGCAAACGCAACTAAAATCCCAAATGTGGGTAGATGACGAAGGGAATTCAAGAAGTGAGAAGGGGGAAGACATTCTTGAAATCAAGAAGAAGAGTGGGAGCCGGGAGGGCAACGGAAAGAAAAAACACTGCGTCAGAAAAACTGGGAGGTGAGATTCAATGGCAGAATTGAGTATTTATAAATTTTTCTTTTCTTCTGAGCCGGAGCCAGCGATAGACTTATAGATTTCTTTTGTTTATGAGCCGGAGCCAGCTATACTTTATGAACCGGAGCCAGCTAGATTTATAGATTTAAGTCACGTGAAATTTAAATATGGTAGTAATTTAAATATGGTAAGTAATTTAAGTTGCGTGAAGTTTAAATATGGTAGTAAATCTTTTTAAGTGGTTAATCTAAAATAAATAAATATGGAAAGTAAAATCATATTTTGGAAATAAAATTAATTTAAAGTGTATCGTTAAATTGTTAATTTATTTTCTCAAAGTTACTTTAGTTTAATTTAATCATTTTCTATTATGGAATCCATATAAATATCTTGTTAGATTTATATTCATAATTTTTTATTTACATTTTTAAAAAATAATTTTAGTGGGTTCCATCTATAATCTATAGATTAGAAAAATACATTTGTAGAGGTATTTAATATAAATTTTTGAGAACAATTAAAAATTTTGAAATATCCAATAGCACATAGATTTTAATTCTTTTTAAATTTTAATGGATTCTCTTGGATGATAGAACTCTACAAAATTTCTTTAAACAATCAAATGTTTCTACACATGATCAAACGCGGTTGGATTGAGTGGTATGGGGTTCTGACAGTTTAAGCAAATGGCTCGAGTTCGAACCTTACTTTACATAGGGTCTATATAAAATCCACCAACTCTATGTCGAATTTATGTACTTTTTCTAAATCCATCAACTTCTTAAAATCCAAAAAGTCTATCAAGTCTCTACCAAATACATGCCCATAAAATTTAGTTCAATTATGTTATGATGATAAATAGTATTTCAGATTTATACTTAACTAGTAAGTAACCCGTCGAAACTCGACGGCATAATTATATATTTTATAATATATATATTTATATTGTATAAAATAATAAAAAAGATCATATTTTGAGTAATGAAAAATATATAATAATTTTATATCTATTCGAAAGATGATGTATATGATAATGTATTTTAATTATTTTTAAAACTAACTAAGAAATTATATTATAACGTCTTCTTTAGCTTTTGTGGCTTGTCCAATGCAAACATAACAGATCAATAAAAATAATTATTAATGATATATTTTTATCTAATTTGAAATTTAAATTTTATATATAAATATTACGCATAATATAAAAAATTCCCTCATAATTTGCTGAAAATTTCATTCCTGAAGTACTGCAGTTTATATTTGTATATGTACTCTTAAAAATTGTCGCTATAGGATCACCCAAAGAGTTTATAAGAATATCATGAGGAAATGTCACATCTGATTGTAGATCTTCAAAATCAGCACCGGCCTTACCATCACCTACATCAAGTATCCATTTTGCAAATTTTCTGTCATATATAAATTTTATTGTAAAAACATATCTTGTGGTATCTTGAGTTAATCATTTTTAATTTCGTATTAATACTTTGAGCCACATCTTGCTGGTGACACGAAATTGCAACATAACTGTTCATGGCTAAAAAAGTAGTTTTGGAAGATAAAGTTCAACATTCTTTAAATATTGACATTGATTTTTGTTTATAATAATAGCAAAGCAAACTATAAGTTGAAATTTCCTCATCTGAAATCGAATGAGAAATTTGGTTAAATCTGATAGGCTCATAAGCATTCTACCAATCAATAATTTTTTACTTTTATGATTTCCCCAAAAAGATTTAACCTCAATAATATGGTTCCGCATCTTGGTTATTATCAATCTACTTACATTGCATACTTTATTTGATCGATCTATATTCCTAATAAGCATGACTATGCAACCCTAATTCAACTATATTTTATGTTTCGGTAATCCAAAACAATTGATCATGTTTAGATATTCCAATGAAAATAATTAATTGACATTATCTATGTTTTCATCCTATTGACAAATATTGTTAGGACTGATAGATATACATTTTTATTTGCAGACATATGTTCCATGATGTAATCATTGATCGTATTAACAATCTAATTGGTAGGGATTTGTATAGCAATATCTTTAAAAACGTCTGGATTTGAAGTGGTGCAGTTTATATTTGTATAAGTACTCTCAACAATTGCCGCTATAAGATCTCCCGTAGAGTTTATAAAATTATTATCTGGAAATATCACATCTAATTGTACATCTCCGAAATAAATTCCAGATTTACAAATTACCATCACCTACATGAAGAATTCATTGTGCAAATTTCTGCCAGATATAATTTTCATTGTAAACAACATTTCTTGTAGTATCTTGGGTTAAACCATGTTAATTACATATTAATACTTCGAGTCCCCTCTTTACAGTGACATGAGATATTGCAACGTATCACTAACATAGGTAAAAACTAATTTTTGAAGATGTAATCCAATATTCTTTAAAGATTGACATTGACTTTTTTTTTTTATAGTCATAGTAAAATAAAATGCGAGTGTGACTTTTTTCCTCTAAAATCGAATGAGGAATTTGGTTCATTCAGGCAGGCTCATAATCATTCTACCAATCAAGAATTTTCATCCAAAATAATGAGCTTTGTTTTAATGAGCAGAGATATTAAGTAATTTTATGGGATAAGTTTTATGTATGTAGAATCCTCATCAGAATCTAGTGGAATACCAAATCTAGATTGTGCAGTCCTAACTCTTGGAAGGAGTAGGGGTGCTATTCCACTTGATGCTACATGCAACACAATATCACTTCTCCCACTAAGGGCTAAACATAATATTTTCTAGATAAATTATCGTTAAATGACTTGTCAGTTCCACCATGTTAAGAAAAAACAATCAACACTCATCACTATCAACTACATACCTTATATAAACATTCATCTGCTCATTAATCAATAAAGGTAATAGTTTAGCATGATCCGCCTTTATTTCTTTCTTATTATAATATGTCTCTTCTAGTATCAATAGATTATCTATTTCAGATGTTAAAACTTCATTCAGTACTCGCATTCCAGAGAAAATTTTCAAATTTATAAAATTTGCAGCAATCTCCCTTTCAATTTCTAACAAAGCTAGATTTATATTTGTTGTTTCGTCAATTGCAAATCTATTAAAATATAGATTAACGAAGTATTTATTAAAAAATAGATTAAAAAAATAAAATTTCCATTCTTTATTTACTGATGGATTTATTCGCACCCCAATAACTCTTTATACACCTGATTCTTTTATTTATAATATGCTTTACGAAAATAACTAATTTACTCTAAACCAATTATCCATAGAATATGAATTTTCACAATTCTCTTAATAATTATAATTTTTTGTATTATTTTTAATATAATAAAACATAAATATGATTTATACTATTTATTATATATTTATATACAATTATAATGATATAATTATAAAATATATATTTTTAACGATTAGCAACTATATAATTGTATATTACTTTTAGTAAATATATAATTGTATACTTACTTTTAGGAGAAGTGACATTTTGTAAAAACATGGCCTATATATACATTAATTAATATATAAAAATATTTTCCATATATTCGTTAATGTATCTTTAATAATATAAATTCCATGTATACACTGCGAATTCCTTGTAAATTTAAAATTTCAAAATCTTGAAAAATGAAAATTGTGGGAACTCCATATAAATTGGAAATTAAACATCTTTTAAAAACTAAAATTGGGATTTCATATACAAATTAATATATCTTTAATATGAATAAATAAATATGATGTGCAATGTACATTTTGATTACATCATTTACCACACCACAAAAATATAACCAAAATAGAGACTAAACCTACAAAAAATTACCGACATTACAATATGATCACCATATTGAAACATAAACACAACATAATTTTTAGTTGTCAGTGCAGAAACTCGTTCTAATAATCCATGGTGCAAAAATTACAAATGCCTATTCATGTTATAATAATCCTATGGTGCAAAACTCAAAATCTATAAACAAATAATAAATGCAGCAATAAAATATAAAATAAAAAATACTAAATAATAAAATCTAAAATAGATAAAATAAAAAATAAAAAATAATAAAATCCAAAATAGATAAGTAAAAATATAATATTTAAAATTTTATCTTTCAAATCTTTTTAAAAGTGAATAAATCTCTATTGAATAAATAAATAAACGCGAAAATCTAAAATTAGTAAATTTAAAAATACAAAATAATATAAATAAAATAAAAAATGAAAAATTTCAAATTTCAAATCTATCAAACATATTTAAAAGTAAAGATTGTGGGAATTCATATAAATTTGAAATTACATATATTTCAAAAACTAAAAATCTATAATGAATAAATAAATAAATGCAAAAATCTAAATTAATAAATTAAAAATACAAAAATCTATAAAAATTAGAATTTTGAATTGGAGACACCACATTAAATTTAGGATGGGTTGTTCACTAATGCTTTAATATATATTTATATATTTATATACAATTAGAATGATATAATTATAAAAAAAATAGTTTTTAACGATTAGCAACTATATAACTGTATATTATTTTTAGTAAATATAAAATTGTATATTACTTCTAAGAGAAATGACATTTTTTTTTTTTTTTGATGAATAGGACGCCACAAAGACGTCGGCTAAAGGGAAATGTATTTCTATGGTCTGCACAGCATTGTTGGTCTGTGAATCGGGCATGTTTGTTTGAGGCGTCATTCGTGCTTTGCTGAGCATGTATTGGTGAATCTGCGAGAGAGGATTATTAATTGATGAAAATAGAGCTAACCTATGGACGTGTCAAGACTAGTGTAGAAAATACCTCATTAATCAGCTTTTGACGATCAGGAGACCCAAACGAGGGAGGTGCTTCATGAGATTTAATTGCAAGAATTGCCGCTCCTTTTTCGGATAATCCAAAGATCCGAGTGCTCCATTTGGGCTGGTGGGCATAAATGCGATCAAAGCTACTAAAGCAGTACGGACTGGGAAAAACAACAGATATAAATCATTTCAAACCATGGACCATCAAAATGTACAAAACAAAGGAGTCCTCCAAGTAATTAGTGAAAAGTTCACTTAGAAAACGTGAGTTTACTAAGTGACATGCATGGAAAATCAAGAAGGTTATATGTTCAGGTGCATGATCCTCTCTCACAAAGACACCAACTATAAGAATCTGTCAACATATTAGTATTGAACTGGAAGGGTGCAAATATGGGTCCTTTTTTCATTGATTAGTAGTCATTTTTTTTATTGCTAGCATCCAATTCCTTCAACTAGAAGGCACCAGCCATTGGATACAGCAAGATCTATTCTTCATTTCATAGATCACAGTGGAAGGTAGAAAGCCTTCAGCATACATAAATATATACATATATTATATACATATATATCATTTATTTAAACCATTATAGTCTATGGAATCAAGTCCCAACCAGAGAAGGCAATATGATGCTTGCTTAAAACATAGGGAATAGCTTCATCGCATAATTGGCAAGTGCAGTTATTAGACCACTGTTGAGATTGAGGAAAAGCAAAGTGAAGCTTTCAACTGATGAAAACATCAATAAGAAAAAGTTACCATCACAGATATCTAGCACAAAAACATACCACTCCAAGATGGCTGCCAGTGTTCAGGGTGATGATTTGAGATGCTTAAACATATCTTTGTTTGGGTCTCAAATCGTCCATTTGGCTGTATAAAAAGATTAAATCAGGGAGAGAGAATAATAACCTTCAAATTTCATAAACATCAAATATTCAACTGATAATGGTGAACCACTTAAGAACATTGATTACTATACCGTTAACAACATAAATGAAGGTGGCTTAAAAGGATATTCAGCTGGCAGCTGGATTCGTCCATGATATATTCCACCTTCAAACTCTGAGTCTCTTGGCCCCGCAATTGCAAACTGCCATTCAAATATATTCTCCTGAATAATAAAAATTCAACCAAATAGGTGTCACATTAGATGTTTGTACAATAGGTTGTATTGAAAAAGATAAGTACCAAGATCACTACATGTATATTACTGTAGAATCAAAAAATAAAGGGCGAACATTGACAATGAAAAGATAGAACTCATCAGATCATTCAAGATACATAATTTAAGCTGCAAGACACCAAACGAAGGGATAAAATCATAAAACAAATGCCCTTACAAAAATCATAAGTTCAATTTAATCCCAGAATCGATGCAGGCTGAAATTTTCACGAAATTCATGCTCTCTGAAATGGCAAGAATCCCTTCTAAGTCCAACATCTTTCTGTGTAAAACTCAAATGACGAAATCTATTCAATTTCGCGTTCGCAGCCAACATCAATCATAGACAAACGCTAAAAAGGCCTGATGCGAGAATAAATACTTCGAAAGTACTAATAAACAAGACCGATTGCCAGATCCATCTTTGCAAAACAAAAATTCTAAAATATCAAAGCGACGGGGGGCAATGGAACGATTTTGCCACCGCGTTTACCCGAAACAGCAAGTCGAACACGAAAGTTTTCCCTAAAAAGAAATACAGTATATAACAAAATACCTCGAGCGGAAGGCTCATGAAATCATCCGAAGGATTGGATTGCATTTCTTTGACATCCTGCAAAATCCTCTTGACAGCGGGATTCTTCCGATTATACTTATCCTCAGCCATAGTTCACCCGATTGTGGTCCGCCAAGGAAGACGAGGAGAAATGGAGAAGTCCTCCTGTGCATAAAACAAAATTAATAGGAACTAGGATTGACAAAGGAAAAAATAAGAATACTGTAGTTAATGCCAATGATGACGTGCCAGTGGTTTATTGGCTCCATTGAATGGTCAACGCCACTCGCCACTGCAAAGTGCAAACCGGGAACAAATACATTAGTTGAATGCATCGAATTTTCCTATGAAGTGAACACCCCAAGAAATGAAAAGCATTTCTCGGAGCCAGATTATATGAGAAAAGAAAACCAGATAATTCAAGCGACAATCCTCTCTCAAAATGATAGCATTACATGCACATAGTTATTTTCGTCTCCTAATGATTTGTTTCCTTCTTTCTGTCGTTTTTCTCATCTGACATGGCATTAGTTGTATGCATCAAATTTTCCGTGGACGGTTGGACATTCATCTTGTTGCTTGTTGCTATCCGTGACAATTGACATGATCTCTCTTCTCATTCCACTCCTGTTTCTCTTGAAGTATGTGTCAAATTTCTCTTAACTTATAAAACTTGTCAATCCCATTTGAAATGTCCAAGGAAAATTCAGGGGGGCAGAGTTGAACTCCTTGAGCCTATGGATCAAAATACTACTTCTGATGATTCAGATCAGGATTCATTTTTTCTGGCCTCGTTTTTCTCCAGGAGCACGCTGAGATCGATGCTTATCGTGAAGAAATAAGGCGTATAGCTCACGCGGGCACTCTAGATTACCTGTATCTGGATAATATTTCTCATCAATCTCAAGCTATTGAGGAGGACGTCACTCAAGAGAGGTCCTATGCACTTCCTTCTGCTTCACTCGATATCCTGAGGAGGTGTAGAAGCAAACTTTCCATGGTAACTGGAAACAAGGTAGACGTTCTGTTAAGTGATCCAAAGAACTCCAGGATGGCTGCCAGTGTTCAGGGTGATGATTTGAGTTGCTTAAACATATCTTCGTTTGGGTCTCAAATCGTCCATTTGGCTGTATAAAAGATCAGGGAGAGAAAAAAAAAAATAAAATAACCTTCAAATTTCATAAACATCAAATATTCTACTGATAAGGGTGAACCACTTAAAGAACAATGATTACAATACCGTTAACAGCATAAATGAATGTGGCTTAAAAGGATATTCAGCTGGTAATTGGATTCGTCGATGATATATTTCACCCTCAAACTCTGTGCCGTTCAAATATATTTTCCTGAAAAATAAAAATTCAACCAAGGTGATCGCATTGGATCTTTGTACAATAGGTTGGATTGAAAAAGGTAAACAGCAAGATCACTATACGCATAATATAGAAACACTCAAAAAATAAAGGGCAAACATTGACAATGAAAAGATAGATCATTAAAGATACAGAATTTAAGCTGTGGTATGACCAATCTGGAATTTGATAGTTACGTGGATATGTATAATTTGATCTTCTCTTCTGCATAATAGAATCAGATCACCATATATCATAAATAAGTAACAAGTTTCTAATTGCACAGGAGCATCGAAGTGATGCTAATAATTGGTTTGAGAAGAGACCTGTAGTTGATATTATTGATGTACTGTTTTATCAAATCTTCAGAAGGATCCGTCGCTGAATGTTTGATTGAGTAACAAATTTTGTTGAAATTGCAAACAAGTAGGAACAGTCGAAGGTCGCAAGATCTTTAACTTTGATTGAACTGTTATTCTATGATATGAAACCATCGTCAGTAAAAATAAATACATAAATAACACGGAGATAATCTGAGAGCACTTACCCAAACAACCCCATATCTGTATCCCAGTCCCCAGATGATATTGGCATACATAGTTATGCATGTAGGGTCATGCTTTTTCTTATTTTGGATCTTTTGATCTTGCTCATTAGCTTTGATTCCTTTTACTGAATTCTCGGACCCCCAAACCATGAAGATATATGAGGTTATTCCTGATCCTAAGGTTATCCAGATCGCCACTACAACAAAACAGAAAGGGTAATTATAGTTTTCTGAAACTTATCTCTACTTCACAATGGGTAACTCTTACATAATATGCTTTCTTGATAGCAGATCACTGTGGTCATGAAAATCTTCTGGGGTGATCCACGAAAGAAGTTATGTGAAGCAATTGAAAGGACTCCCCTCGACTCTCTAATCATCGGGAATAGAGGTCATGGCACACTCAAAAGATTTGCATCTACCTACTTATCCTAAGCTCGTAGATGTCCTAAACTTCAATTTGTCCAAAATCGAATGAGGAATCGCTTTGCAGGGCTATTATGGGCAGTGTTAGAAACTATGTAATGAACCATGCTCCTTCCCTGTCACTGTGGTGAAGTGCAATGACAAAGTTTGACATGGATCTCTAGCAACAAGGTTTAGCAGCTAGACATCCTTGCACACCTTCTGAATAAGTTACTAGGCTGTAATTTTCTTCAGGTTTTTATTGTTTTGTTCAGCAATACCAGCAAAGTTGATGCTTCTTGTTTTGAATTCTAACCAGATATCCGTTTTCCTTCTAACCTTGGGTGAATCAATAAAATGATTGTTGAGATCTCTTTCAATATTCCCTGTCTGATGTTGACATTTGTCATATCCATGCTGACAAAATTAGAGAAAATATAGTAAGCACTGCATCCAATTCCAACCCGTCGTTGTTGGACCGGTTCATTTATTGTTCTTTTTTTACTGCAAGAGAGAAGAAAACCCCATATCAAGTATCAACACCAAACCCTCTAAACAACTCCGGACAAGAAAATGGGAAAACTTTATCAAGATAAATTTTACCAATGACATTTCCCAAGTTACCAATGTTCATTCTATTGAATTGCGCATTAAGACACCACACAGCATAGAACAGTTGCATCTTCCTGGTTACATGCACAGCCTGCCGGCATTGACAACAGAGTAATACACAAAAAGATGTTAATGTTAGAAACATTTATTGAACCACAAAAGACCCCTAACATTCTACCATAGAAATAATTTATTGTGTTCATAGTAGTAGGGAAGTTGTGATACTTAATATGTTTGACCAAGAATATTACCTCCCCAACAACTTACTAGGAGTACAACTCGAGCGAAATGATGAATTGATGATGACATAATCATTTTCATCTCCGATTACCTCTGCATCCCACCCACCACCTGAATACTACACATTATATCTCCTTCAAAAAAGTTGGTGCTCCAGTAGTTTGGTTAAACAAATTCCCACATGTTCTGGGACATGTCCCAACCAAGAAGAAATGCATAATCAACAGAGAAACACCTCTCTCAGGGCAACATCCACATCAGCTTCGACAGATCTTTCCTGCATGCCTGCTTCATGGGCTTTTCCATTGAGATTATTGGAGAAAGTCAACAATTCAATGTTGGCTGAAGTTGCAGTACCAGTGATAGCCACGAGACCTGAAAAGGGTTGAAGAGCACAAAAATAGCTGATCTACATATACACATATAGTTGATAACTAACTCAAAACAACACTTTGTGAAGATAAAAACCAAGGAAAGGTGACAATATCCAAGGGGCTGTATTGGTAAGCTTTTATAAGATTCTGCAACTTATATCTAACGGGTTGTATTAATATATGCTGCCTCTGTGCTTTTTAATAGGAAAATTAATTAAATTGATTTTGTGCTCAGCTTTCTTGGCCATAGTAAAAGACAAAGGTTCGTTTTTACCATGTTAGCAAAGTTGATGGAGGACCTGCCATGTCAGATTTTGTGCATGCATATGGCACCCATGTCATATCTTCAAACAAGTGGAGGACCTGCCAAAAATTGTACTCCGTTGGGCATATTACGTAATGAACATCATATATATATATATATATATTATATATCACAAGATTCAAACTGAAAATTCTACTGAGTTCAGAGAAAAAATTCTAGCTCAAAAATCTTAGTAAATGGATTCCGCAATTGCTCACAATCATTAAACACGGCCCTTACTAGAAATACCTAACATACCATTACCTAACAACAGCATATTTATACTCCAGTTGCATGTTTGCCCCAACAGAAATTCACCCTGTTTAAATTTGCTTTGTTTCATAGCATTTTAAGTGAGTTAAAACCAATACAATCAAGGCGATTACTGGATGCATGCTAAAATCAAAGCTAAACGTAGCAGATTTCTTTTGATAATGTCAACCATTGAGATGCATGAAATAAACAACTTACAGCAGAAATGGATTTCACAATTTTGACAACTTCCGCAACAAATTTGGCATGAATGTCTTTGTGAACATAAAACCTCTCAGTTCCAGCACAATATTGCCCACTTGACTGCAGTGCTCCCCTTACAGCAATTTGGGCAACCTACAAAACTTGGAATTTATTAGACACTTACTAATAGAAGTTTAAGTATCAAATTAATGCAGACATATGTTAGCAGTCTTTCAATACACAGACAATAAAAGCATCTTTTCCACCTAGCTCAAGGTTGACCGGTATCAATTTGTTTGCAGCATTCCTCATTATCTGTAGACCGAAGTAGAAATGAAGACAGTAATAGATGTTTTAGTAAATAGCTTTGGTGGATTCTGTAACTAAATGAATAGAAATGATCATAAAACTCTAATAATGATTTGCTAGCTCAAGAAAAGCACTGACCACTTTACCCACGCCTGGTGATCCAATAAAGATAGTCTACTGAAGAAACTAGGGCTTCACCTGTCTCCGCAAATCTGGGTGAAATTGTAAATTCATATAAAGTCAAAGAACAAATGCTTAATAGAAATCTTGTCATAAAAGAGCCCACCCCGTGATAATTTCAACAAGATTTTTTGTAGCTCCTACAGCAGAAAGGGCAGCTTGAATTATACGCAAATAGAAACAGCCTGACCAACTTGCATGCTCTGAAACCTGCAGCAGAAAAGCCAGAATAGACAAGATATTAAACCACCAAAGTTGCAACAGGGGCATTGTATCACATGTTGAAGCTATTGCGAATGAGTGGTGTAATCGCAGCTTTGACATCAGGAGACCTAAGGGAATGTGAATTATCAAATCAATTCCAACACAAAGAAATTCCAATGAATTAATGGGAGCATGGCAGACGAAAAACTTAATGCTTTCGGAAGATTTACCTTAATCACAATACTGTTCCCTGCGAAGACCAACAATGGATTGAATACATTGTGAAATGGGTAGTTCCATGAAACAATTGCTCCAACAACACCAAGGGGATGAAACTCGACTTTGGCTGTCCTGTGAATCATTGATCTTCCACATAACCTGCCATGTCATAAATGGCAAGATGTCTTCAGGTAAGGGACTGAGGGACACAGACTCGAGACTTGATAGAGCTACATTTTTGGCATGGACTTGTATGAGTGTTTTGTTTTGACCATATTGCGGGCTTGGGGTGTGCTGGAACAAAGGGTTGGGAATCTTTCAGCAGCCCGAAGATTATTCAATCATCACTGAATATTAATTCTCAAAGCTATGTAACATGGATGACCTGGGCATCTCTGAAGGAAGACCAAGGGAATTCTGTCCGGGCTGAAGAGATACGTGACCTCTACTTCCAGCAGGTATGTGTATGTGTGAGCATGAGTGTGTGTGTAAAATCACTAAATTTCGCTAATGAGATGAGCTTCTGCACGCATGTTGAAATGACAACTTACTGAAATTGTGGGTGACGCATGGTGGATCATGGGATTCTTGGACATTATTGATCCAGCAATAGACAGCATAAAGAGGCTGTTCAGTGGAGAGGAGGTGAAGGAGAATGAGCAGACAGGGAGGTTGGCGATGACTAATGATCCTGTCAATGGTGGCACAGCAGGAAGTGGGAGTGGATTCGATCTGGATGAGTTCAAATTGTTGTTGGACCCTTCAAAGTTGGATCTTCAATTGGGTTCATCTGGATTGATCTCTCCTGCAAAGAGTAGCAGTAAATCAGCCAAGCGCACTAATGTAACTGGAGCACCAAAGCTGTGAATTCTTCTTGGCATTTCCAACATAGCAAAATTCAAAATTTGTAAACAGAAATTGTAAGTTAACTATACACTCGGGCAAGATATTCAACAGCGATTTGTAGAAGAAATATTTGGAGAACCACATATTATGGTCCACACTCCACATAAAACATATGATGATATGAAACCTCATTCAAAGACACTGAATAGGTAATCAATCACATGGTAGTTCGAAGGAAAACCAATGTACCGTGGGATCTTTTTTTTTCTTTTGCCTACTAATGCATGATTTCATTAAAGTCACACAATTATGGGTGGTTTCAAGGAGAACCAACATTTGTCAAAAAATTTAACAAAGCAAAACGCGGTCAACTACTTAGATGTTCCAAAATTGGATCACTAAAAGACCTGCACCACAAGATCAAAGTTCATGGGGAAAGTCTTTTTGATGACACAAAGTTTAATACGAGGAGATATCTTCCAACTTATCAGCAGGTTGACTTCAATTTCAATTCTTTTTTTTACTCCCCTTAGTGGCATTGGTCTCGGAAATGATTTTCAGAACATCCGCCAACGCCCGGATCCGGTCCCACATGTTTAAACCATACAGTGCCTCCACAAGTGATTGCTGAAACTCAAAGCCATTCTCTGAAATGTGATACTGTGGATTGGAAGAATGAATTGTCAGCATGAGACCAAAATATGTCGAAACTTAAACTCAATGAATGTCTAACCTGAATAGGCTTGGCCACCATCGATCTTCCACCATTGATTTAACAAGGCAACAAGCTCGCAACCCTTTAACCCCAGCAAATCTTCCAAATCCACTATCTTCCACACCACCAAATGGAAGACTGCAAGAAGAAAGCAAGCTTATATATGAGAATCAATTATATAAATTACATATATAGGATGTCCTCAGAAACTGAAATTAAGTAAAAACAAGAAGATGAGAAACACTAATATACATAACACGACTGACAGAAATTTGAAATTACCTGACACATGTAATTTGATGCAAAATCATTAATGGTAGCCAGCCCACAGTGTAGCTGAGAAGCTATTGCTCTTGCTCGCCACTGACTGCCTGAGAATACAGCACGTCCAAGCCCATATCTCGAGTCATTTGCAAGCTTGATTACCTCTTCATCAGTACTAGATTTCATTATTGGCATTATTGGCCCAAAAGCCTGCTAGTAAGAAATTTTAAAAATTGCATCAATACATTTTTTTTCCAATGCTCAAACATTTGCTTCAATGAAAGATAGTGCATACCTCATCTTGCTTCATGGAATGGTTGACATTTACAATTACAGTAGGTGGGAAATATTGATCGACAGCCCCTCACCAATATTTCCAACACTTCATCAATCAATGATTTCTGCCCCTTTGTCAACAGCATCATTTACCAAACTGTGAAGCTTTTCAGAATGCTCTTGCATGCATATGGCACCCATGTCATATCTTCCAACAAGTGGAGGACCCTGCCCAAAATTGTACTCCGTTGGGCGTCTTAAATCATGAACATCATTTTGTTTATATATATCACAAGATTCAAACTGAAAATTCTACTGAGTTTAGAGAAACAATTCTAGCTCAAAAAATCTTAGTAAATGGCTTCCGCAATGCCCCCTGCCAGGTTTAGAATTCAACAACAGTGATGAAACAAATTCTCACAATCATTAAACACGGCCCTTCCTAGTAATACCTAACATACCGTTACCTAACAACAGCAAATTTATACTCCAGTTGCATGTTTGCCCCAACAGAAATCCACCCTGTTTACATATTATTTTGTTTCACAGCATTGTAGTGAGTTAAAACCCAATACAATCAATGATGATTATGCAAAAATCCAAGCTAAACATAGCAGATTTCGTTTGATAATGTCAACCATTGAGATGCATGAAATAAAAAACTTACAGCAGAAATGGATTTCACAATTTTGACAACTTCAGCAACAAATTTGGCATGAATGTCTTTGTGATTATAAAACCTCCCAGCTCCAGCACAATTTTGCCGACTTGACTGCAGTGCTCCCCTTACAGCAATTTGGGCAACCTACAAAACTTGGAATTTATTAGACACTTACTAATAGAAGTTTAAGTATTCAAATTAATGCAGACATATGTTAGCAGTCTTTCCATACACATGTGGCACATCAATATTATCACAGACAATAAAAGCATCTTTTCCACCTAGCTCAAGGGTGACCGGTATCAATGTGTTTGCAGCATTCCTCATTATCTGTAGATCAAATGAAGGCAGCAAGAAATGTTTTAATAAATAGCTTTGGTGGATTATGTAAATAAATGAATAGAAATGATCATAAAACTCCAATAATGATTTGCTAGCTCAAGAACATCACTGACCACTTTACCCATGCCTGGTGATCCAACAAAGACATTTTGTCAACTGAAGCAGAAACTAGGGCTTCACCTGTCTCCACAAATCTGGTGGAAATTGGAAATTCATATAAAGTCAATGCTTAATAGAAATCATGTCATAAAAGAGCCTACCCCGTGATAATTTCAACAAGATTTTCTGGAGCTCCTACAGCAGAAAGGGCAGCTTGAATTATACGCAAATAGAAACAACCTGACCAACTTGCATGCTCTGAAACCTGCAGCAGAAAGCCCAAATAGACAAGATATTAAACCACCAACCTTGCAAAAGGGGCATTGTACCACATGTTGAAGCCATTGCAAATGAGTGGTGTAATCACAGCTTTGACATCAGGATAGCTAGGGGAAGGCGAATTATGAAATCAACTCCAACACAAAGACAATCCAATGAATTAATGGGAGCATGGCGGACGAAAAACTTAATGCTTTCAGAGGATTAAGTACCTTAATCACAATATTGTTCCCTGCGAAGACAGTAGCCAACATTGGATAGAATATATTGTGAAATGGGTAGTTGCATGAAACAATTGCTCCAACAACACCAACGGGATGAAACTCGACTCTGGCTGTCTTGTGAAGCATTGATCTTCCACATGACCTGCCATGTAATAAATGGTTGCCAGTTTACATTAATAGTCTACTAGGCCAGTAATCATTAAAGGCACCAACTAAAACCATTCAGAAATTCTTTATAACTTATGGTGCTCAAATTCCACAATTTAACAAAATAGAGAGAGAGAGAGAGAGAGAGAGAGAGAGAGAGAACAGTCGCATCTTCTTGGGTACGTGCACAGCCTGCTGGAATTGAGAACCGAGTAACACACAAAGAGATGTTAATGTTAGAAACATTTATCGAATCACAAAAGACCCCTACATTCTACCATAGAAGTACTTTATTGTGTCCATAGTAGTAGGGAGGTTGTGATTGTTTAATATGTTTGACCAACAATGTTACATCCCCAACGACTTATTACAACTCTAGGGAAATGATGATGACGAGATCATTTTCATCTCCGATTAACTCTGCATCCCACCACCTGAAAAGTACACATGATATCTCCTTGGAAAAAGTTGGTGCTCCAGTAGTTTGGTTCCACAACTTCCCACATGTTCTACGACATGATTCAACTAAGAGGAAATGCATAATCAACAGAGAAACACCTCTCTCAGGGAAACATCCACATCAGCTTCGACATATCATTCCTGCATAGCTGCTTCATTGGCTTTTCCATTGCCCTTATTGCAGAAAACGATTCAATGTTGGCTGAAGTTGATTGCCAGTGGCAACATATTTCAAGAGCCATTAAGACCTGAAAAGGATTGAAGAGCACAAAAATAGCTGATCTACATATAGTTAATCAAAGTCTCACTGACACATATAGTTGGTAACTAACTCAAAACAAGACTTTGTGAAGATAAAAACCAAGGAGAGGTGACAATATTCTAGGGGCTGTATTGGTTAGCTTTTATAAGATTCTGCAACTTATATCTAAGGGGCTGTATTAATATATGCTACCTCTGTGGTTTTTAATAGGAAAATTAATTAAATGGATTTTGTGCTGAGCTTTCTTGGCCATAGTAAAAGACAAAGGTTCCTTTTACCATTTTAGCAAAGTTCATGGGATAATTTTGGAGAAAACCAAAGGATATAGTACTAAGTACTACCAATTAATTATCAGATAAAGCACTAAGAAAAAACGAAGAAAATCTATAAATATAAACAAACAAAGATTGTTTGGAGGAAAAAAAAAATATATCAGCATTCAGCGTAGAGTTTAGAATTAACTTTTAAAATACTAAAAATTATTTAAAAAATGAATAAGTTAAACTCTAACCGTTGAAAGACAAACTTTTAGTTTTTTTTTTTATAAACTCTAAATTCCATGTCCTAACTTTAAATTCTAAGATCAAACTATAGAACATGAAATATGAAACTATAACAAATACTTATTTAATCACAAATTGATCTCTATTACAGATTATGAATTTTTATCTCTAAATTCTAAAAAAAAAAAAAGATAAAAAAATTCAAAGGTGAATGACACTAGCAGCTACTGGAATCAGAGAAAAAATTGAATCCAGACTTGCTCAGATTGCCATTCCCAATAACTCAAAACCCATTTGACTTCAAGCGCTTGCATGTTTTGATATTTTCTTGAGAGAATCCATTTGATACATTCAAGCTGTATGATTCTACAAAACCAAAATTTAATCTGAGAAATCAAACCTTACATTCATTCACTATTTACCAATGGCTTCATTCACCCTTCTCCGATAAAACCTAAAAACAGAACAACAGAAAATCAGAACGATAAAACCTAAAAATAGAACAGAAAATCAGAAACACTACTAAATGTTTCTTTCTATAATACATCGACAGGCATAAAAATAAGAAATGACAGGGAAATAAACCAACTTCCATGCTCTTGAATTCTTTCAAAGTTATCTTGTTTCCTCATCTTTTCCCAATGCAAACCTTCCTGATGTTTCTCCTATCAAAGTTGAAGAAAGAAAACAAGGAACATCTATTAAAGTTGATGACTCATTTATTGTTTTTTACTGCAAAAGAGAAAGTATCAACACCAAAACCTCTAAACAACTCAGAACAAGAAAATGGGAAGCTTGTTTACCTTTGCTTCTTTATCTCCCTGCTATATTTATCAAGATGAATTTTGTAAATGACATTTCCCAATTTACCAATGTTCATTGACTTCATTCTAATTGATTGAGCATTAAGACTCCACACACCATAGAACAGTTGCATCTTCTTGGGTGCACAGCCTGGCAGCAGTGAGAACAGAGTAACACACAAAGAGATGTTAATGTTAGAAACATTTATCGAACCACAAAAGACCCCTAATATTCTACCATATAAATAATTTATTTTGTACATAGTAGCAGGGAAGTTGTGCTAGCTTAATAATTATGTTTGACCAACAATGTTACCTCCCCGACAACTTATTACAACTCGAGGAAAATCATGATGACATGATCACTTTCATCCCCGATTAACTCTGTATCCCACCACCTGAGTACACATGATATCTCATTGGAAAAAGTTGATGCTCCAGTAGTTTGGTTCAACAACTTCCCACATGTTCTGTGACATGATCTAAACAAGAAGAAATGCATAATCAACAGAGAAACACCTCTCTCAGGGCAACATCCACATCAGTAGTTTGCTTTTCCGTTGCTCTTATTGAAGAAAATCAATGATTCAAAGTTGGCTGAAGTCGACTGCCAGTGGCGACAAATTTCAAGAGCCATAACACCTGAAAAGGGTTGAAGAGCACAAAATTAGCTGCTCTACATATACACGTATAGTTGGTAATGCACTAACTCAAAACAACACATTGTCAAGATAAAAGCCAAGGAGAGGTGACAACATCCAAGGGAGCTGTGGCGGTTCAGACGTCCAGTTGTGGGCTTAGGAGGAGCTACCTCAGATGTCTGAGCAGCATTTGCCTCTGATGGGACTTCATCTGGTTGTTCAACGATCTCATTGTCTTCAGCTGGATGGAAATGTATTTCTGTGGTCTGCACAGCCTTGTTTTGCTTGTTTTCTTCATCGTTGGTCTGTGAATCAGGCATGTTTGTTTGAGGCGTCAATGGTGCTTTGCTGAGCATGTATTCATGAATCTGCGAGAGAGGATTATTAATTGATGAAAATAGAGCTAAACTATGAAAGTGTCAAGACAAGTGCAGAACAGACCTCGTGTTTTCTTGAGAGAATTCATTTGATATATTAAAGCAGTATGATTTACAAAACCAAAATTTAATCAGAGAAATCAAACCTTACATTAATTGACTATTTACCTATGGCTTCATTCACCCTTTTCCAATAAAACCTGAAAACAGAAAATCAGAAATAAATGTTTCTTTCTATAATACGTTGACAGGAATAACAATAAGAATTGACAAAGGAAATTTATCTTGTTTCCTTATCTTTTCCCAATCCAAACCTTCTTGATGTTTCTCCTATCAAAGTTGAAGAGACGAAAAGAGGGAACATTTATGTGTACGTGGAATGAAAGGAAATCAAGAATTGAGAAGGGAGAACACTTTCTTGAAATCAAGAAATAGGAAGGGAGAAAGGACCTTGAAATCAAGAGGACGAGTGGGAGGAATCACAACTTGATCTCTATTACTAATTATAACCTTAAAACTCTCAATTCCAAGTTTTTCGAAACCTGAATCAACGGCTTCCGGAATCAAAGAAAAAATCGAATCCAGATTTGCTCAGATAGTCATTCGCAAACCCAACTCAAAACCCCATTTGGCCTTGTGTCCTCATCTTTCGCCAACTCAAACTTTCTTGATGTTTCTTGAAGATAAAAATCTGAAATATGAAAAACGAGAATAGGAATGAGGGAGAGAGAAAACAGGGAACATGTTACGTTAAAGGAAAAAGGAAGCAAACGCAACTAAAATCCCAAATGTGGGTAGATGACGAAAGGAATTCAAGAAGTGAGAAGGGGGAAGACATTCTTGAAATCAAGAAGAAGAGTGGGAGCCGGGAGGGCAACGGAAAGAAAAAAACTGCGTCGGAAAAACTGGAAGGTGAGATTTAATGGCAGAATTGAGTATTTATAGATTTTTCTTTTCTTCTGAGCCGGAGCCAGCGATATAGACTTATAGATTTGAGCCAGCTATACTTCATGAACCGGAGCCAGCTAGATTTATAGATTTAAGTCACGTGAAGTTTAAATATGGTAAGTAATTTAAGTTGCCTGAAGTTTAAATATGGTAGTAAATTTTTTTAAGTGGTTAATCTAAAATAAATAAATATGGAAAGGAAAATCATATTTTGGAAATAAAATTAATTTAAAGTGTATCGTTAAATTGTTAATTTATTTTCTCAAAGTTACTTTAGTTTAATTTAATCATTTTCTATTAGGGAATCCATATAAATATCTCGTTAGATTTATATTCATAATTTTTTATTTACATTTTTAAAAAATAACTTTAGTGGGTTCCATCTATAGTCTATATATTATAAAAATATAAATTTTTGACAACAATTAAAAATTTTGAAATATCCAATAGCCCATAGATTTTAATTCTTTTTAAATTTTAATGGATTATCTTGGATGATAGAACTCTACAAAATTTATTTAAACAATCAAATGTTTCTACACATGATCAAACGCGGTTGGCTTGAGTGGTATGGGGTTCTGACAGTTTAAGCAAATGACTCGAGTTCGAACCTTACTTTACATAGGGTCTATATAAAATCAACCAACTCTACGTCGAATTTATGTACTTTTTCTAAATCCACCAACTTCTTAAAATCTAAAAAGTCTATCAAGTCTCTACCAAATACATGCCCATAAATTTAGTTCAATTATGTTATGATGATAAATAGTATTTCAGATTTATACTTTAACTAGTAAGTAATCCGTCGAAACTCGACGGCATAATTATATATTTTATAATATATATACTTATATTGTATAAAATAATAAAAAAAATCATATTTTGAGTAATGAAAAATATATAATAATTTTATATCTATTCGAAAGATGATGTATATGATAATATATTTTAATTATTTTTAAAACTAACTAAGAAATCATATTATAACGTCTTCTTTAGCTTTTGTGGCTTGTCCAATACAAACATAACAGATCAATAAAAATAATTATTAATGACATTTTTTTATCTAATTTGAAATTTAAATTTTATATATAAATATCACGCATAATATAAAAAATTCCCTCATAATTTGCTGAAAATTTCATTCCTGAAGTACTGCAGTTTATATTTATATATGTACTCTTAAAAATTGTCGCTATAGGATCACCCAAAGAGTTTATAAGAATATCATGCGGAAATGTCACATCTGATTGTAGATCTTCAAAATCAGCACCGGCCTTACCATCACCTACATCAAGTATCCATTTTGCAAATTTTCTGTCATATATAAATTTTATTGTAAAAACATATCTTGTGGTATCTTGAGTTAATCATTTTTAATTTCGTATTAATACTTTGAGCCACATCTTGCTGGTGACACGAAATTGCAACATAACTGTTCATGGCTAAAAAAGTAGTTTTGGAAGATAAAGTTCAACATTCTTTAAATATTGACATTGATTTTTGTTTATAATAATAGCATAACAAACTATAAGTTGAAATTTTCTCATCTGAAATCGAATGAGAAATTTGGTTAAATCTGATAGGCTCATAAGCATTCTACCAATCAAGAATTTTTTACTTTTATGATTTCCCCAAAATGATTTAACCTCAATAATATGGTTCCGCGTCTTGGTTATTATCAATCTACTTACATTGCATACTTTATTTGATTAATCTATATTCCTAAAAAGCATGACTATGCAACCCTAATTCAACTATATTTTATGTTTCGGTAATCCAGAACAATTGATCATGTTTAGATATTCCAATGAAAATAATTAATTGACATTATCTATGTTTCATCCTATTGAATAATATTGTTAGGACTGATAGATATACATTTTTATTTGCAGACATATGTTCCATGATGTAATCATTGATCGTATTAACAATCTAATTGGTAGGGATTGGTATAGCAATATCTTTAAAAACATCTGGACTTGAAGTGGTGCAGTTTATATTTGTATAAGTACTCTCAACAATTGCCGCTATAAGATCTCCCGTACAGTTTATAAAATTATTATCTGGAAATGTCATATCTAATTTTACATCTCCGAAATAAATTCCAGATTTACAAATTACCATCACCTACATGAAGAATTCATTGTGCAAATTTCTGCCAGATATAATTTTCATTGTAAACAACATTTCTTGTAGTATCTTGGATTAATCCATGTTAATTACATATTAATACTTCGAGTCCCCTATTTACAGTGACACGAGATATTGCAACGTATCACTAACATAGGTAAAAACTAACTTTTGAAGATGTAATCCAATATTCTTTAAAGATTGACATTGACTTTTTTTTTATAGTCATAGTAAAATAAAATGCGAGTGTGACTTTTTTCCTCTAAAATCGAATGAGGAATTTGGTTCATTCAGACAGGCTCATAATCATTCTACCAATCAAGAATTTTCATCCAAAATAATGAGCTTTGTTTTAATGAGCAGAGATATTAAGTAATTTTATGGAATAAGTTTTATGTATGTAGAATTCTCATAAGAATCTAGTGGAATACCAAATCTATATTGTGCAGTCCTAACTCTTGGAAGGAGTAGGGGTGCTATTCCACTTGATGCTACATGCAACACAATATCACTTCTCCCACTAAGGGCTAAACATAATATTTTCTAGATAAATTATCGTTAAATGTCTTGTCAGTTCCACCATGTTAAGAAAAAACAATCAACACTCATCACTATCAACTACATACCTTATACACCTGATTCTTTTATTTATAATATGCTTTACGAAAATAACTAGTTTACTCTAAACCAATTATCCATAGAATATGAATTTTCACAATTCTCTTAATAATTATAATTTTTTGTATTATTTTTAATATAATAAAACATAAATATGATTTATACTATTTATTATATATTTATATACAATTATAATGATATAATTATAAAAAATATACTCCCTCCGTCCCGCTTATCTTGTCCTATTTGACTTTTTTACACTGTTTATTATTTAACTTTGACTCAATATTATTGCAAGTATATATTTGGCAAAAATAATCGAGTTAGATCTTGTTAGAATCGTATGATCATGTAGTTTTAGAATATGTATTTTACATGATTTTTCATTATATATATTTTGAGATATTAACGGTTAAAAACGTACATTGGATTGTGTGCAAAAGTCAAACAAGACAAGTTAAATGGGACAGAGGGAGTATATATTTTTAACGATTAGCAACTATATAATTGTATATTACTTTTAGTAAATATATAATTGTATACTTACTTTTAGGAGAAGTGACATTTTGTAAAAACATGGCCTATATATACATTAATTAATATATAAAAATATTTTCCATATATTCGTTAATGTATCTTTAATAATATAAATTCCATGTATACACTGCGAATTTCTTGTAAATTTAAAATTTCAAAATCTTGAAAAACTGAAAATTGTGGGAACTCCATATAAATTGGAAATTAAACATCTTTTAAAAACTAAAATTGGGATTTCATATACACATTAATATATCTTTAATATGAATAAATAAATATGATGTGCAATGTACATTTTGATTACATCATTTACAAAACCACAAAAATATAACCAAAATAGAGACTAAACTACAAAAAATTACCGACATTACAATATGATCACCATATTGAAACATAAACACAACATAATTTTTAGTTATCAGTGCAGAAACTCGTTCTAATAATCCATGGTGCAAAAATTACAAATGCCTATTCATGTTATAATAATCCTATGGTGCAAAACTCAAAATTTATAAACAAATAATAAATGCAGCAATAAAATCTAAAATAAAAAATACTAAATAATAAAATCTAAAATAGATAAAATAAAAAATAATAAAATCCAAAATAGATAAGTAGAAATATAATATTTTAAATTTTATCTTTCAAATCTTTTTAAAAGTGAATAAATCTCTATTGAATAAATAAAATACGCGAAAATCTAAAATTAGTAAATTTAAAAATACAAAATAATATAAATAAAATAAAAAATGCAAAATTTCAAATTTCAAATCTATCAAATCAAATCAAATATATTTAAAAGTAAAGATTGTGAGAATTCATATAAATTTGAAATTACATATATTTCAAAAACAAAAAATCTATAATGAATAAATAAATAAATGCAAAAATCTAAAATTAATAAATTAAAAATACAAAAATCTATAAAAATTAAAATTTGAAATGGAGACACCACATTAAATTTAGGATGGATTGTTCACTAATGCTTTAATATATATATATATAGATTATAATTCTTTTGTATTATTTTAAATATAATAAAATATAAATAAAATCTATTCTATTTAGTATATATTTATATACAATTAGAATGATATAATTATAAAAAAATAGTTCTTAACGATTAGCAACTATATAACTGTATATTATTTTTAGTAAATATAAAATTGTATATTACTTCTAAGAAAAGTGATATATTTTTGTGAAAATATGGCGTATATATATTAATTAATATATACAAATATTTTCCATATATTCATTAATTAATGTATCTTTTAATAATATAAATTTCATATATATACTGCGAATTTTATATAAATTTTTTAAAATTTTAAATTTTTAAAAACTAAAAATTGTGGGAACTCCATATAAATTAAATTAAAAATTGAATATCTTTTAAAAATTAAAAATTGGGATTTCATATACACAATTAATATATATTTAATTTGAATAAATAAATATGTGCAATGTAAATGTTGATTACATCATTTACCACACAAAAAAATATAATCAAAATTGAGACTAAACCTACACAAAATTATCGACATTACAATATGATCACCATATTGAAATATAAACACAACATAATGTTTACTTGCCAGTGCAGAACCTCGTGCTAAAATACTATGGTGCAAAAACTAAAAATGCCTATTCATATATCATAATAATCCTATAGTGTAAAAACTCAAAATCTATAGATAAATAATAAATGCAGCAATAAAATATAAAATAAATACAAAATGTAAAATAATAAAATATAAAATAAAAAAATTCAAAATCATAAATTCCAAAATAGATAAAATAAAAGTACAAAATTTCAAATTTTATCTTTCAAATATTTTAAAAGAGAATAAATCTCTAATGAATAAATAAAAAAATGTGAAAATCTAAAATTAGTAAATTTAAAATTGCAAAATAATATAAATAAAAATGTAAAATTTTAAATTTAAATCATTCAAATATATTTAAAAGTGAAGATTGTGGGAATTCCATATAAATTAAAAATTCTATATATATTTCAAAAACTGAAAATCTATAATAAATAAATAAATAAATACAAAAATCTAAATAATTAATTAAAAATGCAAAAATCTATAAAAATTAGAAATTTGAAATGGAGATACCGCATTAAATTTAGGATGAGTTGTTCACTAATGCTTTAATAAATACTAGCACACCCGCCCGCGCAATGCGCGGAAAGTATACCTTATATTTTTTGTTTTATAAATATAACATAATACTTTAGAAGTTCAAATATATTACATAAACTTAATTGTGTCATGCCCATTTCCCGATCATATATTATTGAGGAAAAATATGACAAAAAATAATGATAAAATAAAGACCGTCCACTGAATGTGTAAAAATAATCTCCCTACAAAAAATGTCCATAGCACAAGGATTATTAATTTGTGAATATGTTCAAGATTGATTTATGAGCTTTCTATATTATTTTTGGATAAACTAATTTATTAAGTTTCCAACATTGATTTAAGAGTTTTCCATATTATTTTTCTCAATCAAGATTAAAGGCAATTGATCCAAAGTTAGAATAGAAACATCAAAGATAATGGAGATTATTTTTCATATATATATAAAAAAAAAAGAAACATGAAAGAGAATAAAAATTATTTGAAGTGATTTTTTTCAATAATCCAAATTACTGAGCTCGTTTTGTTAATTGACTACTATTTTTTATGCCTTTAATAAACACGTTAATTCACTGCAACTATCAAAACTGTTGATATACAATGCATTGTTATAGTCATATCCATCTCTAATAAATAATACTCCCTCCGCCCACTAATTCTGTCCCGCTTTCCTTTTTGGTCCGTCTCATTAGAATTGTCACATTCCCTTTTAGGAAATAATTATACACTTTAGTTACCAAACACTCTTTCATCATATCACATCAATAAATAAATATATTAAAATTTCAAACACACAACTATCACATTACACATAAATAAATCAATTAAAAATTCAAACCCGGCCCATTCAAATCACATCACATAAACTCCTAATATACCCTCACTTTATACACTAATCTACCCCTACATTAAATACTAACTATCTCCGCATAAAATACCGTGCCCAAAAATTCTGAGACATTATTAACGGGACGGAGGCAGTATATTATATATGTAAATCAATTACATACAAATTGATTATATATTGAGTCTTTTTAAATAATTTATTATATAATTAGTTATTCAAATTTACTTTTGTTTGAATAACTAATCATTTTATAGATGCAACAAACAATAATTATATCATTAATTCCAGAAAAAATTATTGATAACGTAGATAAAAACAAATCTATTTTAGAACATAATGGGGTGTTTGGCAAAACAAATATTTAAATTAGCTCATTTGTGTGACAAAACAACTTTCTTAAAGACAAAAAATAACTTAGGTCAAACAACTCTTTTTGAATCCGCTGTAATGAGTATTATTTTTTATTTTAGCTTATTGTAGGCAAAAATTGGTTTCAAAATTGTCAAACAACTCTTTTTGAATTCGCTGTAATGAGTATTATTTTGGATTTCAGCTTATTGTGGATAAAAATTAGTCTCAAAATTGTCAAATAGGTAATTTTGAACAATTTATTACACACGTAAAACATGGCCAATAATTGATTCTATTTTGACATTAGCAATTATATTAAATAATTTATTTAAACATTATTTATTATTTGTTAAAACTTTAATTGAATATAGAGAATATGAGGTTGATTAAAACCTTAAAATTAAAAATTAAGTTAGACCAAGTTAAAATCTTTTCGAAGTTTAAAAAAAATATGGTTGTTTATAAAATTGATTATAAATATGATTTTGGTCTAAAGAGATAACTATATGATAATGAAATAATTTTTTTCTAACAGGAATATAGAATAAATTAAATTGCATAACAAAAAATATAGAGGAAAGATAAAGACAAAACATGCCATCCATATTATTTTTATGTATAAACATTTTAAAATTAAAATTAAAATAACATTATAGGATCCAAATAAATCTTTAAAAATCAAATCTGAAAGATGCATTTTGATTCACTATAAAATTAAAATTCAAAAAATATACAATAGTTCATTTGAACATGAAAAGATACAATTATATATGCTCTAAAAATCTTTAAATATTAGATTTAAATCCAAATTCCACGATTTTAATTCCACGCTTTCTTAGACTAAAATCTTTAAATATTAGATATAAATATTAGATTTAAATCCAAATTCTAATATTTTAGTCCAAGAAATTGAATATTAGATTTAAATCCAAATTCCACGATTTTAAATATAAATATTGAGAAATAAGGGAAAATCGGTGATTGTATATATAATTAATGATATTATACGTAATTCAAATATATATTAGATTTTTTTCTAGATTTTTTATTTTAATTATGTGAGTGGGGTTGTTGAAAATAATTTAAAATTCTAAGAGTATTATAGATTATAGATTTAGGGAGTATATATGATATGATTGAGTTTGTTGAAATTAAACATTAGATTATATATATATATATATTATATAGATTTCAGGAGTATATATGATTGATGTAGTTGAATTAGATTATATATATATATATATATATTAGATTTAGTGAGTATATATGATTGTTGAAATTGGATAAAAAAGTCGGATGAGTTGTTGAAAACAGGGGGTGGGGAAGTGGGGGGAAATTAGACTATATTACTTTTATATATATATATATATATATATATATATAGATATAGATTGTAAAATATGATATGAAACTTTTTTGCTAATAATAAATAATAAATTAAAGATAAAATTATACTTCATCCGCTTACAATTGATTGCTACAACCAAATTTCAGCATTTATTTATCTAATTGTTTTGATTTCAATTTTTATCATAGTTATATAAGTTAAAATATAGTCAAGTGAAATTTTGTTAGATTCGTCTCGTCATGTAGTTTTTAAATATTGAACTTTTAGATTTTTTTATATGTACCAAACTTGAATTATTAATGGTTTAAAATGTGCATTGCAAGAAGTGTTGTGTGAGTCCGTAGCAAATATTTAAAAATAGAGAAAGTATATTCGTAACTTCTAATTTAATTTATGGAATATATTACAACTTTTGTATCATTATATAAATTTCAAAAGTTATTGCAAATTTGCGATAGTAATTCCTTTATAATTTATGTGGTTTGGGCTTCCACATAGAATGTCAATCTTTAAAAAAAAGTTGCGATAGTACTGGATACTTCTCCTTTTCTTGTACATGTCTCAAAATAAAAATTTCTGTATTGTTCTACCGAAAAAAAAAAAAAATTCTGTATTGTTGGGATGTTATTAAATTAAATACTCCCCATAACTTTTATTATTATTATTATTATTATTATTATTATTATTATTATTATTATTATTATTATTATTATTTTTGGAGAACTACTCCCCATGACTTTTTTCTTTCCCTTTACAACGTAAACTATTTCGTGAAGACAACATTATTACTAAAATCATTCGACACACATGTATCCAGGATTATTAATTGATGAAAATAGAGCTAACCTATGGAAGTGTCAAGACTAGTGTAGAACAGACCTCATTAATCAGCTTTTGACGATCAGGAGACCCAAACGAGGGAGGTGCTTCATGAAATTTAATTGCAAGAATTTGCCGCTCCTTTTTCGGATAATCCAAAGATCCGAGTGCTCCATTTGGGCTGGTGGGCATAAATGCGATCAAAGCTACTAAAGCAGTACGGACTGTGAAAAACAACAGATATAAATCATTTCAAACCATGGACCATCAAAATGTACAAAACAAAGGAATCCTCCAAGTCATTAGTGAAAAGTTCACTTAGAAAACGTGAGTTTACTAAGTGACATGCATGGAAAATCAAGAAGGTTATATGTTCAGGTGCATGATCCTCTCTCACAAAGACACCAACTATAAGAATCTGTCAACATATTAGTATTGAACTGGAAGGGTGCAAATATGGGTCCTTTTTTCATTGATTAGTAGTCATTTTTTATTGCTAGCATCCAATTCCTTCAACTAGAAGGCACCAGCCAGTGGATCATTTGGCAAGATCTATTCTGCATTTCATAGATCACGGTGGAAAGTAGAAAGCCTTCAGCATACATACATATATATCGTCTATTTAAACCATCCTAGTCCATAGAATCAAGTCCCAACTAGAGGACAATATGATGCTTGCTTAAAACATAGGGAATAGTTTCATCGCATAATTGGCAAGTGTAGTTATTAGACCACTGTTGAGATTGAGGAAAAGCAAAGTGAAGCTTTCAACTGATGAAAACATCAGTAAAAGAAAAGTTACCATCATAGATATCTAGCACAAAAACATATCAAGGAGAAAAAAATAACCTTCAAATTCATAAACATCAAATATTCAACTGATAATGGTGAACCACTTAAGAACATGATTGCAATACCGTTAACAGCATAAATGAAGGTGCTTAGAAAGGATATTCAGCTGGTAGCTGGATTCGTCCATGATATATTCCACCCTCAAACTCTCAGTCTCTTGGCCCCGCAATTGCAAACTTCCATTTAAATATTTTCTCCTGAATAACAAAAATTCAACCAAATAGGTGCTCGCATTAGATATTTGTACAATAGGTTGTATTGAAAAAGGTAAGCACCAAGATCACTACATGTATATTACTGTAGAATCAAAAAAATAAAGGGCAAACATTGACAATGAAAAGATAGAACTCATCAGATCATTCAAGATACATAGTTTAAGCTGCAAGACACCAAACGAAGGGATAAAATCATAAAACAAATGCCCTTAACAGCACACAAAAAAACACAAGTTCAATTTAATCCCAGAATCGATGCAGGCTGAATTTTTCACAAAATTCATGCTCTCTGAAATGGCAAAAATCCCCTCTAAGTCCAACATCTTTCTGTGTAAAACTCAAATGAAGAAATCCATTTCAATTTCGCGTTCGCGGCCAACATTAATCCTAGACAAACGCTAAAAAAGCCTGATGCGAGAATAATTACTTCGAAAGTACTAATAAACAGGACCGATTGCCAGATCCATCTTTGCAAAACAAAAATTCTAAAATATCAAAGCAACGGCGGGCAATGGAACAATTTTGTCACCGCGTTCACCCGGACAGCAAGCCGAACACAAAATTCACAATCGCCTTTTCCCTAAAAAGAAATACAGTATATAACAAAATACCTCGAGCGGAAGGCTCATGAAATCATCGGAAGGATTGGATTGCATCTCTTTGACCTCCTGCAAAATCCTCTTGACAGCGGGATTCTTCCGATTATACTTATCCTCAGCCATAGTTCACCCGATTGTGGTCCGCCAAGGAAGACGAGGAGAAATGGAGAAGTCCTCCTGTGCATAAAACAAAATTAATAGGAACTAGGATTGACAAAGGAAAAAATAAGAATACTGTAGTTAATGCCAATGATGACGTGCCAGTGGTTTATTGGCTCCATTGAATGGTCAACGCCACTCGCCACTGCAAAGTGCAAACCGGGAACAAATACATTAGTTGAATGCATCGAATTTTCCTATGAAGTGAACACCCCAAGAAATGAAAAGCATTTCACGGAGCCAGATTATATGAGAAAAGAAAACCAGATAATTCAAGCGACAATCCTCTCTCAAAATGATAGCATTACATGCACCTAGTTATTTTCGTCTCCTAATGATTTGTTTCCTTCTTTCTGTCGTTTTTCTCATCTGACATGGCATTAGTTGTATGCGTCAAATTTTCCGTGGACGGTTGGACATTCATCTTGTTGTTTGTTGCTATCCGTGACAATTGACATGATCTCTCTTCTCATTCCACTCCTGTTTCTCTTGTATGTGTCAAATTTCTCTTAACTTATAAAACTTGTCAATCCCATTTGAAATGTCCAAGGAAAATTCAGGGGGACAGAGTTGAACTCCTTGAGCCTATGGATCAAAATACTACTTCTGATGATTCAGATCAGGATTCATTTTTTCTGGCCTCGTTTTTCTCCAGGAGCACGCTGAGATCGGTGATTATCGTGAAGAAATAAGGCGTATAGCTCACGCGGGCACTCTAGATGACCTGTATCTGGATAATATTTCTCCTCAATCTCAAGCTATTGAGGAGGACGTCACTCAAGAGAGGTCCTATGCACTTCCTTCTGCTTCACTTGATATCCTGAGGAGGTGTAGAAGCAAAATTTCCATGTAACTGGAAACAAGGTAGACGTTCTGTTAAGTGATCCAAAGCACTCCAGGATGGCTGCCAGTGTTCAGGGTGATGATTTGAGTTGCTTAAACGTATCTTCGTTTGGGTCTCAAATAGTCCATTTGGCTGTATAAAAGATCACGGAGAGAAAAAAAAAATAACCTTCAAATTTCATAAACATCAAATATTCTACTGATAAGGGTGAACCACTTAAGAACATTGATTACAATACCGTTAACAACATAAATGAATGTGGCTTAAAAGGATATTCAGCTGGTAATTGGATTCGTCGATGATATATTCCACCCTCAAACTCTGTGTCTCATGGCCCCGCAATTGCAACGTGCCGTTCAAATATATTTTCCTGAAAAATAAAAATTCAACCAAGGTGATCGCATAGGATCTTTGTACAATAGGTTGGATTGAAAAAGGTAAACAGCAAGATCACTATACGCATAATATAGAATCACTCCTCAAAAAATAAAGGGCAAACATTGACAATGAAAAGATAGATCATTAAAGATACAGAATTTAAGCTGTGCTATGACCAATCTGGAATTTATTAATTACGTGGATATGTATAATTTGATCTTCTTCTCTTCTGCATCATTGAATCAGATCACCATATATCATAAATAAGTAACAAGTTTCCAATTGCAAAGGAGCATCGAAGTGATGCTAATAATTGGTTTGAGAAGAGACCTGCAGTTGATATTATTGATGTACTGTTCTATCAAATCTTCAGAAGGATCCAATGTTTGATTAAGAGTAACAAATTTTGCTGAAATTGCATAACATGTAGGAACAGGCGAAGGTCGCAAGATCTTTAACATTGATGGAACTGTTATTCTATGATATGAAACCATCGTCAGTAAAAATAAATACATAAATAACACGGAGATAATCTGAGAGCACGTACCCAAACAACCCCATATCTGTATCCCAGTCCCAAGATGATATTGGCATACATAGTTATGCATGCAGGGTCATGCTTTTTCTTATTTTGGATCTTTTGATCTTGCTCATTAGCTTTGATTCCTTTGACTGAATTCTCGGACCCCCAAACCATGAAGATATATGAGGTTATTCCTGATCCTGAGGTTATCCAGATCGCCACTACAACAAACAGAAAGGGTAATTATAGTTTTCGGAAACTTATCTCTACTTCACAATGGGTAACTCTTACATAATATGCTTTCTTGATAGCAGATCACTGTGGTCATGAAAATCTTCTGGGGTGATCCACGAGAGAAGTTATGTGAAGCAGTTGAAAGGACTCCCCTCGACACTCAAAAGATTTGCATCTATCTACTTATCCTAAGCTCGTAGATGTCCTAAACTTCATTTTGTCCAAAATCGAATGAGGAATCGCTTTGCAGGGCTATTATGGGCAGTGTTAGCAACTATGTAATGAACCATGCTCCTTGCCCTGTCACTGTGGTGAAATGCAATGACAAAGTTTGACATGGATCTCTAGCAACAAGGTTTAGCAGCTAGACATCCTTGCACACCTTCTGAATAAGTTACTAGGCTGTAATTCTCCTCAGGTTCTTATTGTTTTGTTCAGCATTACCAGCAAAGTTGATGCTTCTTGTTTTGAATTCTAACCAGATATCCGTTTTCCTTCTAACCTTGGGTGAATCAATAAAATGATTGTTGAGATCTCTGTCAATATTCCCTGTCTGATGTTGACATTTGTCATATCCATGCTGACAAAATTAGAGAAAATATAGTAAGCACTGCATCCAATTCCAACCCGTCCTTGTTGGACCGGCTCATTTATTGTTCTTTTTTTTTTTACTGCAAGAGAGAAGAAAATCCCATATCAAGTATCAACACCAAACCCTCTAAACAAATCCGGACAAGAAAATGGGAAAACTTTATCAAGATGAATTTTACCAATGACATTTCCCAAGTTACCAATGTTCATTCTATTGAATTGCGCATTAAGACACCACACAGCATAGAACAGTTGCATCTTCCTGGTTACATGCACAGCCTGCCGGCATTGAGAACAGAGTAACACACAAAAAGATTTTAATGTTAGAAACATTTATTGAACCACAAAAGACCCCTAACATTCTACCATAGAAATAATTTACTGTGTTCATAGTAGTAGGGAAGTTGTGATAGTAGTAGGGAAGTTGTGATACTTAATATGTTTGACCAACAACATTACCTCCCCAACAACTTACTAGGAGTACAACTCGAGCGAAATGATGAGTTGATGATGACATAATCATTTTCATCTCCGATTACCTCTGCATCCCACCCACCACCTGAATACTACACATTATATCTCCTTCAAGAAAGTTGGTGTTCCAGTAGTTTGGTTCAACAAATTCCCACACGTTCTGGGACATGACCCAACCAAGAAGAAATGCATAATCAACAGAGAAACACCTCTCTCAGGGCAACATCCACATCAGCTTCGACAGATCTTTCCTGCATGCCTGCTTCATGGGCTTTTCCATTGAGATTATTGGAGAAAGTCAACAATTCAATGTTGGCTGAAGTTGCAGTACCAGTGAAGACATATTTCAAGAGCCATAAGACCTGAAAAGGGTTGAAGAGCACAAAAATAGCTGATCTACATATAGTTAATCAAAGTATCACTGACACATATAGTTGATAACTAACTCAAAACAACACTTTGTGAAAATAAAAACCAAGGAAAGGTGACAATATCCAAGGGGCTGTATTGGTAAGCTTTTATAAGATTCTGCAACTTATATCTAAGGGGTTGTATTAATATATGCCGCCTCTGTGCTTTTTAATAGGAAAATTAATTAAATTGATTTTGTGCTCAGCTTTCTTGGCCATAGTAAAAGACAAAGGTTCGTTTTACCATGTTAGCAGAAGTGATGGGATAATTTTGGAGAAAACCAAAGTATATAATACTAAGTACTACCACTAATTATCAGATAAAGCACTAAGAAAAGGAGGAGGAAAATCTATAAATAAATATAAACAAACAAAGATTGTTTGCAGAAAAAAAAAATATATATCAGCATTTAAAGTAGAGCTTAGAATTAACTTTCAAAATACTAAAAATTATTTTAAAAAAGAATAAGTTAAACGCTAATCGTTGAAAGAAAAACTTTTAGTGTTTTTCAGAAAAACTCTAAATTCCATGTCCTAACTTTAAATTCTAAGATCAAACTATAAAACTTGGAACTATGAAACTATACCAGATATTTATTTAATCACAAATTGATCTCTATTACTAATTATAAATTTTAAATTCTAAGTTCTAAAATAAAAAAAATCAAAGGTGAATGACACTAACTGCTACCGGAATCAAAGAAAAAATCGAATCCAGGCTTGCTCAGATTGCCATTCCCAATAACTCAAAACCCATTTGACTTCAAGCGCTTGCATGTTTGATATTTTCTTCAGTGTTTTCTTGAGAGAACCGAATTGATACATTCAAGCTGTATGATTCTACAAAACCAAAATTTAATCAGAGAAATCAAACCTTACATTGATTCACTATTTAACTATGGCTTCATTCACCCTTCTCCGATAAAACCTAAAAACAGAAAAACAGAAAAATCAGAAATTTCTATAATACATTGACAGGCATAAAAATAAGAAATGACAAGGAAATAAACCAACTTCCATGCTCTTGAATTCTTTCAAAGTTATCTTGTTTACTCATCTTTTCCCAATTCAAACCTTCCTGATGTTTCTCCTATCGAAGTTGAAGAGAAGAAAACAGGGAACATCTATTAAAGTTGATGATTCATTTATTGTTTTTACTGCAAGAGAGAAAGTATCACCACCAAAACCTCTAAACAACTCAGAACAAGAAAATGGGAAGCTTGTTTACTGCTTCTTTATTTCCCCGCTATATTTATCAAGATTGCCAATGACATTTCCCAATTTACCAATGTTCATTCTAATTGAATTGCGCATTAAGACCACACAGCATAGAACAGTTGCATTTTCTTGGGTGTACAGCCTGCCAGCATTGAGAACAGAGTAACACAAAGAGATTTTAATGTTAGAAACATTATCGAACCACAAAAGACCCCTAACATTCTACCATAGAAATAATTTATTGTGTTCATAGTAGCAGGGAGGTTGTGATAGCTTAATAATTATGTTTCACCAACAATGTTACCTCCCCGACAACTTATTACAACTCGAGGGAAATGATGATGACATAATCATTTTCATCTCCGATTACCTCTGCATCCCACCCACCACCTGAATACTACACATTATATATCCTTCAAAAAAGTTGGTGCTCCAGTAGTTTGGTCCAACAAATTCCCACATGTTCTGGGACATGACCCAACCAAGAAGAAATGCATAATCAACAGAGAAACACCTCTCTCAGGGCAGCATCCACATCAGCTTCGACAGATCCTTCCTGCATGCCTGCTTCATGGGCTTTTCCATTGAGATTATTGGAGAAAGTCAACAATTCAATGTTGGCTGAAGTTGCAGTACCAATGAAGACATATTTCAAGAATCATAAGACCTGAAAAGGGTTGAAGAGCACAAAATTAGCTGATCTACATATAAACATATAGTTGGTAATGCACTAACTCAAAAAACACATTGTGAAGATAAAAGCCAAGGAGAGGTGACAACATCCAAGGGAGCTGTAGCGGTCCAGACGTCCAGTTGTGGGCTTGGCACTACCTCAGATGTCTGAGCACCATTTGCCTCTGATGGGACTTCATCTGGTTGTTCGATGATCTCATTTTATTCAGCTGCATGGGGATGTATTTCTGTGGTCTGCACAGCGTTGTTTTGCTTGTTTTCTTCATCGTTGGTCTGTGAATCGTTCTTTCACCCAACCAATACAAATATGTATGAAGTATTAACATTCTTTTTTCTTGAATGAAAAGGATAAAGTACAATTTCATTGTAGATACTTTACTTGAATTTACCGGGCATGCTTGTTTGAGGCGTCATCGGTGCTTTGCTGAGCATGTATTGGTGAACCTGCGAGAGAGGTTTATTAATTGATGAAAATAGAGCTAACCTATGAAAGTGTCAAAGAATAGTGCAGAACAGACCTCATTAATCAGCTTTTGACGATCAGGAGACCCAAACAAGGGAGGTGCTTCACGAGATTTAATTGCAAGAATTCGCCACTCCTTTATCGGATAATCCAAAGATCCGAGTGCTCCATATGGGCTGGTAGGCATAAATGCGATCAAAGCTACCGAAGCAGTACGGACTGGGAAAAACAATAGATATAAATCATTTCAAACCATGGACCATCAAAATGTACAAAACAAAGGAATCCTTCAAATAATTAGTGAAAAGTTCACTAACTTAGAAAATGTGAGTTTACTAAGTAACATGCATGGACGGCTGCATGATCCTCTCTCGCCAACTATAGGCATCTGTCAACATAAGTATTGAATTGGAAGGGTGCAAATCTGGGTCCTTTTTCATTGATTAGTGGTAGTTTTTTTATTGCTAGCATCCAATTCTTTCAACTAGAAGGCACCAGCCATTGGAACATATAGCAAGATGGATTCTGCATTCGTAGATCATAGTGGAAGGTAGAAAGCCTCCAGCATATATATACATATAGTATTTAAACCATCCTAGTCTATGGAATCAAGTCCTAACCAGAGAAGGCAATATGATGCTTGCTTACAACATAGGGAATAGTTTCATCGCATAATTGGCAAGTGCAGTTATTAGACCACTGTTGAGATTGAGGAAAAGCAAAGTGAAGCTTTCAACTGATGAAAACATCAATAAAAAAAAAAAAGTTATCATCATAGATATCTAGCACAAAAACATACCACTCCAGGATGGCTGCCAGTGTCCAGGGTGATGATTTGAGATGCTTAAACATATCTTCGTTTGGGTCTCAAATCGTCCATTTGGCTGTATAAAAGATTAAATCAGGGAAAGAAAAAAAAATAACCTTCAAATTTCATAAACATTAAATATTCTACTGATAATGGTGAACCACTTAAGTAAATTGATTCCAATACCGTTAACAGCATAAATGAAGGTGGCTTAAAAGGATATTCAGCTGGTAACTGGATTCGTCGATGATATATTCCACCCTCAAACTCTGAGTCTCTTGGCCCCGCAATTTCAAACTGCCATTCAAATATATTTTCCTTAAAAATATAAATTCAACCAAGGTGATCACATGGGATCTTTGTACAGTAGCTTGGACTGAAAATGGTAAACAGCAAGTTCACTATACGCATAATATAGAATCACTAATCAAAAAATAAAGGGCAAACATTGACAATGAAAAGATAGATCATTCAAGATACATAATTTAAGCTGTGCTATGACCAATCTGGAATTTGATAATTACGTGGATCTGTATAATCTGATCTTCTTCTCTTCTGGATCATAGAATCAGATCACCATATATGACAAATAAGTAACAAGTTTCCAATTGCAAAGGAGCATAATAATTGGTTTGAGAAGAGACTTGTAGTTGAGAAATGAGCAATCATATTTATAAATTTACCAATGTTAATTTGAATTGAATTGCGCATTAAGACACCACACAGCATATAACAGTTGCATCTTCTTGGGTGCACAGCCTGGCAGCATTGAGAACAGAGTAACACACAAAGAGATGTTAATGTGAGAAACATTTATCAAACCAAAAAAGACCCCTAACATTCAACCATAGAAATAAGTTATTGTGTCAATAGTAGAAGGAAGGTTGTGATAGCTTAATAATTATGTTTGACCAACAATGTTACCTCCCCGACAACTTATTACAACTCGAGGGAAATGATGATGACATGATCATTTTCATCTTCGATTAACTCTGTATCCCACCACCTGAATACTACACATGATATCTCCTTGGAAAAAGTTGGTGCTCCAGTAGTTTGGTTCAACAACTTCCCACATGTTCTGTGATATGATCCAACCAAGAGAAAATGCATAATCAACAGAGAAACACCTCTCTCAGGGCAATATCCACATTAGCTTCGACAGGTCCTTCCTGCATGCCTGCTTCATTGGCTTTTCCATTGCCCTTATTGGAGAAAGTCAACGATTCAATGTTGGCTGAAGTCGATTACCAGTGGAAACATATTTCAAGAGCCATAAGACCTGAAAAAGGTTGAAGAGCACAAAAATAGTTGGTAATGCACTAACTCAAAACAACACATTGTGAAGTTAAAAGCCAAGGAGAGGTGACAATATCCAAGGAAGCTGTGGTGGTCCAGTTGTGGGCTTGGCAGGAGCTACCTCAGATGTCTGATGGGACTTCATCTGGTTGTCGACGATCTCATTGTCTTCAGCTGGATGGGGATGTATTTATGTGGTCTGCACAGCGTTGTTTTGCTGGTTTTCTTCATCGCTGGTCTGTGAATCGGGCATGTTTGCTTCAGGCGTCATTGGTGCTTTGCTGAGCATGTATTCGTGACTCTGCGAGAGAGGATTATTAATTGATGAAAACAGAGCTAACCTATGAAAGTGTCAAGATTAGTGCAGAAAAGACCTCGTGTTTTCTTGAAAGAATCCATTTGATACATTCAACCAGTATGATTTACAAAACCAAAATTCAATCGGAGAAATCAAACCTTAAAACCTGAAAACAGAACCACAGAAATAAATGTTTCTTTCTATAAAATGTTGACAGGCATATAACACTAAGAAATGATAAGGAAATAAACCAACTTCCATGCTCTTGAATTATTTCTAAGTTATCTTGTTTCCTTATATTTTCCAAATCCAAACCTTCTTGATGTTTCTCCAATCAAAGTTGACGAGAAGGAAAGAGGGAACATCTACGTATATGTCGAAGGAAAGGAAATCAAGAAATGAGAAGGGAGAACACTTTATTGAAATCAAGAAATAGGAAGGGAGAAGGACCTTGAAATCAAGAGGAAGAGTGGGAGGAATCACAGCTTGATCTGTAATACTAATTATAAACGTAAAACTCTAAATTCTAAAGTTTTTCTAAACCTGAACCAAAGGCTTCGGGAATCAAAGAAAAAATTGAACCCAAATTTGCTCAGATGTCATTCGCAAATCCATCTCAAAACCCCATTTGCCATTTGGCTGCAAGTGCGTGCAATGTTGGATAATTTTCTTGAGTGTTTGCATGAGAATAGTGAGATAATCTATATGATATATTCGCTCCGTATGATCCTGCGAAACCAAAATTTAATCAAAGAAATCAGACCTTCCTCCACCCATTTCCTTAAAACCTGAAATCCGCATAACAAAAAAAAAATGTTAATTTTCTATTATATCAACAGGCATAAAACTAAGAAATGATATGGAAATAAACCAATTTCCATGATCTTGAATTCTTTCTAAGGTGTCTTGTGTCCTTATCTTCCGCCAACTCAAACTTTCTTGATGTTTCTTGAAGATAAAAATCTGAAAATGAAAAGGAGAATAGGAATGAGCGAAAGAGAAAACAGGGAACATGTTACGTGTAAGGAAACGGAAGCAAACGCAACTAAAACCCCAAATGTGGGTAGATGACGACAGGAATTCACAAAGTTAGTAGGGGGAAGACTTTCTTGAAATCAAGAAGAAGAGTGGGAGCCGGGAGGGCAACGAAACGAAAACACTGCGTCAGAAAATCTGGGAGATGAGATTCAATGGCAGAAATGAGTATTTATAGATTTTCCTTTTCTTCTGAGCCGGAGCCAGCTATAGATTTATAGATTTCTTTCGTTTATGAGCCGGAGCCAGCTATACTTTATGAACCGGAGCCAGCTAGATTTATAGATTTAAGTCAAGTTTAAATATGGTACTTCAGTAATTTAAGTTGCGTGAAGTTTAAATATGGTAGTAAATTTTTTTTAAGTTGTTAATCTAAAAATAAATAAATAGGGAAAGGAAAATCATATTTTGGAAATAAAATTAATTTAAAGTGTATCGTTAAATTGTTAATTTATTTTCTCAAAGTTACTTAAGTTTAATTTAATCATTTTCTATTACGAAATCTATATAAATATCTTGTTAGATTCATATTCATAATTTGTTATTTACATTTTTAAAATATAACTTTAGTGGTTCCATCTATAATCTATAGATTATAAAAATACATTTGTAGAGGTAGTTAATATAAATTTTTTAGAACAATTAAAAATTTTAAAATATCCAATAGCCCATAGATTTTTTTAATTCATTTTAGATTTTAATGGATTATCTTAGACAATAGAACTCTACAAACTTCTTTAAAAAATTAAATGAACTTTACATAGGATTAGACCTGTCAAAACGGGCTTAGCCCGTTGGGCCGCCCCGCCCCGCAAGGTAAAAAATGCGGGGCGGGCTCAACATTTAGAGGCCCGTTTAGATGCGGGCCTCAACGGGCCCAACCCGCGGCGGGGCGGGCTTTTGCGGGTTAGGCCCGCGGCGGGGCGGGCCTACCCGCGGGCTTTCAGTTTTTTTTTTTTTTTTTTTTTTTTTTTTTTTTTTTTTTTAACGTTGTGCATCGATTAAATTTATTATTCTTTACTATGAATATTTAGCATAATATCATCAAACATTTAAATGATTAAATTGTTTGCATATTGAATTTTCTTAGTACAAATTATCTGTCTCTTCTAATATTTCCATGTTCATTAATTTTATGGGTATCAAGTTTTTAAGTTTAAAATTCCATATTATTGTATTTATTAAAAATTATTTGTGCAGCCAAATTTTTATTTTTTAAAACACAAATTATGCCCATACAATGTTACCTAATAAAATATAAAATTTAGTGAATTATGTCCGGACAGTCTTACCTAATAAAATATAAAATTAATGAATTATGCTCAGACAGTCTTACCTAATACAACTCTAGCAAAGACTTCATCCGTGAAACCTAAAATTTTAATCAGTTCAATCATTAATTACAAAAGTTTTGTCACACATATTATATTTTGCAAAATATAATATACTCCTTTAGTATTAAAAATTGAATAATCATAAATTCTTTTAAATAATTATTCAACAAACCCACATTAAGTAAATAATTGTGACAATAAATATACACTTACTTATTTATAATCACAAATACCAATTATAAATCTTTTTATTTCATTTTTAATATATACATTAAAAAATATATCCGAATTTTAATTTTTTTACAAATAAAAAATAATACAATTATTTAAATAAAAAAGCCCGTGGGCAGGCCCGCATAACCCGCGGCCCGCGTGTGAGGCGGGTCGGGCCTAGACATTCTGAGCCCGCCCCATTTAGGCCCGCCCCCGTTCAAGCCCGCAAAAATGCGGGGGCCCGCGCGCGCCGGCCCGTGTCGCCCCGCGGGACCGTTTCGACACCTCTACATAGGATCTATATAAAATCAATCTAACTTTAGTCTATATAAAATCAACCAATCTATGTTGAGTTGAATTTATGTACTTTTTCTAAATCTACCAACTTCTTAAAATTCAAAAGACTGCGTCTAAAAACATAGGTGGTGAGATTCAATGCATAAGTGAGTATTTATAGAATTTTTTTTTTTAATGAGCCGGAGCTAGCTATAGATTTAGGGAAAATTATGAACCGGAGCCAGCTATAGATTTATAGATAATGACGAGCCGGAGCCAGCTATAGATTTATAGATTTAAGTTGCGAGAATTTTAAGCACCCACATTAAATATGGCAGGAATTTTTTCTTTAAGTGCTTCAGCTAGAAATAAATAAATAAAAAATAAATAAATAGGGAAAGAAACCTATATTGTGGATGACGCATCGTGGATCATGGGATTCTTGGACATTATTCATCCAGCAATAGACAGCATAAAGAGGTTGTTCAGAGCAGCGGAGGTGAAGGAGAATGAGCAGACAGGGAGGTTGGCGATCCTGTCAATGGTGGCACAGCAGGAAGTGGGAGTAAATATACCGAGCGCACGAATGTAACTGCAGCACCAAAGCTGTGAATTCTTCTTGGCATTTCCAAAATGGCAAAATTCAAAATTTGTAAACAGAAAACTGTAAGTTAACTATACACTCCACATATTATGGTCCACACTCATAAAACATATGATGATACGAAACCTCGTCCAAAGACACTGAATAGGTAATCAATCACAAGGTAGTTTGAAGGAAAACCAATATGTCATGGGATCTTCTTTAAGTTTGCCTACTAATTCACGATTTCATTAAAGTCCCACCATCAGGGGTGGTTTCAAGAAGAACCAACATTTGTAGAGAATTTTAACAAAGAAAAATGCGGTCCACTACATAGATGTTCCAAAATTGGATCACTAAAAGACCAGCACCACAAGATTAAAGTTCACTGGGAAAGGCTTTTTGATGACACAAAGTTTAATAGGAGATATCTTCCAACTTATCAGCAGCCTGACCTCAATTTCAGTTCTTCTTTTAAGTCGTCCCCTTAGTGGCGTTGGTCTCGGGAAATGATTTTCACAACATCCGCCAGCCCGGATCCGGTCCCACATGTTTAAACCATACAGTGCATCCACAAGTGATTGCTGAAACTCAAAGCCATTCTATGAAATGGGATACTATGGATTGGAAGAATGAATTGTCAGCATGAGACCAAAAAATGTCGAAACTTAAACTCAATGAATATCCAACCTGAATAGGCCTTGGTATCTTAGTTTTGATGAGTGGCCACCATCGATCTTCCACCACTGATTTAACAAGGCAACAAGCTCGCAACCCTTCAACCCCAACAAATCTTCCAAATCCACTATCTTTCACACCACCAAATGGAAGAGACTGCAAGAAGAAAGCAAGCTTATATATGAGGATCAATTCTATAAATTACATATATAGGATATCCTCAGAAACTGAAATTAAGTACAAACAAGGAGATGAAAAACAATAACATAACATGATTGACAGAAATTTGACATTACCTGACACATGTAATTTGATGCAAAATCATTAATGGCAGCCAGCCCACAGTGTAGCTGAGAAGCTATTGCTCTTGCATCTTCATCAGTATGAAATTTCATTATTGGCATAATTGGCCCAAAAGCCTGCGAGCATGAAATTTTGAAAATGCATCAACACATTTTTTTCAATGCTCAAACATTTGCTCAATGAAAGATAGTGCATACCTCATCTTGCATCAGCTTCATGGAATGGTTGACATTTACAGTTACAGTAGGTGGGAAATATTGATCGACAGCCCCCTCACCAATATTTCCAACACTTCCTCAACCAATGATTTCTGCCCCTTTGTCAACAGCATCATTTACCAAACTGTAAAGTTTTTTAAGAATGCTCTTGCATGCATATGGCATCATTGTCATATCTTCCAACAAGTGGAGGACCCTGCCAAAAATTGTACTCCATTGGGCATATTACATAATGAACATCATTTTGTCTACATATATCACAAGATTCAAACTGAAAATTCTACTGAGTTTAGAGAAACAATTCTAGCTCAAAAAATCTTAGTAAATGGCTTCCGCAATGCCCCCTGCCAGGTTTAGAATTCTACAACAGTGATAAACCTAAGTCTCACAATCATTAAACACGGCCCTTCCTAGTAATACCTAACAACAGCAAATTTATACTCCAGTTGCATGCTTGCCCCAATAGAAATCCACCCTGTTTACATATTATTTTGTTTCACCGCATTGTAGTGAGTTAAAACCCAATAGAATCAATGATGATTACTGGATGCATGCAAAAATCAAAGCTAAACATAGCAGATTTCATTTGATAATGTCAACCATTGAGATGCACGAAATAAACAACTTACAGCAGAAATGGATTTCACAATTTTGACAACTTCAGCAACAAAACTGCCTGAGAATACAGCACATCCAAGCCCATATCTTGAGTCATTTGTAAGCTTGATTGCCTCTTCATCAGTACTAAATTTCATTATTGGCATAATTGGCCCAAAAGCCTGCAAGTAAGAAATTTTGAAAATGCATTAACACATTTTTTTTTTCAATGCTCAAACATTTGCTTCAATGAAAGATAGTGCATACCTCATCTTGCATCAGCTTCATGGAATGGTTGACATTTACAATTACAGTATGTGGGAAATATTGATCTACAGTCCCCTCACCAATATTTCCAACACTTCCTCGACCAATGATTTCTGCCCCTTTGTCAACAGCATCATTTACCAAACTGTGAAGCTTTTCAGAATGCTCTTGCATGCATATGGCACCCATGTCATATCTTCCAACAAGTGGAGGACCCTGCCAAAAATTGTACTCCGTTGGGCATATTACATAATGAACATCATTTTGTTTACATATATCACAAGATTCAAACTGAAAATTCTACTGAATTTAGAGAAACAATTCTAGCTCATAAAATCTTACTAAATGGCTTCCGCAATGCCCCCTGCCAGGTTTAGAATTCTACAACATTGATGAACCTAAGTCTCACAATCATCAAACACGGCCCTTCCTAGTAATACCTAACATACCATTACCTAACAACAGCAAATTTATACTCCAGTTGCATGTTTGCCCCAACAGAAATCCACCCTGTTTACATATTATTTTGTTTCACAGCATTGTAGTGAGTTAAAACCCAATACAATCAATGATGATTACTGGATGCATGCAAAAATCAAAGCTAAACATAGCAGATTTTGTTTGATAATGTCAACCATTGAGATGCATGAAATAAACAACTTACAGCAGAAATGGATTTCACAATTTTGACAACTTCAGCAACAAATTTGGCATGAATGTATTTGTGATTATAAAACCTCTCAGCTCCAGCACAATTTTGCCCACTTGACTGCAGTGCTCCCCTTACAGCAATTTGGGCAACCTACAAAACTTGGAATTTATTAGACACTTACTAATAAAAGTTCAAGTATTCAAATGTGTTTGCAGTATTCCTCATTATCTGTAGATCAAAGTAGAAATGAAGGCAGCAAGAAATGTTTTAATAAATAGCTTTGGTGGATTGTGTAACTAAATGAATAGAAATGATAAAAAAAAACTCCAATAATGATTTGCTAGCTCAAGAACAGCACTGACCACTTTACCCACACCTGGTGATCCAACAAAGATAATTTTGTCAACTGAAGAAACAAGGGCTTCACCTGTCTCCGCAAATCTGGGGGAAATTGTAAATTCATATAAAGTCAACCAACAAATGCTTAATAGAAATATAAAGCCCAAATAGACAAGATATTAAACCACCAAAGTTGCAAAAGGGGCATTGTACCACATGTTGAAGCTATTGCAAATGAGTGGTGTAATCACAGCTTTGACATCCGGACAGCTAGGGGAAGGTGAATTATGAAATACTCCAACACAAAGACATTCCAAATGAATTAATGGGAGCATGGCAGACGAAAAACTTAATGCTTTTGGAAGAACAGGTACCTTAATCACAATATTGTTCCCTGCGAACACAGCAGCCAACATTGGATTGAATATATTGTGAAATGGGTAGTTCCATGAAACAATTGCTCCAACAACACCCAGGGGATGGAACTCAACTTTGGCTGTCTTGTGAAGCATTGATCTTCCACATGACATGACATGTCATAAATGGTTTCCAGTTTACATTAACAGTCTAGTAGGCCAGTAATCATTAAAGACACCAACTAAAACCAAACTTATGATGCTCAAATTCCACAGTTTAACAAAATAGAACGAGAGAGAGAGAGAGAGAGAAGGAAAAAAAAAAGAGGCACCTGTATTCAGGTTTAAGCCACTTTTCACCTTCTGAAAGAAGCCAAGAGAGAGAGAGAGAGAAGGAAAAAAAGAGGCACCTGTATTCAGGTTTAAGCCACTTTTCACCTTCTGAAAGAAGCCAAGTGATTTTCTCACAAGTTGTCATTATCTCTCCCAAAGAAGCATCAACCATGGTCTTCCCAGTATACGTGACGAAACCCTAGTGGGAGAAGAGTATGAATAAGACAGGCTGTATATCATTTTCCATTAAAACACGAGCACCGAATAGCAGAATAGCATATCAGATGCAACCAGAATGTCAACTTACATCAGAAAACAGGCGGCACTAGAAAAGAGGAAAAATAGTGCAAACAATTAGAGCTATTCAATTATCTTAAGGTGCTTGAATAAATACAATTAGTGACTGAAAAAAGATACTCAACATCATACCCAAACATGAATAAAATCATAAATCTGTAACTTCTCAACAGAATCATGACAATCTAATTCCACAAGTTGTATCAATTATGCACTGACAACAACTAAAACTTCTGAATACAGAATCCCTATCAAATTGTATTAAATTGTTAGATCGGATGTTGTCACTCGATGACATGGATCAAAGAAAGTTTTCATCCTTGAAAATGAAGCAAATCGTATGCCTCACTGAACTCCCACTCAAGATCCCAGCCTCAACATATCAGAATCAACTAGGAAAAAAATCATTGCAACAAAGAAAGCCATCTCATGCAAGTGAAAAATTTATGTTGTATGGCAGTCTTCACAATAGTAAGTAATATTATCACTTTACAGTTGATCAATTCATTTTCAAGTGATTGTCTACTACAATCAATTAATGTTGGCAGAAAAGGAATCCTCACTCGCATATAAGGTCCTGGTGTTCAATAATATACTTCAGTAGAATCCTTAGAAATTGACGCCTTTGCTTGAAGCTACTTTTCGCCCAAATCTTTTGAGCTTTCCTTGCTTGTGCTACACGGTCCTTCACCTATTCACAGTTTTCAATAAAACTATTATTAACTGGCATTTATGCTTTTATCATTTTCTGTAGTAACAAATAATAAAATAAAGTCCAGTAAGCGGCAGAGCATAATACTGGGACAGGAAGAAAGTTTAACCAGCTATGAGAATTCATTTATATATTCTATGTTTACTGTAACCTTATGATGTCAGAATCTTTTCATCTAGCAATTCAAAATGCTTTGTCACAGAAAATCATTGGAAGTTTTTTTTTTCTTATCATGCTTACGAGATAACATCATTAGTCTCAGAAAACATAAGCAATTTCATGCAGCTGTCTCAAATGCATGTCAGGCCCAACAGTATAAATCATCAGTGAAAGCATAGGAGAACGCTTGATTAAGATATAAGGAGGTGTTTGGATATTAAAAAAACTCATTAAGGCCCACCCAATAGAGCAAAAACGAACCTCATCAGTTTTCAGCGCAGGGAAGAACCCCAGGTATTTCATTGTTGCAGGCTCATAGCATTGGACTTTATCTAATTGCCTTCTTGATGGTATCTGCATCAAGTTACCAATCCAAACATTATATAAACTAGAGCTATAAATGAGCCAACCATATTTTTTAACTCAGCACAAGCTCGTTGGATAAGTAACACAGGCTTGAACTCAACTCAATTTGTATTTTCAAGTTCAAACTCAGGGTTGAGCTTGGCTTCTGTCACTAACAAACTAAGCTCAAGCCTTATCAAACTGATAAAGAGTAAATTGTGCCTAACAAACCCAAGCCAAGTAAGCTCGGGTATATCAAACAGCTTTCAATTGTAATAGAAACATTTAAACTCTTTTCTGATCTAAACCTTAGAAACTACTACTATATTATAATCAACCTATGGCAGAAACTGGAGTGGTTTTTTGTTTCCCAAATATTTCAGGCAGTAGTGAATCTCTCGAGTCTTGACTAAACAAAGATCACTGGAAATAGCGGCTGGTATGAAAATGAATTGCCTGTGTGTGTGTGTGTGTGTGTGAGAGAGAGAGAGAGAGAGAGAGAGAGAGAGAGAGAGACAGAGAGAGACAGAGAGAGATTTTACATAAATGAAGCTGTTTTCCTTTGTCTGATTCCCGGCATCCAACACTGTCATTATAGAAATCATGCACAGGCTATTAGCTAAAACACAGAAAATGGGAATCATGTTTACCTCTGCTTCTTTATTTCCCTGCTATATTTATCAAGATGAATTTTGCAAATGACATTTCCCAATTTACCAATGTTCATTCTAATTGAATTGCGCATTAAGACACCACACAGCATAGAACAGTTGCATCTTCTTGGGTGCACAGCCTTGCAGCAGTGAGAACAGAGTAACACACAAAGAGAGATTAATGTTAGAAACATTTATCGAACCACAAAAGACCCCTAATATCTACCATATAAATAATTTATGTAGTCCATAGTAGCAGGGAGGTTGTGATAGCTTAATAATTATGTTTGACCAACAATGTTACCTCCCCGACAATTTATTACAACTCGAGGGAAATCATGATGACATGATCACTTTCATCTCCGATTAACTCTGTATCCCACCACCTGAGTACACATGATATCTCCTTGGAAAAAGTTGGTGCTCCAATAGTTTGGTCCAACAACTCCCCACATGTTCTGTGACATGATCTAAACAAGAAAAAATGCATAATCAACAGAGAAACACCTCTCTCAGGGCAACATCCACATCAGCTTCGACAGATCCTTCCTGCATGGCTGCTACATTTGCTTTTCCATTCTCTTATTGGAGAAAATCAATGATTCAATGTTGGCTGAAGTCGACTGCCAGTGTCGACAAATTTCAAGAGCCATAACACCTGAAAAGGGTTGAAGAGCACAAAATTAGGTGCTCCACATATACACACATAGTTGGTAATGCACTAACTCAAAACAACACAATGTGAAGATAAAAGCCAAGGAGAGGTGACAACATCCAAGGGAGCTGTGGCGGTCCAGACGTCCAGCTGTGGGCTTGGTAGGAGCTACCTCAGATGTAAGAGCAGCATTTACCTCTGATGGGACTTTTTCTGGTTGTTCAACGATCTCATTGTCTTCAGCTGGATGGGAATGTATTTCTATGGTCTGCACGGCCTTGTTTTGCTTGTTTTCTTCATTGTTGGTCTGTGAATCAGGCATGTTTGTTTGAGGCGTCATTGGTGCTTTGCTGAGCATGGATTCATGAATCTGCGAGAGAGGATTATTAATTGATGAAAATAGAGCTAAACTATGAAAGTGTGAAGACTAGTGCAGAACAGACCTCGTGTTTTCTTGAGAAAATTCATTTGATATTTACAAAACCTGAAATAAATCTTACCTATGCAGAACAGACTAGTGCAGTATGATTTACAAAACCAATATTTAATCAGAGAAATCAAACCTTACGTTAATTAACTATTTACCTATGGCTTCATTCACCCATTTCCAATAAAACCTGAAAACAGAAAATCAGAAATAAATGTTTCTTTCTATAATACGTGTTGACAGGAATAACAATAAGAAATGACAAAGGAAATAAAACAACGTCCATGCTCTTGATACTTCTAAGTTATCTTGTTTCCTTATCTTTTCCCAATCCAAACCTTCTTGATGTTTCTCCTATCAAAGTTGAAGAGACGAAAAGAGGGAACATTTATGTAAAGGAAATTAAGAATTGAGAAAGGGAGAACACTTTCTTGAAATCAAGAAATAAGAAGGGAGAAAGGACCTTGAAATCAAGAGGACGAGTGGGAGTAATCACAACTTGATCTCCATTACTAATTATAACCTTAAAACTCTCAGTTCTAAGTTTTTCTAAACCTGAATCAACGGCTTCCGGAATCAAAAAAAATAATCGAATCCAGATTTGCTCAGATTGTCATTCGCAAATCCAACTCAAAACCCCATTTAGCCATTTGGCTGCAAGTGCGTGCATGTTGGATAATTTTCTTGAGTGTTTGAGTGAGAATGGTGAGATGATCTATGTGATATATTCCCTCCGTATGATCCTGCAAAACCAAAATTTAATCAAAGAAATCAGACCTTCATCTACCCATTTCCTTAAAACCTAAAATCCGAACAACGAAGATTAATGTTAATTTTCTATAATATGTTAACAGGCATAAAACTAAGAAATGATATGGAAATAAACCAATTTCCATGATCTTGAATTCTTTATGAGGTGCCTTGTGTCCTCATCTTTCGCCAACTCAAACTTTCCAACTCAAACTTTCTTGATGTTTCTTGAAGATAAAAATCTGAAATATGAAAAACGAGAATAGGAATGAGGGAGAGAGAAAACAGGGAACATGTTACGTTAAAGGAAAAAGGAAGCAAACGCAACTAAAATCCCAAATGTGGGTAGATGACGAAAGGAATTCAAGAAGTGAGAAGGGGGAATACATTCTTGAAATCAAGAAGAAGAGTGGGAGCCGGGAGGGCAACGGAAAGAAAAAACACTGCGTCAGAAAAACTGGGAGGTGAGATTCAATGGCAGAATTGAGTATTTATAGAAAAACTACGCCAGCTATACTTTATGAACCGGAGGCAGCTAGATTTATAGATTTAAGTCACGTGAAGTTTAAATATGGTAGTAATTTAAATATGGTAAGTAATTTAAGTTGCGTGAAGTTTAAATATGGTAGTAAATTTTTTTAAGTGGTTAATCTAAAATAAATAAATATGGAAAGGAAAATCATATTTTGGAAATAAAATTAAATTAAAGTGTATCGTTAAATTGTTAATTTATTTTCTCAAAGTTACTTTAGTTTAATTTAATCATTTTCTATTACGGAATCCATATAAATATCTTGTTAGATTTATATTCATAATTTTTAATTTACATTTTTAAAAAATAACTTTAGTGGGTTCCATCTATAATCTATAGATTATAAAAATACATTTGTAGAGGTATTTAATATAAATTTTTTAGAACAATTAAAATTTTGAAATATCCAATAGCCCATAGATTTTAATTCTTTTTAAATTTTAATGGATTATCTTGGATGATAGAACTCTACAAAATTTCTTTAAACAATCAAATGTTTCTATACATGATCAAACGCGATTGGCTTGAGTAGTATGGGGTTCTGACAGTTTAAGTAAATAGCTCGAGTTCGAACCTTACTTTACATAGGGTCAATATAAAATCAACCAACTCTACGTCGAATTTATGTACTTTTTCTAAATTTACCAACTTCTTAAAATCCAAAAAGTCTATCAAATCTCTACGTGTAGTTTTTAAATATTAGATTCGTCTCGTCGTGTAGTTTTTAAATATTAAACTTTTAGATTTTTTTTATATGTACCAAACTTGAATTATTAATGGTTTAAAATGTGCATTACAAGAAGTGTTGTGTGAGTCCGTAGCAAATATTTAAAAATAGAGAAATTATATTCGTAACTTCTAATTTAATTTATAGAATATATTACAACTTTTGTATCATTATATAAATTTCGAAAGTTATTGCAAATTTGCGATAGTATTTCCTTTATAATTTATGTGGTTTGGGCTCCCACAAAGAATGTCAATCTTTAAAAAAAGGTTGTGATAGTACTGGATACTTCTCCTTTTCTTGTACATGTCTAAAAAAAAAAAAACTTCTGTATTGTTGGGATGTTATTAAATACTCCCCATAACTTTTATTATTATTATTATTTTTTGGTGAACTACTCCCCATGACTTTTTTTTTCCCTTTACAACGTAAACTATTTCGTGAAGACAGCATTATTACTAAAATCATTCGACACATACGGGTTAATTTACTTGTGCATGCATGTATCCAACTCCAAGTTTAGCAAATTTCTTCCGGTAATGTGAGATATTCTTTTTTATAAATATCATAAATAATCATTCTTATTGCAGGTAATTGGGGGTGGTAAATGACCTTTTACTCCGAATCGAAATGGAAATATCACAAACTACCACTCGATCATCTCAGATTCTACAGCCATTCTGCACCCTATCTAGTATGCTTGAATCCTAATATCCTATGTATCAAATTCATGTCTAACACATACAAGGAAAGGGAAGAAATATATAATTGCAGCTTAAGCTTATTTATAGTTAATATCAAAATTTTCCATCCTCTGAGGAGACGAAAACCGGCGACACCCCTTAAACTTCCTGCATCAACTACTTATATAGTACTAATATATAATGTATTTTCAACAAGTGCATGTCAATCTACACACTCGAATTTAATGTGATTCATATATTTACCCCTATGTTATGCACATCCTAAACTGGATTTTCCAAAGGATGATGAATTGATATATGAAATATCAGGTAGCGGCGCATAATCTTTATGATCCATTCATAAAAACAGCTTCGTGCCCATTAGCTTTCAAGAATTTATTCAACAGAAGAACAAAAATGGCAAATGTGAGTCCCAAAGCTGCCCATGCGAACAATCGATCGTCTGCTGGTTTTGGAGCCCTTGCAATGGGTTTCTGCAGATGTGGCGGTCCAGTTGTGGGCTTGACAGGAGCTAACTGAGATGTCCGAGCAGCATTTGTCTCTGATGGGACTTCATCTGGTTGTTCGACGATCTCATTGTCGTCAGCTGGATGGGGATGTATTTCTATGGTCTTCACAGCATTGTTGGTCTGTGAATCGGGCATGTTTGTTTGAGGCGTCATTCGTGCTTTGCTGAGCATGTATTGGTGAATCTGCGTGAGAGGATTATTAATTGATGAAAATAGAGCTAACCTATGGAAGTGTCAAGACTAGTGTAGAACAGACCTCATTAATCAGCTTTTGACGATCAGGAGACCCAAACGAGGGAGGTGCTTCATGAGATTTAATTGCAAGAATTTGCCGCTCCTTTTTCGGATAATCCAAAGATCCGAGTGCTCCATTTGGGCTGGTGGGCATAAATGCGATCAAAGCTACTAAAGCAGTACGGACTGGGAAAAACAACAGATATAAATCATTTCAAACCATGGACCATCAAAATGTACAAAACAAAGGAATCCTCCAAGTAATTAGTGAAAAGTTCACTTAGAAAACGTGAGTTTACCAAGTGACATATGCATGGAAAATCAAGAAGGTTATATGTTCGGGTGCATGATCCTCTCTCACAAAGACACCAACTATAAGAATCTGTCAACATATTAGTATTGAACTGGAAGGGTGCAAATATGGGTCCTTTTTTCATTGATTAGTAGTCATTTTTTTATTGCTAGCATCCAATTCCTTCAACTAGAAGGCACCAGCCATTGGATACAGCAAGATCTATTCTGCATTTCATAGATCACAGTGGAAGGTAGAAAGCCTTCAGCATACATAAATATATACATATATATCATCTATTTAAACCATTCTAGTCTATGGAATCAAGTCCCAACCAGAGAAGGCAATATGATGCTTGCTTAAAACATAGGGAATAGCTTCATCGCATAATTGGCAAGTGCAGTTATTAGACCACTGTTGAGATTGAGGAAAAGCAAAGTGAAGCTTTCAACTGATGAAAACATCAATAAGAAAAAGTTACCATCATAGATATCTAGCACAAAAACATACCACTCCAAGATGGCTGCCAGTGTTCAGGGTGATGATTTGAGATGCTTAAACATATCTTTGTTTGGGTCTCAAATCGTCCATTTGGCTGTATAAAAAGATTAAATCAGGGAGAGAGAATAATAACCTTCAAATTTCATAAACATCAAATATTCAACTGATAATGGTGAACCACTAAAGAACATTCATTACAATACCGTTAACAGCATAAATGAAGGTGGCTTAAAAGGATATTCAGCTGGTAGCTGGATTCGTCCATGATATATTCCACCTTCAAACTCTGAGTCTCTTGGCCCCGCAATTGCAAACTGCCATTCAAATATATTCTCCTGAATAATAAAAATTCAACCAAATAGGTGATCACATTAGATGTTTGTACAATAGGTTGTATTGAAAAAGGTAAGTACCAAGATCACTACATGTATATTACTGTAGAATCAAAAAATAAAGGGCGAACATTGACAATGAAAAGATAGAACTCATCAGATCATTCAAGATACATAATTTAAGCTGCAAGACACCAAACGAAGGGATAAAATCATAAAACAAATGCCCTTACAAAAATCATAAGTTCAATTTAATCCCAGAATCGATGCAGGCTGAAATTTTCACGAAATTCATGCTCTCTGAAATGGCAAGAATCCCTTCTAAGTCCAACATCTTTCTGTGTAAAACTCAAATGACGAAATCTATTTCAATTTCGCGTTCGCAGCCAACATCAATCATAGACAAACGCTAAACGCGAGAATAGATACTTCGAAAGTACTAATAAACAAGACCGATTGCCAGATCCATCTTTGCAAAACAAAAATTCTAAAATATCAAAGCTACGGGGGGCAATGGAACGATTTTGCCACCGCGTTTACCCGAAACAGCAAGTCGAACACGAAAGTTTTCCCTAAAAAGAAATACAGTATATAACAAAATACCTCGAGCGGAAGGCTCATAAAATCATCCGAAGGATTGGATTGCATTTCTTTGACCTCCTGCAAAATCCTCTTGACAGCGGGATTCTTCCGATTATACTTATCCTCCGCCATAGTGCATCCGATTGTGGTCCGCCAAGGAAGACGAGGAGAAATGGAGAAGTCCTCCTGTTCAATTATTTGGAACTCGGATTGACAGAGGAAAAAATAAGAATACTGTAGTTAATGCCAATGATGAAGTGCCGGTGGTTTATTGGCTTCATTGGATGCTCAACGCCACTGCAAAGTGCAAACTAGGAATAAATACATTAGTTGAATTAGGGTTGCACACTGATTTGTATTTCAATTCGAGATTATTCCAAATTTGAATCTTCAAATAATATTTTTAGTGACTATATTTATTAATTTTTTTCGCAACAACTATATTTATTAATTAATATATAATATATTTATATATGAAATTAAATATTAAATTTAATATATAATTGAATTAAATATTAATTTAATAATTAATGAATTATTTTTTGGATATTAAATTATCTTATAGAATAATTCGATTCGATATTATTTGTAAAGCTTAACAAATCAAATTGAATACTGCAGTATCCAGTTAGATTTGATTTGCTGAACACCCCAAGAGGAATATAATTTCTCCGTATTCAAATAATTCTAACATTTCATGTTTTCATGCAATCCAATACACATTTTTAAAGAGTAATATCTCAAATTTTATAAATAAAAATTATAAAAATTTAATATTATAAAGCTATGTGATTAGTCAAGATCTCACTTAACTATATTTTATCTCATATATTATATTAAAAAATCGAATTAAAGTTATGTTTACTATGTCATGTTAATATCTTTCAAATACGGAGGGAGTATATATATATATATAAAAAGATATATCCTCGGAGCCAGATTGTATGAAAAAAGAAAACCAGATAATTCAAGGGACAATCCTCTCTCAAAATGATAGTACTATTACCTACGGTTAAAGATGTTACATGCCCCCCAGTATTTTCCGTCTCCTAATGATTTGTTTCCTTCTTTGTGTCGGTTCTCTCATCCGACATGGCAGTAGTTGAATGCATCAAATTTTCCGTGGACGGTTGGACAGTGCATCTCGTTGCTTGTTGCTATCCATGACAATCGACATCATCTCTTTTCTCATTCCACTCCTGTTTCTCTTGTATGTGTCAAATTTTCTCTCAACTTATAAAACTCGTCAATCCCATTTGAAATGTCCAAGGAACATTCAGGGGGACACAGTTGAACTCCTCGATCCTATGGATCAGAATACTACTTCCGATGCTCATTCAGATCAGGATTCATTTTTTTCTGGCCTCGTTTTTCTCCCGGAGCACGCTGAGATCGATGATCATCATGATGAAATAAGGCTTCTAGCTCACGCCGGCACTCTAGATGACCTTTATCTGGACAATATTTCTCCTCCATTTCAAGCTATTGAGGAGGACGTCACTCAAGAGAGGTCCTATGCACTTCCTTCTGCTTCACTTGATATCCTGAGGAGGTGTAGAAGCAAACTTTCCATGGTAACTGGGAACAAGGTAGACGTTCTGTTAAGTGATCCAAAGCAGCAGGTGGGGCCATCCTCACCGCTGTCGACGAATAACATAATCGAGTTGGCTGCCAGGAACTTCATTCGCTCGAATTCTGCAACAACAAATGAACCGTCGTCTGCAGTTAGCCATCCGTACTCCTCTTCACTTTTAGGCCTCCCGACAGATATTGATCGAGATGTCCATCTTGTCCAGGATCTCCTGTTGTGCGCTGAGAAAGTCGGTAACCAGCAGTATAGTTTTGCGAATAAGCTTCTTTCTGAGTGCAACAAGCGGAGTTCCAGCAAGAAAAGCACCATCCAACGATTGGTCCACTGTTTCACCGAAGCTCTTATGGAGAAGATCGATAGGAAAACAGGAAGATTTACTGGAAAAGGGAATTTTTCTGTGAACTTGATTACACCAAGCTCTGCTGCCGCTGCACTGCAGAGGAACTTGCCAATCACGCAAGTTGCCCAATTTACATGTGTTCAAGCAATCATGGACCATATATCATCTAGTGCAAAGGTCCATATCATCGACCTTGAAATGCATTGTGGTATTATGATGATCATGTTAATGCAAGAACTGGCATCAAGATCAGACCATCAAATCAAACATTTGAAGATTACTGCTGTGGAAACTAAATCTAAGAAGATTTTGATTGAGGAGGCCGGCCTTCGCCTAAAAGACGTGGCTGAGTCTTTGAAGATCAACTTTTCTTTCAATGTGCTCATGTTAGAGGATATCATCAACCATAGGCAAAACCTTTTTGATTGTGATGCTGAAGAAGCAGTCATCGTACATGCGATATACGCTCTGCAGTACATGATTTCAAAGCCACATCAGCTGGAAATGTTGATGAGAAGCATAAGAAGCACCAACCCTCGGGTGATGATCATCACTGAGACAGAATCCAATGTGAACTCTCCCATTTTTGTCACACGTTTTGTGGAAGCTCTTTTTTTCTATGGTGCTTATTTCGACTGTATGGAAGATTGTATGAAGAATGATGCTGCAGACAGGACTTTGGTTGAGTCATATATTTTTAGCCCTACCATAAGAAACGTGGTTGCAGCCGAGGGAGAGGACAGGAATGTTAGAAGTGTGAGCATAAACATCTGGAGGGCATTTTTTGCAAGGTTTGGCATGGTGCAGATGGCGCTTAGCGAGGCAGTGATTGATCAAGCGAATTTGATTTGCACGAATATGGGCTTCAGTGATTCTTGCTCCCTTGCTCTGCAGGGAAACTGTCTCATTATTGGTTGGAAAAGAACACCAATATGTTCAATATCTGCGTGGAAATTCCACGCCAAACAATCCATAAGAAGATTTAGAATTTAGTTTCTACTTCAACGTTCTCGGTTCAATTCAGTTTAATGTTTCTAACTAAACCAATCTTGTGTTTCAACTACACGGCAACTTTATTAAGTGGTTGTCTTATTGCAGCATGGAATTTCTTGCAGCTTTGCTCTGTTGTCTGCGTCAGATTGTCAATATATGTCTTGTTTGCTGCTGGCCGGCTAGACATGACATTTCTCTCAATGTTATCAAACAAAAAGCATTCTGTATGAAAATAGGCAGAATATCAAACAAAATAACCTTAAAAGGTCACTATCAGCAAGACTGAAGTCTTAAGTTGTATGTCTTGGAAATGTGGAAGGATATGAATATGAGCTGTACATTGAATAAACATGATGATATCTGAAATAAATTTCTGGCCCTTATATGATTTAAAATGTTCAAGAACGGTGTTGGAGATCAATTTGATGCTCTTGCAGTTATGAACCAGTCCGGAGCTGAAAGAATGAATTCAAAACATGTAGGGACCTATGGTGCTGAAGATTCAGGCGTGCAAGAAAGCAGGTAATTCATATTTTTCTGGTTTGGGGTATTTCCAGGAGCACGAGGACATTGCTGATCATGGCTTACACTACGTCGAATATCAGCAGGAAGAACTAAGGCTTCTGTCTCATATGGGTGCTCTAGATGATCTGTATCTCGATGTTCTTTCTCCTCCTTTTCAAGCATTTGGCGAGGATGCCTCACTATTTCAGAACTCAAAATTTATTGAATCTGATGAAAAATAGATCCTATGCATTCCCCTCTGCATCTCTTGAGATTCTGAAGAGTTACAGGAATAGACTTGCTTCTGTTAATGGGAGTAAGATTAACCTGCTGCACAACTATTCAGAACAACAGCCAACATCTTCTTCTCCTTTGTCAACTAACCAAATACTTGAGTTGGCTGCAGGGAACTTTATTGAGGCCAAATCTGCATCCAGAAATAAGATGTCAGCAATTAGTCATCCATATGCGAGTTCTATCGTTTGCCTGTCTACAGAGAATGCTAAAGATGTGCAACTTGTCCAGGACCTCCTGTTATGTGCTGAGAAAGTAGATGAACATCAGTACTATTGTGCGACAAAGCTTCTAGAAGAGTGCTGCATGGTGAGTTCCAGTGGGACGAGTACAATCCAACGGTTAGTGCACCATTTCAGTGTAGCTCTTGGCGAGAAGATCTATAGGGAAACTGGGAAATATGCTGGAAAAATTCAGCTCTCATTAGACACCGTGACACCAAACTCTGCTCTTTTTAAATTGCAGATGAAGTTACCTGTTGCTCAAGTTGCCCAATTCACTTGTATCCAGACAATGCTGGAGAATGTTCCTTCGAGTGGAAAGATCTACATTATCGACATTGAAATCCGTTGGGGGGTAAAAATGATGACCTTAATGCAATCCCTACATCAAGATCAGAATATCCTGATAAACATCTCAAGGTAAGTGCAGTGGCTACAAAGTCTAGGCTTTTGTCCGAGGAGGCATGTGTTCATCTAAAAAGCATGGCAGATTCCTTGAAGCTAAAGTTTTCCTTTCGAGTAATCATGCTAGACGATATCATAAATAACCGGTCAAAACTCTCTGATCTGGATGCTGAAGAAGCTGTTATAGTGCATGCAGCCTATGTTCTGCAAGATATGATTCCAAAACAGTCTCAGCTAGAGGTTTTTATTACGGCCATCAAGAAGACCACCCTAATGTGATGATTGTCACTGAAGCTGAGACAAATACCAATTCTGTGATCTTTGCCTATCGTTTTATTGAAGCACTTGTCTTCTATGGTGCTTATTTCGATAGTATGGAGGATTGTCTAAAGAATGATGCTGCAGATAGAACATTGGCCGAGTCATATCTCTTTAGGCCTGCAATAAGAAGCATTGTGGGAGCCGAGGGAGAGAACAGAAACATCCAAAGTGTGGGGATTAACATCTGGAGAGAAGTCTTCACAAAATTTGACATGAAGGAGACACGGCTTAGCAAGTCAGCCCTGAACCATGCAAATTTAATCCGTGCAAGTGTTAACTGTGGCAACTCCTGCACGCTTAGTCATAATGGAAACAGTCTCATTATTGGATGGAAAGGTACACCATTATGTTAACTATCTGTGTGGAAGTTCCATGGAAGGTGGCCTATAAAACCTTTCCAAACTTGATGGTCTCTTTACACAAAGGAAAGTCTTTTTGCTGATTCATGTACTGATATGTATTAGCAGCTATTTTAGCAGTTGCCTAATGATTGCAACTTCCTGTTTCTTCTTCCATGTTCTATTCGTTCACATTGTTACCATGCATGCCCGCATCTGTGTAATATGATTGTCAGCATCAGACATAAGAGCCTACACAAAGTGATGAGTTTAGAATAAGACAAGAAGTGAGATCACATAGGAACCAGTCAGACAGGGTTCCAGCAGTTGAAACAATAAAAGATTATCTGCGACGTTTGTCTCTGTTATCTTAGTTCACTAACAACAGAAAACATGACTTGGTATTTTCGTAACATTTTTATCTCTTTGTAACAGCCGGCATTAGAAAAGATCTAAATTATATCACCATATCATATGAGCTGAATAAGTAGATGATATCAACAAAATTCGACCACCTAGTGATTTTCTTGCTAATTTATTTGATCAGTTTGTACTTTGTGTTTGTCTTCTTAAAATGTGACTGTCAGAGAATCAGAAATGGAAATGGCATAAATATGAGCTCCCTGCAAAAAATTCATCGTGTTTGTTCAGAGAGACTATAGCTCAAAGAACTTCTTGATAAAAATCCATGAAATCTGATCTGAAATGTCAAAGGACACTTCACAAGAAAATATTCGATTCTCTTGTCGTCGTAGAGAAAGGAGCTGAAACCAACATTGATGGTGGTGAAGATTCATTTTATAATGGGATTGGTTTCTTTCAGGAGCATGGGGATCTTGCTGATCAACGCCTTCTCAGCTCCACATATCATCATCAAGAGGAATTGACACTACCATCTCATGTGGGCGCTCTAGATGACATCTATCTTGACATTGTTTCTCATCCATTTCAAGATTTTGAAGACGATGGAGATATGCTTTCCAGTGTGAAATCTCAAAGTTCACCACATGAACCAGATGGAGCAAGATCCTATGGATTTCCTACTACATCACTTGAGATTCTGAAGACCTACAGAAGTAGGATTGATAAAGCACAAGAAAGAAAGATTGATGGCCTGTTTAGTACTTCAAAATTAACCTCATCCTTGCAACTTTCGAGTACTCATATCATCGAGTTGGCTGCAGGGAACTTCATTCACTCCAACTTTTTAACTACAAGTGAACTATCATCTATCAGCCATCCGTATGCAAGTTCTTTTCTTGGCATATCCGCAGAGAATGCTAAAGATGTTCAACTAGTGCAGGACCTTCTCTATTGTGCTGAGAAAGTAGGTAATCAGCAGTACAATTGTGCAAGGAAGCTTCTTGAAGAATGCACCAAGGCAAGCTCCAGTAGAAGTAGTGCAATACAGCGGTTGGTGTGCTGTTTCACAGAGGCTCTTTGTGAGAAGATTGATAGAGAAACTGGGAGATTTACTGAAAAACTCTCATTGGACTCTATATTTCCAAAATCTGCTATTGCTGCCTTGCAGAAAAAACTGCCTGTTACTCAAGTTTCTGTATTTGCTTCTGTTCAGACAATGATAGACCATGTACCAGGAAACAGAAAGGTTCACATTATTGACCTTGCAGTTGGGTGTGGGGTAAGGTTGATAGTTCTGATGCAAGCTTTAGCATCACGATCAGAATGTCCAATTGAACAGTTCAAGGTAACCATTGTGGCAAATTCGCCATACTTTCCGATTGAGGAAGTGCATTTTCATCTAAAGAGCATGGCGGAGTCCTTGAAACTTACCTTCTCTTTCAACGTTGTAAGGCTGGAGGATATCTTAAAACATCAGAAAAAGCTCTTTGATCTGGATGATGAAGAGGCAGTTGTCGTACATGCTGCCTACTTTCTGCAAAAAATGATTCCAAAGCCAATTCTGCTGCAGAGATTGATAAGAGCGTTGGAGAGCACCAGACCGTGCATCATGATCGTCACAGAAACTGAAACAGATGCCAATTCTCCAATTTTTGTCAACCGTTTTGTGGAATCCTTGTTTTTCTACGGTGCTTTTTTCGATTGTGTGGAAGATTGTCTCAAGAATGACCCCGATAGAATAGTGGTTGAATCAAATATTTTAAGCCCTTTCATAAGGAACGTGGTTGCAGCCGAGGGAGAAGACAGAAACGTCAGGACTGTCAGCATTAACATCTGGAAGAAATTCTTTTCGCGGTTAGGCATGGTGGAAATTGGGCTCAGCAAACTGGCCCTCAGCCATGCGAACTTGACCCGCGAAAGGAGCAACTGTGGGGATTCTTGCACACTTGGTCTGAATGGAAACAGTCTTGTAATTGGTTGGAAAGGAACACCAATTTGTTCACTTTCGGCATGGAGATTCCATGGAAGGCAACAAATGGGAAAGATTAAAACTTAGTTACTACTTATGTGCTTTGTGTCAATCTGACAAGTTCATCTTTCCATAGTTTATGTGAAGCAAGAAATGAGGATCCTGTCCAACTTTTATAGTTGAAAAGGACAATGGAATTATGATCAACTTATTTCCACTTGTTTATTATGTTTCAAAGAGTAGTTTTATCACGCAATCCAGCTGCCTGTTTTAACTTTTCTTATTTTTTAAGTTCATTATTGTAATGGAATTCAAACTCCTCATGATTTTGAACTTTATATCTATCTATTTCCACAGATAGTAACATTTAGTCTCATCTCCATCCAATTTTCAAATCCCAGCTTCCATTTTCCCACTGACAATGATTGAATCTGTTAAAATTAAAAGCATTCAAGTTATACAATTGACTATAATCTAAGCATGAAAGATCCACAGATGTGGAGAACATTCTGCAAAAGCATTTTTAAAAAAAAAAAACAAAAAAAAAAAACTACAAGCATGAATGATGAACAGAATCTGCACCCAACTACAGACTTTCATCTCAATTCTCACCAAAACAGGTAGTGCTCAGAATGTGCAGATGCTAGGTTTAGGCCTGAAAAAGTGATCAAAAGTCCAAATATAGCATGAGGAAATTATTCCAACATGTATCAAAGTGCTATTACATGTAAATAAAAACTGTCACACACATGCAATCAATATGTGTGCATGTACTCTTACCTAAAAGAACTGGTAGACACCGTCAACGCCTGAGGGGCGATATGGAGGATCCAGCCACGGTTTAGGCAGAGGCTCTTCCAGGATATCCTTCATTACAGAACACCCACCCCCATTCCTCATTGCATCAGTAGTCACATAATCAGAAGTCCTGCTGTAAGAAACCAGAAGTTTCTCCAGCGATTCCAGCCTCTCATTCAGCTCCTCAACCTGCATTCTGAGGATTCTGTTCTCCGATTCCGTGGCCGCATAGTGTTCCTCGAATTTCTCAATCTTCTGAACAATACTACTGCGTTTGGTGGTGTAATACGTCACCTGATCATTCAGGTCCTTAATGTGCTGCTCCCTTTTCATCCTCGACCGCCTCGCCGATTCGCGGTTCGAGATCATCCTCCTCCTCCGTTTCTCATCCGTGATCGATGCGTACCGGTTCAGATCGTCTTCCGAGGAACTCGAGATGTTGATGTTCCTTGAAGACATTCTGAGGATAATTTATATAGAGATTCTGTGCCGACTATGATGCAATGACTCAATAGCTCTTTCTTCGCCTTCAGTTTCTCGCTGACAGAAACAGCTCAAGAAATAACATAAAACCAATACAGGAGAACAACTGAGAATGAATGAAGCAGCCTGATTCTCCGCAGATGTGCTGTAATAATGAAAACAACATACATCTCAAGAATTGATCTGCTGCAAGCAATCCATGGCCATATTCGTATTCTATGAATCAATAATCAAGGGAGAAAGCCAAGCGAGGGTAGGATTCTTCAAGTGTTTAGCCTTCCCAAGAAAATGTTGAGCATGTTTTTTCGAAGGTTTATCCTTTGGTGCATCAGTGTCTGTAACTCTTGTTGTAATAATAAGTGGAAATAATGCATAAAATACATACATATATATATACACACAGATGTGGGAGGGGGGGTGTAATATGTCTGGTCAGAGAAAGTAGAATTTCGCGAGTAGAAGAAATCTTACAATAGCATACAGGTTTGGTGGAATGATGGACAGATGTGTGGATAATGATAGCACATAATACAATACTATAAAATAATGTATTAAAAAAATGATGAACTTGGGAATGTAGATAAGGTTTTAAATAAATGTCAAAAAAAAAAAGTAGAGAGACATATTTATCCTTATCATCATCTTCAAGTTGAACTCTCCACAACCCGTAGTCTTCTATTCAATCTTTTTTTCGCTGAAATTAAAAATTAAAATTTGCAATGGATGTGATTTTATTATGTCCTTTAAAGACTTTAATACACGATTATTAATACGGTATTATTTTAGGCTCTATCCCCAAACTTATGTGTGACAGATGGGCTCCCAAGTTGAAATTAAAAAAAGAATGCTTTTGTTAAAAGAATAAGGTCATCAGCAGGCTGCAGGCACATTTGTATTATTGATGAGAAAATTTGGCAACCCTTAAATCCTCAATATATAGTCCACCATAATTTAAATTTAGTCTGTTCATGCATCTATCTGCAGTGCAGGTTGTAAATGGACATAATATTACCTACCTCATACCATATTGGAAACGTATTCTTTTTTAAATTAAAAAAAAAAAGAAAGAAAGAAAGAAAGAAAAAAAAAAAGAAAGAAAGGTTTAGCATATATAATTCACTTATTGTGCATCAGTTTAGCACAAAAAATAAATATTTTAAAAGCTAAATCCAAACTGTGATCGAACCTACTTGAGATCGGCCTGATTTATTAAGATACAATCTAACTGCCCCCTTAGATGATGTCTCTGCTTTTCTTTTGTTATTTCTTTTTTTAGTTAATTATTAAAAAAAATTATTTGAAAGAATGCATAATCCTATGAATATAAATTATTGAAGACTCATAATTTTGACCAGTTACACTGCCTTGTAGCCGCATCGCAATTTAGCATGTCGTGGTCTTATAATTTACTATTAATTTGTCCGTACTTAAATGATAATTTACATTTGTAGTAGTAAAGTCAAGATGAGTTGCTTGTAACATAATTAAGCAGAAAGCTAGTTGATGTATACTCCTACATTTTTCGTCAACTTAAATGATGCAACCAATCCATCAAGCTCACGTTTTATTTAAAGGATATACTATTATGCCATTCATTGTCATCGTATAAATCTTCATACCATAAGCTAAGCTGGATCGGCTTTGTACATTGTACATGTTTTGTACATTGTATTATATGTTGATAGACGTATTATTTTATTTTAATTTTTCGGTTTCGAGGCTAAGGGTGTATTCGTTTGAGATTTTAATAGATTTTTATGAACTTTAAAAAGTCGGTGGATTTAGAATGTCTATAGACTCCACGTAGAGTTGACCGATTTATATAGAGTCTATGAAGAGTCTGGCTGATTTTAGAGAGATTTCATGTAGTTATAATTTTTAAGAGAATCCATTAAAATCTATAAAGAATTAAAATCCATAGAGTGTTGAATACCTCTAGATTTTTAAAGACTTTTTAAAATCTGTATTGAATACCTCTAGATTTTTAAAGACTTTTTAAAATCTGAATTGAATACATCTAGATTTTTAAAGACTTTTTAAAATCTAGATTGAATACACCACAACTTTGAAAGTCCAAAAAAATCCTGTAGAGTCTCAATCCAATACACCCAATTTATTTATTTATTTATTTGTGTCATTCCATTAGCCCATTTTAGCTTAATTTAAAAATAAGCTCTTAAAAAATATTGTTTTACATATTTTTCAGTTAAATGGTTTGGTCTAAAGCTCTTGGATTTGCTACAGAGGGATTTGATTATAAATTATTGGTCGATCAATCCAAATCCAGTCCATGGGATTATAATAATTTTAACTTTAATCTAATTATGCATTATTACAAACATGGTTTTCAAACTGCGGAGAAGAAATGCTGCAGATGGATGTTTTAACACCTCATGCAAACCAGGGGTCTGAAATATGAACAAGCTCATTACATCACTCATCCAAAGGTTGGATTGTGTTATTTGTTTTTTTTCCCAAATGTATGAATAGCAGCATGAAACAGTCAAAAGTCAGAATTTGTATATTAAAACCTAGCTCACTCCCAATGACCTCCTGTCTGGAATCACAATGTGTAATTAATTAATTCTTCAAAATATATATATTCCCCATTTTTTACAAAATTATTATGCCAATTAAAGGTCAATGGCAAACAGTGACGAGTTAAGAAAAACTAATCTCGACAATGTGAAATGAATTATGCAATATATATATATATATATATATATACTTATAAACATAAAATAGGAAGTTGTTAACCAAGAATTTTTTATTCAATATAGTTTGAAGATGGTTACAAGGATTGAGGAGAATTACAAGAAAAACTTAAGAAAGCAGTAAAGGGAATGAAAATTGCAGAATTGAAGAACACTGAAAAAATAACTTGCAGAAAGAAAATGACAATAAGTAAAATATGAAAAGTGCGTCCTCTTAGGGTGTGTGTAGATGTCCGACTAAAACTGGTGCCACTCATATATATAGACACCTCAACCCTAGGGTGGCTGCACTGTCTTGGAGGCTATCGGATCTTCTCATGAGGAAACTCCTTGATCAACTCACTGTGATGGCGTCAATTATAGGTAATGTCTACTTGATTCCTGTGTGTCTTTATGTCGTCAGCTCTTCACCACCATTAAGTCATCGGATAAATCCTGAACTAGATGGCGGCATCTCACCATTCGTCGTTATCCGGATAACTCATAAATTGGACCGGGCTTCTTGATTGGGCTTAGCTTAATGGGCCTTTGGATTGGGCCACTCGAAAAAACTGATTGGGCTAAATTCATTGGGCCTAATTCGTTGGGCCTGAAAGATTGGGGTTAACAGATGCCTCCCTCGCGCAATTTGTCTGATTAGCATTTTAAGACAAATCTGCGCGTTTGAATCATAAGCCTAGCCCATTAGGCCCATTCCCAAAAACCGTAGTTGGCTTCTATAAAAAGCCACCTCTTCCTTAGGTCAAAAATTTTTTGGGCATTTTTTTTTTTTTGAAATTCTTCTTCCCTTTCTCTCAAACCGCCGATCGCCATCATCCTTGAAGGAAGGTTTCCACCCGTTAAGGTGCGCCGCCGCTGCTTCGGAGAATTGCCGCCGTGTTGAGTGCAACTGATCCGTTAGGCTCGACATCTCCGCCGCCGGGCTGCTCAAGCGCCGCCGTTGCCTTGGATCGCCGCTAGGATCCGGACTGAGGAGAGTCGACACCATCGCTTGGATCCGCCAGCCTTGACAGGAGGGCCTCCAGCCGCCAGCGAACCCTGCCACAGACGGGCGCTGCCATTCTCACCAGCCGCCAACTCATCTCGTCGCCGGCTCGAGGAATCCGCCGCCAGCTTAGGAGAACGACGCCAGGTCATCTCGCCGCCAGCTCGAGAAACCCGCCGTCAGCTTGAGGAAACCGCCGCCAGCTCACCCGGCCGCCAGCCCCTGCTGCGCCGCCAACGCCTGCTGCCAGCCTCCACGAGCCGCCAATCTCGTCCGGCCGCCAACTACCTCGGAGCCGCCAACTGAGTCGCCGCCAGCATCATCCGGCCGCCAGCCTCCGGCCGCCAGCACTTCCCTCACGGGCCGCCAGCCAACCTCACTCGGCCGCCAGCATCTCCTCACGGGCCGCCAGCCATCTCGCCCAGCCGCCAGCTCACCCCGGCCGCCAGCCTCACCTTGGCCGCCAGCTCTTGCGCCGCCAAGCACGGGCCGCCAGCATCTCTCCGGCCGCCAGCCTTGATCACTTGGGCCGCCAGCTTCTTCTAGCCCGAGCCGCCAAGGGACGTCTGCAGCACCGCCACACCAACTCAGCGCCGCCAACACCGAGAGAAAAAACGCCGTCAGATCAAACACCAGCTGCCAGCGCCTTGTCGAGCCGCCAGCATTGCCCGGCCGCCAGCATCGCCCGGCCGCCAGCCTCGCCTGCCGCCAGCATGCCGGCCGCCAGCCTCGGTTGAGTGTCGCCAGCCTCGCGCTTCGGCCGCCAGCATCGCCCAGCCGCCAGCATTGCCCGGCCGCCAGCCTTGCCCGGCCGCCAGCCTCGCCTCGGCCGCCAGCGTGGCACGTGTTGCCGCCATCGGTCGCGCGCTGCCAGGTCCGACAGCCGCCCTAGTCCTCGGGCGCCATCGCCTCATGCCCAGGCACCAGCCTCAACTAGCAACTATTCGGCCTCCAAGGCCGCTGTTGATGGCGTTCCATGGCTACTATCCAGGGTTTTTACCACCCAAGGTTATTGCATTGGTCACCACCCTTAGTTCGTCTTCCTTTTTATCATGTTTCAATTTCTCAAAAGAAGTCTCGTGTGTTGGTAGACGCTTCTCATCTTGTTCCTCAATAAACTTTTCCAAGCGGGCCGCTTTCTCGGCCAGCTGGGCAAGATTAGTGGAATCATGCACAATTAAACGTTTTTTTAGTTTTGGCAACATATTCGCCACTGCAATATTGGCTATCTCCCTATCAGGGACTGCTATAGTACATCGACCCTTAAGCCGCTGCAATCTGTTAACGAAAGTGTTTGCCGTCTCATCGGTAAACTGTTTAGCACTAGTAAGATCTGCAAGACTAACCTGTGACAGAGGGGTATAGAATCTGTCGTGGAACGCCCGCTCAATCTCAGCCCAGTTTTGTATGGAGTTAGGCCGCAGAGAAGCAAACCATACGAAGGCAGGTCCAGTTAGGGATGAACTGAACAACCTTAGCTTCAGCCAATCATTGGCTGCTGCCTCGCCACATTGGGCAGTGAATCTGCCCACATGTTCCACGGTGGACTTGTCGTCGTCCCCGGAGAATGTAGTAAACTCGGGCATTTTGAAGCCCTTGGGATATGGCTGCATGGTGTCTACCCAATCAGGGTATGGCTTCTTGTATGTGGACCGTTCCATCAGCCTTAGCTGAATCCCAAAGTGTTGTTGTATCATATCTGCTAACACATGGGGTGATACCACTGGTGCCTGTGTGGGAGGCATCGCGGCTTGAGGAGTATGAGCCGCCATGGCGGCTTGAGGCGCCGCCACCTGGTGGGTAGGGATGGTGGCAGGATGAGCCGCCATCTGTTGAGCAGGTATGGCGGCCTGAGTATGAATTTGTGGGATGGCGGCTGGGCCACCTTGAGTCGCCACTTGATATAGTGGATTGGCGGCTGGTGTGTAGATATTGGCATGTGGTGATGCTGCCACTCCAAATGGTGTGTGAGGCGTCGTCACATGGCGTGGTACCCCAGGGATCGCTGTGTAGCTCGATCCAGTATTTGGCATCAAATAACTTGACGCAGCATAGGTCGGCATGGGAGATGCCGCATATCCAAAGTTATGCATAGGTGCCGCATGAGTGGAAGCATATGGAAATGGAGGCAGACTGGCCAGCCCTGTGGATTCAGATAACAATGGCGGCTGGCTGAGTATTGTCCCCCAAGTCCTTTGGCCGCCATATAGCCCCGGACCTGTAATGTTTGCTGGCATAGTCATGCCACTTGAGGACCCTTCCTGCTGAGTACGCAGGGATCCACAGATTTTATCAGTTTGATCGGCCATGGCAGGCCGCAATACATCCATAAGGTGCCTCGTAAGTAAAGGCATGAATTAAGCCATCGATTCAGTCATCGATAGCCGTATTTGTTCCGAAAAGGTTGGGACTTGCATCATCCCCTGCGGTGGTTGGGAGGTAGTCGTCGTATTATCGACGTTCTCAAACGGTGTTCTTACTGGAGTTTCTTCATGTAGCGACATTTCTCCAAATCTTTGTGTTAAATCCCTCACTACTCGTCCAGATCTAAGTTGCATACACTTCCAAGCGGATATGGTTTCCACTTCGCGTCCCACTGGGCGTGCCAATTTGTTAACCAAGAATTTTTTTATTCAATATAGTTTGAAGATGGTTACAAGGATTGAGGAGAATTACAAGAAAAACTTAAGAAAGCAGTAAAGAGAATGAAAATTGCAGAATTGAAGAACACTGAAAAAATAACTTGCAGAAAGAAAATGACAATAAGTAAAATATGAAAAGTGCGTCCTCTTAGGGTGTGTGTAGATGTCCGACTAAAACCGGTGCCACTCATATATATAGACGCCTCAACCCTAGGGTGGCTGCACTGTCTTGGAGGCTATCGGATCTTCTCATGAGGAAACTCCTTGATCCACTCACTGTGATGGCGTCAATTATAGGTAATGTCTCCTTGATTCCTGTGTGTCTTTATGTCGCCAGCTCTTCACCACCATTAAGTCATCGGATAAATCCTGAACTAGATGGCGGCATCTCACCATTCGTCGTTATCCGGATAACTCATAAATTGGACCGGGTTTCTTGATTGGGCTTAGCTTAATGGGCCTTTGGATTGGGCCACTCGAAAAAACTTATTGGGCTAAATTCATTGGGCCTAATTCGTTGGGCCTGAAAGATTGGGGCTAAGAGAAGTCAAGGCCTTATCGTGTTATCAGTTCTTGAGAATGGAAGATCTTGCCGAGTTTCCTACTGTACTGTCCCACATTGAGTATTGGAGAATACATCAGGATCAGGGCTTCAGTTTTTCAACATGTTGAATTGCTTAATTTTAACAACACATAGGATTGTTGAAAATACGTGGTTGCTGCAGGATGAGGAAATTAAAATGGGACGGCAAGCGTAGCTAGACCATATATTGAACTCAGATGCAGTCTACAAACATAGGTTCCTTTTCTCGTCTTTGGATTTGGAAGACAAGTGAGTACGTAGTGGACTGCATCAGGTCGGAGAAATAATCTAACCAAGCGCACCACCACTGTGATGATCCTTACAGCTTGAATATACAGTTACAGTTCCAGGCCACGGTTACTGAGATGTCATGTAGGGGGACAAAGACTAAATGTAGCCCTCTAAGCAAGTGTGCACCAATTTGGCTGTCGAAATTTTATTTTGTGGCGCCTTGGTACAGTTGTAAGAAAACTGATAGTACATTCTAAAATGGCATTTAGTTAAAGTGAACTGCGGAGTACTAATGATTATGCTGGGATGTTCATTTTAAGAACATTCCCAAAATGGACAATCTTTCTTCCCAGGAATATACAGACATACTATAATAATACACGAGAATTGTCGCTTCAAAAGTAGCACACGACTACACGTGTACACGACTGTGAGGCAGTGGCCAGTCTCCTCTCGGGCTCTCCTGATGCGAGTCACGGTTTAATTACAACTTCTATTTATGTTTTGGGCTTGAAAAAAGCATGTTTTAGATTTATTTATTGGGCCTAATTTACTTGGCTGAAATTGTTAACTCAATCCAACCGTTTTTTATTTTTTTTATTTTACTTTAGTGGGGAAGGAAACCTCAACTGTAATATTGGAAGATATTTATTCATCTCCTCCAATATCTTTTTTTTTTTTTTTGTCTTTTCGTGGAGCCATTAAAGTCCTGAGAAAAGGGTGGTGGGAGCTCATGCCACGCAAATTACAAACTTATATTATTTGTAAGTCCCAACCTCTCTCCTCCAATAAAGAACTGGGTGGGGATTCGAACCCAGTTGGGGACTTACCACTAAAATAAATCACAACCTCTCTCCTCCAATATTTGAATCTACTTGTTGGTTAGAACTTATATTGTTTAATTTAACTATTATCGTAAGTAACCCGTCGAGACTCGACGGGCATAACTATATATTTTATATAATATATATATTTATATTATATAAAGTTGTAATAAATTATATTTTAGGTAATAAAAAATGTGTAATGATTTTAAATTACATATGATGATATAATTTAATTATTTTTAAAACTAACAAATAAATCATATTATACCGTATTCTTTAGTATATGTGGTTTGTCCCATATAAAATTAATAGATCAATAAAATAAAAAATATTTTTATTTAATTTGAAAATTAAAAAAAAAAAGATAAAACAAAATTTAAATATAAGTATCAAGCATAATATGAAAAATTCCCTCACAATTTGTTGAAAATTTCATTGCTGAAAATCCCATTGATAGGGGCTAATATAGCACTATCTTTAATTTAAAAATGTCTGAATTTCAAGTGGTGCAATTTATATTTATATACGTACTCTAAAAAATTGTCTCTATAGGATCATTCGTAGAGTTTATAAGAATGTCATCTGGAAATGTTAAATCTGATTGTACATCTCCAAAATCAATATCAGTTTTACCATCACCTATATCAACTATATATTTTGCAAATTTTCTATCATAAATAAATTTCATTATAAATAATATTTCTGGTGCTATCTTGAGTTAATCATTCTTAATTGCATATTAATACTTTGAGCCATATCTTGCTAGTGACACGAAATATTGTAGCATAACTGTTCATGGCTAAAAACAGGTTTTGGAAGATAAAGTCTAACATTTTTTAAAGATTGACATTGACTTTTGTTAGTAATCACTGCAAAACAAACTGCAAGTGATAATTTTCTCATATGAAATTGAATGGGAAATTTGATTAAATAAAATGGGCTTTCTACCACTCAAGAATTTTCCACTTTCATTGTTTCCCGAAAATTAGTTTAACCTCAATTATATGATTCCGCATCTTGGATACTATCAACCTACTTTCATTACATAATTTATTTGATGGATCTATATTTCTAAAAAGCATGACTATACAACCGTCATTCAACTATATTTCATGATTCGGTAACCAGAACAATTAGTCGTGTTTAGATATTCCAGCAAAAATAATTTACTGGCATTATCTATGCTTTCATCATCTTGACAGATATTGTTAAAACTGACATATATATACATTTTCATTTGCATACATAATACTATGATGTAATGATTGATCGTATCAACAATTTCATTGGTAGGGGTTAATATATAGTAAAAATATTTGGATTTGAAGTAGTGCAGTTTATATTGGTATAAGTACTCTCAACCGTTGCCGCTATTGGATCTCCCGTAGAGTTAATAAAAGTATCATCTGGAAATGTCCAATTTAATTGTACATCTCCAAGATCTATACAGGTTTACCCATTACCATCACCTACATGAAGTATTCATTGTGCAAATTTCTATCAATATAATTTTCATTGTAAATAACATTTATTGTAGTATTTTGAGTTAATACTTCGAGTCCCCTCTCTCCAGTGACACGAGATATTGCAATATATCAATGACATGGGTAAAAACTGATTTTTGAAGATAGATTCATCCTTATTTAAAGATTGACATTGACTTTTATTATTATTATTTTTAATAGTCATAATAAAACAAACTGCAAGTGAAACTTTTTTCCTCTGAAATCAAATGAGTAATTTGGTTAATTCAGACGGGCTCATAATCATTATACCAATCAAGAATTTTCATCCAAAATATTGAGCTTTGTTTCATTGTAACTGGGTAAGTATTTTCATGTAGAATTCTGGTCACAATCTAGTGGAATATCAAATCTAGAATGTGTAGTCCTACCTCTTGGAAGGAGTAGGGGTGCTATTCCACCGGATGCTACAGGCAGAACAATATCACATCTACCATGAAGGACTAAACATAATATTTTCTAGATAAATTATCGATAAATGTCTTGTCAGTTCCACCACGTAAAGAAAAAAATTATCAATCTTCATCACTATCAACTACAAACATTATTTTATTATAAACATTGTTCTGCTCATCAATCAACAAAGGTAATACCTTAGCATGATCCGTCTTCATTTATTCTTTAATATAATATGTCTCATCTAGTATCAATAAATTATCGGGTTCAGTTAGGGTGCGATTGCCCATTTTGACTTGATGTGTTGCGGTGCATCAAGTCCGTTGATTCAATTTGCACATTGATGGATGAGATTAACTTGAAGGTTAAAATAGTAAATTTGTTAGATTTAATTTTGTTAACAAACAATTGATCGTCTCTTCAGTCTACTTTTACTCTATTTTTTCTCTACACATTTCAATATCATCAATCGATCTTACATAAACTCCAATTTACTTAATTATGCTGCAATATATATATATATATCTCTTTGAACTTTTCATGAAAACGTACCTAAAATGTTCGAGTCGCTGAATTGTTGATGAAAACGTCGCTGAATTGTTCATGAAAAGATTGTTGAATTGTTTCTGGCATCATCGATGAATTGTTCATGAAAGCGTTGCTGAATTGTTTTTGGTGGCATCGCTAAATTGTATACGGTAGCATCGCTGAATTGTTCTTGATAGTGTCGTTGAATTGTTCTTGGTGTAGTCGCTGAATTCTTTTAGGTAGGCTCACTGAAATATTATTTGGTAGCATCTCTGAATTATTTTTGGTAACATCGCTCAATTGTATGTGGTGGCATCGCTGAATTCTACAAGGTACTGTCACTAAATTCTTCTTGGTGTAGTCGCTGAATTCTTTTAGGTAGGCTCACTGAAATATTTTTTGGTAACATCACTGAATTATTTTTGGTAACCCCGCTGAATTGTATGTGGTAGCATCGCTGAATTCTACAATGTATTGTCGCTGAATTATTCTTGATGTAGTGGCTGAATTCTTTTAGGTGAGGCCACTGAAATATTTTTTGCTAGCATTACTGAAGTAATTTTGGTAACATCACTGAATTGTATTTGATTGTGTCGCTGAATTATTCAATGTAGCATCGCTGAATTCTTCAATGTTGAATCGCTGGAATATTTTTGATTGCATACCAAAATTATTTTTGGTAACATCGTTGAAATGCTATACACAATAAATTTGTTATATTATTTACTAAATATTCTTGATCATATATATTGATTACCAAATATTTGATATGATTTACTAAATATTAGATTGATAACATACTAAAAATAGGGTTATATCTTCCGTTACATATTTTGTTGGACAACTTTACCCTTATCCATTTACAACCCTTGGATTTGAAATCAATGGTCCAGATTTCCGCCTTGATGTGCTGCGGATTTGTTCAATCGCACCCTAACTAAAGCGTAAATTATCTGTTTCAGACGTTAAAATTCCATTCATTACCAGCATTTCAGAGAAAATTTTTTAACTTATAGAATTTACAACATTTATATATATTTGTTTTCCTCATTAAAAATTTGTTAAAATATAGATTAATGAATTACTTCATCCGTCTTTTTAAGTGTTACACTTTCTTTTTTTGGGTGTTTGGAAATAAATGTTACGTTATTGTATTCAGAATGTTTTGAAGATTAATAATTTACTAATTATACTTAAATTATTAATTTTTTAATATTCATTAAAATAAAACTCAAAAGGAATAAAGTCAAAGTGACTCATCTTATTTTATTTATTTAATTATTGTAATTCTTCAACTAAATTAATTTTATTACATACCTTAAATTCATGTCATTTCCTAGTATTACACTTATTATAAAATGGAGGGAACGTTTCTTAAAAGATAGATAAAAAAATTCAATTTTCCTTATTTATTTATATATAGATCTATTCGCATCCCAATATAATAACTCAATATAAACTCTTTATACATTCGATTGTTTTATTTACAATACTATATTTTACGAAAATAATTAATTTACTCTAAACCAATTATCCATAAAATATGAGTTTTCACAATTCCCTTAACAATAGTATATTTTTTTTTATTATTTTCAATATAATAAGACATATATAAGATTTATATTATTTATTATATATTTATATACAATTATAATAATATAATTATAAAATATAGTTTTTAACGATTAACAACTATATAATTGTATATTTATTAGGAGAAGTGATATATTTTTGTGAAAACATGGTCTGTATATACAAATATTTTCCATATATTCATTAATGTATATTTTAATAATATAAAATCCATATATGCATTGCAAATTCCATATAAATTTGAAATTTCAAATTTTTTAAAAACATAAAATTGTGGGAACTCCATGTCAATTGGAAATTAAATATCTTTTAAAAAAAATTGGGATTGCCATATACACATTAATATATCATGAATAAATAAATATGATGTGCAATGTATATTTTGATTACATCATTTACATCACCAAAAAAAATTATAATCAAAATTGAGACCAAACCTACACAAAATTACCAAAATTAGTAAATTGAAAAATGCAACATAATATAGATATAATAAAATATACAAAATTTAAAATCTTTCAAATCTTTTTTAAAAATGAACATTGTGGGAATTCCATATAAATTGAAAAAATTCATATATTTCAAAAATTGATAATCTATAATGAATAAATAATAAATAGATAAATAATGCGAAAATCTAAAATTAATAAATTAAAAAATACAAAAATTTATAAAAATTAGAAATTTGAAATGGAGATACCACATTAAATATAGGATGGGTTGTTCACTAATGCTTTAATATATTTATAGATAATAAAAAATTAGTTATACGTTTAAAGTAAATAATAAATTTTAGTCATTTGATTAAATAAGAGAAAAAAAAAGTGATAACATGCTCTTGTCACAACATTATAGTCTTATTGTAAAACTAATTTTAATAAGAGACTAAAGATGATAAATATAGCCTGAATACTATATTACTTCATCTGTCCACTTGAAATGTCCCATTTTATTTCTGCACACGATCCAATGCATTTTTTAATTATTAATGTCTTAAAATATATACAATAACTAAAAGTTATATAAAATATATATTTTAAAACTATACGATTAGACGAATCTAACAAGACCAAACCCGACTATTTTTTTTAAACATATGATTACAATAATACTGAGTCAAAATTGAACAATGAACAATGTCAAGAAGTCAAACGGAACGGAGGGAGTATATAGAAAATAGTATATAGAAAATAGTATTTTTTAATTGATTATGAAATAGAATAATTTTTTAAATAAATGTTTTATTAATTTTAAAATAATTTAATATACCTTTCTTTATTTTAAAGTTAACAAATTACTGATTCAACAATTTAATTGCCGATTTCACACTTTAACGTCTGAAATTATAAGCTACCCAAAAGATAAGGGACTAAACTGCAAAATCCCAAAGGGCCATGGTATACCGTCGTATATATTTTTCCAAACTCGAAGGTCTCTTTTTCAATAGCGGGCGTAAATATATATACACACACACATAAAAACCGCATCGTTTTCTCTCTACAATCCCCTCTGCTCTGTCTGTCTCTCCCCTACAAAAACTAAAACTTCAGTCTTATGAGAGAACTCACAACTCCCTCCAATGTATATAATCCTTAATTGAAAGGAAGAATTCAAATTCAACCCCAATTTTATCCCTTTTTCTTTGTTAATTGATGCCCTTTTTGAATTCCATATAAAAAAAGAGATATATACAGTGATTTTTCTTGGGCAAGATTGTCTTGAATTGGATCTTTATTCTCCTCTTTACCTCAGTTGCAATCCCATTGTCCCTTCTCTGGCGCCACTTGGTTGCAGGTAAATTTATCAATTTGGAACCCTAGGGGAGGGGAAGCTTGAGTATTTACCTTCTTGGTGTCGGGGAGTTTGTGTGGGCATTTATTTATGTTGTAGATTAGATCTTAAATTGGCTGAATTCCTAAATTTTGTTGTGTTGTAATTGTTTCTTGTGTTGTTCTTTGCAGTGCTTGATGTGGCGCTTTAAATTTTAGGGTTTTGTATTCCAATGCCACAGTTTGACGCGCATGGGAGATTCGTGGTCAGGGTTTTGGAATTTAAAGTTTTTGGTTAGCGTGGGCAGAGAACTTGAAAAGTATACTTCTCTTTGTTGCCTTTTCCCCCGGTTGCTTATTTTAATTAAGTTTCACATCATATCTCTGTGGAATCTGTACAATCGTAATGTAAGTGGATTTATTGATTTGAATGGTCCTAAATGTTTGTACATTGTTTCTAATTGCTTTTGCAATTTTATGGCCAATTCTAATTGTAAGTATGCTCTTATGTTTGGTAGAGAGTGTTTGTAACATAGATTTATGCATGTGGTCAATGATGATATTAAATTATTTGTTCAAAGTGGGCAGTGCCGAGTTGCAAGATCTGTCCACACAGTAACTGGTTTAAATAAAGAACTTGTAATCTTCCAAAGATGATGTTAGAATCTTATATCTAAGCTCCTTAGAAGCCAAGGAGTTCCTGGTGTATTTTTCAAATCCTGGGCAAGACCATAATTTGAACAACCTCCTGTTTATGTATAAGAAAACAAATAACTAATTCATCATACCCATATAACTACCACTTTACTAGTTAAACTCATTAATTAGTCCATTTTTCCCAAATTACCCTATGAATTATATATTGCTACACATCAAAAAGGAACCTTTGTCTTTAACAATAACAAAAAGGGATTAACACAAAGCAATTTAATTAATTTTCCTCTAAAACAATACAGAGGTAGTATGCTATTTATAACAACCATTTTTAGCAACTTAATGCTATTCTTCACCCAAAGACTTTAACAGTGCATAATACAATGACATCTTATAATGCACAAATCTTATAAAGGTTACCAACACACTTCCTTTCTATGCTGTCACGTCTCCTTACTTGATGCCGATAACCATTTGTCTTCACAATGTGTTGTTTTGAAGTTAGTGCAAAACCATATGGATGCATAAATAATTCTTCGAGAGTAATATATGTAGATCATAGTCTTTGGATGCAAATTTCAACTGCTTTTGTGCTCGCCAACCTTTTTCAGGTCATATGGCTCTTCGAAAATATGTTCCCACTGGCAACTCGACTTCAGTCAACATTAAATCGCTGACTTTCTCCAATAAGGGAAATGGAAAAGCCAATGAAGCAGGCATGCAGAAAAGATCTGTTGAAGCTGATGTGGATGTTGATCTCAGAGAGGTGTATTTTCTGATTATGCATTTCCTCTCGGCTGGACCATGCCAGAGAACTTGTGGGCAGTTGTTGAATGAACTTCTGGAGCACCAACTTTTACCTAGAAGATATCATGCGTGGTATTCACGTAGTGGGATGCACAGTGGAGAAAACAATGATGATGACATATCATTTCCCTTGAGTTATAATAAGTTGGTGGAGAGGTAACGATGTCGGTCTAAAATATGATGCTATCACAACTACCCTACTACTGGACACAATAACATACTTCTTGCCATGGAATGTAGGGGTCTTTTGTGGTTCAATAAATGTATCTAACATTAACATCTATCCGTGTTTGTGTGTGGTGGTCAGGGGGTGGGGTGCTGAGCTCTTGTCTTAACCCATGACAGCCATTGTTTTTGATAATTGTTGGGGTGGTGTTGGGTTTTAAACTTCAATTTTAAATCAATTATTGTCATCTGTCTTTTTGGTAATAGTACTACTTATGGTTTTAGGAATTCTCACGTTGAAAAAGATCATTTAGTGAAGCTTCTGAAGCAGTTAATCCTAGGTGCTGCTGCTCCTACACAAGGGTTGATCAATGGAAATGCTCCCAATGCATCTATGGTTCCTACTCTCATGGGAACTGGGTCATTTTCCCTTCTGGCAAGTATGTAACTTGATGATTTAATGTGGTAGTTTCGTTCTTATTTAGCATGTTACGCTCCACTTCATTCTTATGTGGTACTTGCTTTAGGGCTATATTTACCAAAAGAATAAGATGAATTGTTTAATTTTAATTAATCTAATTATAAAGTAAACATGACCTCAATTGACTAGCTAGTTTAAAGGATATCAGAAGAGGGTCTGGCTAAAGTGCAATATAAAATCGATTCTATGTTACTGTTTCATGTTTGCGACAGGGTAATTAGAGTAGATTGAGTGGTTCTTCTGTGTTATAGTTAGTTCCTTGGAAATTTCTGATAGTTCACCCATGTTCAAGGTGATCATCACTCACGGGACAAGAAAGATAAACATCCTCCCAGGTACTTGCAATGGCCTCACAGATTGGCAGATCAAGTGCGTGGGTTAAGCTTAAGAGAAATTGGAGGTGGTTTTCCAAGGCATCATCGTGCACCATCTACTCGTGCTGCTTGTTATGCAATTGCAAAACCATCCACTATGGTGCAAAAGATGCAGAATATCAGAAGTGTCAGGGGACATAGGAATGCTGTTTATTGCGGTAACTTTTCATTTCAGGCTATGTTTCTCATTAGATGTTAGTGAAAATAATCCTACATAATTAGAGTGCTTTCATAGTGATCTGATATTGCTCTCTTGGATGATAAAACATTCTGTGACACATATTCTTGATTTACTTTGGTGCCATGTGGATTTACCTTTTAAATTGTTTGTTATATTGTTTCAATAATGTCTGCTTTTGTTTGGTAATCTAGGAATTAGAAGCTTCTGTTTAAGTGGTCAATGGTCATAATACCCTAATTTGTACTTGATGGAGTATACTTTCTTCCCTTTTTTTTTTTTTTTTTTTTTTTTTTTTCTTGTGTGTGTGTGTGTGTGTGTGGGATGTTCAGTTGGTAGCCTAATTCTGAGAGGGAAGACCTGAAAAAATGCCAATAAAAACCTACTTAAAAATTAAAATTACATTTAAATTTATCTTATAATCGGACTGTTAATTTTATTTAATGGAGACATGTGCTTAATTAAGTTGACCCCCATAGTATGATGGCTTGGATGATGATTATGAACTGGTAGAATCATTGTACTAATTTTAATTTGTAAATCATGCATTTTTTTTTACTTTTTGCCACTTGCCATTTTTATGTGCATACTCAAAATGCTTGCCTGCAGCTGTATTTGATCGGTCTGGGAGATATGTCATAACTGGTTCTGATGACCGTCTAGTAAAAATTTGGTCAATGGAAACAGCATATTGCTTGGCTAGCTGCCGAGGTCATGAAGTGAGTAGAAGATTTATGTATTTATTGAGGCAAACCTGTTTGCATCCCTCTTCCCATCAATTATATTTTGATTTCATTAATTTCTTGCTTCAAGGGTGACATAACTGACCTGGCTGTTAATGTAAACAACTCTCTAGTGGCTTCTGCCTCTAATGACTGCATAATTCGAGTTGTGAGTTCCCTTTTCTGTTTTTCGTTCATTTTCCCCTAATTTGTCTGTTTAGCATAATGATATATGTTTCTTAACACCAGTGGCGCCTACCTGATGGATTGCCAATCTCTGTATTACGGGGTCATACAGGAGCAGTCACAGCTATTGCATTCAGTCCAAGAGCAGGCTCTTTCTATCAGCTCTTATCGTAAGTCTTTTCATGCTTTTATTACTCATGTTGTTTGACCTTGTACTTGAATTTCAGTATAAATTGGGGTTCAGATATATTTTATTTCCTGTGTTGACATTTTGTTTTATTCACACCAATTAACTCGAAAAGTTCGATGTTAAGAACCCCGCATGCACACAAGTGCATTAATATAATGTATATGAAATGTCACCTAAGTTTCTTTGCAATATGTGGTCAGACCTGAATTGAAGTACCCCTTGAAAAATATGTGCAGATTGTGTTTCCTATTTTATGTAAATATGACGCTGTTTTGGGTTGATCTCCATGAGAACCACAACATTAGAGTAAAAACTGGTTTTGGAAGATCAATGGACCTCTCACTGCATTTCAAAATTTTGATGGAATTTGAATGTAGGTTTTACTTTTCTTTTCTGTCTTTATTTTTCTTCTATCTTTTTCCTTTTTTTTTTTCCTTTTTTTTCAAAAATCTTTTTAAGTATCCACGAACTCTTGATTTTAATCAATTATTTCAAGTACAAGTTCAGGCACGCTTGCTTCAGTTTTATCTTATTTCTGTATTAAGTAATATTTAAGTTACCTCCTGTGCCAATATACTGAAAAAGCTGATCTTGTCAACCACCGTTATGGTTCCATGGTTTGCTGGACGGGTGATTAAACCTTATGTTCATGACTTTCATGTCTTTCAGTAACTTAACATATGTTTTGCCTTGGGCCTTGTCAGTTCTCACTAATTTTTTTGGTTTTGTATTTCTGTGGCAGGTCCTCGGATGATGGTACTTGTCGAATTTGGGATGCTCGATATTCCCAGTTCACTCCAAGAATATATGTACCAAAACCTTTAGATTCTCTAGCTGGTTGGTTGATGAATAAATTAATTTCATTTTTTTTATTTATTTAACTTTTAGATTGTTAGTATTGCTTGTTAATTAATTTGACTGGTTTAGGGAAAAACAATGGTGCTTCCTCCAGCACCATTCAACAAACCCACCAGATATTCTGTTGTGCATTCAATGCTAGTGGAACGGTGTTTGTCACTGGCAGCTCAGACACTCTTGCAAGGGTATAGTCATTTTTGAGTTAATTATTATGTGAGCTCATCAACCTGTTGTTTCCTGAATAAAAACTCATCTATGATGTAGCATAAGGATTTGATGAAATATACTTATATTTTCTGAATATGTATTTACCCAATCACAATAGAGCCCACATGCTACTCTTTTGGATGTTGCAGTGATAAAGTCCTTTTTATCCAAATGGGTCGCTGGTGTTTGCAGGTATGGAATGCTTGTAAATCCAATACAGATGATTCAGAGCAACCTAGCCATGAAATAGACATTTTAGCAGGTCACGAGAACGATGTAAATTACGTGCAGTTCAGGTTTGTCTGAATTAGTACCTTTTCTCTTGAGTTTTATAGGCTTCTATGTGCTTATATTTTTTCCTTGAAAAAGTGCAGTGGCTGTGGGGCGGCTGCACAGTTTTGTTCATCTGATATATCCAGGGAAGACGCACTACCAAAATTCAGAAATACATGGTTTGTTTATCATCAATTGTTATTATATAGACTACATAATTTTTCTTCTTCTTCCTCCTCCTCCTCCTCCACCTCCTCCTTTTCTTTTGTCTAAAGGCTTATGTATAGAAAATACAAATATTTCTTATGTTCTACATGTTTAATGGTTAGGATAGAGTATTTTATGTTTTATTTGTCTGAAGAATTTGTTGCCCACTTCATTCAAAATTGAATTGAGCAAGTTTTGGTTTATTTTCAGGCTTAATCATGATAACATAGTCACCTGCTCTCGTGATGGAAGTGCAATAATTTGGATACCAAGATCACGTAGATCACATGTGAGTTTATATGATGTAGAGAATTTATAGTTTGAGCTTTCATACATGAATCAGACAATTAAATTTTGTTCATGAAACCGTTTGTCTCAGGGAAAGACTGGGCGGTGGATACGGGCATATCATCTGAAAGTTCCACCACCCCCAACACCACCTCAGCTTCCTCGAGGAGGTCCCCGCCAGAGAGTTCTTCCCACTCCCCGTGGTGTAAATATGATTACATGGAGTCTGGATAATCGTTTCGTTCTTGCAGCTATAATGGGTATGTTGCACACGTCTTGTATCAAATTGTTTGGCATGATTGGCATGTATTGCATTGCCCTCTCTGGAAATTCTCAAATTTCCAATTATCAGCTGCAGAAACCTTTTATTTGAAGAATCTTCTACTGTGATGAGGTTAATTGCTAATTATATGAATGAAATATGGCTTTGTGGATATATTTGTGAGGTTATCGTTTATATTGCCTCTCTCATTGTTTGGTTTCTAAATGTTTAGTATATATGTGTGGGATATTCAGGAAGAAAAATGAGTTTCTTGATCTGATACATTTTATGAATTAGAATGCACCTATGACCTATGTCATGTCTTGACAGTTGGCTATTACCTAGTGTTTTCTTTCACGTGCTATTCTCTTAATTCTTTGTATATATGCCTTCTGTATATATGGCTAAATATATGGTGTCATACTTGGTACTTCGATTATTTCCAGATTGCAGAATATGCGTGTGGAATGCTATTGATGGTAGCTTAGTGCATTCCCTGACCGGTCATACTCAATCTGTAAGTCAGTTATCTTCGCATGACCCATTTGTATTATTCTTATGCTCTGATGGTCATTTTATTGTTGTTTAATGTAGTCAGTTTATCCAATTGCTCCATCTAATGACTTGGCTTTTGGTCTAAGTTTTTATGTGCTTTTAGGGACCTTGTGGCTAAATAAAAAAGCAGAGGTCCTCTTTGGATTTCATCATTCTACCCGTGTCTCCCCCCTTCTCACTTTCTGATAAATTATTTCTTAGGCCACGGTAAACTGTATAATTATAAGTAAAGCATGATGAAGTGGTAGAAAAGGAGCAATAGCACCTCAAAGTAGATAAGTGAATGTAATCTATACCTTAAATTTCTATGCCAAAAAATGAATTAACTAAAATATCAAGATTCCGCATTATCAAAAGGGCCTCAAATGGTCATTTACCTTGACCACTCTTAAAGATTTTTATTGACAAGATATTTGCAATTATTATATTATTGTAAAGGCATATAAAGATCATAACTGTTGTAATTTACTACAGTATCATAAATCAGTTGGGCTGACGTGGACCCCAACTTCAATAAGTAGAAAATTGAAAAAGAATCTTTCTAAACAAATTCGTTCCAAGATCTGAAAATGGGCCAAGTATTTTTTTAAAAAAGTAATAACTTGGGTTTGAGCCTCCTCATAGAGGGGTGGGCCTGGGCTGTTGCCCCTCCAGCCATGTCCTTGGGCCATCCCTTAACTTCAAACTTCAGTGAGGAAAAAGCAACAAGGTCTTTCTGAAGATTGAGTGAATTTAAATTCTTGATTGCATTATCATGTTTAATAATGATGTGAGAGATTGCAATATATGAGTTCTATATTTTTCAAATGAGTACTTAGTCATGTTGTTGCAAGTCCAGTTTCAGTCATTACCCTATTTTACGTGAGAAAGATGTGCAACCTGGCAATATATTGATTATTTTTTGGGTAATTATACTCTTCTACATGCTCATCTCTTTTCCAAATCTGATATTTTGTAGACTTATGTTCTGGATGTCCATCCTTTCAATCCTCGAATAGCAATGAGTGCAGGATATGATGGGAAAACAATAGTGTGGGATGTGAGTTTTATCTTTATAATTTGTTTACAGAGCTTCTTTTGCTGCATTTTCCTCCTCTCAGCTTGATTTCCTGTTCTGTTTTGCAGATATGGGAAGGCACACCAATCCGTACCTATGAAATTGGTCCATTCAAGCTTGTTGATGGAAAGTTTTCACCGTGAGTTTTCTAATATGGCATTCTTTATGACTCTTCTAATCCTTAGGTTTTATGTTTGTCAATGGTAATTTTTTCAAGTCTCTGTCTTTGATTGTTTAAGTCTTTTGAGTATTCTTACTAGTCCATTAAGCACAATTTCAGTCATAATTCATTTTCACATTGTTAAACATCTTCACAAGTTTGTGGTGGTTGACCGATTTTTTTTACAAAATGAGGTGTTTGGTTGTTTTATCTATATGTCTTGAAATAATGATGGTGAATTCATAATATGAAATCCGTAGTGGTTGCTTGTGTGTATAAGACCAATAAACTATTTGATAATATCCTAGTGCCTGGTGCAGTTGTTTGGGGATGTTTCAGCTATGTTTATATCTTTATCTATCTGCTTGATTTGTTGTGTGTCAGAATTAGGTAAATAAACTATTCTTGGAGGCTTGAAATCTGGCAATTTTCTTTGTAGACCTATCACATAATTATGTAACATGAAGACCGTGACTTAATATTTGAGTCCATGATAACAATATCTCATCTATGGTTTGTCAAACATGATTTTTTGATCATTCAGTGATGGGACATCTATCATACTTTCTGATGATGTTGGTCAATTATATATTTTGAACACCGGGCAGGGAGAATCCCAAAGAGATGCTAAATATGATCAGGTATTTAAGTCTACTGGCATGTTTTTAGCTTGTATTAATTATCTGATTGCTAATATAGTTACGCTCTTGCTGACAGTTCTTTTTAGGGGACTACCGGCCTCTTATACAAGATACTTATGGGAATGTCCTTGATCAGGTTTTCTTCTCTGTCCTTTGTGCATTCATATTTCTGATGACTCGGTGATACCTTACTGCTATTAATATTTAATAAACCACTAAAATGATGATTTGGTTTTGAAAGAACCCTCCATTATTGATTCATTCTCTTATATGCGATTCAATCATAATTATCAGGACCACTGTACTTTTGCTGTCCATTGTAATGTGGACACTCTTGTGTTGCACATTTATTTGTGTGCGTGCAAAACTTCATTTTAAAACTCAGGATATTTGTTGGAAGAGTTGTCTGAATATCTCTGTGGCACATATATTATTCATACAGGAAACACAACTTGCTCCTTATCGTAGGAATATGCAAGATCTCCTTTGTGATTCTGGTACTTTTCACACTTTTTCGCTGAATCCTTGATAATTTACCTGTATTCCTTCATTGATTTGTTGTTTGTCCATTGGGCTTCTGAACTGCAAATTGCAAAGGAATGATTCCCTATCCAGAACCATATCAGAGTTTGTACCAGAAACGTAGGCTAGGTGCCCTTGGAATTGACTGGCGTCCACCATCTGTTAGGTTTGCTGTTGGGGTAGATTTCAATCTGGACCCAGATTATCAGATCATCCCCCCAGCAGATTTAGATGCATTATTTGTTCCGCTACCTGAGTTTTTGGATCCAATGGATTGGGGACCAGAAGTAGATGTACATAGTGATGATAATGATTCAGAGTATGATCTAATGGATGATTACCAATCTGGAGGTGAGCCAAGTTTAGCTTCCAATTCTAACGAGCCAGAGTGCAGTTCAGAGAACAGTGAGGATGACGAGGACTCACCTAGAGATGGCATGCGTAGATCAAAGAGAAAGAAGCAGATGGTATCAGTGATCCATGCTTGCTTTGATACTTCTTAGTTTGGCTAGGTTGTGGTGAAACTGACTTAATTTTAATCGGTTTTTATTTCTTGTTTTAGGTGGAGATTGTGACATCTTCTGGGAGGCGTGTGAAGAGGAAGAACTTGGATGAGTCTGATGACAATTTAAATAACAACAGGAGTAGGAAGTCACGGAAGGCTAAAAAGTCCCGGAGTAAGAAGTCTCCATCAAAATCAAGGCCTCGGAGAGCTGCCGCCAGAAATGCTCTTCATCTGTTCTCTCGGATCACAGGAACATCTGCGGATGCAGATGTAAATGGCTCTGTTCGTGATTTGTCAGACAGTGCATCACTGTTGCAAGACTCGAGCGATTTAAGCGAGGAATCGGATTCATCATTGCAAAATGAATGGAGTGAAAACTCCAAGGGAAAAGAAATATCCTTGGATTACTCTGCCGGTGTTGAAAAGCCGCCTCCATATCCCCAATCTCAATCAAAAGCTGAAACCAGGAAGAGATTAATTCTAAAATTGCCAAAGCGTGAGTCGAGTAAATTTCTGCCTGGGCAAACATCTGGGTCTAAATGGGGTGAAGGCCAATCTTCTATTGCTGCATCATCTTCTAGAGTTCCTATAAGAATTAATGAAACGAATAGAGTTTTATCTCAGTATGAGGAATGTGGTGTTGAAGGTGATAACATGGATAAAAGGAAGATGGCAAATCCTGCCGAGAGTCATCTTAGTTTTCTTGGAGGGTGCAATTATAGCAGTTCAATTGCATGGGGAGGGGTCAGGGCGCGCACTCCTAATAAGAGGTTGAAGGTGGGAGAAACCTCATCTGCCGCTGTGCTTTCTGGATCTGGTCCAGTTATTGATCAACATGTTCAGACAGAAAATATTGTAAATAGCTGTACAGACTTGGCAAAGGAGCTTGGAACAGAGACCCAGAGTTTTGGGATCCATAATGAGGAAGGAAACATGGAAGATAATGTTCACAAGGAGGAAAATGCTCGGAGGTGCAGTGGAAGTTTGGAGGGACAGAAGAATGCTGACGAGGACTTGGCATTGGATGATGGGAAGAAGGATGGTGAAACCTCAAGGCAATTTCATGAGGTATGTAATGGTACAACGCCTCCTCTTTCCCAGGCAAATGAAACTGACAACCACTGTAAACTGAAAGATGCCAGTACTCCTCCCATTGTGACAAAGTTGAGAATAAGATCTAGTACCCTCTCAAGTAATCATCATAGTCCTAGGGAAGCTACTTTTGCTGGTCCAGCTCAGGAAAATGTCAAGTGTGATACAATATGTGAAAATACCAACGTAGAGAAGAAAGAAGATTCAATAATCCCTGCAAGTGATGACATCAGGACACCATGTTCAGATGACAAAAATGTTAATGATGTGCTAGAATCAGAGGATTTTGTCAATGGAGCTTCTTCCAGACCCTTGTTGGGAAACTCTCTGAAATTGGATTCAAATAACAGGATTATTAAAGCTGTTTATAAAAGGTCCCGTGGTAGGAATAATTTAGAGGCTGGCTCTGTTGGGATGGAGGCTAGCACCTCTGGTGTTGAAACACATAAACTTGAAAAAGAAATTGGGACTCCACCAGAAGGAACTCGTAGGACCAGGTCTATTAGATTGAGGTCAACTCCCCGAGGTCCGAACATGTCAGGAAGCAATTTCAAACTCAAGGAAACGCATGATCATTCAAAAGGTCTTTCAGTTGATGTTGACAAGCATTCTCCTAGCCCTGGTGAAGAGATCTCTTGTGAAGAACAATCAAGATCCAGGCAATCTGTCCGATTAAGATCCTCAAGAAGCAAGATAAGTAATAAGATTCAAAATTGTAGCTCCCCAAGGAAATCAACCCAAACAGGAAAAAGCTCCTGGTTGATGTTGTCTGCACATGAAGAAGGATCTCGATATATACCACAACAGGGGGATGAAGTTGTGTACCTTCGACAGGTAGTTTCTGATTGCTTTCATCTGTTTCCTTCTGTTTTTCTTTCCCTTTTCCCCTTTTGGCGATAATCAGCCCTCAACATATTTTTTTTTTATATTTCTTCCAGGGTCATGAGGATTACATGGGACATGTCAAATCAAGGAACGCGGGACCTTGGGAAAATAATAAGCAACGCATCGGGCCTGTGGAATTCTGTAGGGTTGAAAAACTCGAGTACTCAGCACATCCAGGTTCTGGGGAGAGCTGCTGCAAAATGACCCTTAAATTTATAGACCCTTCTTCTGATGTATTGGGCAAAACGTTTAGGTTGACTCTGCCGGATATGACTGGTTTCCCAGATTTTCTTGTTGAGAAAAGTAGGTACAGTGTATCAGTGGCAAGAAATTGGACCTGCCGAGATAAGTGCCAAGTCTGGTGGAAGAACGAGGACGATGAGAATGGGAGTTGGTGGGAAGGTCGAATTTTGAGCGTGAAGCCTAAATCTCCTGAATATCCTGATAGTCCATGGGAGAAGTATGCCGTGAAGTACAAAAGTGAGCCAACTGAAACGCATAATCACAGCCCATGGGAACTCTATGATGCTGATACTCAATTCGAGGAGCCCCATATTGATGATGATATTAGGGATAATCTTATTCAAGCTTTTGCCAAGTTGGAGCAGTCTGGGAACAAGGCTAAGGTAAAAGGCTTTTTCATCCATGTGAAACTATCAAATCGTGTGTTGAGCCTGAAACCATATCTTACGTATTTCTTTTGCAGGACTATTATGGTGTCAACAAATTGAAACAAGTTTCACAGAAGCCAAATTTTATGAACAGGCATGTCATTCCATCACATTAGAGTTTGCATTCCCATGAACTTCTCAGATAAAGAAATGAATCACTTGAATATTTGCAATGCATCTTCTTTTTAAAGATGAGCTTCATTTTCCATTGAAGCCAAAGGCATTTCCTCCCTGGCTCTAACAAGCGTTGAACTTTGCAGATTCCCTGTACCATTGTCTCTCGAGCTCATTCAATCTAGGTTAGAGAATAATTACTACAGAAGCTTGGAGGCGATGAAGCATGACGTTGAAGTGATGCTTTCAAATGCAACAACATTCTTTGGAAAAAGTGCAGAGGATTCAACAAGAATGAAACGGCTATCCGACTGGTTCAGAAAGACGTTCTCAACCTTATAGTTTTAAACTCTTCAACAATTTTGTAGACAGTTTAGCCTGCACCATACCCGACCCAGTGGGCTTAGGCTCTTTCGCGTGTAAATCCTTTGTTTGTCCGGAACAGTTTTCATTTTTATTTTACTCCTTGAAGACCAGAATCTTCAAGGGCTTCTTCATGGAATTAAGGTACAGGATTACCAAATTTAAGTGACCACTGATGGGGAAATTACCATCAGAAATTCATTGATGTGTAGTGTAGCTCCAGAAATTCATGAAAATTAATTTGTCTCCTCTTGTTTTACTATTTAAATATTTTTTACCTTGTGGCCCCCCCTATAGTCGTCAAGTTAATAAATTTTGAAGCTTGATGTATAGAAGGGACCCCTTCTGGTCCATTTGCCCTGATTGATGGATCGCCTAATACTTTTAAATGTTCCAACATACACTATCAAACACACAAAAAAATTATAAAATCTGCAATCATACGGAGAGAATATGAATATATTTAGTTTAAAGTAGGCATTAAGATAAGAAAGTCCTGATTTGGATCAATCAAATCATTTGTACCGACAGCCGACTGATGCACAGCATATATGGCAGCTCAAGCAAAACCATTCACCATATGGAACTTTTTATTGCAACATAAATTATACTAAATTTTTAGGTCACAAGTGTACATAACAAAGAAGCCGACCAGCACCCGAAAATGTGGTGGTCGTCGATACTTGATTGCACAAGCTGCTGCAAGTGAAGAAATCTTCCTAGGGAAGATATTAAATACTAGAGAAAACATAACTAAAGGTAGACATTGTATACGAGAACTAGAATATGCCTCTAAGAAGAGTTGCAGCAGTGGACACCGCGGCCCCTGTGATAGCACAATGCACCACCTTCTCATGGGATGGGTTCGCCGTGGTCATCGCCAGAGCTGCGCCTGTCACTGCCCCAGCCAAAGCACTATTTTTCTGAACCATAATCAAAGGACATGTTAATCCATTTTATAGACCTTCAAAAGCCTAGTCATATTCAGAATGTATCCACCATGCCATCTCTACCGGAGACGGAGCGACGACCATAAAAAAGAGATACAGATATAGTTACCCAATCATGAACTCCCCTAGCCTCTTTCAATCCATATGTAACACCCGAATACACCCCTGCTGCTAACCCTGCCATCAAAACCGGACCGTCATGCTACACATCACTACTAAGTCTCTAACAACCAAGAGTTTTTTAGGATTGATGTATACAGACGACGTACCCCATTGTAGGGACTCTTTCCCAGTGCTCTTCACCTAAATCAATATAAATGAAAGAATAAAATTATTGTCCAACTATGAAAAAGTGTGCTACATATCTACCATAACCACCAATAATCACATGAATGACCTGTTAGCTTTGTTTACATTATTTTTTCCACCAAAACAAACACACATACACAATGAACACATAAAAACAGCACCACTCTCTTCAATAACAATTAACAAGTATCAATTGGAGTATAAATTACTACAAACTAGTATCCAATAGTCGGGGCAGATGCCTGCCACTGCAATGGTTCATTCAGTTCAGATCCTCCGGCAACATTTTGTGCAAAACTTACTAAATGCGACCCTAGAATCTACAATGGTATAAATTTGTAGTGTTGGAGATTCGAACTTACCAAGGCCTCGACTGACTTGTGGTTGTCTACCCCTGCATTTTGATCAAGAAACATGGGACAATAAAATCATCTTGGAAACATAGAGCATAAAACAGATGCAAGTAGTATTAATACAACGTTTCAACTGGCAAACCAATCGTGTGAATACCTTTCAGACAAAGTTGTACATTTCCTTATCTCAGTGAATCTCAAATCACATTAGCATAACCAATTCATTATCTAGCCAATATAGTCAATACCTCTAATGTCGGGAAACCGATGTTTCTTAATCTCCTGGGGGAGTTCCTCTGTCGAATCTCCACAAGCACCTGGTTTATCGAAACTTAATAGCATCAACATTCCATTCCAAATATTAAACCAAAGAAAAACACATCAGAGTCAAAACAGCAGAATTTTGAATGTCCAAAGGCCGTCTCACTTTCTGCAGAAACAAAATAAGCCTCACGCGACACTGCCTGAATAGCTCCAATCTGCATTTATACACAAATATTAATTGAATTTCAAGTGATCAAAGTTATTAACAATGAAGAGATGGGAAAGAACCATATGAAACATCGCTTACCCCAGCAGCTTTTAGAAAGCTATCAGAAACACGGTTGAGCAAAGGGTGTCCCAGATCAAACCACCACTCCTTCCCATAGCTTTCCAATTCATCCAGATAAACTCGTGCTGCCGAATTACTCCCACTCATTTCTTGCTCTTATTTTGAAAAAGAAATGTGTTGGAATGAAAGTGCACTCAGAGGAGGAACTAAGAAGACAAAAAATAAACCAAGAATTTGATAAAGTCGGGAGCTTTTGTCATGACATTGAGAATTCTGTGTAGAGTGCAATTTAGGTGAGAGGATGACACGTGTCCTGAGTGGAGACACGTTCCCAATACGGAGACACGCGTCAGTTGGATTCCAATTTCATGGCGGTGCCCCCCCATCAACATATATGGAATTTTGATATACAAAAAAATGAGCCATAGTTGTCACAGAAGCACTTGCTGTCTTTTTAATGGGTTTTGAAATGAAGATTCGATGTTTGCTACCAGAGGGATCGAGATAGACTAGCGAGATATATCCATCGAAGCTGCCACACATCTTTCCCTCCCCACCTGGAATTCACCACCTTGCTTTTATTTTAATTCAGCTTCACAATTCGTTGAGACGAGCCCATAATTTTTTTTTTAGAAGTCATTTAAGGCCTCAAAATGGATGATTAAGAGACTTAACTACTTGGCCAAGTTACTCATCCCAGACCATAATTTGAAATATCATTATCAAATTGCAATTACCACATTGACTTCAAATTTATACATGAACAGAAAGCGAGCTCGAAACAAACATGCGTCAACTTGATTAATATAGCAGCAGCACCACCACTTTCGGAAAGATGGGGCAAAATTCTTAAAAGAACTTTAAACGACAGAACAAGATGGATTATTATAGGTTAATATCACAATTGGATAAATTGCATTTCACAATTCACAAATCAATAGTAGCTTAATAGCTTAACTGCTTGATAATGTCACAAGTAAATGAAGTAATTGATTATCTGCTATTTGTCCACTCATCAATTCAAAATAGCTTGGCTCACTTGGTTTGTTGGGAGCTTAGAGAATCAAATAAGCATTAATAATAAAAGACAACCCGCGGCTGTGAAGAGTGAATACGCTTTTATTTATTTCTTATTTTTTAAATTTCAGTGGTAAATATTAGAACCTTGATACGTACATAAATTTAATAGGACCTATATCCTAAATTGATTTGTGATTAAAAAAAAAAAAAAAAAACTCGGTACATGATTAAAAAACTCAATCAACTTCTCAAATGCGCTCAGACCAAATCATCAAGATTTGGTGTTAAGCTTCAATTCCATTACCAGGAATACCAGCGCCATTAAGCCACCCATTTTTCCAAAAACAGGCTGTTCTCAATTCTCATATAGTGGCATTTCAACCGTCCACAGTAGTATACAAACTCAGCTTATGAAAGCTGGGTAAATTTTATCTAAAAAGGGTGCAGCTTGTTTCTGCACCTTTCACCACTCAATCAGTCAATCTTCCCACTTCAGAGCACATCTAATAAATAAGCATGGACACGGAAGAGAGACACTAAATACCACCTATGAGATATTAAAGCAATAACTAAAATTCTAAAAGACTACCTCTGATTTTCATACGGTCTAACCTCTAGCCCATGGATAGCCGATGGATGAGCATTGCCAGGCGAACACAAATATTCAACAAATTAAATGAAAAATTAAACAGCACGCATCCATCCAGTAGATCCCAGTATCCCACCAATTAACAAATGGAGAAAAACATGCACCGAGACTTCACAGAGTCAAATGCAGAGTAATGACTAAATTATTCATCCATTCACAAACAAAGCATCATCCGAGAAACAGATTTTGAAAAAGATTACCAGAGGGGAATTAAAACTATAGTTCAACCAGAATACAATATAACATTGAAAAAACCAATAATTTAGTAATAATTCTAGATCAAAATTTAAAAGGCAGTCGGTCAAATTGCAGTATTATCCATTACAATCCAAAACATTCTACAGAATAATAACTAGAGATAAGAACCCCCAATCTTCACTCCCAAAAACACAAAACACAAAAAGAATTCGACCTTGCTGTATTTCAGAAGGGGGAGGGGGTTCTAAATACTGTAATTCAACTCAAATTTACTCCTCCTCACTGGCGGCTTCACCGCTCTTCTTGTTGTGCTTCCTTGCATACCTCTGATTCCTCAAAAACTTGGGATCCATCTGTCAAAATTTAGCAGCAGAAGAAAATGAGAAACTTTCCATCAGTAGAAAAAAGCAGGCGCAATCAAATCAGACGGACAGAAAAAGAATTACCCCTTTGGTGGAGGTATGGCGATGGCGCTTGGGTTTCTTGATGCCATTCTTATGGGCCTTGTACGACTGGTTGTGAGCCGTGTGATTCTTCGATTTCGCCATGTCTCTCTTCTCTTCTCAGTTCTGCTTCAGCAAAATAATTAGTAACAGCCGAAAACCCAAAAATTTAATTCACGAATGAACGGATGAACACAGCCGCATGCATATATAACATAAAATTTGAAGCCGACTAACAATTCGGGGCGGCGATTACCTGTGGGGAAAAGGGCATGCGACGATGAATGGGAGAGCGATGGGAAGTCATTCTGCGTACTTTTATCAACTTCTGAAACCCTAGCTAGGAAATGACGAAATTATCCTAAAGGGGCTTATTGGGCCGCGCGCTAGGCCTGTTAAAAAGTACTATTAGCCTTTGAATTGCTTACAATTTGATATCGTGATCACTTTCATAAGAGTTGGTATTTTGAACAAATTAAATAAATAATCTTATGAAGCATATTTTTTGGTAAACCAATACTATAATCTTACGAGGCAGTACATTTACGCAAGTAGGCAACCATGGCATATTATAGTAAAATGAAAATTATCATGAATCTAATTCAATATTATTGCTTTTAGGGGATTGGGACTTAGCCCAAGTGGTTAAGCCCCTGGCTTTTAACTTTAGGTTGAGGGTTCGATTTCCACCCGGCCCCTATCCCTCCCCTTTTCCCCTTTGTAATTGTGTGGCATGGGCCCCACCACTTCTCTAGCCTGTATAGGCTATTCCGCAAAAAAAAAAAAATATTATTGCTTTCAATTTTACATTTAATTCAAATGATAAAATAAAAAAGATAGAAAATGACGGTAAATCTCAGGCCATTTAAATGCCAATTCAATATATTTATGCAACAATACCAATATGTTAATTATAAATCCTACACATTTCTAGAATTATATCATACTGGTGTACAAGCCATATACTCCCTCCGTCCCACTCCAAGTGTCTTGTTACTGTTGGGCACGGGAATTAAGGTAGAGTTGGTTTGTGAGTATATGGTGGGGTCCACATAGTTGTTGGAGGGGAAAATTATTTCTATTTATAGAAAGAAGACATTTGTAATGGGACATTAAAAAATAGTAAGTAGGACATTTGGAATGGGACGGAGGGAGTAGCATATACCATAAAGAAGATATCATTGAACACTGAGATCCATGAGTATCGACACAAAGTTTTGGTCAGCAACAAGCCAACAATAATATCAGAAGACGACCAAAACCTAAGATTCTACAAACAACAGAAACAGAGGGAAGCAAGGCAAGCCCTGTGAAATGTGCAGTATCATACATACTACATGTACAAGCTATTGGGGGTGAAGGTAAATTGCATAATTAGATATCAGAATTTACAAATGGACAGCGCCATATGTAGATAAGAATCATACACAAATACTTCCAGCAGAGTTGGCAGGAATAAAAGTATTCCTAAAACTACATATATTGCTTATTCTAGCATGTCCTTTACCCCATTTCTTCATCAGGATCAAGAAGCCCTACGTATTCGAGCTGTAAAAAAAAAGAACGATTAATGATTTTGGGAATTATAGTTGGCGAGTGGCCAGGATAAGATAATGGATAAACTATTTACCTTCACTTTGTCGTGTTCTAGTTTCATTCTTCTATAAGCTTCTTGTGCTTGTTTGGAACGAAACATGGCTTGAACGCGTACAACAGATCTCTCAACACGCTCCTCAGCTTGTTTTCTGCTGGCTTGGAAGAAGTCCTCTTCCACATCACTCTCTGGATTTGAATCTTCAAGCTCGTCCTCAGATTTACTAAGGTCAAGCCCACGGAAGCCTTTTCTCTTCAAACGCCACCGCAGTATTGCTTTCTCAAGGACCCCAACTGACCAAACAATTTTCTGGTACTGCCTCCTCACTTGGTAACCTCTGAAGTGAGACTACAGTGATGAAACACACAATTTAGGTACTTTCATATAATTGCAATCTTTAGGTTTTTTTGAATGATGTTGGTTATAGGAGTCGAGAAACAAAAGCAAGAGAGGTAAGTATGATGATACACTTACTTGGATTTTGATCGCTTGGCGACGCATGTTAAGGAAATCCTTCCTCATCTTCCAACTACGAAATCTATATTGGATTCTAGCAGCAGCATTAATCTTCTTCCGAGTCTCATAGTTGCGAAAAGCATGCTGAATCTTCATTGCTGCAACAATATTCCTTGCTTCATCCTCTGGATTCAATGACTTCACTGTGTTTGTCCTCACTTTGAGCGAGTGCTCTCTGAATGCAGTGTGAATACGAGCAGCTGCATCAGCAGCTGTGCGAATAGCAGCAAGGGTATCCTTCAGAATCAACTCCTCCTCGGTGTAAGTTTCAGGTTTCATTTTCTCATCAGTTGTGGTAGTTTGCAGTGACCCACTAACATTTCCGGCCAACGTCATCTCATTAAATTGGGCAACTAAAGCCTTCTCAGCAAGATAAGCTGCCAAACCATCATAGCCATTTGCAGAAGCGAGATCAGCAGCAGTGTATCCGCCAGGGTATTCTGGGGTTGGATCTGTAACTAAGTTTGGTTTTGCCCCAGCAGATAAAAGAACTGCCACCATTTTCTCCCTGAAAAATCATATATATCTTGAAAATTTTGTCTCACTAAATCACTAAATCACTAGTTCAAGTTACAGTTAAGATGGTTTAACCACATGCCAAAGATGTCGCATAGAATGTCACACATAAATCCCAAAAGTAAAGGTTATTCTCCTTGAAGAAAAACATTAAAAGTTCAGGAATTAAGAAATACTTTTGAGTCTTGGCATCAAACAAAATATAGCAACTAAAAAGTATTAACAGTTCCGAAAAATGCATAAATGTACCTCCCATAATATGCAGCCCAATGTAAAGCTGTCCATCCAGATTTGTCTCTATAATCCAGAGATAGCCCAGAGCACGAAAATGGGTAAACTACCCAGGTATAACCTAGGATGGCACACAAATGAATTACACCTTGACCTATTTTATCCCGTTCAGAAACTTTATTTCCTGATGCTACTTTCTCTAGCAACCATTCCTGCACTTTGTTAAGTAGAGTCAACTCAAACAACCTTTCTTTTGCCTTGGGAAAAGACAATTTGGTGTTTTCAAGCATTTTACTCAATTGCACCCAATTATCAAAGACGTGTGCAGTTCTCAGAGCAAAAGTTTTGGCTTCCTTCAGAGCAGCTGGAGATAATTTTGTGGAATATAAACTCAGGCTCTTGGATGATGAAAACAATAAGTGGGCAAGCCTCATCTGAAGTTGAAACTCGTCCCAATTAGCTTTGTTCTCTAAAGAGACGCCACCATTGGGCAACATGGGAGCACGAAATTCCAAAGATAAGACTTGGCTAATAGGTTTTTGACCATCAAAAGTCAAATAAAGATTCGCCAATCCAGCAGTTTGAGGTGGTACTAAACAACGAAATACTCCGGTTTGGACAAGTTCCAACGGAAGAATATAATCCCCACAGGCAAGATGTAACTTGGAATCCGAGTGGGGTTGATATCCTTCATTGAAGAGACCAACTACCAATAACTGCAACCAAATTTGTGAGTCAGTAAACTGTAAAAAATGTCTGCTATTCTAAATACCGAGACAATATCCAATCTGATTCATGAAACTCGGTTGAATATTATTTCAACATAAAATTACTCATTAAAGCATGATTTTCCCTCATATTGGAGTGTAATGTACGTAATCTGCAGAAGAATGTGCTTCAACTCCCAGCAAATTTGCATGCAGCACATTATTAGTTGAATCCATCCATATTCCTGTTTTATCGTAGAACTCTTCCCAACCTTTTTCAATTACACTTTCATCATTTTCCAAAAAACAGCCATCCTTTCTGCTATTACCTCAAACCAATTGCTAAATTTCCTCATTCATTCTTAAGTAGCAACATGTAAATGAATTTTATTCACATATATTTCTGTTGAAAGTAACCAAAGGTAAAAGGTTCACCTAGTAAAGTAAAAGAAAAAGCAAAAAGAACCTTTGTTTCTTCTGTTGTAAGAGCCCATGGAGGTGAGACATCTGTTATATTGAATATTTGTCCCATTGGAGAAGGGCGATGACCATCCCTCTCTAGATATGTGAAAGACTGATCTCCAGTCAATACTGTGGATTCAAGCATCTGATCACTCACTGATTCTGGAGAGTCTGCAATCATATTTGCCATCCACCTTCCAAAGCTGTCCTGTGCTTGCAATCCGTCTGCCCCCATATTCAGCAAAGAACCAGCTCCAGCTCCCTGTCCAGAAATCACAGTTGCAGGATTTCCAAGCATCCCATATCCCATTGTTTGGTAGGTTAAATTGTTGGGAGTACTATAATTAATAGGATCCCTCCCAGTAACTTGTTCAGAAAAACTATTTGCAGAACTTTCTGGGGATACCTTATTAGTTGATAGGCCACCATCCTGTAATCAAAACTCTGCTAGTAAATAATAATTCTTAATCAGAATTGACAGGAATTGACCAAAACAAATTGAGCAACCCACCTTTTCAGTGGTTTGATTAGCATGGAAAATGCAAGAAAATCAGTACAAAGCAAGTGAAATGATATCATTCATGTTTAAATTTGTTAAGAAAACTTGATCAATATGTAAATGTCAGCTTAAACCAAACTACAGAATGTCAGTTGGAGCAGGAAGCAAATAGCACTCATTAGAGAATGAAAAGGCCTCCAAACTATGGGTTTCTTGGTCTAAAGTAAAAAAGGAAAATTGGTTATTTATTTATACGTGAGCTTTAGCATAGGTATATTCTACATCATGTTCACCCACCCAAATATGTTTCTACATTCAGCTAGGAAATTTTTTAAAAAAAAAAACAAAAAAAAAAACAAAAAAAAACCAAAAAAAGAAGAAGAAGAAGAAGAAGAATATTGGCTTTTCTTATATATTAACTTTACCAAAAGTATATTATCTAGAATCTAGAATTTGATGAATCGAGATATCTGGAAACAATATTTTTTATTATTTCTTCATTCAAATTCGAAGTGGAGTCTTAGCCTATTTCTCTATTCTTTCGAAAAGAAAAAAATGTAAAAATTGTATTCGATAATAATAATAATTGAATTCACAAATAAAAAAGGAAAAAAAATGCTTTCCTACATTCAGCTAGTAAATCAACATGCAGATTTTTCTGTGATCTCTTGGGCATACCTAGACCAAAACATTTAATTGTATTCTTCCCAGTCCCAACACATATTTACTATATCTGTGATTCATCAAAATAACCTTCATGGATGAATTTAGTCGACGAATGAAGTGAAAATCTAGTTTTACCATCTAGTATAGATTTCATTGAAGACAACATAAAACATATCATCATATCAAAACAAATAAAACGAACGGAATCTTTACTAGAGACAAAGTAAAAAAATGATGCACCAAGAGCACAAAGACGCACACCACAACAACCCAACCACCAAGAAAAATAAAGAAAAGAAGCTTGCACTTACACTTATGTAACTGTTCATCTTAGAATGACCTTGTAAGTCGAAGCCTGCAGTGTATCCTGCCAAAGGAAAATTCAATGTACCAGAAGATAAATATGAAAAAAAATTCATGAATACAAACACAGGAGTTGTTAAGGAATTATACCCTCTTGTGGCATCATCTGTTTATGAGGATCATCTGGAACCAAAAGATCATCCCATTCAAGCGTATTTATCTCGTGAAGTCTTTGTTCATGATTTTTTATTGTCATATTGTCTTGATGCTCTGGAAATCATAGATAAACAAAGTACTCAAATATTATCCATCAGACCTGGTTCCAACTTAAAATGTATAGGTTGACAAATTCACAACCTATACATGATTGCATGGCTTTACATATTAGCGACAAGTTACAGTAAGTTGCTATAAATGATGTAATTATTTTCACTTGTTCTCACTTCTCAGGTAAAGCCCTTTGGCTTTCCAAGATATATAGTACCTTTATAGGGCTTAGAAACAGATTTTCCTTCGATGTTGAGGAAAATCAAGCCAACTAAATCCATCTAATTAATGAAACAATATAAAAATTGCAAAAGATTAAAGGCATGCTTACTGTTTAGATGTATTTTTAGGGCAGTTTTTGATTATTTTTTTTTTAAAGTAGTGTGTGTAGGAAAATCTAAAATATTAAAAGTAAATGTTGTATTTGATGTTATAACAACTTTTTTTATGTAGGAAATCGTGTAATTATAGATAATATCATTGTCTATAGGAATAATAGGGTTCAAGAGATAGGGTATAGTGAGTACGTAAAAAATTATACTCCGTATTTAAATTTTGGGGTACAAAATTATACTCCATAAATTTAAATTGGGGAAATGATTGAATTGTTGTTATTTTGTTGTATTATTATTTATATAGGAGAAAATAAAAAATAAACTAAAATGGTTGTGTGGAAGATGAAAACAAAGTTGCCCAAAAGAGCTTCCAAAAATGGCGTGAATCACCTAGAATTGATGTATCCAAGCTGCCGTAAAATGATTGCTGCATGGCAGAAGCAAATGCCTCGGATAAAGGCCGGGTAGCAGACAAGCGATTAGTAGTGAAATCAGAATTAGAAATTTCAGGTGTGGCAGGGGAACTCTGCAGCTGCATCACAAATTAAAAAGACTAAGCTTCAAAGAGCCAAGATGTCAATGCTAATATATGAAATGCTTCCAAATTGATTCCATGATAGTTACGTCACTTTGCTGGTGCAATGCCACCAAAAAACAAGCGCAGATAAAGAATCACAGAACAACCTCTTGAGTTTCCCGATAGTGCACAAGGACAACATGTTCCAGAGACCTGCAACAGATGAAGACTAATAAAATTGGTGGCTGATGTGACTTGTGACAATTATAAATCATTAATACATTCCTTCCATAGAAGCAAAGTTCAAAAGACATTATGGTAAGAAACAAGAGGGTCAGGTGGATGCCTAGACTCATTCAGAATGGTAACAGTTCATACTTGTCAAGTAGCCAGTAGCATCTGCGTACAAAGGTTGGATTGTCTTCACCGTGTGCATAGTATACATGAATTCTTTCCTCATCGCCAACCTGTGGCACAAACAATATAATATTTTCATCTCAATCCAAGTAATATATTATAAAGTCTGAATGAAAAGCTATACAACAATCTAAAAGAAAAAGTAGGAGATAGGTAAGGCATGACAAAAAATCACTAGTAAAGGAATATAAAGAAACAAAGTCAATCCACACTCAAGAGGAGATATATCCATAGTTCCATACCATCTTAAAATAAATTTTAACACAAAACTGACGTTAAGAGAAATGTAATTTTAGATTAGACCTATTGAATATATGCACATGTATAATAAGCGCAACCAAAAAATTCCATACCAAATGTATCATGAACATTCGTTTATATCACACTTAGGTCCAAACAATTTTGCAGTGGACAAGCTAGCATAAAGGCAAAAAGCATTCTTATGTTAAACTATCTAAACAGCACAATGCATTGTTAACACCAATGCAACAATTACTTGACACAATTGACCAGTCTGGCAGAAAAGATTGATTCATTGCAATGCATTTGAAAAATGACCTCTAGGATGGAGAAACAAAAGGCATACATAACAACACCTAAAGGAAATTCATATACTTTTCCCACCACATTGCACATGCAGTCATTTCAATGCCTTTGAAACACAATAGAGAAACCCTACTTTCAAGTGCTCATGAGCTTCTTTGACTGTTTTTCCATCTTTTTTCTTCTTCCAGTTATGGCCATCTTTCCGAAAATTCCTGAGTACCTTACGGTCAAACAACACAATTGTGCCACCTGTTCCCCACAACAATAAAAAACTGATTAGTCTAACCCAATTGTTCCATATTGCCAATCATCTAACATATAAAAATTAAAAGAAAGATACACTCATAAAAAGATAAAGAAATAAACAAGCATTACTTTTTGGTAAAGTCATTGGTTTGACACGAACAGTGAAATGCTTGTAGTTGCAGAGTATGGCATATATTTCATTCGGTCGGAGCCATCTTGTCTTGGCTTCGTCCATTATGTTGCCAACATCCAAATCTGTCCATGCAACAAAATTCAATTGTGAAATTTCTTTACCAAATGAAGTAGCATGCACAAACACAAATTTGAGCCATCTGGTTTTTGCTTGGAGCACAACAATTACAAATGATCCTCAAGTACACACAAATTTAGATATAACAACCAAAACAGCCCCCACATCCGCCACTTACTAATTTAAATTAGCACACACCAAATTAATGAAAGGGCTGCCTAACTAATATAAAAAAGTACATGGAAAGTCAATTTTAAGCCTCATCAAGCTCGTCGGAAATTACATCATCACTTTCCAAATCTTCAATTTCACAACCTTAAATACCCAGGCAATAACAAAGATAGATGAATAGAAACAATTCAATAAACAACAGAATTATTAAAACAGGATGACAAAAATTAGAAACCCTAAAAGGGCCCAACTGAACTGCTGACCAAACCGATGGAACTGCCCCAATTACCAGAACCCAGAAACACTCACAGCTCAAAATACAAGAAGCAAAACGCACTCCACAAAAGCTATGATCCACACGTACCTTCCATGGAGAGGAAACCATGAATCTCAGTCCCAACAAATGAATTCTCCATCAGCAATTGTTTCACGGAGAAGAGAGCTTAAAGTTCCCAGTCAACGAGGCCTTTCGCCCTCATATAAGAACCCGAATCAGATAAAGGTCAAATCTTTTCTGTGTATTCTTTAATCACAACAGGGTGAGGGAATGCAAGAAGTAAGACGCGGGGAAGAAGGGAAAGAAGTGTGAACAAAAGGGGCCGACTTCGAGAGATACAGCGACGGAAATCGAACCTGTCTGTGACTGTAACTTGTACCTTTTCAACACTGGGCTCACGTAACTACAGTACTCTGTCTTTATTTGCATTTAGTTGATGGAGACTGTATATAGTACTACTATTCTGTATGTACGAGTGTTCCACAAAATTTGACAAACTTTTTAAACAATTAAACTAATAATACGTCTCATTGTTACGGACCCAATGTATATGATATGTAAGTATATTTTTAACTATTAATAATTTAAATTATGTTGGGCCAGTTCTATATTGGAAGAATATGAAAAATGTTGAGAATATTGTGAATATCTTTGGCATGTTTATGCCTTATTCTTGAAGTTAGTAAATAGTTAGGTCTTGTGAATGATTAGTCATTTCTCACTTCTATAAATATAGGTGTGTTATGAAGAGAAAAAACACACCATTGAAATTACACACTACTTTTATTTCTTTACATTTCATCATTTAATTCCAATTTCCATTACAATACTTCCACTATAAACACAAGCTAATAAGCCATATACCATTTTATTATACACATACATAAATAAAGATAGTTATTTCTATAACACGTTATCAGCACGAGGAGACTCTGTCCAGATTATCATTTGAGGTATAATATCTTATTTCTAAACTTTCAATAAGATTATGGCTAACCTTGCAAAGCAGGAATTTGCTCCCTTAACCGTTGAAGGAAGCAATTATATGTCCTGGGCCCGAGATGTAAAAATGCATCTTACTTCAATGGGTCTGGAAGATACTATTGCTGAAGGCAAAAATCCCAGCCATCAAAATCAGGCAAAAGCCATGATTTTCTTGTGCCATCATATCGAAGAGGCACTTAAAATGGAGTACGTGACTGTGGAATCCCCACTGGCATTGTGGGAAAAGCTGAAAGAAAGATATGATAATCTTAAAAAGACGGTGCTTCCAAAAGCCCTTGATGACTGGACAAACCTGAGACTTCAGGACTTCAAAACAGTCCGGGAATATAATTCCGCTGTGTTCAAAATTACGGCCCAATTGCAATTATGTGGGCAAAAGATATCTGAAGCAGAAATGCTTGAAAAAACGTATTCTACGTTTCATGCTAAAAACACAGTATTGAGTGAGACATACCGTCAAAAAGGTTTTCAGAGATATTCTGATCTTATCACCTGCTTATTATTGGCTGAACAAAACAGCCTATTGTTGTTGAGAAATCATGAATCTAGGCCCGCAGGTGCAAAACCGTTCCCTGAGGTGAACGCGGCTCAATCATCGAAATATGTGCGTGATCGTGGGCACTTTAAAAATCAAAATGATGATCGTGGCCAAAATCGGTATCACAATTGAGGCAGAGGTGAATCATCTCGTCAAAATAATTATCGAAATAAGCCTCGATTTGAGCAAAATCGCTGATATGATACCAGAAGGCCTTACAAACCACAACAAAGAAATTATGCAAGAAAGCATAAACAAAATAATGAAATTTGTGATCGTTGTGGAATTAAAGGCCATGTGGCTCAAACATGCCACACAGCTAAACACTTAGCTGAACTGTATCAGGCCTCGAAACGAAAAGAAAGACCAGGTGTTGAAGCACACCATAATGCCCACGATGATACTTATGATGATATATTAAATGATAATATCACGCACCTGGAAGCTGATGATTTTGTTGAGCCAGATACTGTTACTAAATAATATATTATATAGCTATATATATATTTCGTACTTGTCTTTTATAATTCCTGTTTAATATAAATAATGATATCTTGTACTTCCCTTTTATTATCCATGTATAATATAAATATGCTTTTGCATTAATAATATTTATATTGCTGATGTTTAATAACATTCTTATATTCTTGTAAAGAAATGGATGCTGGAAATTCAAAAGTCGGAGATGATATCTGCCTCATTGACAGTGCAACAACGCATAGCATTTTGAAAAGCAAAAGCTATTTCTCCAATTTAAAATTGGAAAAGACCGCAGTGAAAACTATAAGCGGTAATGCAAAATGCATTGAAGGCTCCGGTAGAGCTGTTATATTTCTCCCTGAAGGGACAAAAATGGCAATTGAAAATGCCTTGTTCTCACGCAAAGCTCGAAGAAATTTACTGAGCTTCAATGATATTCGAAAAAATGGATATCACATTGAAACTTCAAAAGAGGCAGATCACGAGTATCTTTTGATAACTCGAATTGAAAGTGGCAAAAAATTTGTGAATGAAAAATTGCCATGTTGCTCCTCTGGCTTATACTATACAAAAATATGTGCAGCAGAAATACATAACCTAGTAGGCTTGAAAGCTACTAGTGAATTTATTACCTGGCACGATAGACTTGGGCATCCTGGCAGTATAATGCTGAGGCGAATTATTGAAAATTCAAATGGCCATACATTGAAAAGGCAAATGATATTGAACCCAAATGAGTTCAATTGTGCAGCCTGTTCACAAGGGAAATTGATAACCAGACCATCTCCAGTAAAAGTGGGAATTGAATCCCCTACATTCCTAGAAAGAATTCAAGGCGATATATGTGGACCTATTGATCCACCGTGTGGACCTTTCAAGTACCTTATGGTATTAATTGATGCGTCATCACGCTGGTCACACGTTTGTTTATTATCAACTCGCAATTTGGCATTCGCAAGATTACTTGCACAAATTATAAAATTGCGAGCACAGTTTCCAGATCATCCGATAAAGAAAATACGCCTTGATAATGCTGGAGAATATACATCACATGCATTTGATGATTTCTGCATGTCGATTGGAATTACTGTTGAACATCCTGTGCCTCATGTGCACACGCAAAATGGTCTGGCAGAATCATTTATTAAGCGATTGCAATTAATTGCAAGACCCTTGTTAATGAAATCAAAACTCCCTGTTTCTGCTTGGGGACATGCTATATTGCATGCAGCCGCACTTGTGAAAATAAGGCCGACAAGCTATCATAGCTACTCCCCTACACAAATTGTGTTTGGAAAGGAGCCCAATATATCCCACTTGCGAATTTTTGGGTGTGCGGTTTATGTACCGATTGCGCCTCCACAACGCACAAAAATGGGACCTCAAAGAAGGTTGGGCATATATGTCGGGTATGAATCACCCTCGATTATTAAATATCTTGAGCAAAAAACGGGTGATTTATTTACTGCAAGATTTGCAGACTGTCATTTTGATGAAACTCAATTCCCGGCATTAGGGGGAGGAAATGATCAACAGAAAAAGGAAATATCTTGGCAAAGTCCATTTGATTTCCTTGATCCTCGTACAAGGCAATGCGAACTTGAAGTTCAAAGAATTGTGCATTTGCAGGGAATTGCAAATCAATTACCCGATGCTTTTAATGATGCTGCTAAAGTCACAAAATCATATATAAATGATGCAGCAAATGCACCAGCCAATATAAAAGTCCCAGAAGGGCAAATTCCAAGTGCAAATGAACCTACTGCACGCCTGAAGCGTGGTAGGCCTTTGGGTTCCAAGGATAAAAATCCACGAAAGAAGAAAATTATCCATATGGGTGATAAATCAATCACAGATGATACTCCCGAAGGAGAAATTGATTCAACCCCCGAAAAGGTTGAACCTGAAAATATTCACCCAGAAGAAAATGAAGTTATTGAAACTTCTTTCAATTATATCAATACTGGGAAATGTTGGAACCGAAAAGAAACAAACGTTGATAATGCCTTTGCATACAACGTTGCACTTGATGTAATGGAAAATAACGAGGATCCTGAACCAAGATCAGTTGAAGAATGTCAGAAAAGAAATGATTGGCCAAAATGGAAAGATGCGATTCAGTCTGAACTAGATTCACTGAATAAACGAAAAGTATTCGGCCCTATTGTCCAAACACCAAAAAATGTGAAGCCTGTTGGCTACAGATGGGTGTTTGTGAGAAAAAGAAATGAAAATAATGAAATTGCCAAATATAAGGCAAGGCTTGTAGCCCAAGGTTTTTCACAACGACCGGGAATTGATTTTGAGGAAACATATTCCCCAGTTATGGATGGAATAACATTCAGGTATCTAATGAGTCTAGCAGTACGAGAAAATCTCGAAATGAGGCTGATGGATGTTGTTACTGCATATTTATATGGCTCATTGGAAAATGATATTTATATGAAAATACCTGAAGGGTTTAAATTACCTGAGTCTTGCAACTCAAAACCCAGAGAAAATTATTCCATCAAATTGCAAAAATCGTTGTATGGGCTCAAGCAATCTGGCCGAATGTGGTACAACCGCCTCAGTGAAAGTTTGATAAAGGAATGCTATACAAATGACCCGATCAGCCCTTGTGTATTTATAAAGAAAAATGGGTCAGAATTTGTGATCGTCGCAGTCTATGTTGACGATTTAAATCTAATTGGAACTCCTGAAGAGTTGAAAAAGGCGGTCGAATATCTGAAAAAGGAGTTTGAAATCAAAGATTTCGGGAAAACGAAATTTTGACTTGGCCTACAAATTGAGCATTTGGAAATGAGCATATTTGTTCATTGAAACTTTTGACAAATTTCATTAACACGAGTATTTTATAAAAATATATCAGGATTGAATTTATTAAATGAAGGAGTTATGATTGATGGAAAATGGGTTTAGGGATATATTAAGAGTGTCACTTTTTATTACTCATGCGAGGGGCTTTAATTTCAAATGGCGCTGTGATCCTCTCTGTCATGAAACTTCTGACAAATCTCATGATACAACCGGGATAATTGACCTTCAGCCTGTCACACTGAGGGTCCCCGGCATATGTGCCATGATACTTCTCATGATTTCATGTCATGAGATTCCCTGCCATGAAACTTTCGGCAGATTCCCACTACATGAGTATTTTCCGAAAAATAATGTTTTTTATTTACTCGTGTTAAGAAACTGTGCCCCCGAAAGCGCACGGAGTCAAAAATTGCAGTAATTTATAGTAAGTACCGGATCGTTCACTGGAGGATGTGCGATGGAAGCAGGGCCCACGCCGTTTACTAAGATTTTCCACTCGGTTACTCGATTCAAGTTTGAGAAATGACTAACAGCTACTTGACATAATTTAAACTACGCTATGAAAGCAATCAAAATAAAGCAGATAAAATTATTCTACAAAGCGAATTAAATTTAATCTAAGAAAGCAATAAAACTATTCTAAGAAAGCGGTTAAAATTATTCTAAGAAAGCAGATTTAAATTATGACAGAAGGGGCAGGAAGAAAAGAATAAAAATTGGACACGATTCAGATGAAACACAATTAAACTTCCATTTTAATACGCAGATCTTAGTTTGGGATAATCCTTCAGTTAGCTAACTCTCATGCTCTCTATACCATGTTCCCTTTAACAGACAGGTACTTACAGTAAGAGTTTACATGCTCTTAAGACAACAAATTCTAAGATACCACAGACTCACAACTGCCCTCACATGGCCATGCTGAGGCATATTATTCATCTGTGGTGGACAAGCAACACCTGACAAATCATTTATTGAAGTGTCAAGTACTCCCATCATTCCCCCATGTCACGCCCAAAGATTCTAATTAAGCCCTGAACTATCCCTTAACTCTCAATCCTAGTAGCAGTTACACAACTCTCAATACAACCGAGTGACCTCTAATGAAAGCAGTTAAAAGAAAGCGGTAAAAGAAAGCGATAAAGAAAGCATTTAAAATCCTATCACTCGGAGGTTTTTGAAAGTCTGACCCTGGTAGCAAAAGAAAGCCCCCAGTCAGAATGACCGGATGTGGATAAAGAATTCCCTATTCTCGGTGAACCGCTCGCAGTGTTCACTTCCCGTCGGGTGGTTATGAGATACAAACTAATGAAACGAACTAATAAATTAGTTCGTTCCGGATGCACTCACCCAGGACTCAAAAATAGGCTTTGGCAGAAGAAGATAGCAGTTGAAAGAATACTCAACCCTACCTTAGAAAATAACCAAGGCCCGAATGTTGTTCCTCTAGTATTATCTGTCACACCTTATCGGAATCCAAGTGGAATCTGTCCCAGTGTAATATTTAATACAAGATTTCCAACAAACAGCAATTTTGGAAAATAATAAATCTGAAAATCATTCCCTATCAGGTACTAGACTCTCAATAAGAACACAGCCCCTTTCAGTCTAGGTGAGACCTAATCGCTGACTCTGCTTCTAATTTCCCAAAATCAACCCCCAGTCGGATATGAATTAGTCATAACTGTTGAATTTATCCCTTACTCAGATCCGGATTTTGTAAAGGAATTTTTGTTGGAAATTTATTATGAAACATCTGATTTAAAATCAAGACTCCTGTGTCCAAGGGAAGGATCCCAAAATAATATTGACCACAATATCTACATAATAATATCATGCATAAATTTATAAGGAAGTGTAAAATTAAATAACCCAAAATATAAGGTGGGTTTAGACAGAAGTTGGAACACAAAGATGAAATAGCCGGAGGTGAGAAGAATTTTGGCTAAAGAGGGTGCCAGAAATAACTGGGGTGATCTGGACTGCAAACATCTGCTATCCAGTTCCCAATTATTCCAGATGGAAAGATTTTAGACAGCAGAATAATCTTAAATGACAGTGGTCGTTATCATTCAGACCCTTACTGTCTGTGAATCAGAGAAAAACCTACATGTTCCTTCACTGTCTTAATTACTAGATGACATTGACCTATGTCGTCTAATGTTGGCACAGTTTGAGATTCGGGTTTGAAATTAAGATAAAGAAAATAAAACTATATCCGGATAGGAGTCAGCTGAGCAGCTATTATAATCCCGGATGGATGAACCGCCAAGGCTTCCACCGGCCACTATCCAGACCATGCAAAATAACAATCTAATAATTAATATACAGACCACGAGCTAGTTATCCGTATGGGAATACCCGCCAACATTAGTCTGTTATATTTCTTACTAACTGTTTCACACAACACGGGTAAAGACAAAATAAATAAAAGAAAAATATTTTTGGGTCATCTTGCATGAGAGACATTGGTTTCTCATGCAAGGTATGGAAATGAATCCATAATTACTCTTTATGTCTAAATAATCACTCATTCCATAATTAATTAATTACAGTCCGGATTATATACTTAGATCATTAGAGTTTAATTTCTTGTAGAAGAATCTTTTAATGGGAAATTGAACAAAGTTCTTTATATCAAATTAATCATGGGTTGAGATCATTGGATTTCAACCTCAGAATATTAATATAAAGGTTCAATTAATTAATGGAGTGAGATGAAGAATAAAAATTTGGCAAAAAGGTGCCACTTTGTCGCGATGCAGAGTTTGTGTCGCGGAGCGTGGCTCCGCGACAAAGGTTTCGCGACAAAGGGGTGGGAAATAAGAGAAGTGGGATTTTGAAGATTAGGGTTTGTCTTGTCGCTAAGCAAAAATTTTGTCGCGGAACATGGTTCCGCGACAAAGGGGGTATAGCGACAAAGGGGTTGAAAGTTGGTAAGGACATAATTCCTGGTCGCGGAATAAGGATTTTGTCGCGGTACGTGGTTCCGCGACAAAGGTTCCGCGCCAGAGTCCTCCCAGAATAAAATTACAAGTATTTGGGTCCTTGGTCGCTAATCAAGGATTTTGTCGCGGAACGTGGTTCCGCGTCAAGAGTTGCATCGCGACCAAGGGGTTTCAAAATAATGGCAAGGCATAATTTTCTGTCTCGGAATAAGATTTTGTCGCGGAACGTGGTTCCGCGACAAGGGTATTCCGCGACAAAAGCCATGCAGACAAAATGCAAGAATTTGGTCCTTTGTCGCTAAACATGGGTTTTGTCGCGGAACGTGGTTCCGCGACAAGAGTGTATGGCGACAAAGGGTTTTTAAAATATTTTAAATAAAAATTTTGGCAGCATAACGCCTAATATTGCATTACATGGGTGTGCGTTGTGATCCGTGGGATCACAACGGGAAAATTACATTGCAACCCGTGGGGTTACAATGTGGTGCAATACAATATAGGAGATGCAATTTTTAAATAAAAATGCACAAACACTTTAATAACATCCCTTTCTAGATTTATTATACTAGAACTAAAAATAAAATAAAACAACAACCAAAATAAAAAGAAAAATAACAGCAACTACTAAACTAAAAAGCAAGATAATACACTGGAACAAAAATATGAAAAAGATAGACTAGGCTAATAAACCTATCAAGGGATAATATCTAATGATTATGCATTTATTAAAACAAGGAAAGCAATAAAACCTAACTACAACACCAAAACATGGTTCAAAATACACACATTGATTTAAGTGTTTGAAACCCACAAACTACAAAATATAAAACTGAAAAAAATAAAAGTGAACACTAGCTACACTAATTTATTACAAAGCATAAAATAAAACTAAGTTAAGATCTACATCTACATGGCATGAAAATAAATTAAACTACATCTACCTACACTAATTTTGGAGAGCACAGTGGTGCCTCCAAAACAGTAAAACTAAACTAAAGTGTAGCTAGGTTACTGTTCAAGGGGGTGGGAGGTTATATTTATAGAGGTGGAAAATTAGCCCTAGGCCCATTAGGCCCATCTGGTCGCTAAACAACTGCTTTGTCGCGGAACAAATTGCATAGGGACAAAACAATTTTTAGCTCCAAGATGGCGCCCAGGAGGGGGCGGGAGTTGAAGTCCAGGAGAAAAGACAAACTTTCCATGTATTGCGGGACTTGAGGTCCTGGGAGCTTGTACTTAATTCAGCATGTGGGAATTGCAAAATGGAGAAGTCACGTGAGGGCTGTCTCGTGAGGGCTGTCTCGGAGGGACTCTCTGTCGCGGAGAGGCTTTCTTTCCTCTGGGCGCGGAAGGTTGTCTCTGGGCGCGATCCACTTTGTCGCGGAACCATGTTCCGCGACAAACTTATGTGGCTTGATTTTCCTCTCACAGTCTCGGAATAATTTTGGGCGCGGAGCATATTTTTGGGCGCGGAGCACTTTGTCGCGGAGTACACCTTCCGCGACAAAGGTTGATTTGCTCTCTCTCTTCTCTCATTTCATTTCTTTCTTCTCTCCTCTCTCATCTGTCTCGATTCTTTTCCTCTTCTTTCTTTCCTTCTTTCTCTTTCGTTCAGTTTTCCAATTTTCTTCTTCCTCTCCATTTCTTATCTCTCGACAGCTTCTCCTTTCTTCTTCAATCTTCTTCTTCCTCCCTTCCTCGTTTCTTCTTTCCAACATTTTCTTTTTTTTTCAAATTTTTCTTCTTCTTCTTCTTTTCTGTTCGTCTTCGTTCATGTTGTCCATTTTCCCAATTTTCTCTTTGAGTGTTGAGGTTTTGGAGATGGCGGTGACTGAGGTGGGAGAGCTCGCGGCGGCGGATGTGGAAAAGGCAGTCGGGGGCGTGGGCGCTGTTGGATGGAGGAGCTGCGGTGGTGGTCGATTTGGGATGGAGGGCTCGCGGGAGTCGTCGGAGTTGGGCGACGGGAAAGATGGCTGGGCTCGGAAAATGGAAGGGGATGGGTTGGCCGGATGTGGTTTGAGGCTGCGGTGGTGGCTCGGTTGGGCGTCGCCGGAAGGAGAGGCGGACGGAGGCAGTGGTGGCGGAGGCTGGAGCTGGGCCGCGGAGGCGGCGGAGTGGTGGTGGCGAATGGTGGTGATGGGCGGAGGAAGATGATGATGGTGGCGGAGTTGGATGGAGGCGGCCGCCGGCCGGCGGCGACGCGGCGGCAGGGTAGGGTAGGGTTAGGGTTAGGGTTAATGTTTGAATTGGGTGTTGGGCTTTGGATATTGGGCTTGGTTGAGTAGTATTGGGCCTGGGTTAATTTGGCTAAAGGAGTTGGGCTTGTTGGTGGGTTGGACTGAATTTTTTGATTGGACTTAATTCTTGGACCAAATAATTTACCTGCAATTAATTTAAATTAACAGTAATTAGTGGACCATTTAATTTAGTTATAGCAAAAACAGTAATAGAAATAAATAAACATAAAAATTAAAAATATATACATCAAAATATAAAATAATATAAATATAATATTTTTTCCACTTGATTATTTGGTTTACGTTCCATCTAATAGACCCGTGTTCTACCGAATAGACAATATCGAACCAAATTTAATCAAGTGTATGGTTTTTAATATTTTTATCATGTTTTTGGGTTTTTTAATATAAATTTAATAAAAATAACAATATTTTTGTATTTTTCAATACCAGCTTATTATTTATACAAACTTGCATAAATCTATTAAATTCAACTACTTTCTTATTTAAATAAGACCGGAATGCGATCAAATGTCCGTTTTAGACACGGAAATAGATTGAAAATAATGGTCAATTTTGGCCATTATCAACATCCTCACATTTAATACTGATCGTCCCCGAGCAGTCAGAGTCAATGTTCCTAAGAACACGGACTCTACATATTCAATCTATTTTCGTGGCTTCAAAAATTTCATTCTTTTTAGATTGGGATAAGACAATCAAAAATTACAAGTATTAAATTCTCTTGATTGCAGTGTTTAATGAAATGATATTTCTCACTTAATCAGGCCTACAAATCAGTCATTATTGATAATTCTTCATGAACATCATGTTTAGAAAAATTCATTGATTTAATTATAGAATTAAAGTATGACATGAACATAATTAAAAGCAGAGCCTCACATATAGTGGAAACGGAAATTTCACTCACTCTCAAAAAAGGGGGTTTTATCAATGAGCACTCATAATCAAATTTAATTAAATTATCCCATAAGCTTGCAATTGGACCAACTCGCCACCGGCTCATTTCTTTAAATCGAGATCATGAGGTCTTATTTAAGGGTTATAACGGGGCATACGGTTGTAACATTTGGTAAGATAGGGAATTATTGGCTAAGAAGTGGCAAGAATTAATTCTATCATAACTTGACATATTTATTTAAAATTTATGATCATCAGTGCTTTTCTCCTTTTTTTTTTGTGCTTTTCTTTTTCTACTGCATGACATTAGACTATGTCTAATTTGCATTGTCATTTGCAATTTATTTATGTTGAATGGATCTCAACATTTTTATTTTTCTTTTCTTTTTCTTTTTCTCTTTTTTTTTTTTTGAATCGGTTTATTGAATACCGATTTGATGACTTGATGATCATAAATTTAATGCCTTGATAAAATTCATTCTTACACACTTGGGTTTAAATTTTTTTGGTCTTTTTATAAGGATAGGAATAATGTAGAGGGCTTCAAAGAAAAATTAGGCTTAAGGCTCAAATTGGTTAATCCTAAAGGGAAAATATTTTTGGGTTTGGAATTCAAAAGAAGGCCAAAAATTTTGGTTTTTCTAGGTGCCTCGATCATATTCTCGATTTTTGGAATATGGCATGGTCTTGAATCGGTCCCAATCGCAAGTTCTAGTTTCCTTTAATCAAAATGATTTTCACACATCAAAGAAAAGAATGAGTAAAAATGACTCATGGCTCAAATCTCACATGGAATGGTTCATTCATGTCATACAATATTCTTAAATTTAATCTTTGAAAAATTCTTACAATCTATTCAATTAAATTCTCAACATGAGGACTCATTACCCAACAAGATGATTATATCATTAAATTTTTTTTTTTTTAGCTCAAAACCTCGAAAATTCATATCATGCATGTCTTCAATTATATTATCCCAATTTGAAAGTTTGAAAATTTAATCATAAACCAAAATCAAATATGTGAATTCTTAGACAGAGTTATGCATGCTTTGCACTGGGTTTAAATATAAAACAATAAAAATAAACAAAAAGAAAAGTAACACACTTTTTTTTTTTTTTTTAAGTGAAGAATCAACATCCTCACATTTTGAGCCTTGCTCGAAATGTGAGTAAATCAATTCCTACTCAAACGAATTATCAAAATCAAAATAAAATAAGAGAGGAGGGAGGGAGTGGGAAAATATTAACATAAAAGATAGAAAAATAATTCCGATAGCCTTTTTCGTCAAACCAATTAAATGTTCGACGATTTTGGCTATGTGTGATCGTTTGGTTCGTCGAACAAGGCGATTGTTCGATGCCCAATACTTAAGGAAAAATTCTGATTTTCATCAAAATTGTTCAATCACATTTTTGATTTTTATAAAATTTAATCTACTATATTTGCTTGCATAAATTAGGTTGGATTAATTCTGTTCTTATAAATGTTATTCCGGATTTTAAATTGCTTTAAATTCCAGGAATACTTTCAACTAATCACAGAATCAATCCAACCGGGAACCTGTTTTGGAGCTTTAATTTTCTTTTTGGTGATTCCACAAATTCCTGCAAAGCAAACACAGAAGAAGTTATCGGGTTTTCTCAAAAATATCAACATCCTCACATTTAGAGTCTTAGTACTCTAAATGTGAGTTAATTGATTAATACCCGAATTATTTGATAATATTCACAAGAGATATAAATATAAATATATGTATACATATAATTTTGACTTGCAGAAATTTAGGTTGGATTAATTCCGTGCTTGCGAAAATTACTCCGGATTTTAAATTTCTTTGAATTCCGGATATAATCTTCGGTCAATTACAGAACTAATCCAACCGGGAACCTGTTTTGATGCTCAGTCGGGACAGGGGCGACGGAAAGTGAGATGATGGCCGTGGCTTGTCCGATGGTGGTGAGCACTTGGTAGTCCGAAGATCTGCTGCTCCATTTGTTGTTTCACCAGTGATGAGGGTTTCCTCAGCGCAGTGGTGGTGTTGAGGTGGATGAGCGATGGAGCAGCGGTTGAGCTTCGTGGTCCGGATGTGGTGGAGATGACAAACACGTGAGTCTCACGTGTTGTGCAATTTACAATTGCCAATTAGTGTAGCTCCACTGCTACACTTCTCCATTTTTCTTTGATTTTTCGTTTAATTGACCTCGATTTTACAATGGGCGAAGTGTAAAATTAAACGAAAGATCAAAGTAGTGTAGCCCCAATGCTACACTTCCACATTTAACTCCGTACACCATTTTGGTGGCTCCATGATTCCTGCAAGCAAAAATACCCAATTGGTTAGGTTTTCCCCTCAAATCAACATCCTCACATTTAGAGTCTTAATACTCTAAATGTTTAATTGATTTGAGGATACTTCTCTGTTCTGAAATAAATACATGAAACTAACACTAAACTAGCTATGAGTAATCAGGAGTGTAATTCTCTTAATAAACGACGCTGCATCCTCCCCGGCAACGGCGCCATGAAACTTTTGACAAATTTCATTAACACGAGTATTTTATAAAAATATATCAGGATTGAATTTATTAAATGAAGGAGTTATGATTGATGGAAAATGGGTTTAGGGATATATTAAGAGTGTCACTTTTTATTACTCATGCGAGGGGCTTTAATTTCAAATGGCGCTATGATCCTCTCTGTCATGAAACTTCTGACAAATCTCATGATACAACCGGGATAATTGACCTTCAGCCTGTCACACTGAGGGTCCCCGGCATATGTGCCATGATACTTCTCATGATTTCATGTCATGAGATTCCCTGCCATGAAACTTTCGGCAGATTCCCACTACATGAGTATTTTCCGAAAAATAATGTTTTTTATTTACTCGTGTTAAGAAACTGTGCCCCCGAAAGCGCACGGAGTCAAAAATTGCAGTAATTTATAGTAAGTACCGGATCGTTCACTGGAGGATGTGCGATGGAAGCAGGGCCCACGCCGTTTACTAAGATTTTCCACTCGGTTACTCGATTCAAGTTTGAGAAATGACTAACAGCTACTTGACATAATTTAAACTACGCTATGAAAGCAATCAAAATAAAGCAGATAAAATTATTCTACAAAGCGAATTAAATTTAATCTAAGAAAGCAATAAAACTATTCTAAGAAAGCGGTTAAAATTATTCTAAGAAAGCAGATTTAAATTATGACAGAAGGGGCAGGAAGAAAAGAATAAAAATTGGACACGATTCAGATGAAACACAATTAAACTTCCATTTTAATACGCAGATCTTAGTTTGGGATAATCCTTCAGTTAGCTAACTCTCATGCTCTCTATACCATGTTCCCTTTAACAGACAGGTACTTACAGTAAGAGTTTACATGCTCTTAAGACAACAAATTCTAAGATACCACAGACTCACAACTGCCCTCACATGGCCATGCTGAGGCATATTATTCATCTGTGGTGGACAAGCAACACCTGACAAATCATTTATTGAAGTGTCAAGTACTCCCATCATTCCCCCATGTCACGCCCAAAGATTCTAATTAAGCCCTGAACTATCCCTTAACTCTCAATCCTAGTAGCAGTTACACAACTCTCAATACAACCGAGTGACCTCTAATGAAAGCAGTTAAAAGAAAGCGGTAAAAGAAAGCGATAAAGAAAGCATTTAAAATCCTATCACTCGGAGGTTTTTGAAAGTCTGACCCTGGTAGCAAAAGAAAGCCCCCAGTCAGAATGACCGGATGTGGATCAAGAATTCCCTATTCTCGGTGAACCGCTCGCAGTGTTCACTTCCCGTCGGGTGGTTATGAGATACAAACTAATGAAACGAACTAATAAATTAGTTCGTTCCGGATGCACTCACCCAGGACTCAAAAATAGGCTTTGGCAGAAGAAGATAGCAGTTGAAAGAATACTCAACCCTACCTTAGAAAATAACCAAGGCCCGAATGTTGTTCCTCTAGTATTATCTGTCACACCTTATCGGAATCCAAGTGGAATCTGTCCCAGTGTAATATTTAATACAAGATTTCCAACAAACAGCAATTTTGGAAAATAATAAATCTGAAAATCATTCCCTATCAGGTACTAGACTCTCAATAAGAACACAGCCCCTTTCAGTCTAGGTGAGACCTAATCGCTGACTCTGCTTCTAATTTCCCAAAATCAACCCCCAGTCGGATATGAATTAGTCATAACTGTTGAATTTATCCCTTACTCAGATCCGGATTTTGTAAAGGAATTTTTGTTGGAAATTTATTATGAAACATCTGATTTAAAATCAAGACTCCTGTGTCCAAGGGAAGGATCCCAAAATAATATTGACCACAATATCTACATAATAATATCATGCATAAATTTATAAGGAAGTGTAAAATTAAATAACCCAAAATATAAGGTGGGTTTAGACAGAAGTTGGAACACAAAGATGAAATAGCCGGAGGTGAGAAGAATTTTGGCTAAAGAGGGTGCCAGAAATAACTGGGGTGATCTGGACTGCAAACATCTGCTATCCAGTTCCCAATTATTCCAGATGGAAAGATTTTAGACAGCAGAATAATCTTAAATGACAGTGGTCGTTATCATTCAGACCCTTACTGTCTGTGAATCAGAGAAAAACCTACATGTTCCTTCACTGTCTTAATTACTAGATGACATTGACCTATGTCGTCTAATGTTGGCACAGTTTGAGATTCGGGTTTGAAATTAAGATAAAGAAAATAAAACTATATCCGGATAGGAGTCAGCTGAGCAGCTATTATAATCCCGGATGGATGAACCGCCAAGGCTTCCACCGGCCACTATCCAGACCATGCAAAATAACAATCTAATAATTAATATACAGACCACGAGCTAGTTATCCGTATGGGAATACCCGCCAACATTAGTCTGTTATATTTCTTACTAACTGTTTCACACAACACGGGTAAAGACAAAATAAATAAAAGAAAAATATTTTTGGGTCATCTTGCATGAGAGACATTGGTTTCTCATGCAAGGTATGGAAATGAATCCATAATTACTCTTTATGTCTAAATAATCACTCATTCCATAATTAATTAATTACAGTCCGGATTATATACTTAGATCATTAGAGTTTAATTTCTTGTAGAAGAATCTTTTAATGGGAAATTGAACAAAGTTCTTTATATCAAATTAATCATGGGTTGAGATCATTGGATTTCAACCTCAGAATATTAATATAAAGGTTCAATTAATTAATGGAGTGAGATGAAGAATAAAAATTTGGCAAAAAGGTGCCACTTTGTCGCGATGCAGAGTTTGTGTCGCGGAGCGTGGCTCCGCGACAAAGGTTTCGCGACAAAGGGGTGGGAAATAAGAGAAGTGGGATTTTGAAGATTAGGGTTTGTCTTGTCGCTAAGCAAAAATTTTGTCGCGGAACATGGTTCCGCGACAAAGGGGGTATAGCGACAAAGGGGTTGAAAGTTGGTAAGGACATAATTCCTGGTCGCGGAATAAGGATTTTGTCGCGGTACGTGGTTCCGCGACAAAGGTTCCGCGCCAGAGTCCTCCCAGAATAAAATTACAAGTATTTGGGTCCTTGGTCGCTAATCAAGGATTTTGTCGCGGAACGTGGTTCCGCGTCAAGAGTTGCATCGCGACCAAGGGGTTTCAAAATAATGGCAAGGCATAATTTTCTGTCTCGGAATAAGATTTTGTCGCGGAACGTGGTTCCGCGACAAGGGTATTCCGCGACAAAAGCCATGCAGACAAAATGCAAGAATTTGGTCCTTTGTCGCTAAACATGGGTTTTGTCGCGGAACGTGGTTCCGCGACAAGAGTGTATGGCGACAAAGGGTTTTTAAAATATTTTAAATAAAAATTTTGGCAGCATAACGCCTAATATTGCATTACATGGGTGTGCGTTGTGATCCGTGGGATCACAACGGGAAAATTACATTGCAACCCGTGGGGTTACAATGTGGTGCAATACAATATAGGAGATGCAATTTTTAAATAAAAATGCACAAACACTTTAATAACATCCCTTTCTAGATTTATTATACTAGAACTAAAAATAAAATAAAACAACAACCAAAATAAAAAGAAAAATAACAGCAATTACTAAACTAAAAAGCAAGATAATACACTGGAACAAAAATATGAAAAAGATAGACTAGGCTAATAAACCTATCAAGGGATAATATCTAATGATTATGCATTTATTAAAACAAGGAAAGCAATAAAACCTAACTACAATACCAAAACATGGTTCAAAATACACCCATTGATTTAAGTGTTTGAAACCCACAAACTACAAAATATAAAACTGAAAAAATAAAAGTGAACACTAGCTACACTAATTTATTACAAAGCATAAAATAAAACTAAGTTAAGATCTACATCTACATGGCATGAAAATAAATTAAACTACATCTACCTACACTAATTTTGGAGAGCACAGTGGTGCCTCCAAAACAGTAAAACTAAACTAAAGTGTAGCTAGGTTACTGTTCAAGGGGGTGGGAGGTTATATTTATAGAGGTGGAAAATTAGCCCTAGGCCCATTAGGCCCATCTGGTCGCTAAACAACTGCTTTGTCGCGGAACAAATTGCATAGGGACAAAACAATTTTTAGCTCCAAGATGGCGCCCAGGAGGGGGCGGGAGTTGAAGTCCAGGAGAAAAGACAAACTTTCCATGTATTGCGGGACTTGAGGTCCTGGGAGCTTGTACTTAATTCAGCATGTGGGAATTGCAAAATGGAGAAGTCACGTGAGGGCTGTCTCGTGAGGGCTGTCTCGGAGGGACTCTCTGTCGCGGAGAGGCTTTCTTTCCTCTGGGCGCGGAAGGTTGTCTCTGGGCGCGATCCACTTTGTCGCGGAACCATGTTCCGCGACAAACTTTTGTGGCTTGATTTTCCTCTCACAGTCTCGGAATAATTTTGGGCGCGGAGCATATTTTTGGGCGCGGAGCACTTTGTCGCGGAGTACACCTTCCGCGACAAAGGTTGATTTGCTCTCTCTCTTCTCTCATTTCATTTCTTTATTCTCTCCTCTCTCATCTGTCTCGATTCTTTTCCTCTTCTTTCTTTCCTTCTTTCTCTTTCGTTCAGTTTTCCAATTTTCTTCTTCCTCTCCATTTCTTATCTCTCGACAGCTTCTCCTTTCTTCTTCAATCTTCTTCTTCATCCCTTCCTCGTTTCTTCTTTCCAACATTTTCTTTTTTTTTTCAAATTTTTCTTCTTCTTCTTCTTTTCTGTTCGTCTTCGTTCCTGTTGTCCATTTTCCCAATTTTCTCTTTGAGTGTTGAGGTTTTGGAGATGGCGGTGACTGAGGTGGGAGAGCTCGCGGCGGCGGATGTGGAAAAGGCAGTCGGGGGCGTGGGCGCTGTTGGATGGAGGAGCTGCGGTGGTGGTCGATTTGGGATGGAGGGCTCGCGGGAGTCGTCGGAGTTGGGCGACGGGAAAGATGGCTGGGCTCGGAAAATGGAAGGGGATGGGTTGGCCGGATGTGGTTTGAGGCTGCGGTGGTGGCTCGGTTGGGCGTCGCCGGAAGGAGAGGCGGACGGAGGCAGTGGTGGCGGAGGCTGGAGCTGGGCCGCGGAGGCGGCGGAGTGGTGGTGGCGAATGGTGGTGATGGGCGGAGGAAGATGATGATGGTGGCGGAGTTGGATGGAGGCGGCCGCCGGCCGGCGGCGGCGCGGCGGCAGGGTAGGGTAGGGTTAGGGTTAGGGTTAATGTTTGAATTGGGTGTTGGGCTTTGGATATTGGGCTTGGTTGAGTAGTATTGGGCCTGGGTTAATTTGGCTAAAGGAGTTGGGCTTGTTGGTGGGTTGGACTGAATTTTTTGATTGGACTTAATTCTTGGACCAAATAATTTACCTGCAATTAATTTAAATTAACAGTAATTAGTGGACCATTTAATTTAGTTATAGCAAAAACAGTAATAGAAATAAATAAACATAAAAATTAAAAATATATACATCAAAATATAAAATAATATAAATATAATATTTTTTCCACTTGATTATTTGGTTTACGTTCTATCTAATAGACCCGTGTTCTACCGAATAGACAATATCGAACCAAATTTAATCAAGTGTATGGTTTTTAATATTTTTATCATGTTTTTGGGTTTTTTAATACAAATTTAATAAAAATAACAATATTTTTGTATTTTTCAATACCAGCTTATTATTTATACAAACTTGCATAAATCTGTTAAATTCAAATGCTTTCTTATTTAAATAAGACCGGAATGCGATCAAATGTCCGTTTTAGACACGGAAATAGATTGAAAATAATGGTCAATTTTGGCCATTATCATTCATCAATCAGCTTATACCCAAAAGGTATTAAAGCAATTTCGAATGGATTATGCTCATCCGCTAAATAATCCAATGGTCGTTCGGGCACTTGATCCAGCAAAGGATCCATTTAGGCCAAAAGAAGATAATGAAGAGCAACTTGGCCCAGAAATTCCATATTTAAGCGCAATTGGTGCGTTAATGTATCTTGCAAACAGCACGCGACCTGATATCGCGTTTGCAGTCAATCTACTCGCAAGATTCAGCTCTTGCCCTACTCGACGACATTGGAAAGGCATAAAGCATGTTTTTCGCTATCTCCAAGGAACAATTGATCTTGGGTTATTTTACCCAAAAGACTCTCGACATGAGTTAATTGGCTATGCCGATGCAGGTTATTTATCAGACCCACACAAAGCCAAATCTCAAACAGGCTATATCTTCACGTGTGGTGGAACTGCTATTTCTTGGAGGTCAATGAAGCAGACTCTAACTGCTACTTCTTCTAATCATGCCGAAATATTAGCAATCCATGAAGCAAGTCGAGAATGTGTTTGGTTGAGGTCAATGACTCAACATATATTGAAGAGTTGTGGTTTAATCATTGAACCACAAATGCCCCCAACAATTTTATTTGAAGATAATTCGGCTTGTGTAGCCCAGTTGAAAGGGGGTTATATCAAAGGAGATAGAACGAAGCATATTTCACCAAAATTCTTCTACACTCATGATCTTCAAAAGAATGGTGAAGTCGATGTGCAACAAATTCGATCAGAAAATAATTTAGCGGATCTATTTACCAAGGCATTGCCGACTGCAATATTCGAGAAGCTCGTGAAGAAAATTGGAATGCGGCGGCTTCGAGATTTAAAATGATGTCCAAATCAGGGGGAGCATCTGATACAAGAATACTGTACTCTTTTTCCTTCACTTGGATTTTTTCCCACTGGGTTTTTTCCAAGTAAGGTTTTAACGAGGCATATTCTTTGTATTGAAGATATTCAAGGGGGAGTGTTGAGAATATTGTGAATATCTTTGGCATGTTTATGCCTTATTCTTGAAGTTAGTAAATAGTTAGGTCTTGTGAATGATTAGTCATTTCTCACTTCTATAAATATAGGTGTGTTATGAAGAGAAAAAACACACCATTGAAATTACACACTACTTTTATTTCTTTACATTTCATCATTTAATTCCAATTTCCATTACAATACTTCCACTATAAACACAAGCTAATAAGCCATATACCATTTTATTATACACATATATAAATAAAGATAGTTATTTCTATAACAAAAAAGTATTTCTAAATATAAATCCACCTAACTCCTATGAGGTCTTTTGAAAGAAAAGCAAAGACAACCATGATAGCTTTAGAAAGTACAACTTTCCTTACTTTTTAAATGCAAATTTTAATTTTTGTTATTCTTCAAAATGTAGATAATCTTAAATATAAATATTCACGCTACTACAACTTTTAAACCCTACTACCTAAATTATTCTGCCAAAAAAAAACTAACCAACATTCACGATAGATAGAGTAATGTGTATTCTACACTTTCTACACCATATACTCCCTATTTATTAAACATGTAACATTTCATACGAGTTCATGTGGTACAAAGAATTGGGCTTAATAAAAGAAAATTGAGCTCAATTCTATTCTTTTGTAACATCCAATAATCCAAAACTGGGTATTAAAATAAATATCTTTCACTACTTTTGTTTCTCTTCTCAACCAATAAAAATAGAGAGAATTAATAATATAAAACTATATTTAGAAATTATAAACAATATAAAAATGAAAATTTTAGTATAAATTAAATAAAAATTAAATTATTAGTATTATATAAAAATAAAAATAGTATCAAATGAAAAATTAACTAAAAGTATATAATTAAATTATTATAAGTAAAAAATAATTAAATATTTACCAACAGCAGTTGGCTTGAGTGGATGTGGGCTCTAGTCGCTTAAGCAAGGTCTAGGGTTCGAGCCTTGTGTATGCAAAAAACTGCTTTGGGAGAGGCGCCCTTAATTGCCTTTGCAGATCCTCGAGGGATTAGTCTTGGATCCAATGTGGCCCGGGAATACCCTGGTATTCACCTAAAAAAATAATTAAATATTTAAAATAATTTTAACATATTAAATGAAAAATAAAGCATAATTGTATTGTATTAAATTACATAGACAAATAAGTAGATTAAAATAATTAAATTATTGTATTTATCTATTGAAATACTCCATGTTTACCGAATATGATAATAAATTCTCTTTCTTGACATAATTTTCTTTGTCTCCAATCCCATTTTTAATCAATTCTTTGCAATTATATTATCTATTATAATAATAATAATAATAATAATAATAATAATAATAATAATAATAATAATAATAATAATAATAATAATAATAATAATAATCTTTCTCTTTACCGATGTTTGTGGTTTTAAAAAAGTAATGATGATGCATATAATACATAATTTTTTTTCATAATATGTACTACTCCCTCCGTCTCAGTAATTCCATCTAATTTTTCTATTTGGCCCGTCCCATTACATTCTCATATTCATTTTTAGGAAATAATTACATACTTTAATTACCAATCCCACTACTATCACATCATATTAATAAATAAATATATTAAAATTTCAAATATACAATCATCACATCATACATAAATAAATCAATTAAAAATTCAAATACATTACAATCACATCACATAAAATTCTTAATTTACCCCAACTTTAAAGACTAATTTACTCCTACATTAAATACTAAATATCTCCACAAAAAATATTGTGTCCAAAAGAAATGACACTATTAGTGGGACTGCGGGAGTATATATTATCTCACTGCATAATCGGGGATTGAATATTGATAGTATAATAAGATTAATACCTAAATAAAAAAGAGAATAAATTGGAATTATAATATTACTTACGATATACTCCTTCTGTCCGACTTGAAATGTCCCATTTTATTTTTGCGCACAATTGAATGCATTTTTTTAATCGTTAATATATTAAAATATATACAACTAAAAGTTATATAAAATATACATTAAAAAATTATACGATTAAACGAATTTAACAAGACAAAACTCGACTATTTTTTAAAATATATAATTACAATAATATTGAGTCAAAGTTAAATAATGAACGATATCGAAAAGTCAAACAAAACGAAAAAATTCAACCGAAACTGAGACGGAGGGAGTACTAAAATTGTCGGGATTTATTTGCATTCACAATGATTTGGGAGTGATATCCAGATAAGCTCACTTGACAATTACAATTTGAATTTGTAATCTATTTTTTATTAGCAAATTTATACTTTTCAAAGTTTCATGTGCAGGGTCAAATACTATTAATTAACTTTTTTAAAGTACAAAGTAGTAATGTCCACCATCGGTAAGGTAGAATACAACTCTTTATTATTGTACTTCCTCCATTTTCTTGAGAGTGCAACATTTATCCATTGCACGCAGTTCAGTGCATATTTTTAACTATTAATAACTCAAAATGTGTATAAGTAAAAAATATAAGAAGTGAATATTCTAAAACTACAAAATTAGACGAATCCAACAAGATATCACCTGACTATGTTTTTTCTTGTATAACCATGATAAAAATTTGAGTCAAAGTTAAATAATGAATAGTAACAAAAAAATGTTATGTTGCACTATCACAAAAACGGACGAAGTACAAATTAGTATAATTTCCCTTTCGTATTGAAGAAAATTCTGTTCATATTTTTATTACTACGTAGTATTAACACTGTTTTCAAGAATTTGAAACATTTGGTGTTTTGACACTATTCATTATTTAATTTTATTTTACGTTTATTCAATAGTTATAGAAAAAAATATAATTAAGTGAGATATTATTAGAATCATTCTATCTTATAATTTTGTAATATCAATTTTTTTTATAATTTTTACTTAGTTATTAACGATTAAAATTATCTAAGTGCATAAAGTATACGCTCATCCAGATTCCAGACTACCAGAAAGAAATCATATATACATATTATTTTAATTATTTTTAAGTTTGACCATTATAATATTAGTAGTATATAAAATTCAGTGTAATAGCGATAGGCAGCGGTCCGGTAACACCATTTACAGAGAATTAAGAAAATACTAATCCATAACTTATCCAAGCTGCATCTCTCTCTTTCTCGGGAAGATTCTCTCTCATTTGGTTATTAACAATAAAAAAGAAAAACGAAAAACTTCCTATATATATTCGCACCGAAAAGCAGCACTCATACATATATACATACACCATCTATATACGGGCAAGTAAGAGCCACAGCCACATACTTGGAGTCGGAGGTGGGAGAACTGTGGGTGAACCGTGTGGGCGATAGCTCTCTCGATCGATCAATCAAGCTCAATGGGTGTAGTGGAGAGGGATATTGATGATCTGCCCAAGAACACAGCCAACTACACGGCTTTGACGCCGCTCGGATTCCTGCGCCGGGCCGCGCTAGTCCATCCCAATAGGAAATCTCTAGTTCATGGCCGCATTTCATACACGTGGAACCAGACTTACCGTCGCTGTCGTCAGCTTGCCTCCGCCCTCACTAAGCGCGGCATCGTCCATGGAAGTACTGTGAGTCTCTTTATTCATAATCGCTCATTAATTGTTGTTCATTTATTTTTACTTCTTAATTATTTTTTTCGCATTGGAAGTGTTGGTGTTTGAGATTTTTCAAGAAACGGATTATTGTTTTTTGGTCGATTGTCTGAATCTGATAAATTTGCTGATCTACTGAAGCTGATTAAAGTCTAGGAATTTGATTCGTTTTACTTGTGTCGGATTTCTGGGGTAAAGTCAATGAAAAATGCGACTTTAATTGCAGGTTTTGGTTTCCGCTTATCTAAGAGACAACTATGCTTAGAGCTATAGATTTACCCTACTCTGAAAACCGTATCTGTGGTGCTGTGATAGCCTACTAGCCAAATCCATCAATGATTATTGATGTTTTGTTGGTTTCCTGGACTGTATTAGACGTAATCAAAAGATAACAGTTGTGTGGAAATTTGGATGTTCTTTCTAGTGGTTCATATATGAGTGCTTATTCTTGTGGGGGAAAAAATGCATAATTTAGCCACGTATTAATTGTTGTTCACCAACGTTCATTATTCTTGTCCCTTTTCATTTCGTGAATATATTTTGATTTTGACCCTCAAACCCGTTGGCCTACAACAGATAGTGTACATGTGGCTGTGGAGTACATAAAAGTGCATCCTTTAAAGGGTGATGAATTGTTGACATGGATTGTAGCTTTAATGTCTTTCCGGGGGAAAATGTGTATTTTATGATAAAAGAACCAGGATAAAGTTTCTTAGATGTTGCCTTACGTGTATCTTCATTCTTTCCCCTTACAATAACACGTACCTATCTGTGATAGTTCCGTCTAAGTTGCAGTATGGAGGAGAGAGATGGACTGGGATAAGGCTGGATAGTTGGTAATGTCATTTTTAATTAATTTGTGGGGATAAGGAAGGGGTAAAACATTGAGTTTTTTCCTTCAAAGTATGGATTTGAAAAAGTACTAGATAGACATTTTGTGCACCAAGTTTTCGAATGCATTATTTTGGCAGTGAATTTTTGCATTACAAGGATTTATGCAACATATCTTGTTTTTAGAGGAATATCTTTATAATTTTCCATTTATTAATCTATTATGCATTTCAAGAATAGGGTGCATGTGTCTCTGATTGACTCTTGAAAGTTATTTGAACTTGATGACGGAGTCGGTTAGTATGCAGGCTGCCTGCACTGCAGGCAATGGGAAGAGAATTCTTCTTTGTGATGTTCATAAACTTTGTGATGAATGCAATCTTTTTTCTGATGTCCAGAAATGATTGTTTTTGTGATGTCTAGTATATTTGTGATCATAAAAAGGCTTGACAATCTAAACATCACAATAATGGGATTAGACAATATGAATAGAACAACTGCAGGTACAGTTGATGCATGAGTCTGTACAAGAACTCTATTGCTTAATGAGAGGTTTCTGGGTGTAATAGCAATTCAGTGAAAAGAATCATATCATCTTTTCATTTCAATCATTTAAGGATTGGGAAAAATTCTTTGTAATGCTTCCTGACTCAACTTAAGATTACAAAAGATGCACACCCAGTAACAATTTCTGGGGAATTTCAAGAACTTACCTAGTTTCAATTGTTAGTTATCTCTCTGTTTTTTTAACTGCAGGTTGCAGTTATTGCGCCGAACATTCCTGCCATGTACGAAGCTCACTTTGGCGTTCCAATGTCTGGTGCTGTAATAAATGCTGTCAACGTCCGCCTAAATGCAGAGACAATTGGTTTTCTTTTGGGGCATTCACAATCTGCTGTTCTTATGGTGGACCAAGAATTTTTTACATTGGCAGAGAAAGCTCTGCAGATCATGGCTGATACACACAAAGGGAATTTCAGGCCACCGATTTTGATTGTCATTGCTGATGATAACTGTGATCCAAAGTCTCTTGAGTATGCACTGGAAAGAGGTGCAATTGAATATGAGAAGTTTCTGGAGACAGGAGATGCAGACTTTGCCTGGAAACCTCCCCAGGATGAGTGGCACAGCATTGCTTTGGGTTATACGTCGGGGACAACAGCTAGTCCCAAGGGGGTTGTGTTGCACCACCGTGGAGCATACCTCATGGCTTTGAGTAACCCAATTATCTGGAATATTATGGAAGGATGTGTTTACCTCTGGACTTTACCCATGTTCCATTGTAATGGTTGGTGCTTCACTTGGACTCTCGCGGCAATTTGTGGTACAAGCATATGTCTTAGACAGGTATTTCCATGGTAGCATTTCTTTATAAAACTAGTTGTGCCTCCAACAAAAAGTCAGCATACTTTTGTTATCATTCGATCTCAAACACAACCAGATTTTTTCTGTTGTCGACTAATGACTAATTTCTATGTTGATTTTATGCTAATTGTTTTTAATCCTTTTGTATAGGTCACTCCTAAAGGTGTGTACTCAGCTATTGCGGACCATGGTGTGACCCATTTCTGTGCTGCACCAGTAGTTCTCAACATGCTGTTAAATTCCCCTAAAGAAGATATCATCTCTCCCCTCCCCCGTGTTGTCCATGTTATGACAGCCGGTGCTGCTCCGCCCCCTTCAGTTCTCTTGGGAATGTTGCGGCGTGGCTTCAGAGTAGCACACACATATGGCCTTTCTGAAACTTATGGTCCCTCAACCATATGCGCCTGGAAACCCGAGTGGGATTCACTCCCACCGGAGGAACAAGCTCGATTGAATGCAAGACAAGGTGTGCCATATGTTGCCATGGAGCATCTGGAAGTCATCAACACTCAAAATTCAACGCCCGTGCCTTGTGATGGAAAAACAGTTGGAGAAATTGTATTCCGGGGCAATATTGTAATGAAGGGTTATCTGAAGAACCCAAAAGCCAACAAAGAAGCTTTTGCGCACGGGTGGTACCACTCAGGAGACCTTGGTGTGAAGCATCCTGATAATTACATCGAGATCAAAGACAGATCAAAGGATATCATCATATCAGGAGGTGAAAACATCAGCAGTGTGGAGGTGGAGAATATCTTATACCAGCATCCAGCGATATATGAGGTGTCGGTGGTGGCCAGGCCAGACGAGCAATGGGGGGAATCTCCATGTGCCTTTGTGACCCCGAAGCCCGATGTCAACACATCTGATCAGCAACGCCTGGCTGAGGATATAATGAAGTTCAGTCGATCCAAGATGCCAACCTACTGGGTTCCAAAATCTGTCATATTTGGACCATTGCCAAAAACAGCCACTGGGAAGATACAGAAGCATCTGTTGAGGGCCAAAGCAAAAGAGATGGGGCCAGTGAAGAAGAGTAGGATGTAATTGTGTTATTTGGTGACAGTTAAATTAAAATAAGACTTGTGTGCAGGATACAGGGATAACGATGAAAAGGGCTACCTGAATGAGCTTGTACTCCTATTATTTTGCTTTTTAAGAATAATCAGTTTGCTTGCCTATATGGCAAGGGATGGAACCGAGGCGTTGGAGGATGTAGAAATTCATGGATGGGAGACTCATACCTAAAACCAATTGGTGATAGGTGGAGTTGCTCCCAACCATATAAGGTAGTAGGAGGACCACATTTTAAGGATGTGGGATATCAACACCCTCCCCTCGAGATGATATACATCTCGAAATCAAATTCAAATTCAGAATCAAATATATACCCAACCCGGACAACCATGGCTCTGATACCATGTAGAAATTCATGGATGGGAGGCTCACACCTAAAACCAATTCTCATCCATGAATTTCTACAGAGGAGGCCGTAGCTCCTCTCAAATTTTCAGATCACTATATAATTTAGTTTTCTTTCTAAAAAGATTCTATTGGTAATTTAATGTCGTCCTCCTAAACCATTGTAGTTTCGCCCCCCTTGAATTCATCTTTATATAGGTTTACTGAAGTACATAAATTGGCCTCGTGTAGTAATGTACCGTGTCCATCCTTAAGATATAATGTTATACAGTACTAGTGTACTACTACTCTCACTTTCACTGAGGAAGATTTGTTCGACGGCCTACTTTTCGTGCCTATGGAAAATGACTTCCATTTCCATAGCTCCCTCGCTACGAATTTGGTGGTGTCTTGGGACCATTGATAATTTAATATTGCTCGTAATATGTAGGTGGAAAGGTTATAATTATGAACTTTATTTTTCATACTCAGTTTCCATTCGGTCTCCGACCCCTTCTGATTTTGCATTCTCTGTCAGTATTTGAACACCATTCCTAGTCATGACTAAACAAATGGGTTTGGATTATCTCGTAAGGATGCACAGTTGGAGAAGGTGAAATTTGGACTCCCAGAATTGCATGTCGACAACAAATAGATACTCATACTCCTATAAAAAGGTAATGATGGATCCTGGGGTGGAAAACCTGCATTAATGAGCTTGTCCTGCATCTTTTCTCAATTTGGTTCCTATGCTGGGGAAGTATATACTGACGTTCTTTTGAACCGTTAGATAGAGTTTGGATCTAACAGGTTTATATTGAGTGTAGGGATAATTGAGTTTTTCTCATGTCTTCATAAATTTACATAATAAAAAAAGAACGGTCGGGTCATCATCACTTTCTTTCAGAATATGAATTTTGCTATGATTCTTTCATACTGAATACGCAGAGTTTTGTAATCGAGAATTGATTTTTGGGCGGAAACCACCATGAGTGAGCAAAATCAAAAAGTTTTCATAGTTAGTAGAAGAAAAGGCCGGAGAATGCCAAACAGAAGGTCAATCACTGGAAAACAGAATGTCAATGAACATCAAACAGAGTGCCAAACAGAATGTCCAATCATGTCAAATAGAATGTCAATAAATGGAAAATAGAATGTCAAAGAATGCCAAACATAATGTTAATAAATGGAAAACTGAATGTCTAAGAATGTCAAACAGAATGTTCAAATGTTTAGCGTCGAACAAAATGTTTATTGGTGTCAAACAGAATGTCAATCAATGGAAAACAGAATGTCAATAGAAATAATTTTCTTATTACGCGTAATTGGATTTGGAGATTTTGTCTTAATGTCAAAGAATGTCAAACAAAATGTTAATAAATGGAAAACAGAATATTCATAATGTTTAGCGTTGAATAGAATGTTTAGTCGTCTCAAACAGAATGTTAATCAATTAAAACAGAATGTAAAAGAATGTCAAACATAATGCCAATAGAAATAATTTTCATATTAAGCGTAATTGGATTTGGAGATTTTGTCTTCTCTTCTATAATTAAAAATGTACTATTAAGTTTCATTGAATCAGAATTTGAAAAGTTGCATTCTCCTCCTTCAATCGTGTTTTGTCTCTGGTGATGATTAGCCGACAGCTTCATCATTATTCATTCTGTAAAAGCAGAACGTAGTGCAAAGATAATTTAAAACTAATACAAAATAAAATAATAAACATCACAATTACATTTTTATCCTCATATGATCTCTACCCTACAACTACTATAATTTTTAATCTAACGATTGTAACTCAATTCATTATATACTGGAGAATTAGGTTCCAGGACAGGAGCCATTTGGGTCTTTTCTCATGTTATTCTGTCTGAGGGCAGTGGTGAAAGGATGGAATAGAGCAGCAATCCATCCTCGTGGTTGGATGTGGCTAAATTTCGAATGCGTGGGTCCAAGTCCAATTACTATACCTGGGGGACTGGGGGTCAATTGTAGTCATCCATCTTAATGCCAATTCCTAATGGTAAAGCCGTAAAGGGTACGCTGCAAGCAATGGTATTTGATTGTCAATTTTAAGGAATGGATATAAGTTGGGTGATTGTTTAATTTCAAGTACCAAGTGTTGAGAACATTGAATTTCCTTTTTTGTTTATGTCAGCTTCTCGGAAGTTATTTGTCATGACCATTTAGACTTGAATCTACTCACTTCTATGATTTAGAGCCTGTTTGTTTTGCCTTAATTTTTTCTCCTTTTGACTTTTGCTTATCCTAAAAGTCCTTTTAAATTTTTTTAGCTGTTTGTTTTGACTTTTTTTTTAAAAAATAAAAGGAGAAGCAAAAGTTAAAATTCTACTTTTTTCAAAGTAGGTAGAGGGTTATTTTTTTTAAAAGGAGAAGTCATTTAGTAATAAAAATACAAAAATAACCCTATTTAAAAAGGAAATAAAATTAATTATAAATATCCTTATAATATTTAATTATGTCCATTTTAGTAATTTTAATATATTAAAAATCCTTCTACGTACAATTCATCCAAACATGTTTCCGTTGAAAAGCAACTTTAATGATACCCATCCAAACAATTATTTGATCTGCTTTTGCTTTTGAATTCTCATTCTCCTTCTACTGACTTCTCATTTTTTCACAAGCCAAAACAAACAGGCCCTTAAAATCCATATATTTTAAAGGTAATTATTGAATGATTATTTATTTTATATTATCATTGTAGTAGAATGTAAATCTAGATTTGCCTTATCATTGTTGGGTTGAGTTGCTTGTTCGACTCAGCTCGTTTTTGGACATCCTTAATTAAGCCTAATCCTTAAAAACACGACTGTCGTGCTGGCATTAATTAACCTGAGCCCCACGTAAAATGGTGTGTCACATTCGACACTCAATGGAAAAGGATAACAAGTTGCAGCAGCTTGCAGCAACAAGAAATCAAATTCAACAAAAAATCTACTTGGCATTACAATCCATTTTTTTCCGCCTGAGCTTTAGAGGATAAGAATGCATTGTACACACACATACATCTCCAATATGTTTTGAGAGATTGGTGTCATCCAGTCCACACAATATAAAATACTCCTTCCGTCCCACTCCAAGTGTCTTGTTACTGTTGGGCACGGGAATTAAGGTAGAGTTGGTTTGTGAGTATATGGTGGGGTCCAAATAGTTGTTGGAGGGGAAAATTACTTTTATTTATAGAAAGAAGACATTTGTAATGGAACATCCAAAAATAGTAAGTAAGACATTTGGAATGAGACGGAGGGAGTACTATGCTACTGGTATATGTATTTGAAAAGGCAATGAAAAGAAATTAAAAATGTGGTCATTGGGTAGGATAAGTGGCCCCACCCATCTTTTAGGACAGTTTGGATATACAAATGGCCACGTCACATAGTATTATTAAATTATTTAATACTAATGAATTAGCTTTAATTGGCATGGTCCATGCATACAGCAGAAAAGCATTATTGTACGTCGAACTAAAATATAGGAGAACTTCATAAGTTCATATTTGTAGATGGAATGGAATATCAGGATTTAGGATTGATTATGTATCATTATCTCGTATGCGTTAATTAATAATGATTAATTATTATTATTATTATTATTATTATTATTATTATGCCAATTAAATGATTAAGAGATTAAGCTAAAGAAAAACACAATTGCAAATTATGATAATTTTGTTTGATTATTATTTTTAATTAAATTGATGTTATATATGCTGATGAACTTGATCGATATTACCTGACTCAGCTTCCTATATATCTAATCACGATACATGTTTAATTATCTTTATTCTCTTCATTAAGGAATTTTTTTTATTTCGTTTAGATTTTTTATATGATTCTAATAATTTTATTTATTTCATAACGATGGGGAAAGAAAATATTGTTTAAATAATAAATTAAAAAAATCAATGGAAAAAATTACGCAACAATAATATTGTTTAAATAATAAATAAAAAATGTTGTTTACATAAATGTACATATTATTACTTCTAATGGTGAACACGCAACTTTTGGAGCTTTTGGTAGCTTTAGCTTTTATTTCAAAACAAAAGCCCCGTTCTGTACACTAGCTTTTGGAAGCTACTTTCCAAATTTAATTAATTTTTCTCTTCAAATTATAATTTTTTACAGCTACAGCTATTTGTACCGAACACTTATACAAAAACTGATAGTTATAGCTTTCTACAGCTGCAGCTCGCAGCTACAGCTGGAAGTGGAGAACGGACCCTAATCTATATGATGATAAAATCAATTTCATTTCATTCGGGTTACATCACGTAACTAATTACGTATGCAATAAGAATATGGATTGTCTGATCTTTATTCTTGACTCAAGTCTGGCAAAAAATCAAAGCTTAAAATAACAAAGGAAAAAAGGCCAAATATATCCCTTTTGTTTAAAAAAAAGCCAAATCTATCATTTTTTTATTTTATTACCGAATTTATCCTCTACATATGCTAATTATATCCGGAAATATCCTAAATTCACTAATCGTGGAATGGCTGCTGACGTGGCAATAAATTAACTTAAACCCTATACGCTGGATGGGATTTGAAGTGTCTCTCAATTAAGGCTGGGGAAAAATACCGAGTATACCTCATACCGCACATACCGTATCGAAAAAAGAAATATCGAAATTTTCGGTACGGTATCATACCGAAAAAAATTCTCCGTACCGTATACCTTACCGAACTTTACGGTATGAAAAATTTCATACCGTTGCCGTACCGAACATTTCGGTATACCGAAAGTTTCGGTATGAAATATTTTCATACCGTTTCCATACCGACATTCCAGTAAGTTCGGTATATTCCGCTATACCGAACATTCAGGTACATACCGACATACCGTATCGCAGTATATACCGACATACCGAACATTCACTACATACCGACATACCGGTATTGCGGTATATACCGGCATACCGAACTTTCGCTATATACCAACATACCGATATTACGGTATATAACGGTATCGCGGTATATACCGATACCGTGGTATATACCAAAGTTCGGTACGGTAGCGATATACCGCGGTATCAAAAAATTTATACCGTTACCGTACCGAAATCTTACGGTACGGTATGATACCATACCGAAAATTACGGTATACCGATATTTTCGGTATTTTTTCGATACGGTATGTGCGGTATGTTGTATATTCGGTATTTTTCCCCTGCCCTAATTGAGACACACTTCAAATTCGATCCAGCATGTAGGGTTTAAGTTAATTTATTGTCACGTCAGCAGGCATTCCACGATTAGTGAATTTAGGATATTTTCGGATATAATTAGCATATGTAGAGGATAAATTCGGTAATAAAATAGAAAAAGGATATATTTGACTTTTTTCTAAACAAAAAGGATATATTTGGCCTTTTTTTCAAATAACAAAAGGCGAAAAGAAAGCATACAACATATTAATTAATTAAAATCTAGTATATGGAAAATTGATTAGATTATTAAAAGAATGTGTTTGGTACATCAACGTTAATCAATTAATTATAGTGATACAGTGCTCTAATTAATATTATTATTTTTTGTGGATTTATAAATATAATTTTTCCTTAGAGTTTTTCATTTAATATATTATCAGTATTTAAATCCATTATCATTATTTTTTTTTAAAAAAAAGAAACTTGAAAAATGCATGGCCAAGACAAACTATAATATGTGTCTTTGTGTGTTTGGTAGAAAATGACAAAATTGTCTAATGAGCCCAAAATTCTTTTTTTTTTGGTGAATAAATTTTTTTTTTTGGTGAATAGCCCAAAATTCTTTTGATTTTATCCTTGATTGCAACAACAACAATAATTTTACAGAGATTCCTTATAATTGAGTTATAATTTTTCTTTTTTGAAGAACACCAATTACACATATATTCTATATATATGTGATATATTGTAGCTGCATATAGCAGGTTAAAATTTTAAAATACAATTGTTAACATCTGGTTATTCATTCATTGAAGCAATTTAATCGAATTCAACCATCAAACCGTGAATGCCTTGAAAACATCGACAAGCTAATTAAGCTTGAAAGATTCATATATAGAGTTCAATCATTTATTGGTCTCACTGATGACTGATCTCATCAAATTAATTATGGACACAAGAGACTAATAATTCTTACAAGAGTTGACAGACAGCTAGCTAGGAAAGTATCATAAGAAAAGATATGTAAAATTAAATAGGAGACTGTAACATTTGAACAAACTTGACAATAATTGAATACGAACTAGCTGAAAGTTGAAACAACAAAAACTAACATACCCCAAATTGTAGGGATAAATGGAGTAATAATGAATAGTAGTACTTGGGGTTACAATTTGCATTAAATAAGAGTCGGAAAATATAATTCATTGAGTAAAAGTAATTACAATAGGAAGCTAATTAGATGTTATACTATTAATTTGAGGAAGCTAATAATTGTTTCACATTATTGCATTTTTGACCCAATTAATAAAGCCTATTCTATATATCTATCTATTGCCATACGCTACATTGACCGCAGATACAAGCATATTGTAGGAGTAGGCGAGTAGCTACGCCCTTTTTAATTTTGAACTAATGTAAAATATTACCCATTGTTAATGTTAGCACCTTATCATTCTATGTAGCTTCTCTTAATTTGTGTAGCTAAATATGTAAATTTTCAACAATGCAAGACTCGTGATCCAAAACCTTTCTCCTAATAACAACAAACAATGCTTTTGTTGCAGGTTCAGTCCTTTATTAGAGATCCACAAAAGATTTAGTAGTGTAAACAACAAATGTGGTATGTCATGCATGTTTTTTTCTTTTTCTGTGATCTTAACATATTAATAATACATAAAGGTGTGTTACGCACGCAGCTTCTGGCAGTATTATGTAGCTTTAGATTTGATGCAATAAAATTATGTTATTGACAATTAGTTTTTAAATATTGTAGGTGAAAGAAAAAAAAAAAAAAAACTCCAGCCCCCTATTAAAATCTACCGTTCCTAAAGTTATAGCCAGTTGTGTAAAACGCAGCTGTAAAAAGGATGAATTATACTTCCTCTGTTTTTGTGAATGTGCAACATTCACTCTGCGCATGCAGTCCGATGCATGTTTTTAATAGTTAATAACTCACGTTGTATATAAGTAAAAATTATAAAAAATTGATATTATAAAACTACGAGATGAGACGATTCTAACAAGATCTCACTTGACTATGTTTTTCTTTCTATAACTATTGTATAAACGTGAATCAAAGTAGAATAATGAATAGTGTCAAAACACCAAATGTTTCATTTTCATGAAAACGGAGGTAGTATATCCATGTAAATAATTATAGAAAGTCAGTTTTCCATGAAACTTATAGAATTTTGGTAAGTATTTCCATGACAATAACCAATCTTGCAGTTTGTATAAGCCCGAAACCTTTCACATTGTTGATGCCTGATGGATGCATATGAAGTAAAATTTTATGCTCGCAAGTTAATTATTCCACCCATACAAACGTGCAATTACTTCACGAAGTACACTCGTCAATCGTGGGTGTCATACAGAACAGATTACAGACCCAAAAATTCTATTCGTCTAACTATTAACAATCAATTTTTATAGATCCAATTATTATATATTGAGATTATTAGTGTGGTTACTCACGTTTCCTGTTTTAATAGAGGGATTAAGGTGGGATTTAAATTAATAACATTGGACAATAAAGTTTAGGGATGGCTACGCAGAGGACACAAAAAACAGCCATGTACACAAAGGCCTAAAAAAACTCCCAAAACACACGACATTCTTACAAATATGTGTATGTATAAAAACGCATTAACTTTATATACTTGTAAAATACTACTCCCTCCGTCCCACGAAATTTGGTCACTATTCCTTTTAAGGTGTCCCACGAAATTTGGCCACTTTCTATTTTTAGATAAATTAAAATAATATAAGTTTGATTAGAATTTTAATTATTCTCAAATCACATTAAAAGTGTTCACTTTTACTATTCTGCACAAATTCCAATACACTTTTATTTTTCTACACAAAGTCCATAGTATTTCTTTAATTCTTACTATTTCAAAATTTTTTTTTGCGGTACAGCCATGAAGGCTAGAGAAGGAAATGAAAAATAATAACAAAACGAAAAATAAAAAGCAGCAAGAAATAGGGGCTACATGCGGGGGAACCAAGTTCCCGCCGCATCAGCAGCAAGTAATGGAATCACTGGATCCGGGGGGAAGGCCCAGGACGTGAAGAAACGATCATCCTCAGCACCCATCTTGGCTAAACAGTCGGCAACAGCATTGCCTTCTCTAAGGCGGTGTTCAAAGCAGCAACGGTGGAACTCCCTGCGCACTTCCTCAATCCTATGCAAATGAGCCCGAAGAAGATGATGTTGTCCCGGGGGCACTTGCAACAACTTAAGAGCTGCCTGAGAGTCACAGCAAACTAATACATCAGTGTAGCCTTTCTCCCGAGCCAACAACAGGCCATATAGGATGCCACATATTTCGGCCATAAGCACAGGTGCGTCCCCCAAATGACCAGAGACACCACCTAGCCACTCACCCGATTGGTCTCTAATTAAAGCCCCGAAACCAGCTCTTTTTTTACTAGACAGATAAGAGCCATCAGTGTGCACGTAAATATCGTTCCAATGCCCCATATTCCAACATACCAACCTGGGGTACCTGCGGTCTATCCTTGGCTGAGGCATGGAGCTCTCAAAGAGGGAGGCAAGATGACTGATGGTACGTGCAAGGCTTTGTACCGAGGTCACTTTGCCCGAAAAAATTCTAGCATTCCGTTCGCGCCAAATGCACCACAAGGCAGCAATGAAGGTGCTACCAAAAAAATTGTACATACCTTGTAGCCATCGCCGAATATCCTGCCGTGGAATTTCAGATAGGTCCGAGGGGACCTCAATCCACAATGATTGCCAAACCGAGATCGTCCAATTGCATCCAAAGAAACAGTGAATCCAATCTTCAATTTCGATACCACATATAGAACATAGTGGCGACGAGGCTATATTGCGGTGATATCGGAGGGCATTACAGGGAACAGAAACTCGCGATATAAGCCACAGGAGCATCCCAACTTTTTCGGGGAAGGAGGCTGTCCACATCCAAGACCAACCATCGGTGTCAACCACAGATTTTAGGAGGTATGAATAACCGGATTTAGCGGTGTAGCAACCATCACTCCGTAAGGACCATCTCCAGCCAGGATTACAGGCCGGATGAAGCAAGGGAGGTGGCGTTTGGAGAATAATATTACGAACATCATCGGGAATAATAGTGGAAAGATTCGTCAAATCCCACTGGAGGGGCTGGACTATGTCTTTAACTTTCATGTCCAGGTCATTAATATTAATGAAACTAACCTGGGGACCCAGCATACGCCCTTGAAGCCACGGGGAAAACCATAGGGAGCTTTGGCCATCTCCAGCTTGAAAAGAAAAGCCATCAGAAAGCCAAGACAAAGCCTTACAAATGCTTCTCCATGTGAAGGATCCTACAGTCGGCAGAGCAAGATCTTTCAAACCATTCGGACAATATTTGTGCTTAATTTCTTGCACCCACAGTTTGGGTCTATCCACCATCAAATCTCCAACCATCTTACCAAGAAGAGAGACATTGGCATAACGGGCCTTACGAAAGCCAAGACCTCCTTTACACTTAGGGAGTGCCATGCGATCCCAAGCAACTAGATGTAGCCCTTTTTCCAACCGATCCTTCCACACAAATCTACAAACCTTTTGGTCGATTTTGGAGCAAACCGCGGAGGGAAGCCATCCTACTTGCATACAATAGGTAGGGATTGAAGCAAGCACATGTCTAGCCAGAGTCATCCTTCCTGCTTTATTAAGTAATCTCATTGCCCAAAAATGCAAGCGAGCATCCATACGTTCAAGCAGGAAGGCATAATTGGCAGCAGAGGCACGTTTATGATGGATTGGAAAGCCCAAATAATTGTCCAAGCTTTCAGTGAAGGGGATTGTAACTACACCCGTGAAATGATCTTTTATCTCACTTGAGAGACCAGGGGAGGCAAACGCCCTTGATTTAGCAAGATTCACCTTAAGCCCTGACCAATCCGAGAAGTTGTGTAACGTCTTCGCCAAAGAGTCAATGCTAGAGATATTCCCTTTAATCCCGAGGATTAAGTCGTCCGCAAACATAAGGTGAGAGATGCCCTTCCCCCTAGCTGACAGCATTACTGGCGACCAATTCCCTAACCGGACCTCGTGGTCAATAGTAGCAGAAAGACGTTCCATAACGATATTGAAAAGATAGGGGGACAGGGGATCCCCCTGTCGGAGACCTCTCTGCGGCCTGAATGGCTCTAATGGGGCTCCGTTCCACAGAATAGAGAAGGTCGGGGAGGCTACACAAGACATAATAATGGTCCGAAGGCTATCCGGTATATCCATTTGACGTAGGCAGTCATCAATGAAGGACCATCTCACATGGTCGTATGCTTTATGAAGGTCAATTTTCACCAAAATGGCCTTAGATCTAACCCCCGCTCGCTGAACTGAGTAAACCATTTCTTGGAGAATAACTGCATTGTCCGTCGTTCCTCGGCCAGGGAGGAAAGCTGATTGGAGTGGGGATATGTATTTATCCAGCATTGGCCGCAGGCGATTAGCCAGGACTTTGGAGACGAATTTGTAGGCAACATTACATAGGGTGATAGGGCGGAATTGACGAATACTCCTGGGGGCCGTCACCTTTGGAATAAGACATATGTGGGCTCTAGCAAGCTCAGTATCAATCTGTCCAGTCTGGAAGGCCTTACGAACCAGCTCAGTAGTCTCCTTCCCTACAGTGTCCCAATAGCTTTTGTAAAATGCCGCGGGAAATCCGTCCGGCCCGGGGGCCGAAAGAGGCTTCATCTGGTTAAGCACGGTAAAAACCTCATCATCCGTAACCATATTATCAGACACAGAAAGCCCCATTTCTGAAATGGGCAGCAAGGGGACCAAGGGGTCAGCCATGGGGTTGGTCGGGTTCTCATTGAACAAATTGATGTAGAAATCGCGTACAGTGGTCTGGAGTTCACTTTGATCCGTGCACCAAGAACCATCATCGAGTTCAAGGCCAGAAATTATGTTGCGATGCTGACGAAATTTGGCCTTGGCATGGAAAAATTTAGTGTTCCTATCACCAAGCCTAACCCAATCTTCTTTCGCTCTTTGGTACCAAAATAATTCCTCTTGCGCCAGAACATCCTGAAGCTGAGCTTGGAGGTTCTTTTCCAAGAGGATAAGTTTATAGGAGTCCACTGTGACAAGGGCACGATCAATACCCTGTAACCTACGTAACAATTTTTTCTTCTTGTTTCTAAGCTTCCCCATGGCATCACGAAAATTGCTTATTGACAGCTGCTGAACCTGCTTCAATTTAGATGAGAGACCATCAGTATTGTGCTTCCAGGCCTCATCCACTAAATCTTTATACAAGGGATCTTTAGACCAAATAGCTTCCCATTTAAATTGCCTGCGGATATTTTGAGGCTGAAGGTCTCCGCAAGTGATCAGGAGAGGGGCGTGGTCAGACGCCACACGTCCGAGGACCGAGACGCAGCCACTAGGAAACAAGGTGATCCATGGGAGGGTAGCAAGGCCCCTATCAAGTCGTTTCTTGATAAACTGTGTGCGATTGGCTGGCCTGAACCATGTAAACATGGAGCCATCCGTCCGAATTGGGAACAGGCCGCACGCTGAAATACAATTCCTCAGCTCATCCGCCCGTGATTGGAGGAAAACACCACCCAGGACCTCAGACGGCCCCAAGATTTCATTCCAGTCCCCTGCTAGCAACCATGGGAGGGACACCCTACTCTCCAATTGAACCAAGTAATCCCAATCCGCCTTCCTCCTCGGATGATGCGGAGAGGCATAGACAGCGGTACATAGCCAAGAGATATTAGCAGAAGAAATTTTTAGTGTAATAAATCTCTCATGTACATCATAGACTTCAAAATCAAAATTAGTTCCCGAACGCCCAAGAAGCCATAATCCTCCTGCCCGACCAATAGCTTCCTGTAAGTGAATAGGATAGTATCCCAGACTAAGCATGGAGTTGCGGACTCTATCAAAGGGGCCTTGTGGTTCCAGAACAAAATATAACGTAGGCTTATGATAACGCAATAGATCAGAAACGATCCTTCTCTTGCGAGTACCCATGAACCCGCAAATGTTCCAAGAGATAATACTGAAATCCGTAAAATCAGACATAATAAACCAATTAAGAGAAAGGAAGCAGCAAACCATCCCCGAATTAGGTCGCCCCCATTTCCTCATCCGCAGGTTCTCCCTCACCTGCTTCCCCAGTCGGCTCCAAGTACTCTTCGGTAGGGGAAACCACTCCCTCCATAGCACTTGAGTTTCCCCCATTTAGCGTCTCTGCTGCCAATCCGGGAGTCTCCGGTGGGTTTCTCGGCGATATAGTTGTCGGCAAAGGTTCCTCCGCATCTGGGTTAACAGGGGGGAGCTAACTTCCATCCGAACACGTTTATTGCTATAGAATATTTTCTTGGGCCGATTAGGGTGAGTGCTGGACTCTCCCTTATAGTAGGAATTAGGTCCAGTTGGCCCAACAGCTTTTGGATCAGAACTCACCTTTGGGCCTTTACCCTCGGATTTGGCCTTAGATTGAAAAATCCCAACTACCATTGGTTTCGTCCCCTTCAGGTTGGCCTGCTTCTTACTTGGCCCATTGGGGCGCCGCTTGCCCACTTTGATCCATTCGCCGGCCTCGGGTTGTGTAGGGAGGGAGTGGTCGATCACGTGCACAGTAGGTAAGACAAAAGCAGTGTCCACAGGCTGCTCATCCTCTTCAGTTTCCATTTCGGTGTTAGTATCAGGCTTGGTAAACCCTGATTTTCCAAACACTCCTTTGTTTTTATTGCCTCTTGGATGCTGAAGATTAGCTCCTTTCTCACTCCCAACAGCTCCTTTTTCAAACCCAGTGTTTATAGAAGTCAAAGGCACAGGCTTTTCCAAAATAGGGTATGACACACCTGTAGCTTGGGTTTTCGATTTGTCTCCATTTCCTATCTTATTTGGCTCCTTGCATGGATCAACCTCTGCAATTCCTTCTGCTCCCTGAACAGCCTTGTCTTTTCCTCCTCCGGTGACCTTGGGTGGCTCCGGGCCATGTTCCATCGGACGTTTAGCACAGGAGTTGCTTGCATGGCCGTACCGTTGACATGAAGAGCATAAGAGGTGTAGACCTTCATAGGCCACCCTCTGCCAATTCTCACCTATTAAGATGCTCGAGACCAAGGGGAGATTCAAATCTATTTCAATGCACACACGGGCATATCTTCCCCTGTTAACTCCTTTAGATATTGCATCGACACGAATCGGCCTCCCAAGTGCAGCTGCCATCCTTGTGAGGATGTGTTCGTCGAAGTATTCAAAGCTCAGGCCTGGGAAGCGTGCCCAAACTAGGGTTTTCTTGGTGGTAGCTTCCGAGGCGATGAAGTCCGGCCTCCACGGGCAAACCGTCAAGTAACTATCGAATATCATCCATGGACCGCCATCGATTATCCTTGCTCTGTCTTCTTCACAATCGAACTTGACGAGGAAAAAGCCGGCTCCCATGTCAACCATCTCAAACCTATCCTGAATCGCCCAAAGTTTACCAAGTCTCTCATGCAAGGCTACAAACCCTACCTTCCTTCCAAGGATGGAGATAATGACAGCATCCTCGAAGGGCTTGCACAAGCGTTCCTTGACTTTAGGGTCAATAGTTATCCGTGGTTTGAGCCTGTTTCCACCAATAAGCTCCAGTCTAACCATGCCAGCTAAATCGGGGTCGGAGTTCAGCGGTGGTGGTGGGGCGCTTTTGCCAGCAAGCACCTTATCTCTGAAAGATACGGTGGAAACATTGGGGTCACTGGGGATGGGAAAGGTGGCCTGAAGAGAGGCCCTAGCAGACGTTGGAGGAGAGACGGCTGAAGGTCCGTCAGGGAAGGGGGGGAAAGCACTGTCGGGGAGGAAAACCATTCTAGAGAGAGGAAGTCTTGCAGTCCTTACTATTTCAAAATTGGTACAAATAAAAATTGTATAAAATATATATTATGAAACTACACGATTATACGATTCTAACAAGATCACACTTGAATATTTTTCTCTAATTATATCATTACATAATATTAAGTCAAATTTAAACAATAAACAATATCAAAATTCATTAGAATCTTAAACACAAAATGCCTACACCACTTTAACTATTAAACTCCACTACCTAAATTACCGTGCCCAAAAGAAAGTGGCCACATTTGGCGGGAAGGAGGGAGTACTGCATGTGACGGCAGATACCGACGTCCGACATAAATGTCAGTCCATATATTGGATGGATGGCTCCACAATATCAACATGGTTGGATGGACCAACACTCTAACACGTTGTTTAATAGCCTAAACATATTGTTGAAATCAGTAGTTGAAGGGTTGGAGTCCTGTGTTGCTCTGTTTTTCTGCGGTGTATTGCCAAATTACTAGTATTTCTACATGTATGTATATTATGGTAAAAGAAAAATGCGTGTTTTAATTTTTCACTCAATCATCCTTACACTCCTCTATTTCTCTTCCCTATCTTCAGTTCTTCACACACACACACACACTGAACATACTACTATATATTTATACATACACAAATACAAGCTCTATATAAACCCCTCAGCTTCATTCACTTTCCACCACAAACTCCAATCTCTCTCTCACGCTAGCTAGCTAGCTCACACAGATTAAAACAAAAATGGGTTTTAAATTAAAAATTATTCATCCAAACAAGTCCTTATTCTGGCTCTACATTCTCCCAGTCCTTGTCGTCCTTGTCCAGTCACGCCCGCCTTTCGCCTGCGACCCGGCCAACGCCGCCACCCGAAACCTGCCCTTCTGCCGGTCGTCCCTGCACATTCACGACCGGGTTAGGGATTTGATCGGACGGCTAACATTGCAGGAGAAAACCAGGCTGCTGGTGAACAATGCCGCCCCCGTGGACCGCCTCGGAATTAGAGGATACGAGTGGTGGTCGGAGGCCCTCCACGGCGTCTCCAACACCGGCCCCGGCGTCAAGTTCGGCGGCGCCTTCCCTGGCGCCACCAGCTTCCCGCAGGTCATCACAACCGCCGCCTCCTTTAACGCCTCTCTCTGGGAAGCAATTGGCCAGGTATATATTATTACTCACTCGCATACTATATATCTTTATTTCTAAACAAATACTCTATATATACTCCAATTAATTGGAATAGTCAGAATATTAAAGTTTTTAATATTGCTGAAATTCCATTATAAAGGCCAGGTATATACTTCGTCTTTACAGAATACATAAAAAAAAAAGTAAATAAAATACTTTCAAGTCTTAAAGAATCATATGCATTTGTCAACTGAACAAACCAAATTTCAATGCAACAGAAGATGTTTGAACTTTGATTGGGGGAAACACATAGTAGTATTACTATTATTTTCCAAGTTCACGGGTTTGATAAATTTTAAATCTTGGAATTGGATTGCTGATGGCTGTGATTACTGGTCATCATCAAGTGACTAGTGATCACGGACCATAGAAATATATTTGTCTTCAATAGCAGTAAAAAAAAAGGTACAGTATGTTAGGGATAATACATTGACTTGGATGTTAGCAACTTTTTCATTTCCGTTTCACCAAGGAGAAATATAACAAATTACTGTATCTGATATAAATTTTCTGGTTGGGTGATTACGAAGTATCGTATAATAATAAAACATGTAGTATTAACTTCAATGGAGATAAAAAGTGCCGATGGCACCTTTCTCTTAAAAGGTTTACGAAAAAATATTCTCTTAATAAGACACTAGCCACTGCAAGAATATGACGACAAAGGCATCAATTTTTTTTTGTTAAGGCGGGCAGACACTTTTGGCAGGTCCAAGTTGCATGTGACTCATGGCATGTTATACTTAATATTAATGCAGGAACAGTAAGTGCAAAAATGTCCACAGAGAAAGAAAAAAAGAAATCCATATTGGGATACACATGACATGTATATATATGTGGAACTAGTTTGATTGTATTTTGTTTTCATTATTAGTTTAGTTTTTTCATAGAGCTGGCATTTATTTTGCAACTTGGCAAAGACCCGGCCATACTTGAACCATGCATGCCCCTGATATATACACACACATATATTGTCCAATAAAGGTTAAAAGATTCTTTGTCATGGAATTAAAGGTATTCTACAATTCTTGGTAGTACTATTATTTAATTTATGTATGCCCCACCCCCCCAATAGGACCACATTTTGCCATTCATTTAACGCACATAGCCCATACACATTTTTTGTTTTTTTGGGTTCTTTTTTGAAAGCCATTCCCTTTATTTATTAAGTACTTCATCTGTTCCTAAATAAATGCTACGGACCCACATTTCACGCAATCCAATACACGTTTTTAATCTGTAATAACTCAAACTTCATACAAGTAAAAATTATGAAAATTTGATATTCTAAATCTATGCGATTAGAGGAATCCAACAAGATCTCACTTGACTATATTTTATCTTATATAATGGCATTAAAAAGTTGAGTCAAAGCTACTTAATGAACAGTAACAAAAGTCAAAATGTGCCATTTAAAAAGGAACGGAGGTAGTAAAATATAATGTAGTTATTGAAATTGAAACAAGCCACTTGACTTGATCCTTTAATTTTCCATACCCATTGAATTAGGTGGTTTCTGATGAGGCAAGGGCAATGTACAATGGGGGTGTTGCTGGGTTAACCTATTGGAGCCCAAATGTGAACATTTTCCGGGACCCACGGTGGGGCCGGGGCCAAGAAACACCCGGCGAGGACCCAGCTTTGGCCGCCAGGTATGCTGCCAGCTATGTTCGAGGGCTCCAGGGCAACGGCAACCGGCTAAAGGTTGCCGCCTGCTGCAAACATTACACTGCTTATGATCTTGATTCTTGGAATGGCGTGGATCGCTTTCACTTCAATGCTAAGGTAACCATCATGTTTTATTTAATTTTTTATAAAAAAAAAATATTGATAAAAAAATTGATATTCATTTGTCGTTGATATATACTTTAGTGAATATTTGAAATTAGGCTCGTTAATTAAAGAATATAAAACGAAAAATGTGCCTAACATTCGTAACTAATTAATAAATTGAAATTAGGTGAAATGTATAAAATGTCCCATAATTGAGCTCAAGGATTGAATAATCAAAACTTTCTTTCGGCTCAACTAACCTTACTCATCATGTTATTATAATAGGCAAAATGATAAAACTGCAAGAGATAAGGACACTCAATTATTAGTCTCAAAAAGGGGCATCAAAATGATCAAAATAAAGATGAATTCGAGAGGAGAAATCATTACTTACACGATTCTTCCAGCTCATCAGGATTGTGACTATACTCTCTAAACACCACCTTTTTTCAGCGTAAATTAATTAATTTCTTGCATGCTGTCTTTGTCACCACCTATAATTCGGACAACCTTAATTAATAGTGAGAGGTTAACATATATACTCTATATGCAGGTGAGTAAACAGGACCTGGAAGAAACTTACAATGTGCCCTTCAAGGCCTGTGTAATGGATGGAAACGTTGCAAGTGTCATGTGTTCTTACAATCAAGTCAATGGCAAGCCCACATGTGCTGACCCTACCCTCCTTCGCGACACCATTCGCGGCCAATGGCACCTCAATGGGTGGGTATTGCCCATAATTTAAAACCTTAATTAACTTCTCTTTTAATAAGTATATTAGTAAATTATTGGAGGAATTCTAATTTGGGTTTAATTTTCTTACAGGTACATTGTTTCGGATTGTGATTCAGTGGGTGTTCTGTATAACCAACAGCATTACACTGCCACACCAGAGGATGCAGTGGCCGATTCCATCAAAGCAGGTTTTCCAAATTAAATTAACAAATGGGATTTTAATTGTTTTGTCATTTACTACTAACATTTTTATCGACATTCCCTTGGCGTGTAATAACGTTTATCAACGTTATGTATTTCCAGGTTTGAATTTGGATTGTGGGCCCTTTCTTGCAATCTACACGGCCGGGGCGATACAGAGGGGTAAATTGACTGAGGCCGATGTGAATATGGCTTTGGCCCAATTACTGACGGTCCAAATGCGTTTAGGCATGTTTGATGGGCCAAAACAGCCTTATCTAAATTTGGGCCCAAGAGACGTGTGCACTCCGGCCCATAAGCAGCTTGCCCTTGAGGCGGCCCATCAAGGCATGGTCTTGCTGCAGAATCGTAATCGGGCTTTACCATTGTCCACAAGTCGTCACCGAACCATTGCAGTTATTGGGCCCAACTCCGATGTCACAGAGACTATGATTGGAAACTATGCCGGTATACATTCCTCATGATACTACTCTACTGAATTTATATATATAGTTCTTATTTATGAATTAATTGACATTATTTTTTTTTCTAAATTTTTGATAGGTGTTCCGTGTGGTTATACTACCCCATTACAAGGTCTATCAAGGTATGCCAAAACGATTCACGAAAGTGGATGCACTTCAATAGATTGTGCTGATAACCGGCAATTTGGTCGGGCCGAGACAATAGCCGGACAAGCCGATGCAACGGTGTTAGTGATGGGCATTAACCAAGCCATCGAACGAGAAGCCTTGGATCGAGTAGGGCTATTATTGCCCGGACACCAACAAGAGCTGGTGTCCAGAGTGGCAAGGGCTTCTAGAGGTCCGGTTGTGTTGGTACTATTGTCTGGCGGCCCAATTGATGTCACATTTGCCAAAAATGATCAGAAGATTAGCGGCATTTTATGGGCCGGTTATCCCGGCCAAGCTGGAGGCGCAGCCATTGCCGATGTTTTATTTGGAGCCACAAATCCAGGTATGTTTTTACATATTCATAATCAAAGTATTTATGAATTATGATCTGAAAAATGTGATCTTTTTTAGGGGGGAAGCTGCCGATGACATGGTATCCTCAATCATATCTAGCAAAAGTGCCTATGACGGATATGAGCATGCGCGCCGACCCTTCACGAGGCTATCCAGGACGAACGTATAGATTCTACAAGGGTCCAGTTGTGTTCCCATTTGGATTTGGGTTAAGCTACACAAGCTTCAGGCACACTTTGGTCGGAAGCCCAACAAAAGTCTCCATCCCATTCACAAGCCTGAAGGCTTTCAAGAACACCACTCTGTCCAGCAATGCAGTTCGAGTGTCGCACACAAATTGTGACAGTCTGGCTATACAGGTGCACATTGATGTGGAAAATGTTGGGGAGATGGATGGGACACATACCGTAATGGCTTTCGCGTCTTCCCCATCTGGAGCCGAGAAACAATTGGTAGCCTTCGAGAAAGTTCATGTATTAGCCGGAGGAAAACAACGCGTTAGGGTAGATATCAACGCGTGCAAGCATCTAAGCATTGTGGACCAATTTGGAATTCGAAGAATTCCCATGGGCGACCACCATTTGCACGTTGGTGAAGATCTCAAACACACCATTTTGCTCCACAATTAATAGTGCAGTGCAGTTGTGGAGGAGGAAGATTGGAAGAAGAAATTGCACGATGGCCGCGGGTGAAGATCTGAAACAGGCCATTTTGATCCACAAGACCACAACTAATACTGCAGCTATTGAGGAAGAGATCAGTCCTCTAATAATTTTTCAATACCAAACATTTGATTCCATAAGTTAATTTGTACTTTGAAGCAGAATATTGTATTTTTCTCATTTTACGCATCAATCATCAAGTGTAAAATAAATACTGAAGTACTATATGGGATTTGAACTTAGGAAATGAAAGGGGTGACTAAGGAAGTGCAAAATAAGTACTATGTATTTTGATTGCAAAGAAATGAAAAGTGTGGTGTTTTGTACTTATTAGTATTTATTTATATATTTGAAATGATGGGATATTAAATACAAATTCATTATGTTATGATAGAATATTTAATAATAATATGAATTGAAAAATAAAGGAAAGACTATTAATTTGTTTTTCTAAAGGAAGAAGAAAAAAGGTAAAAGTATAAGATTTGAATTAGATTCTTCAAAAAAAGAAGAAGAAAACAGATACGAGAAGGGAAAGAAGGATAAAGGCAAGATATAAAAAGAAAAGAAAAGCTAGTGACCCTTTCAAGTTGTGGATTGATTCATCCACCCCTCATTTTCCTTATGCCTCTTGTCAATGGTTATTGTTTTCGTTCATGTCATTATATTAAAGAAAAAAATTTTTTTTAAAAAAAAATCATTTTTAATAGAGCAATTATATTCGCATCTGAATTATTAGGATCGAGAAGCTTAATGGAGCTTCGATAATCCAACAAATGAAAGTTCAAAGCATACAATAGGGATGTTCCATTTGTGAATAACTACATATCTTCTTAAATTTTCGTACCAAAAAAACAAAAGAACTTTTTACGGACATGCATGCGCTGTGTTCTATTATAAATTCAACTAATTACTCTATTATTTATTCATGCTTTTGTTCTTTCTATTATTATTAGTATTATTTTTTTTTTATGGATTCACACACGAGACGCACACACATGTTTGTGTGAATTATTGTAGCACCTTATTCATTTATTCCACACATGGAGTATAATATATTGTGTTTTCTTGCTATCCCTTGCTTGTCCAATTTCTTTATAGTTTTCACTTTTCTCCCTCAAAGGTAAAATGGATTCTCTCCTTCCTCCTCCATCTCTATTTTTATTTTTTTCCATTTGCTTTCACCCCCTCGACATCTCTATATTGTTTCCCACACCAATTTTTAACCTTGAAATCTTCGTTCATTAATTAGATCCAATTTTCTCCCTCAAATAATGTAGATGGGATTACAATATTAAATTTCTTAAATTTACTCCTTGTATTTGTAGAGATGGAAGAATACATGAGCAAGACAAGTGAGATAAACGGTGCTGCTTCTCAACATCATCAGGTAATATATATATATATTTTTTCTTCATATTTTTTTTTCTGAATTAATCACGTTTTTTTTTTTTTTTTCATGATTCCGTATTATTAGTTCTCCATTCATCCTTATTGACTTTGTATTTGCAGCCTTTTTAGATTTTATAACCCAAAAAAAAGTCTAAATGTAATGGCAGACAAAAAAAATAAAATGGTAGTTTCATGATTACATAATAATTAATGGGTGCAGAGTGCAGGGAAGGATAAAAAGTATGGAGGACTCTTGCCGAAGAAGAAGCCTTTAATCTCCAAGGCAAGAGCTACACGTATATATTACCATTATTATTATTTACTTACTATTTGTTATGTTTGATTTATATATGTGTTTTTTTATTTAATACAGGACAACGAGAGGGCATTCTTTGACTCTGCAGATTGGGCTCTTTGCAAAGTACTCTCCTAAAATTATATCATTACTGGTTTTCAAAATTTCATCACATAAAATACATATAGTTCATTTTAAATTATTCATACTCTCTTGTTTTTGTTTTTTGGTATGTGACACTCTATAATCCTGAATTAGCAGCAAGGAGTTGATAACAAATCAACAGTAGATGTAGAGGCACTCCGGCCAAAGTTACAGGTAATATTTCGAACAGTAGTATTTCATGAAATGATCAAATTAGTATATACGGAGTACTATTATTCCATGATGATGATAAGCTAATTAGGAGTAATTTAATTTGAATGTCACATGCATGCAGAGGACTCCTCATCAACAACTTCCTCCCAGATTCATCAGAATGCCACCTGCTGCACCTTCTTCTACATCTTAATTAATTACTACTACTACTACTACTTTGATACCATGTAATGAATGAATGGATTCATCATGTAATAATGCCTGCAGCTTCTTCTACTCATTATTTTAACAATATATATTTTTCAACTTAAAATAGTTCTTTTATTATTAAAAATTAAAAATAAAATTTAAAAAAGTCATAAGTAGCAAATAAATTTATGAAACTAAGATCAAGAAACAAATTAACATCAAATCAAAACTGAAAACCCGGCAATTGGTTTCGGTTGGCACGAAAGTGATCAGCAGCGTTTTTCCAATGGATTCCTTCAAGAATATTCAGGCCACATTGCTGCAGTCCTCAAGAACTTTCTCCGCCTCCAACCCTCACTACATCTTCACCATTCTCCTCGCCTTCCTCCTCTTCCTCGCCGTCTTCTTCCTCTCCACCTCCGACCACGACTTCCCCAGTCTCGTCTCCTCCAACACCTTCTCCTCTCACAGCCACACCAGCTATACTATTTCCTCCGCCGTCCCCCTGACTCCCCCCGTCGTAACCCTTTCAAGAACCACCGTCAACTTCACCGACACTACTTATGCCGATCCTCCCATACCCGTCGTCGATCGTGTCACTACTTGTGACGTGTTTGATGGCCGTTGGGTCGAGGATCCCGACATCGAGCCCCTGTACAAACCTGGGGATTGTCCGTTCGTCGATGAGGCTTTCAGTTGCTTCAAAAATGGGCGCCCTGATACGGATTACCTTAAGCTGAGATGGAAGCCCAACGCCTGCGAAATCCCTAGGTTTGATGGTTTGAAAATGCTGGATTTTCTGAGGGGGAAACGAATGGTTTTCGTCGGCGATTCACTCAATCGGAACATGTGGGAGTCACTGGTCTGTGCAATGAGGGAATCACTGGATAATAAGATAAATGCGTTTGAAGTTTCCGGCAGCCGTCAGTTCAAATCCCATAGATTCCATTCCATCAAATTTAAGGTCAAGAACACATCACTTTTATCCTCACAAGAAATTGCGGTGTTTCTTTATTTATATCATTCAATTCATGCGTTCTTCAATTTCTTCTTCCTTGATGTTGTCAGGATTTTAACTGTTCCATAGAGTTCATCAAGTCCCCATTCCTTGTACAGGAATGGAAGTTCTTGGACAGTAAGTCCGGATCGCAAAGAGAAACCCTAAGATTGGACGTCATGGAGAGCTACCACAAGAATTATACCGATGCGGATATAATGGTGTTCAACACGGGTCACTGGTGGACTCATAGAAAGACACTGCAGGGGTACGGTGTGTAAAAATAATGCTTAAATGCATCTTTTAATTTACAAAAACTTTTTAAGTTATTATCATTACAAAGGATGATTTTTCACTTTGCAGGAACTACTACTTCCAAGAAGGCGATAATGTCTACAACAAACTCAGAGTATCCGATGCATACAAGAAGGCTTTGCAGACATGGGCTCAATGGGTTGATTCCAACATCAACTCTTCCAAAACCACAGTCTTCTTCCGTGGCTACTCCTCTTCGCACTTCAAGTACGTACAAGATCAATTACATGACTCGAATTCTGTATAAAAAATTTTTGTTGTATTAACGAATGTAGTGTTGCAGAGGCGGGCGGTGGGACACGGGAGGCAGTTGTGATGGGGAGATGAAACCGATCTCCAACGAAGTTCGTTTGGCGCCATACCCATGGATGATGAGGGCCCTGGAATCGATTGTATCGAAGATGAAGACGCCTGTTCACTACCTGAACGTGACAAGGATGACAGAGTACAGAATCGATGGGCACCCTTCGGTTTACAGGCAGGCGGATCCATCGACGAGGCATGTAGGTGTACAGGACTGCAGCCACTGGTGCCTCCCTGGTGTGCCTGACTCCTGGAATCAGCTACTTTATGCAATTTTAATTAAATCCCAATAGGAAAAATCTTCACTTTAGGTATATAGTCAGTCATTTGTGGCAGCATTTTGATTAATGATTCATATTCTTTGCAATGGAAGTTTTGCAGCCCTCTTCTGTATTTTGGATATGTGGTACAGTACAGACATCTTAATTGGATATGCATTACATGCAATCATTTACTACTAAGTCTGAATCTTTAAGCATAAAAGTAATTGGTGGTTGATATATTTTGAATGTGAAGAATAAGCGTTGGATTCTGTTTTATCCTTGGATGACAGTCTACGGTTTGCCAATGAATCTGATATATATATATTCCACAACACAAGCTAATTAAGGGAATGAGATTGTGAACAACAATTTTCCTTTGGAAGTTATCAGGCAACTTTCACCACCTCCTGTCCTGCTGGCAACTGCGGCCAGAGTTGTTTCCTATCCCTCCCACTAGAATTGACTTCCCAAGTTCTCTCAGAATGGCATGGACTGCATTGTTCCAATTCTTACCAGGATCTTCATATTGTAAGTCTGTTGTCCTGCTCCTTAATTGACAATGTTTACCTTCAATGTTCATACAGCCTCTCACTTGTTTTATCGCCTGCCTTTATACCCAAATGGAAGGAAAACATTATTGTAATAACAGTGTTAAATACAAAATTGCTTCCATACAATCATAATTGGTAGGGAAAACATCAACAAACAACATTTAACCCTAGCTAGTATTGTACTGTACCCAAACTTACAAAAAAAAAAAAAAAAGGAGCTAAGGAAAGAATCTCTTCATATGACTATTTGACATAAAGGACGACCACAAACACAAAAGGTTCCAAGATACAACCACCCCAAGACACATACAAATCAGTGCATGAATCACAACATTGTAGAAGAGGGGAAGATCAAAAAGAACCTTTTTTTCCCCTAAAGATATTATTCAACCCCAAAATTAAACTAAATCCATCTCTTCACGGTAACTCGTGATGCTCATGCCATACATGACCATCTCTGAATACACGTCATTAATAGCCATGCATGATGGATGCGTACTTGATCTTCACCATTCGGATTGTGCTGCGAATACATGCCTTCACTTTCCCTTCCACGGCATAGGCATTGTAAGTCCTAACCCTTTGTTTTCTTTTGGCTTCCGAATATTTGGGAGGAGGGATGTAGTACGAGGAGGAGGATGATGGCATTCGGGAACCACCATGTGGGCGATGCTTAAGGTTGGCAGCCTTGGGACAAGACACGGTGACGATGGCTGCTGTTGGTTCCAGCCCTCGCCCTGATCTATGCCTCGAGGATGTGGGCCCACCTCGCTTCTCCTCCTCCATCTCTCTCATTCTGTTTGTTTGAAAGATGAACAAGAGAGAGAGAGAGAGGGGGAAGAAGGAGAGACTCCAAAAATGGTAAGAATTAAGTTTTCGGAAATAGGATTAGGATCGACTTAGCAGCTTGTTTGGTCTAAAATGTAGAGGATAACCTTAAATTTCTCTACATACACTTATTATTTGCTTATTAGGCAAATAATATGCATCAATTATTATGAAGGCCGTACAATAAACACGTAAGTATAATAATAATGTGTGCAACAATGAGTAATAGTAGTTGCTTATGAATGCAAGTATATAAACCCTTCGTATGTAAATATAAATCAATCTAAAAATTTGTCCATTTTCCTATATTATCTCATGAATTGTTATAGAATACATACTATAGTCCTATTTCATTTTTATTTATTCTTTCAAGTAGCAAATCCATTTAATATAATTTATAATAACTTATTTAATTAACATGGAATTAAATTAGAATTGATTTATTACCACTAATCCCATCCAAAATATTTTTCATGTTTCGGATTTCTGGGTTTACCAGTTTACCTGATGAGCAGGTTGTCGGTTACAACTAATTGTTCCAGGCCCATATATGTGGGTAGATAGATACTCATAATTCAGAAACCACTCCTAATTTTAAAACCCTCCTCCCCTTTGCCTTTTCCCCTTTCTGTATCCCTTGTTGCCAACTCTCGGAATCTCAGGTTTGCTACGCCTATGATTCTATTGTGTTTGTGCTTGATTTCGTTTATTTGCTTTTTTTTTTCTTTGTCTTTTTTATGGTTTATGTGGTTGATTGGTTGATGATGAAGTTCGATTTTGCAGGAAGGATGTCGTTGAGGCCGGGCTCTAGGGCGGAGGTGCGGCGGAACAGATATAAGGTGGCGGTGGATGCCGATGAGGGTCGGAGAAGGAGAGAAGATAATATGGTGGAGATACGGAAGAGTAAGCGCGAGGAGAGTTTGCTTAAGAAGCGGAGAGAAGGGCTCCAGCAGCAGCAGCAATTCTCAGGGTCTCTTCACTCTTCTGCAATCGAGAAAAAGGTCTATTGTTCAATCTAATTTGTTCCTTGTGATTCGTTGTTTGGGGTATAGCATGAAATGAAAAGTTTCCCTTTTTGTTTTTCGCTTGATTTGATTTTTGCTTCACGAGTTTGTTGGCTTTGCGCTGAATTAAAGATTAATCTTTTTCTTACCTTTTGACGTGTTCCTCTGTGTTTTTTAGTGTCTATGAACTGTATGATTGCCTCATGCCCAGTTCAATTTCATATTTAAGAGTTAGAATTCCATTGAAATAGTGTATGCAATCATCACAGCTTTGTAACTTGCTACCTGCCTGGCTGCTTCCCATATGCACTGATTGAAGTGTCATATGTGGCTGGATGGGATTTGGAGTTGTGAAATACCTGTTGCGATAGGGTCTTCGCGTCAGCTAATAACTGTGTTTTTCTTCTCTTCCAATGAGTAACAAGATTTTTCTTCTTTCTTTGCATTTTCTTTCGTGTGCCTAGAGCAAACTTTATTGATTTTTTCTTGTTTTTGTGAGGATATCTTAGCTCTCCGATATCTTAGCTCTCCATCAATGGTAACTGGTATAGTTTGGGATTGCTGATATATATACATATACATAAATATATAATCTAATTTTCGTCTTCATTTGGGTTCTTATGGATTTCTTTGTGATGGTTATTTTGGCTGTGCTGGTGACTTTTCTGTATGTATTTATTATTTATAATATGATTGTGTTTTATGTAATAATATTTTTGTTGTAAGTAGTTGGAGAGTCTTCCTTCTATGATTGCTGGTGTGTGGTCAAATGATAGCAACTTGCAGCTTGAAGCAACCATGCAGTTCCGCAAATTACTTTCAATTGGTTAGACCTGTGGTCTCATATTTCTATCTCTATGATATCGTTATTGTATCTATTCTTAACTTCTAATGCTCATTAACAGAAAGAAGCCCTCCAATTGAAGAAGTTATACAATCAGGTGTTGTTCCTCGATTTGTTGAGTTCCTTGTGAGGGAGGATTATCCCCAGCTCCAGGTTGAATTTGTTCCAAAGCTTAGTATAAAATAGCTGATGGGTACTCTTTTATGCTTTTGCTGATAGTATAACTTTTCACAGTTTGAAGCTGCATGGGCTCTTACTAATATTGCCTCTGGTACTTCTGAGAACACAAGGGTAGTTATTGATCATGGGGCAGTTCCAATTTTCGTAAAGCTTCTAGGTTCACCCAGCGATGATGTTCGTGAGCAGGTATGTATTACTTACAGATGGGACATCCTTATGCTACGCATTTATATTTTTATACTTACATTTCAACTGGCTATACCTACAAAATTGTTATTATTTAGGCTGTGTGGGCATTGGGCAATGTTGCTGGTGATTCTCCTAAATGTCGTGACCTTGTCCTGGGTTATGGGGCCCTGGTTCCTTTGCTTGCTCAATTGAATGAGAATTCAAAGCTTTCGATGCTGAGAAATGCAACGTGGACACTATCGAACTTCTGCAGAGGCAAGCCACAACCTCCCTTCGAGCAGGTATTGGTTTTGATATCATATTCAAATTAAAGTATATAGAGGTGATTTGGGATTGATAACCATTTTTTCTGCCAAATCGCTTCCATAGGTGAGGCCAGCTCTTCCGGCCCTCCAAAGACTTGTGTACTCAAATGATGAAGAGGTGCTTACAGATGCATGCTGGGCTCTGTCATATCTCTCTGATGGTACAAATGACAAGATTCAAGCTGTAATTGAGGCAGGTGTCTGTCAACGACTTGTTGAGCTCCTGCTGTGAGTTGAATTTATAAGAAAATTTGAAGGACAATTGTGCTTGTAGTGCAATGGTTTAATATACTTTTTTTTTATGCATCAGCCATCCCTCTCCTTCAGTACTTATTCCTGCACTTCGAACAGTTGGAAATATTGTTACTGGTGATGATGCGCAAACTCAGGTACAAATAACCTTTTTGCATTCAGATTCGGCTTTGCTCTGAATGTGTTCATCGTCGTATATTTGATTAGCTTCTCATAATCTGGTCTTTAATAAAGATGTAAAAACTATCATTGACTGCATTGTGTCTGTATTCCAGTTTATCATTGATCATGGTGCACTTCCTAGTTTGTTGAGCCTACTGACTCACCATCATAAAAAGAGCATCAAGAAGGAGGCCTGCTGGACAATTTCAAACATCACTGCTGGAAATAAAGAACAAATACAGGTATGACCATTGTTTGTGACGTGCTGCTGTGTTAAATTTCTCCAATATGGAAGTTATTGGTCATGCTAATTGGACATTATTTTGGATGGCCAGGCTGTCATTGATGCAGGCTTAATAGGTCCATTGATCAATCTACTTCAAACTGCAGAATTTGATATAAAGAAAGAGGCTGCATGGGCCATCTCAAATGCCACATCTGGTGGAACCAACGAACAGATCAAGTAGTTTTTGCTGTTTATGTCTTGCATATCAACCCATTTCCATCATTCTATTCTGAATTGATGCACTTCCATTCTTGCAGGTTCTTGGTCGAGCAGAATTGCATCAAGCCCTTGTGCGATCTTCTGATTTGCCCCGATCCTAGAATTGTCACAGTGTGTTTGGAGGGCCTAGAAAACATACTTAAAGTTGGGGAAGCAGAGAAGGCAAACACTGGAGAAGTCAACGTTTTCGCCCAATTAGTTGATGATGCTGAAGGGTTAGAGAAGATTGAGAACTTACAGAGCCATGACAATAATGAAATATACGAGAAAGCTGTTAAAATACTGGAGACGTACTGGCTAGAGGAGGACGAGGACGGGACCTTACCTGTTGCGGCTGATGGGGCCCAGACTGGATTTAACTTTGGTGGTGGAAATATTCAACTTCCAAGTGGTGGATTCAATTTCAAATGAAGGTCAGTTGCCAGGTCCGTTAAATCTTCTATCCATTTAAAAGGACTATGTGGGCAATAACTTATTTGTGGTATTTAGCATGTTCACTGGTCCTGTGTTGCATTTTATGGTAAATTGCTGACAGTGTTGATGTGTTCTTTTTTTCGTTTCTTTTTTCAGGCTTTTGAATCTGGTGTATGAAGTAAGTTGTCTGATTGGTGGTGATCAGATAAGGTTTTGGCTGGTGGTTGGGTCAAGAGCAGCACCTCTACGAGTCGGGTGAGTTGGGTCCAGAGTCTGTCGGTCGAAATGAGGTGCCTAGTTGGCTTGCTCTATGATGTGGTGGTCGGATCAATAAGCAGAGAGTAAGGTGTCGAGCATTGAGTAAAATGCCCAGTCGGTCGGTCTTATTTAGTCCCACCATGCGCCCCCTTGTGCGTCTGGTTTTATTTGGGTAAATTCAGAGGAGAAGAATTTCAAGTATTCATGATGGCAGTTCAGTCTCATATATGTTGTCTGTGTGTGTTATATTTGGATAGATTGGAACGCGTATTGTGTTGCCCAGTGGTTTGTTTGTTGGGCATTCTGAATGCCCAAGCGTATTGAATATCGTTTGCTTCCATTTCCCGTCACTGCATGCACTTATTTCGTAAGCTCTTTTGGAAAACAATTGCTCTCCACATTTATTTTCATCCTAGACTAATTTGAATTTGAATTTGAATGTGTTGTTGAATCCATCGTTAGTTGTACATCGACCTTCCCGCCAAATAAAGATTTCCACTTGTAATTTGGCAATTATTAGAACAATATATGATCCGATTCGGTATTGGGAATCATTGCGGATGGAAACCTGTTGAAATCTGATTGTAATTGTACACAATCAATTTCCATTTCCATTTTTTTTTTTAAGAAAAACTCATTCAAACGGCCTCAATTTATATCGGATTGTAAACTCTCTCTTTGCATAAAAAGTTAGTATTACTAAGCCAAAAAAAGAAAAAGTTAGTACTCATAACTAAAGCAAATAATTTAAGGTTTTGTTTAAAAAAAAAAAAAAAAAAAAAAAAAGGAAATCTGGTTTATAAGATACTCCTAACTAGTTCCTACAGGAAAACAAGAGAGTTCAAAATAGAGTGCACAAGCACAAGGGGAGTACCTCCATTTTGATAGAGTTCCTTTATACTAGTAATATACACACCCCTTGTTCCACCTCACAGGCCGCATTATATATATATGCAGAGATCCAATTAACTGTTGAATAAATAATACTTCATCCGTTCCTTTTTAAATGTTACGGCCCACATTTCACGCAATCCAATACATATCTTTAATGCTTCATAACTCAAAGTGCATACAAGTAAAAATTATGAAAAATTGATATTATAAATCTATGCGATTAGACGAATCCAATAAGATCTCACTTGACTATATTTTATCTTATATAATTGTATTAAAAAGTCGTCAAAGCTACTCAATAAACAATACCAAAAATCAAAACGTGCATTTAAAAAGGAACGGAGGCAGTAGTACTTGGTAGTAGTACTATACGGAAGCATCCTTTCCCAAGTCACACACCACACCGCATTTTAATTACTATGAAAATCCTGTCCTCAACTACTCTCACCTCCATTGCCATAAATGGCTTCCTATTTCCAACTATTACTCCACTACCTATCCCTAATCCCTTGACCTCACCATTCAATCCACAAAATCCAAACACCCATCCATAAAAAGCAAAACTCACAAAAAAAATTCCCCATCCTTAAAAGCCCCAAATTAAGAATATGACAAACACACTCTTGTTGCCCCATGAGGACCAAACTGGGATTTCCAAATCAGCCTTGTGCTGGTGGAGGACATCGGAGGAGTTTGACGAAAATGGGGTTTTCAAAGTGGACATTTCTGACCTCTCTAACTTCACTCCAAGGTTGAGGGTTGTGAGAGAAATGGAGAGACTGGCATTGATTGCAGGAGAAGGCCTGGATGAATTGAGACACAGACTCATCAGCTACAGAGCTGGTGACTTCTTCCTGCCTGTTGGAGGGATCAACAAAGACGAAATGGACATCCCACCTGTCATCACCATCCTCCTCACAGGCTTGACAGGCGCTGGCAAGAGTGCCTTTGTTAACATGATGTATAGTGTTCTTGGAAGATCCGGTCTCATCCCTTTTGCCCAAACATCACCTGGTATTATAATTAACATGTGTTCATGCCCTAATTAAAAACATATATTATGTTTTAATTCTCATATGTAGTTCAAATAGTTTTTTCTTCATATTTATTACTATATCTATAATTTTCCATGAGCAGACGAGTCATCAAATCCGACGACTATATACCTTGAAGAACACAATGTCCTAAGATCGCCAAGAAGTGGGTTCTGCGTGTACGACACAAGGGGTTTAGACCAAACCCGAATGGAGGAAGGACTGGAAGATGTCCTGACATGGATCACCGCCGGTGTTCGACACAACCAGCCATGTTACAGGCCGCACGATCGAGTTCTCTATGGATTCAACGACACTTCTTCAGCAATGAAAGGTTTGACAAGTGCAAGATTCATCAAGAGAAAAGTCAACTGTGTGATGGTGGTGGCAGATCTTTCTCAGATCCACAAATCACTCGAATCTGAGGACATGACGTCAGTGCAGGCCCTCAAAGATCTATTCCACTTCACAGCTACCAAGAATTCAAGTACTAATAAATAAATAAAATCACAATTTTCTTTATTCGCATTCCACTAGGGTTTTATTTTATTTATTCTTTATCGAATCACTTCATTTTCCTTTTTTCTAACAGATGAGAAGCCAATCTTGATTCTAACACACGGGGATGCTCTAAATGCTGAGGACAGGATCAATGGGAGGCTGAGAATCTGTGAATATTTGGGGATCGTGGAGACCAGTGGAGCATACGATATTCCATGCCTGACAGAGCAAGGAATCGCGGCAGAGGAATGCGATCCCGTCACGGCGTTTGCACTAACGGAAGCAGTCTACAGGGCTTTGCTGCAATCCGACAGAACCCATCTCCCCAGGAGGAAGTTGAAGGATTGGTTAAGCACGGCCCTGTCCTGGATAATGATGTGCATTGCCGCTTTCTTTGCTGTGCTTGCCAGATTCTTCTCCAAATTTGGACATCATAATAAGATGCTCAAGATGTGAAGTGTGGGGTAGGGTGGATACTGGATACTTTAATACCACTTAGTAAGTTACTAAAAAAATTATGGTCTCTGTTCTGCACTGGCTAATTTCTGTGTTTGTTTTCTTTTTGGCTGTTTTTGTTGATAAGCCTTTATTTAATAATTGGCCCCAACTTTGGACATGCTTGTCTTCTTTTGGGATCAGATTGTCTTCTGTTTTTTTTTCCCTTCTAAAAACAAATTTGTTTATTTCATCTTTTTCCGTGCTGTAACTTTGCTTGGCAATTACATACTCGAGTATAGTATATTTACATAACGTAATTAAAATAATTATATTGAATGTTACCCTTAAAAAAAATAAACGCAAAGATAATTATGATGATTCTACATTGTAAGGATGGTAGAATTTGCTAACCCTTATTGAATACTCCCTCCGTTCATCAATAGTTGTTGCTTTACAGCAAATCACAGATATCAATAAAAGTAATGATTAGCCTCCTGTTTTCTATTTTTGCCCCTACATATAAAAAAAATAAAGTGGAGAGAAATTGCACAGTAGTATTTTAAGAGTAATATTTATGAAAAGATAAGGGTAATATTAAAAAAATATAATATAAATAGGTAAAATAACAACTATTTTGAAATATTTTTTTGTTTCTAAAAAGACAACTAAAATGGAACGGGAGTATGCCAAAGGGTTTTCATTTTGGCTACATGACAAAAACAAAAGTCTTGCCGTTATAACAAGACGAGATTAGAAATGGAAGCAAATGGGTTGGGCAAGCGTATACTAGTACTGTTTCTGAAGATTTTCCTATTGGGCTTTTAGAAAGTAATTGGCCCATTGTTGAGAGGGCCGTTTGTGAAAAGTCCTCGTTTAGCCCAAGCCCAATTTAAATTTATCAAATTTAAACAGAGAATATATGGATAAGATTGATGAGAATAAAAAATTGATGCAAGCCCATAAATTAAATCCAACGGCTGGTATTCACCAATCTACAAGTATATATGCATTTTTGTACAGTGAGATTGGTGGTCCAAATAAAGGTATGTCCGGTCTTAGTTACCAACAAAATGGCTTCATCACACATCCCTTTCATTTGCTGTCATCATAATATCTACAAAATATTTCAAATCAGATATTTGTCCCTGTAATTTAATGCCTATATATGTAAATCCCAACTACAACCTTTACTATTGTCTCCCAACAAAGGAAATGAAAAATATATCTACATTACAGACACAGTTCTTACATATGACTAATTAAGGAATTATTCCTCACTGAAAATTTAGAATTCAGTATAATCATTCAAAAATGAAACATCAAGTGGCACGATTTATGAAAAGAATCCCGCGGCTTGTTTTAACGATACACTGTTATTTTTGCATTATTAATGTGATTGTTGTTGCATTAATTCTTCATCGCATTCTCATTTCTAATAGTATTTGATAAAGAAAAATGTGAACACGATGGAGTAATCCAGAGCGTCCTCGATTTATTTATTTTTTTTAATTATTAGTATTTTGAAAAAAGTGCCAAAAGTAGTGATTTTGTTTGTCTGGTCCGGGACTAAAAACCCTCCAAACAATTTGATTTTGATATTACACAGATCATTTCTTGATTAGTGAAGGGGGTGTGAGTGGTTATCCTCTAGACTTTATCTCTTTCATGTGGTGTCCTAGTGATATACTTGGATTCTGGGATGCCACACATCATATCATAATCAATATAATCTACATATGTGTGTATACCTTAGTTTTTGCTTACTTGGCTTTTAATGGATAAGCTAACCCTCCTGCATTTGGCATTTGTACATTCCAATCATTTACTATATATTTTTGGTCAGATTCCAAGGCACCGCTTGCCAATTTAACTAATCCTACGTATGTGTAGTGTGCTTCACATAAATATTTATACTAACTTTTAAATGACTTTTATAAAACAATTACAAGATAAATAAAAATAATACACGTTTCATCATGGATGTACGCACAAGTATGATTGTTGAAATTATTTCAAAAAACCTACAAACTACTACAAAGAAACTGATCTTTTTAATTTCCCAAAGGGGTAACCAGTGCAGTGCAAGTTCCAGGCTTAATTAAACTCATTCTTCTATGGTTTATTTGAGTTTGGATCTGTACCCCAATTATATATGAAATAACTAAATAAAATGTCGGATTGAAATTTTTAGCCTATTTTGGAAAGTGTTGCATTGAAATGCTAGAAAGCGTGTAGGTGTGTTTGTCGACCTCGCTTATGGATTGGAGAGTACTGTTTTATTTAATTTATTCACTGTAAGAAAAATAAATACAGTGGTAATATGCACACTATATAACTAGGTAGCAGCATTAAGTGAAGGCCAAATTAGTGGATTACCTGCGGTGACAGAAGAGAAGCCAAGCCAAGCCTAGTTGAAGAAAATGGCATAGTGGCGTTACAATATTGCCTTCGTGTCCGGCGTGACTGTGACATGAAAACCATCACAGGAAATATATATATAATGACATTCGCAAAAATCTATGCCGTGTTAGAAAATTTTCAAAGTGCTTTTGGTTAGAGTTAGTGCCACCGTGTCTTATCAATATGTTTGAGATTTCAGTGTGCATGAATGCCTAAGGTAGTGGCAATAATCAAAACTTATTTATTTATTTTTTTTTTACTTTTAAATATACAAGTCTAGGGAATGCACAACTACAAATATATGCAATTTTTGGACTTGTAACTAGGGTTGTAATCCAACCGAATCGAATACTATAATATTTGTTTTGATTTGATAAGTTTTTCGAATATTATCAAATCGAATCGAATTATTCTATAAGATAATTTAATATTTAATAAAATTAATTTTAATGATTGAACTTAAATATTTAGTTCGATTTATAGCTCAAATTTAATATTTTAATATCATATATAAATATTTTTGTATTAATTAGTAAATATAGTCATTAAAATTAAAAATTTAAATTATTTAGCAAAATTAATTTATATATTTATATATAATTTAATATAAAATCGAATATCGAATCGAATCAAATATAAATCGAATATTAAAATTTTGAATAATTTCGAATCGAATCACGAATAGAACCAAAATTATTTGATTTGTTTACAACCCTATTTTGTAACCTACTTACACCTCAATTGTTTTAGGTAATTCAGTTTTCAGTACATATTCTACGTACACTTTTAATTTGAATATATTCAAATTATTTGTATGTAAACGGGTAGGGTAGGGTACGGGTAGACTACCTCCACTTACTACCCGAAATATAATTATCATATCCTTACCCTACCATATTACCCTAAAATCAAATATCGGGTAGGATTCGGGTAATACCCATTGGGTATACGGATTATCCACGCGTAAACGGGTACCCGAAATCTTAAATATTACCGACTCTACCCGACCCAACTTTCACCATAAAAAATAAATAAAACCTTCACTATTGCATGAGAACAAAATTTAAAAAAATATTTAAAAGAAACCGCTAAAGCAACATAAATAAATACTGTAATATTTAATAATATTCCGTAAAAAATTCATAAATTTTTTTACTGTCAAATCTCAAACGTTAATAAATTTGAAATATAAAAATAAATAAATATATATAAATATATCTCAATATATAATATAAATTTAAATATATAAGTATATATAAATAAATATATATGTATATTTAATCGGGTAATCGGGTAGGGTAATCGGGTAATATATGAAATCCGTACCCTACCCGCACCCGATATTATTTATTTCGGCTTCGGGTAATACCCTACCCGTTACCTAATTGTCTTTACCATACCATATCCGATACCCGATTACCCGACGGGTTACCCGACCCTACGGGTAAAGTTGACATCTCTATGTATATATATTACAGCTAATGGTTGAACGTCTAAAAAAATACTTCAGTATATACTTTGGAAAGATGAGGGAAAAAAAAAGTGTTAAATATACTCCTCCGTTTTTCTAAAGGTTATGTTTTAACCTTTTTACTGTTCATTATAGCACTTTGACTTCTATTTTTGTTATACACTTATACTTATAGAAGACAAAGTATAGCCATGTTAGATCTTGTTGGATTCGAATCATCTTGTAGTTTTTAAATATCAAATTTTTTGAATTTTTTACTTGTAACGAATTTGAGTTACTAATCGTTAAAAATGTGCATTGGCATACGTGCAAATGAGAAGTGTAATCTTTAGAAAAACGGAGGAAATATTAAATAACTCGTTGAAATACATATTTTTTTTTGCTAAACAGTCTATACGGGCTAGAACGTTGAAATTCATAATTAATATCATATAGCATTAACTAATAATTTGAAATAGTAATATGACTATATTTGTATTTTTCTAAAAACTAAATTGTTATTTAAGTAAATAAAATGTTTTAAATTGTTTTTTTTATGCAACTACAAAATAATTCATCAAATCAATTTAAACCGTTGACCGTTGCATGATCAATTACGTACAATAGATAACAATTGTCCCTAAGATCCTGACTTCTCTATAATCTACATGTACTATAAAAGAAAATGGCGTGGGTCCTTATTTTTAAAACTAATTTTTATTTATTTTAATTTATTTTTAAAAATAAAAATTATTAACGTGATATATTTTTTAGATCAATTGTCCAATATATAATATGTAGATTTTATAGATAATATTATGTCATATATCGAAATTATATTTAATGATATAAATAAAGAATATTTATTTCATAATTTTATTAAAATACCGAAATTAAAATTGAGGCCCAGATTATTACAAATTAACAAAATATTTTTAAATTTATATATTATTTAAAAGTGACATACATGGAGTACATGTATATGTTTTTTTTTTAAAACATTTACACCTATGTCAGATAAAGGTGTGTAGGAGTTGAAGCCACACAAATTACAAGTTATAGGACCTGTTTGGGAATTAGTTGTTAGTTGTTAACTGATTCTGTGAGTAATAATGAGTTAAAATTAGTTGTTTGACAATTTATAGACTAACTTTATGCTTAGAATAAGCTAAAATCCAAAATGCTGCTATTTGCAGCGGTTTCAAAAAGAGCTGATTGAATATTGTTTTAAATTATTTTTGTCCTTTTAAATAAGATAATTTTATTGAATTGCCTCACAAAAAACTAATTATGAGTTAGTTGTTTCGCCAAACAGGACCATACTCCCAAGCTTACGTATATCTTAAAATTAATACGAAGTATCCAATTACAAAACTAAATTTATTTTTAAAAAATCTATTAATAAACTGTTGACATAAATGGTAGTATAACATAGAACAAACAGTTCGTGAGCTGGGCTCGTTTTGACACGTGTTCGTTCGTTAACAGCTCGTTCGATAAGTTAAACGAACCGAGCTCAAACACATAATTTGGTTTGTGTGTTCGTTCGTTAAGTTCGCGAACAGTTCGGAATTCTTTTTTAATGGAATATATATTATAAAAAATAAAAATTTTATCTAGTTGTTCTTTCCATTTTTTATTTTTATTAATTTCACATTTCTCTCATAAATTATATTACAATATAGATTACATTTTCACACCTAATTTAATTCTAAAACAAATAAATTTATTAATAAAATAAATGATTCGTTAACTGAGCTCGACTAGGCTCGTGTTCGTTCGTTATTAGCTCGTTCGTAAGCTTAAACGAACAGAGCTCAAACATGAAAATTGGCTCGTTAAGATTTTTGGCTCGGTTCGTGTTCGTTCGTTAAGCTTAACGAACAGAGCTCAAACACTTGAAGCTCGATTCGGTTCGGCTCGTTTACAGCTCTAAACATACTCCTACATAGTAGGATCGTTAGTACTAGGTACTCTATAAATACATTGGTCCTGTTTGGCAAAATGGTTAAATCTAATCAGCTAATTTATCTCACAATATGAGATAAAATACTAGTTTTTTTGGGAGAGTCATTGAAGGCCTGGAAAAGGGAAATACTAGTTTATTTGAAATGACAAAATAACTTAAAATAGTATTCAATCAGCTCATTTTGAAACCGCAGTAACTAGCATTATTTTGGATTTTAGCTTATTCTAGACAAAAAATTAGTCTCAAAATTTTCAAACAGTTAATTTTAACTAATTGTTACTCACAATATCGATTTATAGCTAACAGTTAATTTAAAAACAGACCGAATTTAACTTACTTTCATAAACAAATACACTTAAATTTGAATAGACAATAACCCTAGAAAAAATTCGCCTCCTTTTCCTGTGGCGGCAAACGCCAAAATACATTTCTCAAAATTCCGAAAAACGCCTCAATACCAAAATACAAAATTTCAATTAGGCCCGCCTTTTCTGATGTACCAGATATTCTTCCCATCTTCAAAACCATGCCCATTTTCGTCTTTTCAATCTGTCCCGCGCCTTAGGGTTTTTGTATATACTTATATAAATATACCACACAATAAATTTTCTTTCACATTCGCCCCCGCCCCCCTCAAACCCAAATATTTGCCCTTTTTCTCTCACTCAGAATCTTTATCACTCTGCTCATCTCCATCTTGCACTTCTCTTGCTTCCTCTTCTGATTCTACATAGTCTCTGTTGCTTAAGATAGGGCAAATCTACTGCTAAGACTTCGCCTTTGGTGTGGAAGGGAGCTTGATCGTGCTTGAGTTTGGTTTCACTTCATTTTTGTTGGATATCGAGTGGTTTTGATGCTCTGTAGTTAGTTGTTGAGCGTGATCGTCGTAGTTTAGCCTGTGTAAAGTTACTGATCCAGTCGTGAGTTCGGATATTGCTTCAGATCTTCGATTGACGTTCTGCAAATGACGGATCTGCGAGATAAAGTAAGTAATCGCGCTTATCGATCATGCTTCTGGGTTGTACGGGTCTCTAGGCCAAGATCACGCTAGATATAGATGTAAAGCTTGATTATTATCTTGTTTTTCTGTTTCATCACCTGATTTCAATCGATTTTGATGTTTTCCAGTGCTCGGACGGCGAAGAATCGACGATCCAAACACTAACGCCCGATCGGACCTCATCCGACGGCTCAAACGTGAAGACCTGTGTTGATTGCGGTACCTCGAAAACCCCCCTGTGGAGGGGCGGTCCAGCTGGACCCAAGGTTTGTATCTGTACCCTGCCATTATTATTTAATTGGTATACGGATCCTTTGTCAATCTTAAGTACTGGTGTGGTTGATGTCTCACATGACTCACGTGTAACTGACAAACACACTCACCCTTCAAATTAATTTTACTTTTAACGATTAAAAAAGAAATAACTGAGAAGATTTGCTCCCAATTTGATACTTATACATGTGTGATGTCATGTGATGTAGTGAAAATTTCAAATTTTGTAATTTTGTCTGCAGTCACTATGCAATGCATGTGGGATTAGGAGCAGAAAGAAGAGAAGGGCGCTGATGGGCGTGATAAAAGAGGATAAAAAAACAAAGAAAACGACAGGAGGTGGGAAGAACAACACCATCAGCCAGCAAAGCAACAGCAGTATCAACAGTAGTACCAGCAGCAGTGGGGATTGTACCACCTCATACAGCAACAGGAAGAAATTGTGGGCATTTGGGATTGGGAGTGGCAGTGATGTGGCCTTGCAAAGACCAAGATCAAATTCCAACAGAAGGAGAAAGTTGGGTGAGGAAGAACAGGCTGCTTTTCTTTTGATGGCATTGTCATGTGGCTCTGTTTATGCTTAAGACTGAGATAGACAGTGGTTGTACTTGTTGCACTATTTCTTGCACTCACTATTCCCTTCTGAAAAATTAATAAAAAAAGAAAATGATGGGAAGGTAGGGAGGGAGGGGGAGTGGCTCAAATGGCCCTCTTGTCTTTGTCAAATTCAATTTAATCTATTTGCCTTTTGTGAGGATGAAATCTAATTGGTTTTAATTTAGCTTTCACCACTGTTTTAATGATTGAATTTCTTTATTAAGTCAGCAATTTCAACCATGATTAATCGGACAGTCAAAAGATGTACAGCTTGTCCTAATGATTGATGGAGGGCTAATGATGAGTCCTGAGAAATAAGATTTCTTTATCGAATTGGTTTCCTGTGATGGATCCATTACATTATGGCCAGTCATTTAACAAATTATGGGGGCGGGCCTTAACTAAAAGAGTCAATTTCGAGGAAGGAAAACGTCAAGAAGCAGCCAGAAGAAAGTTCTGTCATAAATTAGTGTATACTTTTTCAGCCCTTTTAGGGTAACAACGAAAGAAAGGAAAACGGAAGTTTTAATTTTATTTATATATTCTCATCGTCTGGTTTTCTCCATTAATATGTTGCAATGCAAACTCGCAATTGAGTGTATGGAAATTGTATATTTTATATTCTATAGAACTTTTTTTTTTTTCTTCCCACCAAGAAATGAGCATAAAACTTGAAATGTACTGTGTTATAATCATTAGGATACACATGATCGTTTGATAGTTATGGGTTTAGGGTCTACACAGCAATATATGTGCATATGCAAAATGTAGTAGAAATTAGTAGTATAAAACAGATGATGAGAATGGATTTCAATGAAGGGATTCATTCGCCAAGAACTTGGAATGAGGATATAATATACTTGAGGACAATTATGGTACAATCCAATATATATTACTCCATTCATTAGATCGTGATAGATATCCATCAAAAGGAAATTGGACTTCTTTCTAAAAATGCTACTACTACATTCATGTATTCCGACAAGAAACTAAACCGCATATCCACATCCACTATGTAGTATGTACGAGGGCCGATGCATGTTGATGTCAGTTGCGCCAAATAACTCGGTTCAAATGATTGATGAAATTGTTATTTTAATTTTAACTTTATCTTTATCTTGTAAACTTAATAAATTTTTGTGTTGTAAGCATTGTTTTCAATTTTAATATAGGTTTTTTTTTTTTTAAAAAAATATTTTTGTATTGTATTCCTTACATTTTAGTTTAGTAGTCTGTTTAGAAAGAAAAAAAAAAAAAAAAAACGTGTTCAATAATAATTGCCATTTTTGAGTATTTATATTATGTTTTTTCTATATTATAAAAGTGTTTTCTTGGACGGATTGGTTATTTGTATTTATGATATTGAAGCCTCCAGTCCAATTCAAATTTTAGGCCGTTGGGATGTAATGGGAGTAGTAAAATTTTCAACCTACCCTCCAGTTACCTACCACTCCATCTATTTAAATGTATCTAGCTAGCTCATTTTGCATACATTAATGGGAGTATTTACCTTGCTCATAGTAGTATAGATTTATAGTACTGTTGCATGCCGTCGTTTCCTTTCTCCCAGGTAAAATATTGATTTAATTTACTTTTATCTGAATGAATAAAGACAGCCCTCGAGTAGTCAGGGCCCGTTTGGATTGGCTTTTGAAAAAAGCAAAAGCCAAAAGTAGAAGCAGAAGCAGAAGTCAAAAGCAAAAGCATGTAACTTTGGTGTTTGGATGGAATGCTTGAAAAGCGGCTTTTTTTAAAAATATGTTTGGATGAATAAAAATGAAAAGTGCTTTTGGAATGTGGTAATTACTAAAAAGGACATGCTATTTAATATGATAATAAGATATATTTATAGTGTAATTTATATTAAGTAGTGGGGGTATTTAAGTCTTTGCACATTTTACGAAGTGCTTTTGGCTTCTGCTTTTGGGAGAAGCACCCCTGGGCTGCTTCTCCCAGAAGCACTTTTTTGGCTTCTCATGGTGCTTTTGCTTTTTTTCAAAAGCCAAAATAAACACCTCTTTTTTATCAGAAGTGCTTTTGGCAGAAGCAAAAGCCAAAAGCACTCCTCCAAAAGCCAATCCAAACGGCCTCTCAGTCGAGTGTAAATAAAGCGCTTTTAAGAATATAGGTTATAGCAAAACTCACATATATGAGATGTTTGGGAGTGAGTCATCAGATCCGCTAGCAGATAGCAGATTCGGATAGAGAACTGTGAGAGAATATGCTCTTTCAATATGCTATATTCTACCAAATATGCCTGCTCCCAAACATACTCATAGTATAATATTTGCGCACATGTAGATTGAAGAGTGATTTTGATCAACCCTTTCTTACGTAATAATAAGCCGATTCAGTATAATTTGATTGAAACGGCAACCATTAGCTAGATTGAAAATTAATTCATGATTGTAATCAAATGGCAAATAACAACGAACATCAATTATTCTTTATTTAATGTAGTGGAATAACTTTAATTTTTTAAATTTAATAACATAAAGTAAGATCAGGAATTATACTTTAAATGCATAAATTCATTCATCATATTTATTTAAATATAAATAATAATTCAATAACGATCGAATACTTATGTTTATAATAAACAATTTTATGTGCGGAACAGCCACAGCAGCCCAAACGAGGGGGATAAGTTAAAATTAAAGGATCGGAGCACATGCAATGCCATGTATGGAGGAGATATGATGAGTATCAATTAAATCCACACCAACAAGATTATTTTTTTTTTTTTATCAATAGTTTTACCCTATTGTCGATAGTATATAAATTGTGAATTAATAATACCCATCCAAGTGTGAATTAACATTATTCTTACAATAAAATTAAATTCAATTTCTGGAAAGCATTATCCTAAAGGGACAACATAATCGGTATTGTGCTCCACGATGAATGGTTTAAAAACTTGCTAAAGGTGTAAATCAATCAGCACCAGCGCACATAATAATGGTATAGTTACTACTATACCATTATTATTGTATGCATTTTCCACCAAAAAAAAAAAAAAAAAAAGTACTACCTCCAATACATAATATTTGACACGAAACCATATTTCACGCAATCCAATATATATTTTTAATCCGTAATAACTGAAATTGCATACAAGTAAAAATTATGAAAATTTGATATTCTAAATTTATGCGATTAGACGAATCCAACAAGATCTCACTTGACTATATTTTATGTTATATAAATTTATTAAAAAGTCGAATCAAAATTACTCAATGAATAGTAACAAAACCTCTAACGTGTCAATAATTGAAGAACGGAGGAAGTATATAGTAATTAGAGCACGGAAACAGACTTAACATATGAATAATATTAAACAAAAAAGTATATGTACAAACTGACCAGTGTTTTTTTTTTTTTAAGTGATTAATTTAATTTATTACCTTACACCAGAAATATACATTCACAAAGAAAAATTTAAAAAGAAAAATGAAAAAAAAGAAAACGTTGCCATACATACATACTGCTTTAAGTTTTGTCTGTCACAGGTTTTTATTGCGTTGCTGGAATTGAATTGTTCTGGTTGGCAACTTCAACTTGCCATTTATTGGCATTTCAATATTTCATAGATCTTCTAAAGAAATTGCTTGCTTACAAACTGTATAAAAATTCTAGGAGGATAAATTAAAATACTAAAATTAACGAAAAACTAACCACAATTTATAGAGGAAAAAAAAAAATAAGAAAAATCAAAACCCTAAATTATGTCAAGAATTTGCAGAGATTAGTTCAAAGAGAAAGAAAGACAGATTTCATACTTTTCCCAAAAAAGTCGTTGATGACGAGGTAGGGCAGAAGGGCAATCCTGGAATTCCACAAAAGCATCATCACCAACCTTCTTTCTCACCTCACCAGGTTTTAACTCTGAAGATCTGTGAATCCCGACATGTTTATTACTCTAGCATCATGGAATACTAAAAATAGAATAAATTAGACCAAGAAACGCCCTGTAATAAGCGGCCAAGCCACGATGACGACGACTGCCATAAGCGGCAAAGAAATCATTTCTCTGAATGCAGACGCAGTTACCGCATCCGGAGGGCTGTGATAGTAGAACGGGAAATACGATACAATTGGGTTCGGCGGCGGTGGGGTCGGCCCCGTGGGGTACGTCTGCGGTGGTTTGTAGTAGCCGCCACCGGGTGCCGGCGGCGGGTAGTATACGTAAGGAGTAGAGGGTTTTGGGGGTGGGTAGTAGTAGTAGCCACCTCCGCCGCCGGAGCTAGGAGGAGCCGGCGGCGGGGGGTAGATGGGTGTGGTGGTCTGCGGCGGCGACGGAGGGGTGTTGCAGGGGTTGTCGCAGGCGGAGCACATTGTGCAGTCGATGTTGTACTTAGATCCCACCCATGTTGGTGTCGCAGAAGTGGTGTTGTTGATAAAGTCACTGCCTGTCACCGATTGCAGATCCGTCACAGTAAGTTCCAACAGCAGCAATTGGAACAAGAGTTTGAGGATGTGCTTGTGGTGTGTCTTCATAGTTCTTGAAATTAATTTGAAAAGATTTTGTAATACAATCTGTTTTTCTTGTTTGGTTTTTGGAGAAGACACGGAGAATTTTCTTGAAGGTTTTTGAGTGGGGGAAGAAAATGGGAGGAAATGAGAGTTATCATGAACATATATATACACAATGGGGAGTTGGGGACTCTATGGTTATTGTCAATCACATTATTTTTTTTTCATTGTTCCATTTTTTTTTATTACCGAACATACAATCAAATACAACATTTTTTAAAATGACTCTCCGTCCCAATTATGATGTTTTGTTTCACTTCTGCACACATTTTTTTAATCGACAATGTCTTTATTTATATACAAGTAAAAATTATATAAAATATACTCCATCTGTCCCATTTAAGTTGTCATATTTCATTTCAGCACACAATCCAATACATTTTTTTAATCGTTAATATCTCAAAAATATGTACAACAAAAAATTATGTAAAATATATATTTTAAAACTACATGATTATACGATTTTAATAAGATCCAATATTTTCTTCAAACGTGTATTTGGAATAAAATTGAGTCAAAGTTAAACAATAAAGAGTGCCAAAAAGTCAAACCAGACATCTTGTCTGGGACGGAGGAAGTATATTTTAAAACTATACGATTAGACGAATCTAACAAGACCAAACTCGACTATTTTTTTTCCTTCCAAATATACACTTACAATAATATTACGTCAAAGTTAAACAATGAACAGTGTCAAAAAATCAAACAAGACGTCTTACCTGGGATGGAGGAAGTATATGTTATACTTCCTCCGTTTTTAAAAAAGTTGTAACATTCCTGCATTTCACGCAATCCAATATACATTTTTAACGCTAAAAATCTCACAATGTGCAAAAGTAAAAATTTTATATTCTAATACAGCACGATTAGGCGAATACAATAAGATCTCACTTGACTATATTTTATATCTTATATATCTGTGTTAAAAAATTGAATCAAAGTTACTTAATCAATAGTAACAACTATACAAATGTTTCAATCATACAAAAATGGAGGGAGTATATGTATAGTTGATTTGTGAATACATACAAAGTTACTCAGTCCATTACAAATATTGTTACTGTTGGGCACATGAAGTAAGATATAGTTGATTTGTGAATATATGATGGGGTTCACATAGTTGTTGGAGGGGATAGAATACATTTGTAATGGAACGTCCAAAAATAATAAATAGGACATTATTAGTGGGACGGATGGAGTAGTGTATTTTAAAATTATATAATTAGAAGAATATAATAAAATCTAATTTAAGTATAATTATTTTGAATTACATTCTTATAAAAATTTTGTTAAAATAATAACGCTCACCTTTATCCATATTTTATGACTCCATCTTGTGTGAACACACACACCGACGCACTTTACAATTTACCAACCTTTTAAAGGAGGGGGTTATTTTATTCAATCAATTCCTAGTAAAAAAAATAGATGATGGGCGCCACAAAACAATCTTTCCCTATATTCTAAAATAAATGCCAACCGAATACTCTCCAATCTACATACATACTTCCCCGTTTTTTTTTTTTTTTTTTTCCTTTCAAATCCTACGTTTTTTATTTGCACGTATGCCAGTGCATATTTTTAACGATTAATAACTCAAATTCAGTAAAAATAAAAATTCTAAAAATTTGATATTTAAAAACTACAAATAAGACGAGTGCAACAAGATCTCACTTGTTTATATTTTGTATTATATAACTATAACAAAAATAGAAATCAAAGTGCTATAATGAACAGTAAAAAAAAATGAAAGCGTAACTTTTTAAAAAAATGGAGGGAGTACTACTCAAAATGGTAGAAAAAATATTAATGAATTTTTAAATAAACACTTAATTAAATGCTATGCATGCGAAATTCATTTAGGAACAATAAGAGGTAAATAATTAAGAAAATAAATTATTTGGGTTTTTGTGTTGGAATAATAATGTGCAAGTAGTGAAAGTGGGGGCATGCCTTCCATATCATCTACAACAAATCGTTTCAAATCGAGCGGCATCTAAAGGGATCAATTGTATCACATATAGTAGATTAAAAAATATAATTAATTATGTATAGAAGTAAAACAGATAAATTAAAAGAAGTATAATGCTATATTGCTACTTATAGCATATACTTCATCCGTCTCGGTCAAATTGTTACGTTTGACTTTTTGATACTATTCACTGTTTAAGTTTGATTCGAATTTTTATCATAGTTATGTAAGAAAAAGCATAGTCAAGTGAAATCTTGTTAGATTCGTCTAATCTAGTAGTTTAAGAATATTAAATTTTTAAAATTTTTTATTGTACACAATTTAAGTTATTAACAGTTAAAAATGTGTATTAATATACGTGTCAGGTGGGTCCGTAATAATTATAATGAAACGTAGGTGGTATATGGAAGGATGGATGATGAATTTGTTGACCGTTGACTACTTGGCTACATCTAGGAAATACTTAATTGACACGTGTACGAATAAAATATATTCATATGAATAAAGTTAGATGCATAATGTCATGGGCAAATTTGTCAAATGATACTAACCTTTTTGCTTTTTGCTGTCATAATTTTGGCAAAATGGGTCCATTAAATTATGATTTAATATAGTAGTAGTACCTATTTGATCCATAATTATGGCTAACCTCACAACCCAAGCTCACATGCAAAATTATCACATATATGATGTCACATGTCTTCCAAATCAATCCAACATGATATTTCAATATATTATTAATTAATTAGCTAATTGTTCTAAAGCCTATTTTAGTTAAGCTAATGAACTAATAAAGATATAATTAACTATAAATTCTTTTTCTTACCTAGATCTATATATTTATCTCACTTACATTTTATCACCAATGAATACCAAGAGAATTCTATCTCATCCCTAAAATCTTCGTGTTACTATCTAACAAAGATTGCATAATGATTAAAAGTGGTGGAATGTGATAAGGATTTCCATCACCTAGCAAAAGGGACCCAAAACATCATTGTAACAAGACATGGTCCTTTCATTTAGTTGTGTGGTTGGTGGTGGGCAATAACCCCCACTCATGTGAGCTTTCATGTGATTTTTGTAATCTTTTGCTTCATTCAAAATCTTTTTCTGGATTTATTTGTGTCATTTCATTTTCTTTTTCCATTTGTAACCCAGCCCAATAGGACAACCGATCTCCTGAATTAAGCCCATTCTAGTTGGGCCCAAAAGGTCCTATTTCTATTTAAAAATAATAACGTGAATTAAATTAAAATATGGTATGATGAGAAAATGTGGGTGGCAAATTCATTGCATGATCTACGGCGTCGGACATAACGTGCTTATGGCAAAGATCCCAGCCTGTCATGTGATTTTTTTGTCTCCCCACTGACATTTTCAACCATTCTTTAGTCAAAGGCAATCAACAAATTTGAAATATTTTATTATCCACCGCTTGTGTACCTGTGTTAGGGTATTATACTGAAGTGATCCATGATTTTCACTTTTAAAATTAATCAGGGAAAAAAAAAAAAAAAACAGAGTGAATGTCCTAAATGCATGAAATGTTGAAGTGAGGAAATATAATGTTGTTGATGAATTATAATATTGTGGTTGGGTGAAATTTGGTGTAGGATTTGAAATTATTTACTCGCTCTTGAGTCGTCGCTACAGAGGAGGGACTAGGGAGACCACAATCTTGTTTCGTTTATCCTATTTCGCCATTCCTCCATTCCGTTCTGGAATGAATATTAAACAAATATTGGTTTGCAGTTTAATTACTCCATCCGTCCCACCAAATATGTCATGTTTGACTTTTTGACATTGTTCATTGTTCAACTTTGATTCAATTTTATTGCAAGTATATATTTGGAAAACATAGTCGAGTTGGATCTTGTTAGAATCGTATAATCATGTAGTTTTAGAATATATATTTCACATAATTTTTTGTTGTATATATTTTGAGATATTAACGGTTAAAAACATGCATTGGATTGTGTGCAAAAGTCAAACAAGACAAGTTAAATGGGACGGAGGGAGTATTTGGTAAATTCCCCCAACTCGGCTCCATATTCATTCTTTTTGTTTTATTTGTAAATTGTGTGGCATGGATTCTCACAATTTTTTCCCATGTAAAGCTCCTTAAAAAAATGGAAAAAAAGGTAAAAACGTCCTTTATCTTTTCAAAAATTTCAAATCCGTCCTTTTTCTATGTTATTACCGATTTAGTCCGCTACAAATGCTAATTATGTTCAAATCAGTCCTTTTTTCACTAATTATATTCTAATCGCTGACGTGGGAAGGGTTTTAATTTAAACCTGACACGTGTGCATAATATTAGTCCTTTTTCTTTTATCTTTTGCCAATTCAGTCCTAAACTTTTATTTTGTTCTATTTAGTCCTCTACCCCAATCACTCATTTTTATATTAATTGGCCTCAAATCTTTCAAATTATTTCATTTTAGGCCCAGAACCTTCAATTTTTTATTATTACTAATCCATTTATCAAATAAATGCACAACATACTTCCATAAATAAAATTAAACACCAAACCTCATATATTGGGTTCGACTGCTTTGTTATCGGGTCTTTCAAGTACCGGAATTTTACGGACTCTCTCTAATAACCACTCGACCGCAACCGATTGTTCATTGGTTTTGGTTTCCTTCAGTAACAATCAACAGAATCTTACTTTGCGTCCTACCTTAGGATGTAGCAATATTTAAAAGTAAATGATTTAACTTGAATTTTTGGAAGGTTATGGATACAGGAAGCCTTGGTTTTATTGAAAAATATTAATATTATTAAAAATATTAAAAAAATAGCCTGAATTTTATTGTCCACAAAGTATGATTGTGCTGATTGTTGCTGAAGGAAACCAGAACCAATGAACCATCGTTACGGTCGGGTGGTTAGAGAGAGTCCGTAAAATTCGGAACTTCAAAGACCCGGTAACAAGGCGGTCAAACCCAATGTATGAGGTTTGGTATTTAATTTTATTTACGGAAGTATGTTGGGCATTTATTTGATAAATGTATTAGTAATAATAAAAAATTTAAGGTTCTGGGCCTAAAATGAAATAATTTGAAAGGTTTGAGGCCAATTAATATAAAAATGAGTGATTGAGGTAGAGGACTAAATAGAACAAAATAAAAGTTTAGGACTGAATTGGCAAAAGATAAAAGAAAAATGACTAATATTATGCACACGTGTCAGGTTTAAATTAAAACCCTTGCCACGTCAGCAATTAGAATATAATTAGTGAAAAAAGGACTTATTTGAACATAATTAGCATTTGTAGCGGACTAAATCGGTAATAAAATAGAAAAATGACGGATTTGAAATTTTTGGAAAGATAAAGGACGTTTTTACCTTTTTTTTCCTTAAAAAAATTAAACAAATATACAAATAAATAAATATGGGACTTCCTTTGTTTAATTGTAACTAGAAAAAAGAAAAGAAAAATATCTACGCATTTTAATTATTGGTTTCAAGTTTTAGCCCTCCGCATTCAACGTTCAAAAATCAAAATTCAAAAACCTTCCCAACGTCTCAAAACCCAACGGCCCTAAAACTAGGAAAATCCCTAAGGCCCCGTTTGGTTGTCTCCAAATTACATGTTTCAGTGTTTCTTGCACAACTTCTTTATTACATACAGCTTATTCTCCGCTGTCTTCTCCCACTTTCCTCTCCGCGTTTCCCACTTTCCTTGTACTCTGCTCGTTCACATCCGCACCCATAGGTTTTCATCATCTTCAATCCCACCTACACCTATATAGGCTTAATATATAAATTTTCTTTTCGTATATGTGCAATTTTCCCTTTCCATTTCAATTCGCGACTGCAAATTTTTGAAGCAGGGATTGGATTTCCATGATGCCTTCCATTATTCTGATTCTTCAGTTGCTACTGATTTTATTCAATTTGGGGGTTATCAAAGCCCAGCCTCAAGCGACGGCGCCGCCTCCGGCTTCCGACGCCTGCAACGGGGTATTCCTCACCTACACTTACGAAACCGGGAAAATCGTGCCGCCAATTCTCCGGAATACGGCGCAGCAGGCGTACAGATTTGAATCCTCGTTCTCAATTCTCAACAACGATTTGGAAGATCTGAAATCGTGGCGTGTGTTCGTCGGGTTTCAGCACGACGAGTTTTTGGTTTCCGCCTCGAATGCCGTGCTGGCTGACGGAACTTCAATTCCTGGCAGCGTAGGGAATGGATCGCTCTTCGCGGGCTACCCGAATCCGGATCTGAAGACGGGTATAGAAACCGCCGGCGACTTAACCCAGATGAGCGTCCAGGTCGACCTCATCGGAACCCAATTCGGCGTCGCGCCGCCGCGCGCACCGATGCCGGCGAATATTTCCCTGGCGAACGACGGGTGGGTTTGCCCCAGACCCACTATGCAAGGTTTGTGACTTAGTATCCTGTATTGATTCAATTCCTCTAAGATTCACCGATTTTCTAACTAAGATTACAAGTTAGTAAGTGTTCGTCTTTTGTGCTTTCAGGGAACAGTACGATGCAAGTATGCTGCACCCGGGACCCAAATTTCAAATCCAACGTCACCATCGACGAACCGTTCTTACCACGGCAAGAAGGCGATCTAACCATAATGTACGACGTTACCCGAACGTACGAATCCAATTACTGGGCACAGGTCACGATCGAAAACCACAATCCTCTCGGCAGATTAGATAATTGGCAGCTAAGCTGGGATTGGATGGAAGACGAATTCATCTTCGCCATGAAAGGAGCTTATCCCGATCTGGTGGATACCTCCGCCTGTGTTCTCGGCAAGCAGGGACAGTTCTACCAGGCTCTAGATTTTTCCACAGCATTGAACTGCGACAGGCGCCCCACTATAATCGACCTGCCTCTGGAGAAGACGAACGATACAACCCTAGGAATGGTTCCGTTCTGCTGCAGGAACGGAACAATCCTGCCTCCTGCAATGGACCCTAGCAAGTCCAAGTCCGCATTCCAAATCAATGTTTTCAAGATGCCCCCCAATCTGAATCGTTCAATTCTCGCGCCCCCTCAGAATTGGGGGATCACTGGCAGATTGAATCCGAATTACAAATGCGGTCCGCCTGTCAGGGTAATTCCCAGCCAGTTCCCGGACCCGAGCGGCCTGTTGCCCGATACAGCTGCAATGGCGAGCTGGCAAGTGGTTTGCAACATAACACGGCCTAAGACAGCCACCTCGCGGTGCTGTGTGTCGTTCTCTGCCTATTATAATGAATCCATCATCCCGTGCCAGACATGTGCCTGTGGGTGCGGCTCCAACGCGGCGGCGGGTAGGACTTGCAGTACCACTGCCCCGGCGCTGTTTCTTCCGTCTCAGGCGCTGCTTGTTCCATTCGAGAATCGTACGTCGTTGGCCACAGCTTGGGCGGATTTACATCACTTTCCGGTGTCGAATCCCCTCCCCTGCAGCGACAACTGCGGCGTTAGTCTCAATTGGCATTTGTTCACGGATTATAGGGGCGGATGGTCCGCGAGAATCACGCTTTTCAATTGGGACAACGCTTCTTTTGCGGACTGGTTCGCTGCTGTTGAGTTGGACAAGGCGGCCTCTGGTTTTGAAGCTGTGTACTCGTTCAATGGAACCTCCATGGAAAGCGTGAACAACACTATTTTTATGCAGGGACTCCCGGGATTGAATTACCTGGTGGCGGAAACGGATGGAGCCAATCCTCAGAAGGATCCCAGGGTACCGGGAAAGCAACAGTCTGTGATTTCCTTCACGAAGAAGATGACACCGGGAATCAACATCCCGGCTGGAGATGGATTCCCTACCAAAGTTTTCTTCAATGGGGAGGAGTGTTCGCTGCCCAAAGTACTTCCAACGAGCGGCTCTCACAGACACACCTCATCTGTTTTCTTTTTTATTGTTGCTCTGATTTTCGTCTCGTTGCAGCTGTAGAGAACGTGACACGGATATTATTCACTCATATGTATGAATACTAATTCGTTCGTTCTTTTTGTCATTCTATCAGTGTAGAGTAATTGAGAAGAATTATAGATTTGTACATTTCAAAATTTTCTGATCAATCTGTATGTTTACTACAATCATTTCTTCCTGTGACACTATGTTACTGGAAATGGAGAAGTTGCCACATTTCGACATTTAACATACAGAAAATCTTCAGACGTCTACAAGCACAATTTCATACTGTACAATCAAATCATCCACACAAAAGTTTCCATCATTATTCGACAGTCATTGATCTTCTATTTTATCATCCTAGTCCCTAGACCTATCGTTTGGTGTGTGATAAACCGATGCCCCGTCGCACACTTCAGCAATAATAGTTAAGAAAAATGAAAACGAGAACGAACTCTCACTAAAAGGATTTCATTTAATTGTTTCAGCTGCGTACAAAGAACACGTAGACACTACAAAGCTATATATTATAGTAATGCAACTCGTAGCTAAGAAGATTATCCATTGAAGCCAAGCTCTGTGCCAACAGGTTCCAATCCGTTTTCCTGCTGTAATGAGCAAAACTAGTGTTAGAGATGGTTTAATTCTCCAGTTTACGAATGCATTTAATATAAGCTCAGAAGCAAAGAAACTAACCTGTTTGAGAAGTGCTGTCATGAGGTGATCCTGGTGAACTGTTTCGGAGAAGAGGGTGTTCTTAAAGCTCTTGCCGGGGAGTCTTTGAGCCTTAGCAAGTAACAGATTGTTGGCGGCAGCTACATTAACCTGCTTATTAAGTTCACCGGTCTGGTTAGGACAAAACTGTTGCTGAACTGAAACCGAGGGTAGAACATTCAGGCCTCTTTGTAACTGCTGTGAGGCATCAAAGATCGATCCACCAATGTTTAAACACCTATCCCCAAAACCAGTCCAATTTACATCGCTGTAATTAGGCAAAAGGCCTCGAGATCCCTTCATTTCTGAGCTGACTTCGTCTTGAAACATAGGAGTGAAGCTAGATGAGGCTGAATTACTCCCATGTGAGAAGTTAATCAGAGGAAACTCTGTATTCCAACTCTTTGAGAAATCTACAATGCTGGACCGCTGAGACAATGGAGGATACTCGAGACAGGGCATTGTAAGAATGGGCTGAGCTACAGGCAGTGGCAGATTCAACACTTGGCCACCACTGGATTCGTTGAAAATTTGAGTCCTCGACTGCATTTGAACCATCTGTGACGGTAATATGCTGCTTAAACTGCTCTGCGAGTTGGCATGTGATGACAAAGATGCAATCTGCTTTGAATCCAAATTTGTCGGGACTCCATGTAGCAAGTTTTCCTGCTTTCGGTTAGTATTTTGTTCTTCTCGCCCCTCTACATACCTAAACCTACTCTCAAAGTTGAAAACACCTCTTTGATCCGAAAGGGGAATGGTCACTGCAGATGGTGGGAGCTGACCGGAAGCAGCAAGAGCTTGAAGATCAAGCGACGAGATTGGCCCAAATGATGCATCGGAAGGCCCCAAAATCGAGTTCTGATGCTGCGAGACACCACTGAGCCTTCTCAGATACAGACGATACTTCTGAAAGACAAAAATTCCTTCTTTAGCATACAAACTTAAAACGATATGGAAGTGACAAAGTACATTCACTCCACCTGAAGATGGCTTGCGACGTTTTCTCTTGTAAGACCAGGAACATTCATTAATTCAAGGATTTTCTTAGGAACCGCCTCTGCAACAGCACAAAGACATTGAACAATAATCAACACGAGTTATTTCCATTTCGTATATAACTTAATGATGCAAGAAGATAGAGAGGCCTTACTGTCGATTCCAAGCTGATTAACTGCATTCACGAACTGCTGATGAAGCTCGACTGACCAAACGACTCGGGGCTTTTTCGAACTTGATGGATCATCTCTTTCCTCTGCTTCATCCTCCTCCTCATCCTTTCGCTTCTTGGAACTCTGCCAATTCCCTTCCGAACAGTTCCCATCATCAGGGGATTTCTGCTGCTGCTGCTCCCCATCATCAGCCTGTTCAAAATCCTTCTCCATCCACATCACCCTCTTCTTTCGAACAACGTGCTGCCATATGTTCTTCAACGCCTCCATACGCACCGGTTTTATGAGGTAGTCGCAGGCACCGTGCGTGACGCCCTTCATCACGATGTTCTTGCTATCATCCGCCGACATCACTAAGACCACACAACACCAGGCATCAGCAAAAATAGAATAAAAAACATTTCTTTAAGGTTTGGAAATAGAATCTGTTGATAGAAAAAGTTGAATAACTAACTGATAACGGGCAGATCCATCTCGAGTCCAACGTGTTCTAGAAGCTTAAACCCATCCATATCAGGCATGTGAACATCGCTTAAGACTATATCGAAGCCATTTTTGTTGTCCCTAAGAAGCCTCAACGCAAGCTCTGCTCGATTACACGTAGTAACTGGACAATGCCAAGAACTAATCAAATCAATAACCTTAAAAACCGGTAAGAACATTTCAGTCACATCACTTGACACAAGACCAAATTCATGTTTCCACTTAAATAATTTCGTTTGTTACACTATGAAGAAACCCAAATCATAAACCCTAATCAAACACAGCCAAACAGTGCTGAAATTGTGATGAATGATCAAACAATTGAAAGCCCAGGCAAATTGTGGAAAGGGAACACAAAATCAAACCAATGTAACGAACAAATACCTTGATAGAGACAATTTTTGAGCATCTTATCCAAAATGGCTAAACAAGTGGGGTCATCATCCACAACGAGCACTCTCAGACCAGCTGGAAAGTGGTCTGAAACTCCATCACCCGATTTCCACAAAGCGCTCAAACTTGTGAAAGACAAGGGTTTCAATCCAAGATTCATTTTTTTTCTTCTTTAATGCCCCCTTCAAACTGATTGAATATTTGTTTCCAAGCAACAAAACCCTGAAGCAGAATATGTTAAAAATCACGAATACTGAACTTCAAGTAAACTCACAACTCTGTAGCAAAATGGGGAACTGTAATATTGAAAAGCAGAATACAGATGGTGGGATGGGGTTTTAGGAAAATGAAGGGATTACGAAAGAGGAGAAAAGGGGATAACATAAATGGTCGCTTTATTTATATGTGTATATAATGCCTTGTGTGTTGGCAATTGGCATACAGACAAATAGTAGAAGTATATAAAAGTACTAAAATTCCTTTTTCTTTCTTTGATAATTTCATACCTTGCTCAAGCAAAAAAAAAAAAAAAAGAAAAAAAAAAAAAAAACTTATAATTTTCAGTTGATGAAATTTCTTTTTCACCACTCTTGTTTTCACAAGTTGACAAGACTCAAGACATTTTAGATGCACAAAAACTCTAAGAAAACGATTCCATCAACAGCCATAATTTTAGTTATATTTTCCACTTTGTCCCATTCGTTGAATAATTAATTACTCACATTACAACAACAAAAGCTGTTTTCTTTTAATAAAACAATTACCAAAATCCAGTCTTTTGGTGTTATACGAGGCAGAAAAAGAAGACAACAAATTATTACTACATCAAAAGACAGTAAAAGGCACATAACGGCGCTGTTTAAGTTAAAGGCTCTGCTCTAACCCATTTTTCCAAATTCCTACCCTACACCACAGTAATTACTACTAGTATTGTTTTTGTTCCTTCTATTTCTATATAAATCTCCAATTAGGAAAAATATATTGCGTAACTATAAAAGAAATGGTGTTTATTTTACTTTTTTTAATTTAATAAATAGTTCTAGCGGTAAATATTTGTGAATGAATTGAATGAGTATTAACTTATTATTGATTAAGCCATCACATTTGATTATGACCGCTCTGAAAAGCATTCTGTAATCTCACTTTAATTTTTTTCACAGATGTTCATTTTACTTTTTAAAATTTAATAAAAAGTACTAGCGGTAAATATTTGTGAATGAATTGAATGAGTATTAACTAATTAATTGAAGACTAATTATTGATTAAGCCATCACATTTGATTATGACAGCTCTGAAAAGCATTCTGTAATCTCACTTTAATTTTTTTCACATATGGTCAAAAAAGTCACATGAGGATGACATCGTTTGTTCTTTCCCATGAATCCCTTAAAAGAATAATCCACAAGTGAGGCATTAAAAAAATTAGATTAGATAGTCACATTCTTTGAAGAAAATGTGGAGTAATCATTATAAATGTTCTAATTACTTTTAAAAGAGGAAAATAAGGGGTTTATGGAATTGGTGAACTCCATGCCAATAATAAATTGGAGTGGAAAAATAATTAATGTTTATGTACCTCCGACCCATTCATTAGATGACAAGTGTCCCCCTTACTTTGCTGAAGTACGAGATGAATCTTTGTCTTTTTGGTTTCTGTTCTTGCGGTGTTTATGGATGGGAGTGGAAATGTGCTTTGGAACATTACTACTTATAAGATTCCCATGGGAAGGGAAGATTAACTTGAATCCCAATCCCATGTTTATTGCATGGCCGATGTGTCCAGAGCCCCAATAACTAAAGTTATTAAGATCGAGATCATATCTCCTATATGGGATCATTTTCTCTTTGATGGATGCCAATTCTTTGATGGATAATTTCTGAGTTGAAAAATAATAAAATAGAGCACACGGATCAATCCAAAAAAACAAAAAAAGGCACTTCATCAGTGAATTACTCCCTTTACATTCAATAATAATAGTGTATATCATTTTAAATGGTTTTACAGTTTTCAAGTGATAAAACAAATGTTTAATAGTAGTATTTGATTAGAATTGAAATTTTTTTGGGTTTGAGTAGAGTACTCAAATTAGTAGTAGCTCATCAGGAATCGAGTTTTCAATATCACTCCGGTTCTTTAGCAAAGACAATCCTAATGAGGGTCTTTCTTACTCTTGTTCCATTTTTTAACCTCTTAATTGATTAAAGGTTTCATCTTTTAAGAAGAAACACAGATCTCACAGAATTGTAAGCTTTTTATGATACAGAGGTGTGCTTTTACGAGTGAGAAAACTAGTAGTAGGAGTAAAAAAAAAAAAAAATTGTCCCGAGAGCTCTTGCCAATGGAATAATTTTATTATTCAGATTGTCCACTCATTGAGATAAAGCAATTACACTCGGAGGGGGATATATAGTAGTAATATTGTCCAATTGCCTGTAAGAGGAATTCAAACTTCTTAGTATAATACTCCTCTGTTCATTTTTAGTTGTCCTTTTAGAAATTAAAAAACATTCGAAAATAGTTGTCATTTTATATATTTATATCATACTTTTCCGATATTACCCTTATCTTTTCATAAATATTACTCCTAGAATATTGTGCAATATCTCATAACTTCAATTTTACTTTTTTTCTAGAGTAGAGGTAAAAGTGGAAAATTAACCAATAATAATGACATTCCTTGATTTGTGTGATTTTTGCTAAAACGTCATCTAATAAGGATAGTAATTTTTTTTTTTTTTGAGGCAAAAAATAAAATAAAAAAAATGGAGATGATGGTGTGTTGTGCGAGATACTATTGCAATTTGTGATATGTGAGTGGGAGAAATAATTAATGATATCGAGGCCACGTGTCACTGACTCTCCCACGTTTGTTCTGTCCCAAATCTTTTAAGTCAAACACGAGTTTTATTAGTATCATTTATTTAGGGCATATCATTGTCATAAGAGCAATTAAAGACACAAATCACACAATAAATAGTAACTCGGTTTTTTTTTTGTTTTTTTTTTCACTATTTGATACAGACAGTACACATTTTAAATAATTAATAATTTAAATTGTATATAATTTTTAATTATAGAAAATTGATATTTCTAAACTACAAGTTTAAACAAATCTAATAAAATATCACTTGACTATATTTTTTTTCTTCGGCAACAATGATAAAAAACTTAAGACAAATATTGCAAATATAAGAAAATGGAGGGAGTATAAAGTAGTACTAAAACAAGCTACTCTCCTGTCCCTGGATGAATTAAGTTGGGGTAAATGCGGGAATGGCTTTGGTTCAGCTGCTGCACATGCAGTTGATGATGACCCAAATAAATAAAATGATGTGTAACAAATAGATGATGTTTACGTCTTATTAAATGATGTATAATGTGGGACCCACAAATCTCCGGATTTTTGCATACTCGCGCAGGTTGGATAGAATCTAGAAAATTCCCACCGTCTTCGCAGGGTTGTTATATGGTGGGATATAGGAGGCATCACTTTTAGAATGGGAGATATCATGTTGTACCTGCAGACTAAATTCACGTCTGCACCATAACCGAACTGGTAAATGCATACTCTTTCCCTTCCATAATTTCATAAAACAATAACTAAAAATTATAGGGGTGTTTGTCAAAACAAATTAATTGAATTAGTTTATTTGTAAGAACAATCCAAAACAAAAATATTGCAAATAAAGAGGGAATAGAGGTATGTTATTATATTTAATATCAAGTAGTCAAGTTTCCTAATTTTCAAATTTTAGGTTGTGGATTCGATGTCCTCTCGAGTTTCTATATCTCCCTTTTGTTAATTTATAGTAATTTGTATAGCATCGGCTCTCAATCACTCTTTTCCTAATTGTATAAACTCTTGAGGAAAAAATATCAAATTCAATAAAATTTGTTGATCAATTTTGAATCTTGATGATCGCTATACTAATTATTATAATTCATAATTTATTAATTTCTTATAGTGAATTAAGAATAAGTACTTCCTCAATATTTTAAAAAACTAACGTTTGCATAGTAAACATTATTTGTTAAGTGATTTTGATTCGATTTTATCACGGTTACATAAGATAAAACATAGTCAAGTGAGATCTTGTTAGATTCGTCTAATCACGTAGTTTTATATATTAAAGTTTTATGATTTTTTACTTTATAAAATTTGATTTATTACTCTTTAAAAGCGAGTATTAGATTGCATAAAAACAATGAATGTCAGAATTTTTTAAATACGGAAGGAGTATTATTTATTGTTCGCAAATAAACCTCTGAAAGTAGAATATTTTTTGAATAGGACTATTTTGGAACGACAACGGCTTCAATTGAATTTTTAATGCCCACAATCGTGAAGCTAAGCACGGAGGTGACATGTGCATGTCAATGTCGACATCTATTATGGGCCATGTCGGATACTTCTTCTTCAAGGGTCGGCCCAAGTGAAAATTACCATAGGCTTAGGGCATCTCCAATGGTGCCTTAAAACCCAAAATGAAATGGCATCTTCTCCCAACAATACCCTAAATCAAACATATTTTAAGTTTTTTGAGTTTTATGAATAGTAAATACTTAAATTTGAGTATTTACTATTCACAAACCTATCTCACTTTTTGCAATTAAATTAGTTGCAATCTCATCCCTCCAATTGTTGCAAATTGAACATTGATATAATTTTGTATTATGGTTAATCATTTTATACTTTATACTCCCTCCGTCCCGCGAAGATTGAAGCCTTTCTTTTGGGCAAAGTAATTTAGGTAGTGGAGTTTAGTAGTTAAAGTGGTGTGGGTATTTGTGTTTAAGATTATAATGAATTTTGATATTGTTTATTGTTTAACTTTGACTTAATATTATCGTAGTGATGTAATTTGAGAAAAATATTCAAATGTGGTCTTGTTAGAATCGTCTAATCGTGTAGTTTTAGAATATATTTTATACAATTTTTATTTGTATCAATTTTGTAATATTAAGAGTTAAAGAAATATAAGGGACTTTGTGTAGGAAAGTAATAATGCATTGGAATTTGTGCAGAATAGTAAAAGTAAGTATTTTTAATGGGATTTGACAATAATTAAGATTCTAATCAAACTTATATTAATTTAATTTTTCTAAAAACGGAAAGGGTTCAAACTTCGTGGGACACCCCAAAAAGGAATAGGGTTCAAACTTCGTGGGACGGAGGGAGTACAATTTTTTTATTAAATTTATTTTATAGTTAATTAGATGTTTTAAGGTTTCTTTATAAAATAAATTTTAAACATAAAGATAACTAAATTTTTAAAGTTTTGATACAATCTTAGCAATCATTAAAGAAATTACATTAGCATACGAAAATATAATTAAACATAACACATCTCAAATACTTAAAAAAGTTACAATATTAAATAATCAAATAACTACACAAACGGTACAATATTTTTAATTTAATATGTATTTTCCGCCATTTAGTATAATTCTTATTCTAAATATGTAATTCTTTCTTAATTAATTCGTATTGAATTATATGTGGGGTTAATGTATAATCTATAAGAAATGAAGGGTATGATTGAAAAGATAAATAAGTTTGTATGGAAAAGAATATATAGAGAATATTCTTTTGAGTTTGAGTTTAGTGTAAATGGTTGGATATGAATTACTGTTTGATGTGACATTTACTGTAAAATGAGTTTGAGTTTAGTGTGGATCATTGGAAATGAGTTTGGATTAGTATGGTCTTACAAAAGTTTGGCATTCCTAAAATATCTTCATGATCTTCGTGGGGAAATAATCCTTTCAAAAATTGAAAATCGGAACATTATTATTACTAGTATTTTTTGCCCGCGCGATGCGCACGGGCGATGCTTTTTTTTCCTTTTCTAAAAAATAAGATTAATAATTTGTTAAGTTAATAACAAAATAAATTTACTATATTAAAATCCACTTTTGCAAATCAATTGTGTGAAAATCGAAAGAAAAATGTAAATAAATAATTATAGAATGAACACACTTGTCTAAGAGCTGTGACTCCTTTGTCTATGCGTCGAGTAACTACAATACAATGTCCTCTACTGATAATTTATTGGCTTGGAATTGATGTGCATTCTTTTCATCAACAAATTTTCCAATGAATCTTTCAATCAAGTTGTAGCCAGACATCAAATATAAACACAACGCGAACTCGGCTCCTGCAAGGAAAAAATAGATCCACCTGTTTAAAAGAAACTTCAGGGGTGGGTGGAGGGGTGGAACAGAATGATTCTAGTGAAGGTTGTAGTAACACACTCTGGTTAAATTATGGAAAGACACTTTTGAAATGGTGAAAAAAAATCTAAATCTTTACACAATTCATATTGCACTATCACATGCAGTTAACCGCATCTATACCCACCATTCAAGTTAAAGTGAGGGTACAATGTGTAGACATAGGAGAAATCCTTGCAAGAATAAAACCCACGTTGCGTATATAAACACATATATGAAGGCAAAATCTTGCTCTGATATGAGATTGAAAGTATAGCAAAGTTTAGCTACTTCTATGTTTAATTGCTTCTGAATAGACATAGCTGCGTAGTCCATTATCAGATAACCATCTTGCCGTATCCAATGGTACAATTAAAAGGTCCGGGAGATATACTTTCATAAATGGTAGCAAGCAGTCCGAAACAATTTGAAATACCTTGGTGCACAGAAAAGGTGCCTTAGATATACCATATTCAGAAACTAAACACATGTAGAAAGCGTAAATAAATCATAAAAGCACCAGTTTCATCATAGTTCTTTTTAAATTCCTCGTGTACCAATCCCAACCAGATTATGTGCGTCAATACTAAGAACTAATAAATTTTCCGTTTTAAGACTAATAAAGCAGTATGCAGAAGCAAATCACCCGTTCCTTAGATTATTAAATTGAATCAAAATGAAGAGACACATTTTAAATAATGTGGGCAGATAAAATATGATTAAACTGAATACACTGGAAGCGAGCATGCTCACAGTCACAGATGTGAATTTTTGCATATCCCTTAGTAGCATCATTGTGGACAGATTTAGATATTGTCATCAATTTCTTTTCCTTTTCCGTTTTTGTGCATTTAAAATCTGTAGTTAATTTGAGGAACTTACATATGAGAAATGATTAGAGCACAAAATAACATTCATTTTGAAAGGTCCTTGCTTTACAATTGAATCAGACTGATTGATCCCACTTATTCATTGCTAAAAAATTACAATTCTACATTTATCCAAGTAGACCAACTGCTAAAGGACAGATAAATAGTTCGCAGCTGCTATATGACCATATCCATTATCCATGGTTAACACAGTCACCAATCAGTGCAAATTATATATGATCGAACCCTATGATAGTTACTGGTCACAACATTCAAAGGAAAAGACAACACATAACTGAACAAATTCAAAACAACACTTTGAGAACTGAACAACTATGGGGCTGAATTGTCTATTGAATCCCACAACGGAATCATTTTGTCAAAACACAACTACAATCGTTTAGAAAAGTTTACAAAAGATTACTACCAACAAATCTATATAAAAACCAAAGTTTAACACTATCAGATGGAAATTTAGAAAACTTGATGGGAATTTTTCAGATTGGATTATAAGATATATATGAAGTAAAACCTGATTACAAAAGATTACCACAAACAGATCTATATAAAAACCAAAGTTTACCACATCTAAGGGATATAAGATAGGAAAATTGACCATAGTCCTAACCTGATGAAGGAAAGCCAGGGAAGTCCAAGGGAATTCGCGACAGAGTGGTATTGAGAACCAGTCCGAGGGAGGCGCGGCGGCTAGGGTTCTGCGGAGGCTGGAAGAGCGCCGGCGTATGGAGGGCGACGCACGGGTGTCACTGAGAGAGGGAGAGCATGCGCAAGCGGGGATGGGGCGGTGGCACTGCGTGGAGCAGGGGAGGGCGGTGCGCAGGTGAGAGGTGATTTGGGAATTTGCGTTCAATGTGAAATCGGATGAACAATTGTGTACTGCAAATGGACGGTAAGAGATAAACAATTGTGTAATCGGGTGGCTCTGGATTTTTAAGATGAAGTGAAATTACATTTTAAACCCTGAAGGAGGGATTTTTAGAGGTAAATTACATTTATACCCAAAATATTATTTATTTTATAAGAAGAATGGGAAAGAATGAAGAAGGGTATAACAGGTAGTATGAGAAAATTTGCTTCCAGCAATTATTATAGTATAGATTATTATTATTATCTACTTACATAATTGTAAAATTGGTAGGAAAAGAGGGATCGTAAAAATTGTAAAAGTGACCAGGAATTTAACCATAGGATTAAGTCGGGTTCCGTGGCCGTAGAATTGGTTACAAATGCAACCCTGAAATTAATTATCATGTATGTGTACCATCGACCATCGTTCTGTATACTCTAGAATAAAAATATACAAAATAATGGACGCCCAGTTAGGTAGACAAATGAAGAGAAGAGCAACCACAAATCAGCAGACGTACGAAAAAAATACGATTTTACTTCTATATATACTACTCCACATTGAAGAGTAAAAATATACAGTAGTAATACACAAGAGAGGCAACATCTCTGCTCTGTGTCATACACACCAAAACAAGCGAGGCAACATCAACTCCCTAGCTGCGTTTATGTACTTCTTCACTAGGCTGCAACAACCAATGTATGTAACTATACCAGGGATATGATGATTCACAATCACAACCTTCTATTTATCCACTCAACTACTACTACTACTACTACTACCACCACCACCACCACCACCATAGCATAGGGATGAATTCATTCTCCATTCTCCATTCCCCATTCTCCAATCTCTAATCTCCAATGCTCAGCAGGACAGAATGAATTCAATGGAGAGATGAAATATGCTCATGTTAGTTAGTGGCCGTATGTATGTGCGTGACACAGGTACGCACAATTGGTTTTATTTCTTGGTTTGGTGGCGTCTGTATTTATCTCCTGTATGTGTTGTGGGACGTGAAAAAGTTGAAGTCAGGGTGATTAACTTGCAACCGACGAATCCAGTTGTCAGCTGAGTGCAGGAGGGAGTTCACCTTCTGCCCTTCATGAATTCCATTCCCGTTCCAGTCAGGAACTTTGAACTTGTACGAAACAAGTCCAAAGGATGGTAACAACAGCTTATCACCATAATCCCGGACACCTTCACCACCTGCAACAAGAGACATTGCATCATTCTAGTGTTGCTAGAAAAAAAAAACCACATGGAAGAAAAAACAAAAGGCAGCCACTTACCTCTGACAGGTTTTGTCAGGGAATGGAATGTCAAGAAACAAGCATCAACATTTTGTAGGGTTGGGCCTACGGGTATCCTGTAAATTGGGTACCTGAATAACAACACCTCTTTCAGTTTCGGTTGAATGACATAGGTCCCAAATGGATTCGTTTTTGGTGTTGAAAATAGCTTACCAGGCAACAGATATCCAGCTTGATTGAGTCAGATCACAGCTCCTATAAGTTTTTAGTTCCGGAAACCGGGATGCAAGTGTAAGCATCTGTCCAACAAGAGCAAACATAATATAAGCACTCTGTGCTGAAAAACATTACGGCATAGTCTAGAAAAAAGAGGCCACGTGCCTTGTCAGCCAAGGGTTCCCGATGAAAAGGAAGCTCCCTTTCAAAATACTCGAAAATGAGTCGACCAGGGGGGTTGGGAACATCATCTTGGTCAACAGGTGATTCCAAAGATGTGCTGTTTCTTCCTTGTAGTCTGCTATGCCCTTGTCCAATTGTGTTCTTTTGGTTCCAAGATCCCTGAATAGCATTTGTCCCTCTATCACCTCCGTATTCACTGTCGCTGTCACTGCATGTATCTCTGGATGAGTTAGTGGTGTCACTCTCCTCACCAGGTCTCCTGTCACAAAGTGGAGACAAACAAAATGAATTACTCTGAACTACAAAGACATATCTGAAGTCAGAACATCCAAACACTCTACAAGGATAATCAGACCATAAGGAAGTTCACACATGGCAGCATGCTACATGCCTACACGGACATATTGTAATGCAAAGACTTAAGGAAACATTTCACAGCACCCATGAATTAATTATGCACACCCATATGTTTGCCCTGTATGATTTACTAGACATTCCAACTATTTCAATCGCATCTAGTACACCATTTAGAGACCCTTCATAAGTCAAATCAAATGAACCTTCAACTCACTCCGGATAAGTTATATAGATATGCTTATATCTAAAGCATAACACAGCCACACTCCCCATAACCTCAAGGCAAAAAAAAAAAGAAATAAAAAATGAAAAGGCTCACCTTCGGTCCAGGGTATGTCTCGAGGGATCTATATACAGTTGAATACCAGACAGAGATGGCACATAATATTGGACCACTGAATCACATCCATTCCAAGGCAGAGGAACACCAACTCCATATACACTCCACTCTCTAAAAGATTCCCAGAGATCTCCAAGAATGAAGAAAGGCTGCACCTCCCTACCACGATTTTGCCATGCCCTTATATGTGTCTGCAGATTTCCACCAAAGCATTGAATTAGATAAATAGATTTCCTTGAGGAACCAGAACAAGGGGAAAAAAAACTCTGTAATGCATAGAATAGATTTATTGATGTCCTAAATAACACTTGGTGCCTGAATTACATCAAGCATCCATGGTTAGTCGAGCTCAATATAGGTTTACTCTGATTATTTGTGTTTCAACCTCATATGATATTCATACGTTTCAAAAGATTTTGAATAACAATACAAGAATAAAAAATAAATCTCCACTTTTACAAAACTATATACATTTGGGTGGGGGGTTGGGGAGTGGGGTGCGCAAAAGAAGCGCTGCGAGAGAAGGCTAGCATAACTGTGAATTCACTAGATTTACAAATCAAGATATCCAATAGAAGAATTGATTAAATTTTTTATGATATTTCGTATTTGCAGAAGCATAAGGCTACTTACAGTTCAATTCATGGATCAGGCTTGTTGGAACATGTATAGTAGTAGTATAGAATTTAAGTACACAATTCAACAACCCCTGAGGGCGAAAGAAACATACAACTTATCCATGACAAACATGCTAACTTTTGCAAGTAAGCAATTATACATGTCATCTGAATCAAAGTAAAATCCCAAAACCTAGGTAGCAATTAGAAAGCACATTTTCTTTTGCTTCTCCCAACAAAGTTCTAATCCTCGAACAAGTATTCTACCCATATTAATTCGTGAGAAGACAGGGACGAAACTCCCCTTTGTCCTTCTTATCTTTTCATTTATATTTTATCTCAGTAATTCATTAAGAATTCAGCTGACTAACAAGTACTCCCAATCCATGTGGAAATCCAATTTAAATAGAAAGATACTGAATAAAGTCGAGGTCCAGACTAATCCAGCCTCCAGGATGCTTCAGCATTCATAGCATACAAACAATTGATTTTTGATTCGACTGAATAATATGAGCTGATTCGGCTAAATAATATGAGCTCTTCATCCGCGAGAACAGATAACTTGTTCATAGGTTGCCATATTTTCGAACAAAATTCACAGAAGCTAAAGATTACCCGAGGCAAATGTTGGGCTGCCACAACGGGAGTAGTGTGATCCAAGAACCGATCTAAATACGAACCGGACGCTGAACCTTTCCTCTCGCTTAACGATGAAGCTGAGGGCTTGGCCTTCAATTGCTCCAGTTGCTGCAGATTGTTCTTCCTCATCGCTGGCGGACTGTAATACAGCCTCTCCTCCCCTATCCTCCTCCGCGTCGACATTCCCACACCAACCAACAACTTGAAAAACCAAAAAAAGGCAAGATAAAATCGATATCGATATAAATAAGAAATCCTTCTCCACACGCAAATTTGTCCGCCAATACACGACTGATCTCGATACTCGATGCTCGACAATCGGGATTAGCAACAACAGCAAACAAGTTGGGGTTTTGAAGGGTTTAAAAGCGGGATTGAGCAAGAATCGGAGAATCTTGCTAGTAGTATTTTAACAGCAAAAACTAGGTTTATGACGAAGAGTGCGGGTTTTCGTATTGGCAGGTAGATCTTTGGGAAATACTAAAAAGAAAGGGAAAATAGATTTGGGATGCAAAGACTCGGGAAAGAAGGTGCACCGTAATTACGGTGCGGTATGTTCTAGATAAGTCCAGAATATATACCAATGGGGAATGGGCAAAGGGTTCTCCTTTGAAATAGTCAATATTTTTAGATTATAATCATCTAATTTTAAAATATTAGTAATATTCATATAATTTATTTTTTTTTTTTTGATAAGCCGTTAAGGCCGGGGAACAAAGGAAAAATATCAAAGGGAAAATACAAAAAACAAGAACCGAAAATAAAGGAGCTGGAACAGCCAGCTCAAGCCACCAAGCTAAAGTCTAGGGAAGACCATGCCGGAAGCGTCCCGCGCCAAATCCCCCTTCACCATGTCGGGCGGGAAGGCCCACGTGGTAAAGAAGTCTTCGGTCGTCGCCCCATGCCGTGCCAAGCGATCAGCTACCTTATTGCCTTCCCGGAGGATATGGACAATATGGCAATTTTCAAACTTCTCCTTGAGCTCCCTGATCCGAGAGATGTACGAGGCCAGAGGGTGGAACCTGTCGTAGGTCTCCACTGCGGCAATAGTGCCGAGAGAGTCCGAGTAACACGTCACTCTGCTCATACCCCTGTTAATTGCATAATCAAGCCCCGCTTTCATGGCTGCCAACTCAGCCGTGGTGATGGTGGTGCTCCCCAAGTGGCCGCATCCTCCGCCCATCCACTCCCCCTTGTCATTCCTCACTACAAATCCGTATCCTGCTTTCCCGGGGTTCTCCGAAGCGCTCCCATCCATATGAATGATGGTGCCTTTAGCCTGATTAGCATTCCAACTAACCATCCGACCTCCACTCTTCTCCTTATGTTTTTTTGTGGTAGCACGGAGCATGTCCCAAGTCATGCGTCGTATTTCTCTCAAAAGAGTGCCCCGCGGCCTGCTGTCACCCCTGAAGACTTTAGCATTTCTTTCCAACCATATATTCCAAATAGTAGCTGCCATCAGGTGCCCATAGCATTGAAACAAAGTGTATAGGAACTCCCTTATAACTCCCTTGTCAATGCAGTCACAGTCGGGGGGGATCTTCATGTCAAGTGCAATCCATACCTATTGAGCCCAAGGACACTTGAAGAAGCAATGGCTCCACGTTTCTTCGCTAGTGCCACATATCAAGCACAGCGGTGTCGCCGCCATCCTCCTCCGGAATCTCATGTCATTAAACGGCAGGGAGTCGTGGCATATGGTCCAGAGCAAAAGGCCAACTTTCTCCGGAATGGAGACTCTCCACATCCATTTCCACCCTTCCTCGTTCTCGTTCCCATTATTAATCAGTCTGTAAGCTGAGGATACTGTGTACTTACCCGTGCTATTCTCCTTCCAAATCCAAAGATCTTTCACTCCGGGGTGAATCTTAGGCGGGGGAGTGACCAAAATTTCCTTGCGTAGCTCATCTGGGATCGGTGAGTAGATTCCTTCCCAGTTCCATCTCCCACCTGGTATCATGTCCTTAATCTTCAGGTGAAGGTCATGTACATCCACATAAGGAAGCTTAGGCCCCAATTGTTCCCCTTTCTACCATTCCGAGAACCATAGTGATGCTTCCCCCTCGCCTATTCTCAGCTTGAATCCATTTTTAATGTAAGGAAAGACCTTAGTCATGGTTTTCCTTAGCTTAGAAACTGAGTTAACTCATGTGACAAAATTATTGGCCATCCCGGGGACCTCTCCATCCAGCAGTTAAACCCACAGCTTGTCCGGGTAATGCAAGGCTCCCCAGAGCAGCTTCCCCAAAAGGGATATATTCATCACCCTTGCTTTCCGGAGTCCTAGGCCTCCCTTAGCTTTACTTCTGGTGATAGTATCCCATTTAACCAAGTACAATCCTTTCCCGTTTCTATCCTTCCATAAGAACTTGTTGATCCTTCTATCAATGGCGCCACAAACGGATTCTGGGAGCCAATGCAACTGCATGGCATAAGTAGGTATAGCCGCCATGACTGACCGACATAAAGAAAGTCTCCCTGCCTTATTTAAAACCTTGGCCGCCCAACCCTCCATTCTGTTGTCCATTCGGTCCAGAATGTAGGCGAAGTCCCTACATTTGTATCTCCCTTTGATCAGCGGTAAGCCAAGGTAGGAGTAAAAAAAATTCACCTCACTCATTTGAAGGGATTCAAGAATCCACTTCCTTGCATCTTCCGCCACTGCTTTGGAAATGAAAATGGACGACTTGGCTGGATTCAGCTTCAGCCCAGAAGCTATCGCAAAGGTTTCCAAAGTCTGGCTAATAGTTTCCATACTCTTTTTATCCGCTGAAGCCCCCAGGATCAGATCATCCGCAAAGATTAGGTGGGAGATATCCCGGCTAGAATCATGAAACTTGATCGGTTTCCATAGCCCTTCACTCACCTTTTTCTGAATAAGTCGTGAAAGAGTTTCCATAACGATTAGGAATAAGTAGGGTGAAATAGGATCCCCTTGCCTTAGTCCTCTCTCCGGCCTGATCTCAGGTAAAGCCTGTCCTTTCCATAAAACTGAATAGGTGGGAGAAGAGACACAATGCATGATGAGCTGAGTCATAGTTCTCGGAATCCCTAACTCCTCCAGACAGTGTTCCAAGTAGTCCCAGTGCACGTTGTCATATGCCTTAGCCATATCAATTTTGAGCACAACGGCTTGAATCTTGCTCCTGCCACTGGATATCCGGCCCATTACCTCTTGCAAGGTGATAGCGTTATCCACTGTCCCTCTCCCGGGTAAGAAGGCTGATTGGTGTTTAGAAATCAACTCTTGGAGCAGCGGTCTGATGCGCTCGACCAAGACTTTAGTTAAGACTTTGTAAACCACATTGCACAAAGTTATAGGTCGGAACTCCTTGAGGCTAGTAGGTGCCAAAGTTTTGGGGATGAGGCAAATGTGAGCCTTGGCCATCTCTACCTCAAATCGACCTCTCACGAAGGCCTCCCTGACGAACTCATAAATATCATCACCCACCATTTGCCAGAATGTTTTGTAGAAGGATCCATGGAATCCGTCCGGCCCCGGGGCCGAGTACCCATTCATCCTCTTCACCACGTCACGCACCTCTTCCACCGACACACCCCTGCCCAATATCTCATACATGTTCGCTTGGATCCCTGGCAAGGAAGGAGGCAGATCCTCTTTATTAATTGAACTAATCCGCTGTGCCAAGGTATGCTCCGGGCATGCATATAGCTGTTGATAGAAGCCTCGGACATGGTTTCGGAGACTTTCCTCATCATCACACCATACCCCCTCACTAGTGAAGAGACCATGAATCCAGCTCCGATGCCCCTTGGATTTGGCCCGGGCGTGGAAGTAGGCCGTGTTCCTATCTCCCAACCGAACCCATTTGTCTCTAGCTCGTTGGTACCAATGTAATTCTTCTTGCTTCAAAACCATATCCAACTCACTGCGTAGCTCCTCCTCAAGTATACGAAGGCGAATAGAGTCAACCCTCTCCAAGGTCTTAGCTATCCCCTCGAGTCTCTTCAGGATTTTGATCTTGCGCCATTTGAAGTTCCCACAATACTTTCTGCTAAACTCCTCCGACATCTTCTGGGTTTCCCTCAACTTTTGGATTAGGTTTGGGGACGTCCTATGCCAGGTTTCCTTGACCAGACTATGATACTCCTGGCACTCCACCAACGACGCCTCCCACCGAAAGATTTTGGCCGCCACGCGAGGGATCGTAGGGCCACAGGCAAGCAGTAGGGGGCTGTGATCCGAACCAGTGCATTGCATGACTTGTATCGATCCACTTGGGAATAGTGTGATCCACTCCATGTTGCTAACACCTCTATCCAGCCTTTTGTATATTCTCCCAAAATTCCCTTTCGGTCGTGACCATGTGAAGCACCCCCCATGGGTGTTTATAGTCGCCAAGCCGCATTCATGAAGAGTCTCCCTGAGCTCATTCGCCTTGTTCACACTGTGGAGCCCCCCTCTCACCTCTCTAGATTCAAGAATTTGGTTCCAATCCCCAACGACCACCCAAGCACCATCAAGATGTTGCCCCAGTTCTGCCAGGTCCTTCCAATTTCTTCTCCTCTCAGTATACTTTGGGGAAGCATACATAGCCGTGAGGCACCATGAGCTCTCCCCATCACTCAGTCTTACGGTGGTCATCCTATCACGACTATCAATAACCTGAATATTAAATTGACTCCCCAGTTTAACAAGCATCCAAATTCCACCAGCTTTCCCTTTGACCTCTTGAATGTGGATCGGTTCATATCCCACCTGCATCAAGAAGTTCCTAGACCCAGCAAACAAAGCCTGGGGTTCATATAGAATCAACATATCTGGGTTCACCCTCTTAGAAATATCCTTGAGCATCCTTCTAGTCGGAAGCCCCACAATCCCTCCCACATTCCACGCTAAACATTTGAATTTTGTAAAATCCATAAAAAACATTGGAAAGATTGGGAAGAGGATATACACTTACTTCGACAAACTTAAAGTTGGGGGCCTGAGGGGTCCCCCCCCCCCCCCGTCCGCCATCGCAGAATCCTCTCCATAGGGGTCTTGAAATTCTTCAGTAGGAGAATCATAGTTAACATCCTCATCGCCCTTAGTCACATCCTCCCCTGTTTCCATAGCGACTGTAGCGGCAAGCTTGGAGTCGGAATTGGCCTCCCCATCGGAATCTGGTCTCACAGAGTCATAATCCCCATCCTCCGTAGGTTCATCCCCATTATCCTCACGCTCCACCCCCTGCGCCGCCGAGTAACGAGGCCTCTTCCCCTTGCCCACTCTGGCCAACATAATCTTGTCCTCCCCTTCAGCATCGACTCCAATTGGCGATATGTACACTGCCAATTTTTTTTTTCCTTGTCTAGCTTATTTCCCTTGTTCAGGCTCAGTGCCACCGAGTTCCCATTCCCTATATCCCCTAACTTCCCCGAGAGTGTTTGCCTCATCTCCCCAGCCTTGGGCTTGTTCCCTCTTTTAATATTATCCTTGGGCCTAAGGCCCAATGTGCCTTTCTTCCCATTAAAGGAGCCCATGCCAAATGTAATGGTTGGGGCCTTGTTTTCTTTCCCTTTTCCTTGCCGAGGCCCAGAAGCTTTCCTTCGGGCCACTATGATCCACTCCCCACCTGGCGGTTGTTCCGGTATAAGGTTTCCACTAACTCTGTCTCCAGATAAAGCCAAAATATTATGGCCGTTTCCAATATTTCCCTCTTCCGTGTTATGTTCTGATCCCTCTCCCATTTCTGAGTCTATCCCATTTCTTCCCAAAATAGCGTAGTCTTCTGCCGCCCCTTGCTTTTCTGCAATAGTCTGTTTGTCTCTAGCTGCAGGTTGCTTGAGGTCAACTCTCTGCCCTACACTGTCCCTTTTGTCCTTCTCCCTCTCAGGGACATGCAGATTATCCTTCTTCCCGTTGGTGGCCATCGGCTCCTTTTCTCCGGTCACTGGAGTTACACAGGTGTTGCTTCCATGACCGTACCTATGGCATTTAGTACACAATAAGTGAAGCCCCTCATAAGAGACTTTCTGCCAATAGTCTCCAACAAGTATGCTTGAAACCAGGGGGAGCCGTAGGTCAATCTCGACACACACGCGAGCATACCTTCCGCGATTGATGTGCTTTGTCATATCATCTACTCTCACCGGTATTCCCAAACCTGCCGCCATCTTAGTGAGTAGGTGTTCATCGTAGAGCTCGAAACATAACCCCGGGAATCTCGCCCACACTATAGTCTTACATGGGGTTTCAGTAGCAGCATTGAAACTCGGTCTCCATGGTGATATAGTAAGGTACCTATCATACACCATCCACGGGCCGCCGTTCATGATCCTCGTTCTGTCTTCCTCCCGGTCGAACTTGACAAGGTAGAAACCTTGGTCCATGTCGATCATCTCAAGCCTCCCTGCAACCTTCCATATCTGACGCAGCCGATCCAGCAGGGCTTTGTAGCCTATTCTCTTCCCCAGTAGTGAAATAATCAGGGCGTCCTCCCACGGTTTGCACAACCGTTTCTTCACTTCCGGGGCCAGCGTGATCCTTGGCTTGAGACGGTCACCGTCGATGAAATCCAGAGTCACCAAGCCTTCACGGTTTTCTTCCTGCATGAGAGGGGAAGGCACTGCCTCCTTGCCATTGAGCACCATGTCACGGAAGGATTTCTTTGTTTCTCCAGAAAAGACAAACTTTTCCGGTGGGACAGGGGGGGGGAAGTCGGACTGTTGAGAGAGCATATTATCAGAAGCCATTTTTCATGTAGTTGCACATGAAATTTGGAAATTAGAAAATGACGACTAGTCTTCATATAGTCAAAAAGTTAATGGGCAAAGGGTTCTTCTTTTAAATTTGGAAATTACTAGCCATTTTTCATATAATTTATTTGACATAATTTAAATTATTTATCATTAAAAGATTATTACAAATTATTTTCACATCTCTTCCAAAAAGTTAATGGGCAAAGGGTTCTTCTTTTAAACAATATAGTCAATATTTTTAAATTTAATAATCTAATTTTAAAATATTAATATTCATATAATTTATTTGACATAATTTAAATTATTTATCATTAAAAGTTTATTACAATTTATTTTCACATCTCTTCCAAAAAGTTAAATTTACAAATTGGTTTTGAATGTTGACTAAATTAAGATAAATTTTAAATTGTGTTTTTAAAAGAATATTTTCATTTACTTTAAAAAAACATTTCCAAACCAAAATGCTACCTTTTCTTTTCATGCTCACTTTCAAATTTAGGTAATTAATAAAATATTTTCAAATTATTTGTTCTCTTCTTACGTTGTATAATTTTGATTTTTAATATTTTAAAAATATTTAATAAACGTTTATTGAAAAATAAATTACCACTTGAAGAAAAATAATGATTTATCACTCTATGAACAAGTGAAATAAAACTATTTCTGAAAATACACTTGAAATAAAATAAATTAAAAAATAGTAATAATCATCATCAATTTAATATTTAATAATATTAAGGTGTGTGTAGGAATGACGAGGAATTTGGGCCACACCCAATAATTGATCCAGACCTCTTTGCCTTTTCAGTGAATTACTATTATTTTGCATGTATCCAACCTGTTTATCATTCATACGTGTGTTTGTACATAATTTAAAGAGAATCCTAAAATTTGATTGTAAAAATATGATAGTAGAACAATATAATTATAGGCCAATTAAACAATGACAATGATATTTGTTTCGTCATCCTATCGGTGCACTTATTTTATAGTAGCACCCTAAGTTATTGAATGGAGAACGGGTACAACCGAAGAAATAGTCCGCACACATAATTTTATAGTAGTAATTTTTTTATTTACTGATTTTTCTGTCGGTAAAAAAATATGAGGGTCAGTGACGACTAATTTATTCAAAGGATTGGTAGAAAATTTAATTATTGCATCTATATCTAATACTTCCTATAGAATGTTTGGTCGTTTTAGATTCTTCTAAATAACTAGTTTTAGTATGTTAACTATATTCAGATCACATAAGAAATTTTCAATGGAACATTTACATTGAACATTAACTTAGATAATTAGCTTGAAATATTAAAAATCTAGACATTCTAAATTGAATTGCTTTATTCATAGGAGTATTTTTTAAATGGACTATAATCTCCTTCCTTATCCATATCTATTCTAAAAGAAATATAAAAATTAAAGATTGTTAGTGGTCTTTATTGCTTTGGCAGGTTCCAGCAGGGAAGAATAGCATTTAAAGTTTAATGTTTAAAAATTAAAATTTAATCATTATTGAAATAATATTTATTATTTATAATTTTTATTTTTAATATGTAGTATTTTAAAAGCTAAACTCACAGTTTCTTCTAAATTCAAATATAATCTACTTATTATCTTCAATTTACAAAAACAAACTTTTAATAATATTTTATGAAACTTTACTGTTTTATAAAATTAATTAAAAAAACCAATAAAATACTCCTACTGGGTGGTGCAATAGTGTAGTACTCCCTCCGTCCCAAAAAGTTTGAACCCTATTCCTTTTTGGGGTGTCCCACGAAGTTTGAACCCTTTCCGTTTTTAGAAAAATTAAATTAATAAGTTTGATTAGAATTTTAATTATTGTCAAATCCCATTAAAAATACTTACTTTTACTATTCTGCACAAATTCCAATGCATTATTAATTTCCTACACAAAGTCCCTTATATTTCTCTAACTCTTAATATTACAAAATTGATACAAATAAAAATTGTATAAAATATATAATCTAAAACTACACGATTAGACGATTCTAACAAGACCACACTTGAATATTTTTCTCAAATTACATCACTACGATAATATTAAGTCAAAGTTAAACAATAAACAGTATCAAAATTCATTATAATCTTAAACACAAATACCCACACCACTTTAACTACTAAATTCCACTACTTAAATTACCGTGCTCAAAAGAAAGGCTTCAATCTTCGCGGGACAGAGGGAGTACTACTTTTGTTACGGATAATTTCTTGGCACTATTCATTATTTAACTTTAATTCGAATTTTTATAATAGTTATATAAGAAAAAATATAGTCAAGTGAGATCTTGTTAGATTCGTCTAATCTTGTAGTTTTAGACAATTAACTTTTTATAATTTTTTGTTATACACAATTTAAGTTATTAAGCGTTAAAAATGTGTATCGGCATACGCGCTGGATAAGTCCGTAACAAAAATAATAAAACGGAAGAAGTAGTATTTATTTTCCTTACCATCTACTCCCTCCGTTCCTTATTAGTCATTTTAGCAAAAAATACATTTATCAAATTATAGTTGATAAATGTTTTTTTGTGTATTGGCATTCGGTATTATTTCATTTTAAAGTGACATCTATTTTGAAATGATTTTTTGATTCTAAAAGTACAACTAAAAAATAAACGAGGAGTAGTAAAATTATTGTTGACCACTTTTAACACAATTCCGTTAGGGTGCGATCAGTGATTTTCACTTGATGTACTGCGGTACATCATGGTCATTGATTTAATTTATAAATTAATGGTTGAGATCAACTTAAAGGTTAAAATAGTAAATTTGTTACATTTAGTATTGTTAACAAACAATTGCTCATGCGATTCAGCTTTACTCTTCTTCTACGTATTTCAGTACAATCAATCGATCTTATCTTACCCTCAGATTTGCTTTTTTATGCTGCTACATAATATACATATATGTTAATATCAAAACGTACCTCAAATATTCATATTTTGAGTCGCTGAATTGTTGATGAAAACGTCGCTGAATTGTTCATGAAAACGTTGCTAAATTGTTTTGGTGTCATCGTTGAATTGTATATGGTAGCATCGCTGAATTCTTCTTCATTGCATCGCTGAATTCCTCTTTTGTTGTCGCTAAATTCCTTTATATAGGGTCGCTGAAATATTTTTTGGTAGCATCACTAAATTATTTTTGGTAACATCGCTGAATTGTATATGTTAGCATCGCTGAATTTTTGTTTCTACTGTCGCTGAATTCCTCTTGGAATGCTCGCTGAATTCTTTTATGTATGGTCACTGAAATATTTTTTGTACCATCACTGGATTGTATATGTTAGCATCGCTGAATTCTTCTTTCTACTGTCGCTGAATTCCTCTTGGAATGCTCGCTGAATTCTTCAATGTATGGTCGCTGAAAATATTTTTGATAGCATCACATAGTATTTTTGGTAACATCGCTGGAATTCTATACGTAATAAATTTGTTACCTTTTTTAATAAGGATTGCTGAACATAAATATCAATTACTAAATATTTGATATGATTTGGCAAATATTTGATATGATTTACCAAATATTAGATTGATAACATACTAAATATAGAATTATATGACAATTATACTCTTTTTCATTTACTAACCCTTGTATTTTAAATGGACGCTTCAGATTGCGGTCTTGATGTGCTGTGGGATGCTTTGAACGCACCACAACCGGACCCCTTTTAACATGTGACCAGAATGATATTTGGGCCCGCACCTGACGTGAGTAAGCATCATGGGCTCATTGCAAATTGCAGTTCCCGGGAGAATTAATGCCCCAATGGATGTGAACCGTCCATCATTACGGAAATGGACGTTGTGGATTGGATCAATCTTGGTGTTCAAAGTTTAAAATAATCTATTATGTCCCATTTGAAATGTCTCATTTTATTCTGCATACAATCCAATGTATTTTTTAAATTATTAATATTTCAAAATATATACAAGAAAAATTTATGTAAAATATATATTCTGAAACAATACGATTAGACGAATTTAACAAGACTATTTTTTTCAAATATCTACTTACAATAATATGAACAATGAACAGTGTTAAAAAGTCAAACGAGACATTTAAGCTGGGACTAAGGGAGTACAACTTAATACAACACAGTGGAGTATAAAATACTCCCTCCGTTTTTTTTTTATAAATCGTAATATTTGAAAAGTTGGTACTATTTATACATGCACTTTGACTTAATGTTCTATCATAGTTATACAAGTTAAAATATAGCCAAGTGTGATCTTGTTAGATTCGTCTCATTGATTAGTTTTTAAATATTGAATTTTTAGAATATCTACTTATACCGAATTTGAGTTATTAATGATTTAAAATGTGTATTGGACTGCGTGCATTGTGGTCCGTTTCAATTTTTATAAAATTGAGGAAGTATAATTTATAATGTAGACCGACATGGAGTCAGCTATCCGACAGGCCAAGGCCAGCTTGTTTGACAATTCTGTAAACTTTAATCTCAATTATCACCAATCTACTAATCTTTAGGTCAAATTTTACACTAAAGACGTTGTAATTGTAATTTATTGAAAACTGGAAAAGAAGAACAATTGTACACTATTGCAATACCATGAAATTATTGTCCTAGTCAGGTTAAGTAAACTTCGATTAGTACAGAACTATAGATAGCCTATATTATTAGTATTATTAATAATACCATTATATGTGGTACAATAGTTAATTTTGGTTAAGTCAGATTACATGCATTATTGTGATTAATTGAGTTTATCCGGAAATGGATTTCGATAAAGGTACAGTTGGCGACTAGGCCATGGGCGGCCATACTCAAATTGGGCCCATATTTGTTTAACGTGTTTTAGAATGAAGCCCACTTGAGTAGCTTAAATTTCCACCATTCTTATTTACTTCCTCCCTTCCCAAATCTTTGTTACATTTGATTTTGGGGAACTATTCACATATACACTTTGATTTAAAGTTTTATTATAGTTATACAAGTTAAAATATAGTCAAGAGGGATCTTGTTAGATTCGTCTCGTCGCGTAGTTTTTAAATATCGAACTTTTAGAATTTTTACATATACCGAACTTGAGTTATTATTGATTCAAAATGTGCATTGGACTGCGTGCGCAGTGGGTCCGTAACAAATATATGAAAACGGAGGAAGTATTTAATTATTTTATTTTTTCGTAAGAGGTACTGGAATACTCCTCCGTCCCATGAAATTTGACCACTATTCTTTTTTTGGGTATCCCACAAAATTTGGTCACTTTCTATTTTTAGATAAATTAAAATAATATAATTATAATTAGAATTTTAATTGTTGTCAAATTACATGAAAAGTGTTCACTTTTACTATTCTGCACAAATTCCAATGCACTTTATTTTTCTACCCAAAGTCCCTAGCATTTCTTTAATTATTAATATTTTAAAATTGGTACAAATAAAAATTATATAAAATACTATATATTATGAAACTACACGATTAGACGATTCTAATAAGATCAAACTTGAATATTTTTCTCTAATTGTATCATTACATAATATTAAGTCAAAACTAAACAATAAACAGTAGTATCAAAATTCATTAGAATCTTAAACACAAAATACCTACACCATTTTAACTACTAAACCACACTATCTAAATTACCGTGCCCAAAAAAAGTAGCCACATTTCACGGGACGGAGGGAGTACTAGTTTTTAGCTATTTTTTTTTTGGGTAAGCTAGTTTTTAGCTTTTTTTTTTTTTTTGGATAAAGGCGCCAATGCGTGGCTGAAAGAAAACTAAAAAAATTACAGAAAGGGAGAGGAGAGGAAAGGAAAACAATAAACTAGCAAAAAACTTCCATCTATTCTCGAGGAAACCAGACTCCCACCATGTCAGCTTGGAGGAGAGACCGAGCATCATCAGGAGGGAACGCCCATGTAGTTAAGAATTCCACAGATCGAGCACCACGCTTGGCAAGCAAGTCGGCGACAGAGTTGCCCTCACGCAAAATATGGAACCATCGAATACTGGGTCTTAGCAGCAAGGCATCCGAAATATTCTTGATTAAAGGAAAAAGCCAGTGGTCCACTGGCACCCCTTCTGCCATAAGCCGAATAGCTTCTTGAGAGTCCGAATAACAGCAAGCAACTGAGATGCCAAGCATTATTAGTCGTTGAATGCCATTCCAGATCCCATAAAGTTCTGCCACTAAATTCGAGGCAACACCAACCGAACCAGTCACGCCCTCAATCCATTGGCCTGAGTAGGGGTGGGCATTTTTTGTCGGGTATCGGGTACCCGACCCGAACCCGACATGTCGGGTTCGGGTTTTGTCGGGTTTTGATATTAAAAACCCGACGTTTCGGGTACCCGAACCCGACACTAATTGTCGGGTTGGGTGTCGGGTTTATGGTCGGGTACCCGATCGGGTATCGGGTACCCGAAAAAATAAATAAATAAATACGATTTTAATATTTATTTTGCTTTACAATATTTATACTTATTTTATAATTAGTAGGATTTGTATTTTATTCTATGTGGTGAAAAGCCATGTATAAGCTTTAAAAATTTGTGAAGTCTCCTATATTGATTTTTTTAGAATTAATAATGGATAATTAACCTTGAACATGATATGATAATAAATTTCAAGAATTGTAAATAACTTTGATGAGTTATATTTTTTATTTTAATAAATAATGGCATTGAACACTAAAATTTAATTATATAATAATAATAAATAAGATAACATTAATAATAATAAATAAAACTGAAATTTATATTTTTTTTAAAAAATTGATAATTTATTATTTAATAACAATATAGATGAATATACCTATATATTTGCTTAAATATTAGTAATCTTAGTTTTTTTTGAACAAAATGTGTAATTTAGGTTAGTCATTGTATTTTTATAAAAAGTAAAACTAAATAAATAAAATATATTTTTTTTTAAAAAAATATTTTTGTCGGGTATCGGGTACCCGATCAACCCGACCCGACAAAGTCGGGTACCCGAATATCGGGTACCCAGTCTTATGCGGGTCGGGATCGAATAGTCATTTTGGAAACCCGATAGTGTCGGGTACCCGAACCCGACAACCCGACCCGATACCCACCCCTAGGCCTCAGCCATCCCGAATAACACAACCAAAGCCCGCGGGGCCTGGATTCCCAAGCGAGCTCCCATCGACGTGAAGAATCGTCTCGGGAGATCCCTTCGGATTCCAGCACACCAAACGCTGGGTTCTCAGTTTTGGAGGGCGTGAATAGACTCTATCAAAAGCAATACCCAAATATCGGGCTCGGCGATAAATCTGTTCCTCATCAATCATCTCCCCCCGAAGAGCCACATAATTCCTGCCTCGAGGGTAGAACTTTCTCAAAAATAATCAATAGTATGATTTCTCCCCAAAAAACAAACAAAAAATTAAAACAAAAAAAAAAACCTAAAATGGGTACAAAAATGATTTATATTCCTGAAAAAAACCTGCAGCAAAGGCAGGAAAATTACAAAGACAACAAAATCGGGGAGGTTTCTATTGCAGATACAGTTTAATTATCACTATCAGTGTCCGTCTGAGAATCGTCATCTACCCCATAAACAGCTTCATCAACCTCTTCATCCTCGCCGCTTGCATCTTCTTGCTCGTTCAGTTGTATACCAAGACTTCTGTCGTTCGAGGCCTTGTCGATCTGTTCACAAACCAAAGGTTGTCGAGAAACGGAAACCGAACAGGAAAGTTGCTTGAAAGTAGGAATAAAATAAATAAACAAACCTGAGCCAATACAAGCTGCAGGCGACCGGACAATTGGAGTAAAGAGTTCATAGCCAATCCTCTAGACATTGTAACCTGAAGAAGAAACGAAAGGCAGGGGCATATCAGGGTATACATTATAATATACTAGTAAAGGTATAGGTAGACTGTGCATTGGATGGGAATCTACCTTGTATAGGAAATCAAGCAGTTTTGGCTCTTGAGATTTGACATAGTCACTGTGATACACTAATATACAGCATAGCCATGGAAGAACATGCTTGCTGTTGTGAGATCTGGCAAAAAGTACACAAAGAACAAAAGTGTCACCATGAAAGAAATTACTCCAAAGACGAATTTGTAAAATGGACATTTTGTGCAAACCTGGATTGCCAAATCTCGACTAAACCCTTTAACAGGCTGAGCGCATCACTAGGTTCCATAGTTGAGATGGTTGCCTTCACCTATATAGTTCGGTTTACTTTTATTTTCAATACAAAAATATCGGCAATAAAAAGAACTCAATCACAACGACAGACCTTCTTAGACGGCGTGCTTTCATTCAGATTAATGCCCTTCAACAGTTTTGATTCCAAGATTTTAAGTGCATTGTCGCTGCTGCCAAGTATTCCTAATGATCTAAGACGATCTTCCATGCAAGGGGAGACAGAGTCTAACCTGTCTTGATCTGCATCATTCGAAGCGAAATGAATCGCATGGAAAGAATAACTAAATCAACCAGTGGAAAGCACAAAATAGAAATGTATGCAATGATGGAATATTGATTTTCCAGGTGATAATGCGGTACTTAAATGAGAAATGCAACAAGTCAAGAAGTTGAAGGAACAACGACCAGGTCGAGTAAGAGTACCTTCACTTTCTGCTGGCATGCTTCCACTTTTCACACCTAGCTGATCATATATCTTAGCCACAGGAGGTAATGCACCATCAGCATTAGACCGATCAAGAGCAGTAACTGTACAAAAAAAGTCGACAAATTAAAATGTAGGAGAAGGATATGAATTTAATATTACTTCGAATTTTACAAGCAGCAAATGGCTAAATCAGATTCATATGTCCGAAAATGATGAAATGAAGCACAGTACTTTAAATTCAGTGAACTAGAATAACTGTAGATCATGAATGCTCGGTAAAGATCATAATGCATGTGAGTGTTTGAAGGCTTGCCTTGTCCATGGATGTCTGAAACTTTTTTTGATTTCTGGGATTGAGAGGTAGGTAAAAGGATTCCATCTAAAGAGACAGTAAGCTTTACATCTGTCCCTGAGCGCACCAGAACTTTGTCAAATGAGGGTTTTATAAGCAACCCATAAGCAAGAAATAAGTGGCCACATGCAGGCTCAGAAACATTTTGTAGTTTTGCAGCAAATACATTAGGGGCCGTTCCCTTGTGTCTCTGAAGAACACCATCATCACCAGGTATGAAGATTTTTGTGGGTTTGGCATTGTGCAGGTCCTCAACTGTCTTCCCATACCAAAAATAGCAAACACCCATTTCTGATATGGCCAGAATAGTTAGACCAGCATCATCTGCACTTGGACTGTTCACAGATCTGCTCTCCAAGAAGACAGCGGGGTGCTCCATTGCAAGAGACACAGAAGCTGTTTTCTGTTTACTGCCATCGACTTTCCACACAGCAATATATCGTTCTCCTGAAGCTGAAGAAAGTACATATTTACCATCCTCAGAGAAAGCCATACATCTCACTGGCCCCTGTTGGAAAAAGAAATTAGGCATGAATGCCAAGTAGAATATATATGTAACCTTAATAACCTTTGTGAACAAAAACTGGATCATAGCCATGTGAGAATTGGTGAAACAAAGGAATCAGTATCTCACTGGATGGCCGGAAAACTTCTGTAACTTTTTCTGATTTGAGCAATTGAGTATCTTCAGTTGACCAGCTGCAGTTGCAACCCTGTTCCCATCTAAATTTGGTCACACCAATGAAGCCAGTCAGTGGGGAAAAAATCACTCTCATTCAATCAAAACCACTTAGGACAATAAGAAGATAACAAAAGGCCTATAAGATAATATTTAAAAGAAATATATATATATACAAGAGTTTCCCGAGACAAAAATCTTATGAAGGATATCTAATTAAGTGTTGATATTTTCATGATTAATGAGAAATAATTAGGTATGAATGTTGTAAATCATAGACACTACAGGTCAAACTGAATGATATATAAACTTAAGACATAACATACTCCCAAACCCAAAAACTTAATCACAAGTACCATGTCACTAACTAATAAATCATAGATCCAACATTAAAACATTATCATAAGACCGGTCTGTGGGAAGAAGGGCAAGTGTGTTTGCCTGATGGGAAACAAATGAACATAGGAAAGTACCTGGGGAAATAGCAAGACAAGATATTGCCCTTGACGTAGCATTAAACTTGTTTAACATGTTCCCTGACAATGTGTCAATTTGACAAACTATTCCATCTTCACCGGCAGTGTAAATGTGTGAACCATGCCGAGGAAATGACACTGAAGTAACACCCCTACAATTGCCACACAATAAGGTAAATCATATAGGAAGTCTACACATTCACAAATTCCACATCCTAACCCGCATCCACGTATATAGTTTACTATATTTTGAAGTTGTCAAATTAAGATGAAACTAAAATCAACAGAGCCTCATTCTTATCATTTGAAACAATCAGAATGAAGATAAAGACTTCGGTTTTTTTCTTTTTGTTGCACTAGAGAATTGGATGCGTAAAGATCAAATGAAATAGAATACCACATTCAAGTTAAGAAACAGAACTAACCCTGCATGGCAGTTGCTAACTCTCCATTTCAACTGGCCAGCAGACACATCAATTGCCAGCACATCGCCACTGCCAGTTCCCAACACCAATAGAGAAGTTCCAAGCTTCCTTTTCTTCTGAACAATTTAGCAAGCCAAAAGTTGGTCATTCATGAACTAAAATCCATTGATAAGCACAAATGTAGCAAACCGAGTGTCAATGTATGCATATGCTAAAAAATTCGCACCTTTTTCTCCAGAGACAGCCACTTCATACATGTATAATCCATTGAAAGATGCCCTCGTTCCTTTTTCCCGAATATACTATCTGCGTCTGCTGAAGAAATATCTGCAAACTCAGTTTGCACCTGACCCTTCACCGTGTCCCATATCTGAAAAAAAATAATACTTCCTCCGTATTCAGTATTCAATGTTTTTACAAGTATGATAAAACTTTAAGCGAAACTCTTTGTGAATAACAATTATAAAACTTTAAGTGAAACATTTGTACGGAGGTAGTAATAATAATAATAACAATTATGAAATTTGACAAATCAAATCACCAAGCAAAGCTAAACCTAGATAACATCACAACGTCCACGAAAATACACGCCAAATCGGTAAGAGAACGAACCTTAATGCGACCATCTCCGAGAGTGATCGCAAACAAATCTAGTGTAGGACTAAACGAAGTTAATACGTCACGAATGTGCGACGAAACCATCTTCTTCTTCGGAAAGCTCAAAACCCCAGAAAGACAATTGAGCGAGTGGTAAGCTGTTTAGGTTAAATATATATAAGTTTCTTCCTTTCAAGCTTAGGGGTAGCGTTGAGCCGTTTGCACAGGCGAGGGGAAAAGCTCGGCGCACGGCCGCCGGCAGTAATGGCGGAAGTGGCGGCTAGAGGAAAACTGCGAAAATTTGTGCTATAAGCTGCTGTGAGACGCAGAAATTCAAAGTATTGAGGATACTAAATCATGGGCCTTTTGACAACCCAATTTATAAGCCCATTACTAAACCTATAGGCCCATTGATTGATTACAAGGTAGAACATCCTTCCTTTCTTTTTCGGGTTAGGACTAAGGCTAAACTAGTACTCCCTCCTCCGTTACTATAATCATTATAATCATTATTCTATATTATTTTGTTTTTATCCATATGTGTTTTCTTTGGGAATAAATAAATAAAATTAGAGTGGAAAGATAATGCACAATATTTTAGGAATATCTTTAATGATAATATAGGGGTAATATTGGAAAAGTATGAGATAAATATGTAAAGTGATAATTATTTTGAAACGCTTTTTTGTTTCTAAAAATACAACTAAAAGGGAACGGAGGGAGTAATATTTACTACTCCCTCCGTCCCACCTTACTTGTAATGTTTGACTTTTTGACACTGTTAATTATTTAACTTTGACTCAATTTTATCGCAAGTAAATATTTGATAAAAAAATAGTCGAGTTTGGTCTTGTTAGAATTGTGTAATCATAGAGTTTCAGAATATATAATTTGCATAATTTTTTATTATACATATTATAAGATATTAACAATAGAAGTGCATTGGATTATGTGCAAAATAAAACATGATAAGTTAAATGGGAAAGATGGAGTACATCCGTTTGTTTTTAAGTGTAACATTTTTTCTCGGTACACATGCCAAATTGCCAATGCATACTTGAAACTACTAATAACTCAAATTCATTATAAGTAAAAATTATAAAAATTTGATATTTAAAAACTATAAGATGAGACGAATCCAACAAGATCTCACTTTACTATATTTTTCTTGTATAACTATAATAAAAATAGAAGTCAAAGTGCTATAATAAATATTAAAAAAGTCAAAACGTTACATTTATTTTGAAACTGGGTGAGTTTATTGTATTTATACAGTATTTTTAATTTCACTTATATTGAAATAATCCTTCCTACCAAATGCAGTTGGCCTGAGTGGTATGTGGCTTTGGCAGTTTAAGCACAAGTCTCGGGTTCGATCCTTTGTTTAGGCAGAATTATATTTTGAGAGATGAAATTCTTCAATGCCATCATATCACACAAATTACTAAGGGACAAACTGGATGAATAAAGAACCAGGTGGGAATCAAACACAACCTTACCCAAACTAAAGGTTGGGAGTGAGAGGCTTGACTAGTAGGCCAAGCCATCATTATAATTTGGAAAAAATATTTAATCTTAATTTATTTTATTTTTATCAATTTTAAAAGATAGGGTTGGGGACTTACCCTAGTGGTCAAGTCCCCTGCTCCAACTAATAGGTTGGGGGTTTGATCCCTACCCGGCACCCTATCCCTCCCCTTCGTCCCCCTTTGTAATTTGTGTAGCTTGGGCTCCCACACACCTTTGCCGACACATGAGTGTCAATGTTTACCAAAAAAAAATTTAAAAGATGGGACACTCAGAGTCTGTTTGTGAATTAACTGTTTTTTTGGCATGTACCGGGTATCACAAGCCACATTGGGCCTAAGACTAATCCCTCGAGGATCTGATGGGCATTGAAGGGTTGCATCTCCCAAAGCATAATTCTGCATACACAAATGCTCGAACCCGAGACTTTTGCTTAAGCTACCAGAGCCTCATACCACTCAGGCCAACTGCGTTTGGTTTTGTGAATTAACTGTTAAGATTATGTGAGTAATAAATTAATTAAAATTAGTTGTTTGACAATTTCAATATCAATTTAAGTATAATTAATTAAAATCCATAATGCTTCTAAACATTACTCCATCCGTCCCACGAAATGTGGCTACTTTCTTTTGGGCACAGTAATTTAGGTAGTGGGGCTTAGTAGTTAAAGTGGTGTAATCATTTTGTGTTTAAGATTTTAATGAATTTTGATACTGTTTATTGTTTAACTTTGACTTAATATTATGTAATGATAAAATTAGAGAAAAATATTCAAGTTTGATATTGTTAGAATCGTCTAATCGTGTAATTTCATAATATATATTTTATACAATTTTTATTTGTACCAATTTTAAAATATTAAGAATTAAAGAAATGCTAGGGACATTGGATAGAAAAGTAAAAGTGTATTGAAATTTGTGCAGAATAATAAAAGTGAACACTTTTAATGTAATTTGACAACAATTAAAATTCTAATCAAACTTATAGTATTATTTTAATTTATCTAAAAGTGGAAAGTGGCCAAATTTCGTAGGACACCCAAAAAAAAAATAGTGGCCAAATTTCATGGGACGGAGCGAGACAGGGAGTATCTCATTTTATTTTAATACAGCGTATGTTTATTAATGAATCGTGACAAAGTTGGGCAAACAATAATACTGACCATCCACAAATTTTTTCACCTAAAAAGGACGAACCTTAAATACGTAGGACCCACAAATTTCATCCATTTAATTATTGGTATTTTACCAATTTGTCCAACGCTTGAACCCATCGTTCATGGGTACTTTCGTGATTTTGGACTTTAGTGTTTCTTCGCTTTACTCTGTTTCTATTGTTCCGTTTCTATTAACAAGCGACTGCAAAATGCACAAACAATCGAAGATTTCGCGGATTGTCGAAATTCTCTCTCCGATTACCCTCTTCTTCGATCAAATGCGTGACTTTGTGTGTGCTTTGTGATTTTCTTATTGATTTCGTGAGGGGGGAATTTTGCGATGGCGGCTACAGTAATGGCAACAGCAGCGGGGGCGGTTGTGCTGTTGTACTACGTGTTGAGCCGGCGGATTGCGTCGGCTGCGGAGGTTGGAGTTTCTTCGGAATCCCAGAGTAGATCGGCGAAAAAACGGTTGTCTCGGAGACCAGCTCAGGCACCGGCTAATTGGCTGGAGACAATTTCTACGCTGTCGGAGACTCTGAGGTTTACATACTCGGAGACGTTGGGGAAATGGCCAATCGGTGATTTGGCTTTTGGAATTAAATATCTAATTCGGAGACAGGTTTGCTCCCACTTTTTTTTTTCTTTTTTTTTTTTTGGTTAAACAAATGAAAATAATACTATTTGAGTAAGCATTGTGCAAAGACTCCGAACGTTGTTCAGTAATTCTCGTTTTTTAAAGTTACGAGTGCTATTTCGAGATTTGGAGGGATTTATGTATGATGTTGATATGTTGTGAAATATTCATTGAATATGTTTCTCTGCGAATCTCCGTAAATATATGACATTGTGTTTATGATGGGGAATGATCTGCTGTTACCACAGATATTTGCTGCATTTAGATTTGTGTGAATGTGCATTAGTTCTCTTTTGTTTATTTTTATTTTGCAAAACATTTCCAGAATATTTTTGAGATTTGTTATTTGTGGATTGGGATTGCTTGAGGGGAGCATATTGATTGGGATAAACATATACAGCTAAAAGATTCAGTGCACGGAACCCTTTCCTTAATTCTTTGGTTGATTAGATTATTGAAGATTGGGTTTCACATCTTGCAGGGTAATCTACAAGTTGCAAGTGTTTATGCTAGTGAGAAATCCGTGCAACTGAAGGGCCCTGAGATTATTGACCAATTGCATTACTACTTGAGATTGCTAACCCTTTGCATACTTTTCTCCAAAAAACCTTTTCCAGTCTTTCTGGAATCTGCTGGATTCTCTCAAGAACATGTCCTTCTACAGGAGCCTAAAGCAGGGGTATTGGTCGCCATTATAAATACTGTTTTATGTGTATCTTGACAGGTGCTGATAACTTGTAAGCTTGTTGTTGCAGATTTTGAAGCCTGCATTCACAATTATACGTGATGAGAGCACAAAGTGCTTCCTTCTCTTGATTCGTGGTACTCATAGCATTAAAGATACACTGACTGCAGCAACAGGAGCCATAGTCCCTTTCCATCATTCAGTTTTGCATGATGGTGGGATAAGCAATCTGGTGCTGGGTTATGCGCATTGTGGGATGGTTGCTGCAGCTCGATGGATAGCGAAGTTGAGTAAACCATCTTTAGTCAAGGCCCTGGAACAAAATCCTGAATATAAAGTTAAGGTAGCAATTAGTTTTTCTTCATTAGTATTTAGAAGATTGATTCGTCTTCTTTAATACCATGCTACGAAATCATACATTTTGGATACTTGAACTAATCTCATTGATTTCAGATTGTTGGTCATTCACTGGGTGGCGGGACAGCTGCATTGCTGACATACATTCTGCGGGAACAAAAAGAATTTCCTTTGGCAACTTGTGTTACTTTTGCACCAGGCATGTTATAATTTACCACTCCGTATTTCTCGTGGCTTCTTATTGCTTGAGAGCTGCTTCTACAATAGAAATGTGATAAGTGTGTTTGACCTTTCTTACTTCGTGCCTCTCTTTAGCTGCTTGCATGACATGGGAATTGGCGGAATCAGGCAAACATTTCATTACGACTATAATCAATGGCTGTGATCTGGTGCCCACATTTTCAACCGCATCTTTGGATGTCTTCATGAAAGAAACATGCGTACTGAACTACTGCCTTAGTCTATTTTAATATTTTGCTCTGGGCTCTCTAATCTTTAATACTTATAAATTCTTCTGTCCAATCTCGACCAGGTAACTTCATCATCATGGTTGAATGATCTCCGTGATCAAGTTGAGCGTAACCGAGTTTTGAATGTAATTTTTCGCTCTGCTAGTGCTATTGGTTCTCGACTACCATCAATATCAAATGCAAAAGCAAGGGTTGTTGGTGCCGGTGCACTTCTACAGCCAGTTACAAGCCGCACTCAGGTAAGACTTACCCCTAGATTCATCATGGAATCCATATGTTTTTTTAGTACTCTTCATTTCTAGGTTGATAAATTCAACTTGGACTCAGTACATAATGTAAGTTATCAAGAAGTTGGGATATTTTGCTACATTAGATCTCTGATTCTGATCAACAAATTCCCTAATATCTGTTACCACAGGTTGTGATGAAACGTGCACAAGATGTAGCCCAGGCAGTTGTCAACACTCGTTCTACATGGGGATGTATGGGCCCCCGACACCGTTCCGTTACTCCACCCAATAATAAGACAGATAACATGCCTGAGGATCCTCGTATGCTTAACAAAACATCTGAATCCCTTGTAAATGAAGTACCAATGAGAGCAGAATATCCCTCTTCTTCGAGTAGCAGTGAGAATGAGATTGACGAGGATGATCTCATCCAGTCGGATGAAACTGTCCCCACTTCTGCACTAGAGGAAATAACCGAAGGTCAGCTGTGGTACGAACTGCAGAAGGAGCTCCACTGGCAGGAGAGTGTGATCACTGCCCAAATCCAAGAAGAAGAAGCTGTGGCTAAGGAAATAACTGAAGAAGAGAAGGTTTTTGCTGATGCATTTGAAAGCCACACTCCCGTTTGTTCCGCTGATGTATTTGATAGTCACCAGTTCTACCCTCCCGGCCAAATAATGCACATGATTTCTATATCTTCTTCAGATGCACACACTGAGGAAGCTCAAGAGAGAGTTGGGATTTATCAGACACCCAGAGAATTGTACAGTAAGCTTAGATTGTCCAGGACTATGATCAATGATCATTACATGCCCATGTACAAGAAAATGATGGAACTTTTGATTAGCCGGCTCGAGTGTGAGTTAGATACAGTTATATAGTGAATACAGTATACAATATATTGATTGTGCTTGAAAATATATTGGACATTTTACTACTGATAGTGCCCATTTTGCTTTCATTGATTGATCGAGGATTATTCCCTGCAAGAACAAATTGTCACGGCCCACGCTTCAATACTTCTATCCAAAATGGTGTACATACATACATAAGCTAAATGACCCAAAAAGTCTTTACATATCCTAGTAGTTGAACTTGAAAGATGAAGGCAGAAGACGTTAGCGCCGACTGGTAGAAAACAACACACACACACACACACACACAAAAAAAAAAAAAAAAACACTAAGAACAAATGGAGGGATTTTCGCAACACATTTTTTAACTACTGGGTAAAAGAGAGGTTGGCAGTGATAAATATTCCATATTGTCAATTTGTTACTGTAAATTGTTTCATCTTCTTAGCATATAACGAGATGAACCATATGTGCATTATTACTTTCTTCTTTTTATATTTATATTGCCTAATTATTTGTTTGTAGATACTTATTATTTTGAAGTGTAATTATGCATATTAAAATAAATTATGGAAATACTAAAATATGTGTTTAGTAGTATTTTTTATTAATTGAATGTTAGCTAATAATAATAATGTTAAAAGTAGTGAAGATAAATTAAAATACTAAAAAAAAAATTACCGCATGTAAGAAAAGTGTGGACCAATGAGAAGACATGAGGATGTACTGTTATTCATATAAAAATATTTGTGGCCCGTAAGTTAAAGCCGAATTAAAGAGTTGATGGGTTAGCCCAAATTCAGGGCACTATATTATTCTTCCCTTCTAGTAGTATTTTTTCACAGGTAAGTGCGCGTCCATTTCCCGCCATTCTTGAATTTCTAACCCTAGACTGAAAGCGGATGTTTAATGGCGTTCTCTGAGATTTCCGACGCGACATCCTTAGTCGCGCATTCGACGCACTCCTTTGGGTTCCCGAATTTCTTCCCGAACCGTTTGGCCAATGTTCTTTCTTTCGCACGGACGTGTTAATGAATCTGTCACCACGTCGTTTAATGTATCTGCCGCAGGTCCGCCACATACTAGAACTTTGACGAAGCGGCGCACCCGGAGCATTCGCAGTGCGAAGGGGAAAATCTTATTTGATGAGGCCGCGATTAGGAGAATGAGTTTTTTGCGTTTACTGATGGATTGGATTGTAATAGCTGCGGCGGCGGAGTTACGACGTAAGAGGTGGAATTTTGGGTGGTATAGTGGGGGTGAATTGAGATGATTCAGCAGACGATTCGATATCTGATTTTGTGTTGGATCGCGATGCTGAGGTGCTTGCATTTGCGTTTAAGATAGTGGCTTGGAGATCGGGAAATAAAGGCTGCCATGAGAACGTCTCCTGTCTGCTGAACGGTAAAGATTGATTTGCCTGCAAAAGTATGTGAATATTTAACCTTTAGGGATTAAAGACAAGGGCTATGGTCCATTTTTGGCTATGCAGTTGACGTAAATATGGAGGGTTTATATTAACATGATTACGTTGGTGTATGGGTAATTATATCCATATACATAAGGCCTAATTTTCGATATCTTCATCATCGTTTTGTTCATTTGATGAAAATGTTTTGCATGCCTATTAATTGCATTTTTCCGTGGGCTTAGCTTGGGATTTCTATTGCTACTATAATATGAGCTTATGTGCTATGGAATGGAGCTAGTTGGATTGGCCCATTTTTGTGATTGCATTCTTCTGTTGACTTATAAATAATTAAGTTGGGATATTTGTTAGTGAGTCATACTCATGAGCAGCACACGCCCCCACAGACCTTGGAACATCTTTTTCTCACGGGCCTTACATCTGTCTGGAATGCCTGTGGCATGTGTACACTTGCTTGTATTTCTAAATAAGAAAATCAGAGTTCTGTAAAGTCGTATGCCAGCACATAATTAAGGTATATATGTAAATATTTAGATTCCCGGGAATACGAAGTTACATCACGATGATTCTTTTAAATTTGTTTTCCTTGTTTATATTCAGATATATTTTCTGGGATTGATAATTGTGATGATCGTGTCATTCTTTCTGGAATTATTTTTTTGCAACTAGGGTTTTATAGCACTTTCTTGTCAGTAGTGGTATTCATGATGCACCGTAGATATGTAATTTATATTTGATCTTTTAGGTAATGCTAACAGTTGATCGATTGTTTAGTGTTGGAATAATTATCTTAGAAATGGAAAACTATCAAGGGTGTTTCTGGTGGTGATGGTTGATTAAGTGAACTTGGAGGTTTATTTTGTCTCTACTCTTCTTGCTATAATATACTGCTTACATAAGTGAACTTGTTGAATTAGATGAAATGGGTTGACATTGGTTATGATGGCAAGCTTTTAAGCTTTTTAGAGAATATAATTGAAAGGGTTCCACCATTCAGCCAAGCAGAAAAAAAGAAAGAAGTCATTTGCATGTTTAGGAGTCATAAGGAATCCTTGTGATTCTATTAGTTAATCCTTTTAATCATATTTTCTACAAAGTTAGATTAATATATGATCGTCGAATATGCTTCTAATGTGTGGCAACGTCATTTTACTTGAAGCACTTGCAGAATAATTTTGCTCGACGACAAGCCACATTTGTATAATCGAGTGAAGTTGTGGGATTGTGGACCAAGTCTGACATAAGACTCCACTCTGATGGCTAGTTGGTGAATGATGTGCCATTTTAAGGTGCACGCATCTTCCCCTTATTATCTCCATCATTTTATTTGAATATTAACCTCCTCTCGTACCAACTTGAGGATTTTTATCAAATAACTATTATTTATTGTCCTAACTCCTCCCCACATTCATCATTAGCATTATTGAAACACTTGTTTACTATTATTGGATTTCCTTTCCCTCGTCTTATTTGATAACCCGCGTATGTGCTTTTGTCGGCATTTTCTACTGCTGATGTTATTATAGTATGAAATAGAGCCGGTTACCAAGAAACTGGAGACGTTCTTTGTGATTGTTTACATTTGGTTGTTTAGGATTTTTTTTTCCCAGAAACTGGAGACGTTCTTTGTGATTGTTTACATTTGGTTGTTTAGGATTTTTTTCCCAGAATTGTCTTGTAGGTTACGGGCTGTGGGTATGATATTTAGCTTTAAAAGTTGTAAATTTTTTGCATTTTTACATTCTGTTGACTATTCCTTTAGGTTGTCGTGTTTCTTTTCAAGAATGCATTTATGTTTTGCTTAAACCTTAGATTCTTTATGAAGAGATTTTCAAAAAAAATTAGGTACGTTGACAGAAGTTTGGCAGTTTTATTCTATTAGCTATACTTTGCAGGTGAAAATGGGAAGTCAAAGGAGTTTCCTGAGTATGATTTGTCTTACTTTTCTCAACCTGCTGCTTATTGATTTTTCTTCACCTCTATTGTTCTATTTTGTTCAACGTAATCCTTGCCATCACTCATCATTAGAGAAAAGAATTTATATTGCTACTAGATTGCTGATGCTATTGCTAGCTAGGCCTGTTACAGCCATTTAGTAGCCTCCGGGGAAAAGAGAAGTAGAACCTAAAGGTGAAAGTTAAAAGTAAAAATATCAATGTGTATATTTTGAAATTAAAGCATTTTCCAATAAGTTCTAAAATAACACAGTATAGTAGATAGTCACTGTTTGGAAATAATTGTATTACAAACGACAAGTAGTTTATAAATAATATTGGATTTAACTTTTGACATCATTTTATGCTCTTTAATAATTAAGGGCATTTGACTAGTTTTATAAGTTTTTATTTAGTGTGCACCCCATAAAGCTTCTTAATGAATCCGTGTATTAATTAGCGGAGCTGACACAAGGCCAGGAGTGAGCAATTTGTGTTTGTCTTATAGCAGTAAGTTTGGAGGGGGCCGGAGATGGATGAGGCATCCATTACTCCAGGCCCAAGTTGTGAATCATGATGGCTTATACAGTAGTACAAAGTTAGGATTGGAGTCTGGAGAAGAAGGCGTACAGTGTAGGTTATGCCACAATGTCCTCATATTTGTTGCTTTCACTCAAACAGTTTCTCTCCCAGTGTGGTGCATGTAATGTAAGGGGCCGTTCAATGTATGTTCCTCGATGTCCCTTTCCCTGAAAGTAAAAAAATAGGGAACTAATGTTAGAGTGCTTGGAATCATAATTATGCTCTCTTACTGTGGTGGGCTCTATCTAAATTCCCCTAATCTCCCTTTAAATAAGATTTTGTGCATTCTTGATTAGGATTATGCTCATTAGTTACTTGGTGCATACAATAAAATTTGATTGGAGTAATAAAGTAATTACTACAATGTTTTGTTTTTATGTCTTGCTTGAGAACGCTTATTGGGAGATGAATTGTGTGTGAACTGACCTTCGGGTCATAGTTGAGACAATTTGAGAATAATTATTTCAAATATATATTGTACTATATGGCTAATTGGCTATTGTAAGGTAGGAAAATGACCCATCACTTTCTTGTCCTGTCTGCCAAGTTGTAGAATTGAAATAGGAAATATAAAACCCACCAAAAAATCATAGTAGCGCTATTAAACAATTCCCATGATTAAAGTTGAGATGGTCATTCATTGAATGATTATGTAAGATGGATCCTTAAATTTCTACGGCCTATCATTTTTTAATCTTGGTTTTCAATCGACTGTTCTGCAGTATACTGTATATTATATTGGCAAACACACACACGCACACTAAATTGCTAGATTCTCCTCTGTTTATTTAAAATATCTTGAACCAATGCCCTTTCCTTGGACCACATAATTATAAACTCGGGGCAAATCACACCTTAAAAGAAATATATGCCTTGTGACATAGACAGATTCATGCATCAGCAATCCTAGTACAAAAATTTACTTGAAAATAATACCATTATGGTTAATACCTCTATTTTTTAAAAAAAGATATTTTGGATTCTTTATCTTATTTTATACTACTTGGAATGCTTTATACTTTTATAAACTCATTACACAGTATCTTATTTCGTTAAAAATAATTGAGAATGTATTATACGTAGGCTAGCTAAGGCAGTGGATGGTGGTGGGCGATGGGTTGGGAGTGAGAGGTAAGTGGTTTTGGAGCTAGTGGTGGTAGCATTGGCCAATGGTGGTGATGACGACAACATAAATACATACTTATGCATAAATATACTGCGAGCAGGTAGTAGTCTACATGCTTGTAATTTGGTTTACTCTCCTCTTGCCTAGGGGATTCATTGATGATATTTATTCCATCTTAAAATAAATAATAAATTATCAATTAATTTTAAATATCCTAATGGAGTACATAGTATTATTGATCTTTAAAAAAAAATTAAAAGTTCAACGTGTTATATCGGGAATGAGAACGTGGCCCAATGATCATGTTCTCTTATTTTCAACATTATGGTTGGTGGTTCAATTCCCATCCGACCCTCTATCATTCCTATTATCATTGACCTACATTTGAGTGTCAATGCTTAAAAAAAATGTTATATCGTATGACTTAGGTTAAGGGGATTTTAAATAGAATTCAAAATAGAGGAATTTCATGGTAATTTTTGACAACACATGGGGGCTCGAAGCGTACTACTATATTAAACAGCAATGCAAAAGCACACAGCACACAGGGCTAGATGGGTATTATACAACATTATTTAGATGTTTGCAAGCGGATAACAAGTAACTAAATGATTCTTCTTATACATATCAACAAGTGCAAGCCAAGAAAATAACACCAGTCCAGTGCCATCCAAACCTAATAGGAGTAATAATTTTCCAGAACCATAGTACTAACTTTTCTTGATGAACACATACTACTAGTGGGTCTCTCATCCATATCTGCTTGAGGTATATTATTAACGTTTCCATCCTTTTCAGAAGAAAAGATTGTTTGGCTGCCCCGGACCATATTCCTCCATCATCCAAAAGTCACCAGGGTCCACCACAACTGGGTCAGCCACCACCCCAACAGGGGGGACCGACGGCTCAGCCTCTGGCTCCAGCCCCAGAAAGCTAGCCAAGCTCGTCAGCTCATCCTTGATCAGCTCACACTGGCCAGCTGGGTAATTATATGGCCCCTGGAGGCTACAGAAACCATAATCCGCTACCGGGCTTGGCTCAGCTGGTGGTTTCTGGGCAACGCAGTGCCTCTTGGGAGGCGGTGGTGGTGGCTGATGGTCATCGGGAAAGTTGAGCTTCGCCTTGTTTCCACGGATGCGCCTGGCAGCTTCGTCATAGGCTTTGGCAGCCTGCTCCGCCGTATCAAAGGTGCCCAGCCACACCCGGACGCCTTTCTTGGGGTCACGAATCTCAGCAGCCCATTTTCCCCATGGCCTTCGCCTTATGCCTCTGTACATGTTCTTCCTGCTCCTTTCAGTGTCTTTCTCAGGTTTGTCATTCTTCCCTACAGTTTCAAAGGTTACATGAATCAGAATTATGCATCTTTCTTGCATCCACACGAGCACACAATATAGCAGTACTACGCAGTGATGAAATTAATGTTGAGCTTACCCTAAGGATAATTGACTGATTTCATCCCCTTTTTACCCCTCACCAACCTACTAATAAAAATGTATAAAATCTCGTGGTAGGATTATTCTGCAAAGCTTAAGAAACAAATCTAGCTAGCACAAAAGATTTGATTTAAAGCGTGTAAGGATAGATTAATTACCACACAATTGCATTCAATTATCTCGCCCCAACTCATTAATTTAAATAATTTCTCTCGAAAAGGGTGGCTAGTTTTCAATTGGTTAGGCAATAAATACATTATTGAATCTCCCCTAGTCAGTACTCAGTATTGTCATTTCCTCACACTTTAAGCCAGCAAAAAAGTAGAATTTGGCTGACACTTTTGTACGGCACACAACACTCATTATACTTCCTAAATCAAATCTTCACCCAGAATTCTTTTCCGTCTCTACAGTTAGAGGCCCAAAAGGAAAAAAAGAAAACTGGAGAAGAATCGCGGTATACTTTACACTATACACATTGTACTCGTCAAACCCAAAGCTTGAGAAAGATTTCAGGTACGGATTACATTTATACTAATACTGAAAGCAATTTCGAATCATGAAATACCAGAGTGGTATGTGCGAGCGCAATCTGAAATAGAAGCACAAAAAAAAAAACAAAAATTACAAAGAAAAAAGTGGTAGATTGAGGGTTGGAGAAGTAGAGAAGTGACCTTGATTGGGAGGGAGGGATTTAGCAGAGGGTTTGTTGGCTTCATTGGAGCAATCGAAGCCCCAAAACTGGGAGATGGTGTGAAGCTCATCCCAGAACTCCTGAGGCGTCAACTGGCCCCTTCTCTTGATGAGGGGCTCGTCGGAGATGATTGAGCCTCCGCACATGGTAGAATCAGAATAGCGAAGGCGGTGTTGTATGGAGGAGGTTTAGCCGTGTAGGTGAGGAAGAGATGGGGGGAGAGAAAGAGGGGGGTGGGGGGTGGGGGATGATGATGATGCATAGGGATGCGAGAGAGATATGTGATGTGATTATGGATTTATAAAAAACCGTTGCAACAATACAAGGACAAAAGCGACAATTCACATACTTGTAGTATATGCCAGCCTATATCCTTCACATCTCATGATCATCTCACTAAAATATGATGCCTTTTTTTTCATTTATTTCACATATTTTTAGAAAATAAATATTATTTTTTAATAATTATTTTAAATTTGTTTAAATAAGTGATAATAATTTTATAAATAAGAAACTAAACTTTTGCTTATGTATTCTAGATTATTTTTAAAAATAATTTTATTTGAAAAATGTCTTTTTTCTTTTTTTTTTCCCTTTTTTTAATTTTAATCAAAAGTAAAAATAGGTATAAAAATGGTTATCCAAACAGGAGTTAAGTGTCTTAATATTATTATTAATTTTTTTTAGGAGTCATTAAAAACTTGGGAAATGGGTGGTGGGAGTTCATATCACACAAATTACAAAGGAAACAACGGGAAGAATAAGGGACCGGGTGGGGATTTAAATCCCCAATTTTTAGGTTGGGAGTTGAGGGACTTGACCACTTGGGTAAGTTCTAACCCAAGTGCTTTAATATTAATTAATTACACTGTTTTATTTATCTGTATAGTGTAGGAGTACCTTTTTCTTTTTTTTTTTATAGGAAAAATGTAGGAGTACTTCTTTCCATATTTAATTGCTCAAAGTCTTACTTTTGGTTTTGTTTTTTGTGCAATTTTGATAATTCTTTTGCAGTTATACACAAAATAATCATCCGTATAATCATGTAGTTTTTTAAATTTAGAATATTGATTTTGTAGTAATTTTATTTATATATAATCTAAATTATTAATTGTAAACACACATATATATAACCCAGTAGTATCTTTACTTTTATTATTGTTCATAATTTTTTTTTGGTAAACTTATTATTGTTTATAATTGGAAATATCTTAATTTTTTAATATTTTTATTTTAAAAAATACTATGATACTCCCTCCGTCCCGCGAAATATGACTATTTTCTTTTGGGCACGGTAATTTAGGTAGTGGGGTTAGTAGTTAAAGTGGTGTAAGCATTTTGTGTTTAGGATTCTAATGAATTTTGATACTTTTTATTGTTTAACTTTGACCTTATATTATGTAATGATACAATTAGAGAAAAATATTCAAGTTTGATCTTGTTAGAATCGTCTAATCGTATAGTTTCATAATATATATTTTATACAATTTTTATTTGTACCAATTTTAAAATATTAAGAATTAAAGAAATACTAGGGACTTTGGGTGAAAAAGTAAAAGTGCATTGGAATTTATGTAGAATAGTAAAAGTGAACACTTTTAATGTGATTTGACAACAATTAAAATTCTAATCAAAGTTATATTATTTTAATTTATCTAAAAATGGAAAGTGGCCAAATTTCGTGGGATACCCTAAAAAGGAATAGTGGCCAAATTTCGTGGGACGGAGGAAGTGCTATTTAAACTTAAATTTTTTTTTTTCCTACCCTCAAAAAAATAATATACAATCACCTTGAAGTTTCTAATTTATGGAATTAAGATATATATAGAACACCTATGCTACAAATTTACGAGAACCATAGTACTTAATTTTATTTTTTTGGGGGAAGCATAGTAGTTTTATTTAATAAATTTACTAACTTTGAAAAGAATATTCGGCCAACGGAAATGCAAATGTACCATTTCTTATTAGGTGAAATATCAACATATGCAAAAGGTGGAGCATGTCATGAACTTTTGTTTGTTTCATTCTCTAAAATATTAATTTTCATAAAAATTGAATTTATTTTATATACTACTATTTATTTATTTAGTACTAAAATTCAAATCCTAAAACATAAATAATAGAGTATACATTATATAGGATCAAATTCATACGTGCAAGTTGGGTTTAATTTTAATCAATCTATTCTAGAAGAGGAAAAGAAAAAGAAAAAGAAATACACATGTAGGGAAAAATATTGGGGGGAAATGAAGAAAGAAATAGACAGGCGTAATTAATACTTCATCCGTTCCTAAATAAATGCTACGGACCCACATTTTACGCAATCCAATACACGTTTTTAATCCATAATAACTCAAATTCCATACAAGTAAAAATTATGAAAATTTGATATTCTAAATCTATGCGATTAGACGAATCCAACAAGATCCCACTTGACTATATTTTATCTTATATAATTGTATTAAAAAGTCGAGTCAAAACTACTTAATGAACAGTAACAAAAGTCAAAATGTGTCATTTAAAAAGGAACGGAGGTAGTATTTGCGTGCCAAGTAGCCCCTTCTCATAAACGGTCCAGATTTAATACGGATTCATTTCATGTCCCAGCCTTGCCCTTGCATGGTTAGATTTAATGGAGGATCGGGGACCTAGTAGTAGTTTATCTTTATTTACAGTCTTTCCATTTGCACAAAAGATAACATAAGTATATAGTAGTAGTATAGTACTCCCTCCGTTTTTTTTGTTTGCTACGGACCCACGCAGCACGCAGTCCAATGTACATTTTAAATAAGTAATAACTCAAGTTCGGTACAAGTAAAAATTCTAAAAGTTCGATATTTAAAAACGACAAGACGAGACGAATCTAACAAGATCTCAATTGACTATATTTTAACTTGAATAACTATGATAAAACTTTAAATCAAAGTGATTGTGTGAATAGTGCTAAATTCTCCAACGTAGCTATCATTTAAAAACGGAGGGAGTACTATATAATTCATTTTTCTTTTTCCCGATTCCCCCAAAATTTTAGTCACTTCTCTCGTGTTTTAGAGAATTTTTTTCCTTATAAATAAAGGTACTTAAGTTATAATTAGGAATGGAAAGAGGTTGCGCTTTGCCTTCACCTACGCGGCTACGCCTATTTCAACTATGAGTTTGAATAAAGTGATTTAGGCCACTATTTTTCACACGTAACAATGAGGTTATATTTGAAAATTAGTTGTTAGCTGATAGCTGATTCAAATAGCTATTAGTATTTAATTAGGTGATTCAATTAACTAGATTGAGTAACTGATTAGATAAGTTGTTTAAGTAACAATGTTTAATAAAATAGCTTTTTGGATGAGTTGATTGAGGGCAGAAAGGGAGAAACAATTGAATTGAAAATGTTGCATATTATATTGAAGCGTTTAAAAAATGAGCGGTTGAAGTTCAAATTGCTATTTCAAACTTTTATATACAGAACAATATTGGTAATAGTTGATTCATGTGGTCAAACAACTGAAATTTACTTAAACTGCTGAAAAAAAAAGAGTTTACCAAACACCCCTAAATCTACTAGTCAAATTTATTAATCTGTTATTTGATATCTACTCATTCATATAGAGCCTTTAGTATTTTAAGTAGGGGTTATAATGTTAATTTTGAGGTCGTAAAAGAATAATAATGTGTTGGTGTTATTGGATTGAATGTCGATATATATAATGAAGATGAAGTTTAGTTACCTCCAAAAGCTGAACATAATTGCGTGACTTAATTAGCTTGCTAGTAATTGTTAAGCATTAATAATACTAGTATAGGCATAATAAATTACATTAAATGGAAAACCAAATGGGACCAGATTGTAATAGATGAACTCAGTAAAAGGGATCATGTTGAATTCAAAATCTTGAGAGAAGAAGAAGTCGAAAATTAAAGAGGAAGTTTCAAAGGGATTTAATAGTATGGATTATTATAATATAGAAAAAGCAAAGTAAAAGAAGTAAAACTTGTTGAATAGTTGACGACACGTAATGTGATAGTTAGTACAAGAAAGAAAAAGGGTTGACAGCAGAATAAACAAGAAGAATGAGGCAAGCTTATTGAATTGCATTTTTCCCTTTTACTAGTGGCCGACTGGAGTAGTATATTTTTAATAGTATATACTTCATTATTAGTACACACACAGAGAGAGCACATGCACGACACACATGTTTTGACCCCTGTCAGAAACGAGGAATCATCATCCGGACAAACTAAAATTAAAATTTCTCCATGTAAGAAAATGTGAGCCCTTTACTTTAATTTACTTGCCCCTTGGCCAGCAATCTATCTAGCATGCACCTTCCACGATACAAAACACACTATATATATCTACTCATGATTTTCAAATGATTCCGGCCGGCTCTTGGTTGAAATAACACCATCTCCATTTTTGACCAATAATTTCAGTCAGAACATTGACAATAACACACAAATCATGACATGCATGCATGCATGTGATGACTTCCTACCATTTTCTCTGATCATATGCATGCATGAAATCTGACGACGACTTTTTACATATTATTGCTCATACTCTCCTACATATCAATTCTATTTTTATGGATGGATTACAACTTTTTACATATTGCTCATACATATTAATTCTGTTTTTAATCCAGAAATCAACAATAATAAGTGCATACCTTTCAAATTGCTCATACATATTAATTCTATTTTTATGGATGGATCACAACTTTGATTTATTTCTACAGTACCTTGAGAATTAAGCAATGAATATGCATATGATGTAATTAACAAGTGTATACATATTTCGAACAATTCAAGCACTAAAGTAACATAACCAAATATTGAGCTAATTTTAATTACTCCATATATATATATATATATAGTACAGTAGTCAGTAGTAGCATTTGGGGTTTATTTTATGTAAGATGATGATTTCACTCGTATATTTTCTTGCTCTTAATCACATACATGCATGTTTATCAACACCTTGTAATAGTATCAGAAGTAGCTAATTTTCATCATTGTTGTAATAGTATCAGAAGTAGCTAATTTTCATCATTACGGACGATCGACGCACATATGTAACTAAGGTTCATACAATTAATTAATACAGCTTCTCACATACCTAGCTAGAGGAGACACATACATACAGTCATACACACACATAAGTCATATAGCTAGTACTACATGTATATTTTTGGTATATAGAAGTATATATCTTACATTAATAATCCTTCCATATTGTCTGAAGTAGACTGAAAGCTAATCTGATACTAGTATTGCGCAGCAGCCAGTTTTGATTTCTAACACCGCAACGCTTTCGCCTTACTACAGCTAGCCACGATGCAGCCCTGCAGGCCAATCCATCACCACCACTCCACGAAATTGTTTGGCTGCCATGTTGCAGTCCATCACTTTGGCTTTGGGAGCAGCGTCACCATGCATCAGCCTGCCGCCGCCACCTCCCTTTTTCTGCCCAGCTGGATTCTCGTGCTGCATCTGCATCTGTACTCTTGCTTTGAACTTGTTTGGATTCTCCAACAACTCCTTCTCCAACATACCAAAACCTTCCATCGCAATCTCCCAGCTCACCACCTTATTATTATCCTTCTTATGTGCCATCATCTAATAAGAAACTGTATATATAAAAACTGATGATCATCAACTGATCTCTTGCAACTGGGTGGTTTTTAATTTGTTGATGATATTATATTGTTGTTCAAGGGAAAAGGGTACTACTCTCTTTTTATAGAGTCTGGGAAGCCCCAATCAAGATTCCCTCCACCCTAGCTCCTTGTTCCATTATTCCAAATCCTATTTCCATTTTAACCCTAATTTGTCGAATTCATTATTTTTTGTGGGACACTATTTTTCCTTTTTTTTTTTTTCCGAGATAAGTATTAGAAAAGAGAGTTACCTTTATACGAGATATATTCTTACGGATCGGACCACTAGAGTAACCTGATTGTAACAGAGAGAGTGTACTGGTTTTTATTTATTCCTTTTTACCACTTGCAACTTGCTCTCAGTTGTATGATGAATGGAATTGGATAGGTGAAATGTTTTTTTTTTTTTTTTTTTTTCCCTCCATTAGTACTTGGATTACAAGATAAAAAAAAAAAAAAAAAAAAAAAAAAAAAAAAAAAAACAAGAATAGGATCTGATCTGCAGTACATGTTCTTGAAACTAATCGAAACTCCAAGATTATAGAAAGTTTGCCAGAGGAACAGAAATCATCTAGTTATCCGAAAAGGTTGTTCAGATATTATAAAAGTGACAAGTACCTTTCAGAAGGGCATTTAACATTTGGCAACAAGCTAAGATAAATGCCTTTGAATATTATTGAAAGATGCAGCTAGCAAAAGTAATTAGATACAAAACAGACTTTTAATAAACTACCATAACAGGCTCTAGCTTGAAAATAATTCATTAACTTAAGCATGATTTCAACTTCAAGAATCAAGAGACTGTGTTTACACACACATATATCAACTGCACATGATTGTGAACTAGTAATGAAACTATATCTGTAATGTATAATTAATAATCTTCATTATATCCAAATCAGCTTCAAATTTGAACGTGGGAAATGAGCCTTTCTGCAGATTATTACAAGTGCAGCCTAATGGTTCAGATTATTACTAAGGAACTTTGTAGTGAAGTTATGTAGCTACATGATTCATGCAAGTAATTGTATACTATGTAAGGATTGCATTGGCACAACGATGCCGAGGAGAGATTCCAGACATGTAACGTGGCAGCGTACAAATGGTTTGGATGACTAATGACTGATAAACGTACAGAATCTGATCATCTAACCGATCAGGTCAAAGTTAATATAGTCGGTGAAGTATCTTGCATCTATCCAGAAAAAAATGGATATCCATCTAGGAAAACTGTATGCTATTTTCAGTCATCCTTTATTCCACATATCTAGTTGATCTCAGGAGGCATCAAATCCAATAAGATATTTGATCACAGCAGGAACACTTTGAAATATTTTGATGAACATAAAGTTTAAAGGATCTGCCACAGGTTGTCGCATCAGTTTCTTAATTTTTTTTTTTAATTATTTTTTTTTCTATTGATCACTTTCAAGTCTTGAAGCTATCTTGTTCCTATTATGGCGGGATTTAGCCTTTGCTGGCCAGCTAGCTTCACGACTTGGGTGAACATAGGAAGCAATTTTGAATTTGGTGCTGATCTGGTATTACATTTGTACTATGTGGGATTGCCAGCCCTCCCCACCTTTTTGGTCCCCAATTCGTATTCGACTCCACAAAGGGTTCATTATGATGATATTCAGACTGACAAGTACACTGATTCTTGCATAGCAGTTGGAAGGCAGATTATATATGATTCCTCATCTTTGGTGATTAGTAGTTATGTGCAGAGCTAGATTTAGAAAGGGAAATGACAATCTTTGCTTTGTTTCTTACTTTGTTATTCCTAGTAACATCCTCGGATATAGCTAGCTAGGAAGCCTGTGGGATTAATTGGCTATCACTATAAGTCAATAGACAAGACCATTAGCTTGATTAAATGCCTTACTTTTCAAAGGTTTTTGGTCGGATCTTTAAAGAACAAAAAATTATATAAAAACCAACATATAGTAGTTCTTAGCAGATGCAAAATTAACCAAGAATTAATGGTCTAATTAATAAGTACTTTTGTTGTTAAATGGGATTCAATACGCTTTGTAGTGATAAATGCTGTTTTTTTTTTTTTTTCTTTTTCTTTTTTTTTTTCCTGTAATCTTTGTTGGAAAAACGGCATATACGTCAAATGCCGTATTTGTTGAAGCCATCAAAATAACAGTAAAGCCATCCGGTTGAATTCTCATCTACGGCGCCGAAAGTATTGAAGCCACTATAAGAATAGTTTTAGCATGTGTTAATTGTATTGTGTGCGTTTTCATTTCTATAAATAGGTACTCAGATTGTTGTAATTCTTAGAGCGAAGTAAAGCGAGAAATATAAAGAAAGCTTTAGCTATACAACTCTCCGCTTTTGGTTATCGTTTTTAGATATCAAAAGTGTAAAGTGTCTTGTGTGTGTGAGATACTAAATCCACAAATTGGTATCAGAGCCTGAGTGATCCGAACTCAAAAAAAAATGAGTATAAACACTCAAATTAAAAGAATTAAATTTACCCTCCGTGGAGCTGCTGTCCACCGCCTGCAACCTCTTCCGGCGAACTCGCACCGTTGATCACCGCCCGCTGCCACCACCAGCTACAGCCCACACGTTCAACGAGCCAGCAGCCTCAAGCTCCGCCTACCCGCTGCCTGCACACCACCTCCTCCGCACTGCAGAAGTTGCTCTCTCATCCAGCAAGCTCAGGTGCTATCAACCGCCACCGACGTCTGAAACTCCACCATCGTGTGCCGTCGGAACAGCGCCACTCGACCTCCATCGCCAGCGCCGTTGCTCACAGGAATCTCAAAACTGTCTTTGTTTCTCGAAAAATGGAGTTTTGAAACACTTGGTCAATACACAAGTGCATCGGTGGGCATTTAAAGGAGTAAGTCATTAAAAATTAAAGAGGTAGGTGTTGAATTAAAGGGAGTGGGGCTGTCTTCTATTTGAAAAGGACGTGAAGACCAATTCAAATTGGTCTTCAAGAGCTCAAGGCCAAGTAAAATAAAAAATAAAAATAAAATAAAGGGAGTGGGGCCCATTAGATTTTAAATACAACTCTATCATCCTTATTTATTTTGGGAGATTCAAATATATATACAGGTCCAATGGCGAATATTACAGACAAATGTCACTGCCGCAGCTTACAAAAGCAAATTATGAGAAGTGGAGTATTCAAATGAAAGCCCTTCTCGGAGCTCAAGATGCATGGGACGTGGTTCAAAATAGTTTTGTAGAACCAGAAAATACCGAGAAATTAACTGCAGCAGAACAAAAAGCATTGAAAGATGCGCGGTCCAAAGATAGCGGAGCCCTTTACATGTTATTCCGAGCCGTTGACGAATCAGGCTTCGAAAAAATATCCGGTGCCACCACCTCAAAAGAAGCGTGGGACATCCTTGAAAAATCATTCAAAGGAGCCGACCGGGTAAAGCAAGTGCGTCTCCAAACCCTTCGTGGAGAGCTTGAAAGCATGAAGATGAAAGAATCAGAAAATGTGTCTGACTACATCACCCGTGTCCAGACCGTGGCAAACCAACTCAATCGGAACGGAGAAGAATTGTCCGATGCCAGAATTGTGGAGAAAATATTGAGATCATTAACCAATGATTTCGAAAATGTTGTGTGTGCGATTGAAGAATCAAAAGACCTCAAAGTGCTCACCGTTGAAGAGCTCGCCGGATCTCTCGAAGCACACGAACAAAGGAAAAAGAAAAAGAAAGAGGAGTCACTCGACCAGGTACTCCAAACCAAGGCGTCAATAAAAGATGAGAAGGTTCTCTACACTCGAAACTTTCGGGGAAGAGGACATGGCCGTGGAAATCATGGCCACGGTCGTGGTATCCAAGGCTACAATTATGAAGGATACCATAAAGACAAATTTCAAGGAAGTCAAGCAAACTGGCGTGGAAGAGGACGCGCTCGAGGAAGAGGCGGTCGAACAAATTATTCTCACGTCAAATGCCAAAAGTGCCACAAATATGGTCACCATGCCGAAGACTGCAACAACGAGGGTTGTTACAATTGTGGCAAGATGGGACACTTTGCAAAAGAGTGTCGGGCCAACCGACGAGTGGAAGAGACAACCAACCTAGTCGTGGAAGACAAAGCAAATGGAGGTGTTCTCATGATGGCGCACAACGATGTCAACGATGACACATCCTGGTACCTCGATTCTGGAGCAAGCAACCACATGTGTTATGATGAGCATCTATTCAAAGAAATGCAGAAAGTTGACAATGGTCATGTATCATTCGAAAATGCATCAAAAGTACAAGTCAAAGGCCGAGGTACGATATGTTTCACACAGAATGATGGCTTGATAGGGACAATCCAAGATGTTTACTATGTCCCAGACCTCAAAAACAACATTTTGAGTCTTGGCCAGCTCGCAGAGAAAGGATACTCAACCTTTCTAAAAGATCAGTTGCTGCATCTGAAAGACAAGCAAGGACGTCTGATAGCTCGAGTCGAAATGGAGAGAAATCGAATGTACAAGTTGAACCTGCGAAGCTTGCAAGGGAAATGCTTACAAGTCAAAGAAGAAAATAAAGCGTCACAATGGCATCACCGCTTTGGCCACTTACACTATGATGGTCTGATAAAGCTAGTGAAGATGAAGATGGTGAAAGGACTGCCCAGCATGGATTTTGGAGGAGAATTTTGTGAAGATTGTGTACTCGGGAAGCAAACAAGAGCCTCATTTCAGAAGAAGGCCGAATATGAAGCAAAGCATCCGCTTGAGCTGATCCACACCGACATATGTGGACCAATTACTCCCGTATCTTTCAGCGGAAAGAGATACTTCATCTCCTTCATCGATGATTTCTCTCGAAGGACGTGGGTCTATTTGCTGAAAGAAAAATCCGAGGCATTCAAGGTGTTCAAAATGTTCAAGGCGAGTGTTGAAAAAGAAACTGGCAGATCCATCAAAGCAATTCGATCTGATAGAGGAGGCGAATACACCTCGACAGCCTTCCGAGAGTACTGTGAACGAGAAGGCATAAGAAGATTTCTGACAGCACCATACTCGCCCCAACAGAATGGCGTAGCTGAAAGGAAGAATATGACCATTCTAGATATGGTTCGGTCGATGCTGAAAAGCAAGAAGATGCCCAAAGAATTCTGGGCAGAAGCTGTGATGTGTGCCGTCTACATACAGAATCGGTGCCCACACATGAAGTTGAAGAATCAAACACCACTGGAAGCATGGAATGGTAAGAAGCCTACCGTCTCTCATCTAAAGATATTCGGTAGTGTAGCCTATGCACATGTACCAGATCCGCGAAGAATGAAGCTGGAAGATAAAAGCAAAGCATATGTTTTTATCGGATATGACGCACTAACAAAAGGGTATAAGCTGTATGACCCGATAAGCAAGAAGGTGATAGTAAGTCGAGATGTGCGAGTGAATGAAGCAAGTGAATGGGACTGGAATAATTCAAAGGAAGTTACCAACGAAGTTGCAGAATCGTCAACTATTGTTCCGACAGTTCTATCAACAGATCCTGAGATTGTTGAAGAAAAAGAAGAAGAAGATGAGCCACGACAGCCCCGAATGAGAAGTCTCCAAGATTTGTACGACTCCACAGAGGTACATCTTGTATGTTTGTTGGCAGATTCTGAAAATATCAAGTATGAAGATGCCGTACTAGATGAAAAATGGAAGTCAGCCATGGATGAAGAAATTGAAGCAATCGAACGCAATAACACATGGGAGCTCACTGAATTGCCCAAAGGAAGTCAGGCCATTGGAGTGAAATGGGTCTATAAGAAAAAGATGAATGCACAAGGGGAGATTGAACGATACAAAGCTCGGCTTATCGCAAAAGGATACAAACAAAAGGAAGGAATCGATTATGATGAAGTCTTTGCCCCTGTCGCAAGAATGGAGACAATCCGTCTACTTATTTCTCAAGCTGCTCAGTACAAATGGCCAATATTCCAAATGGATGTCAAGACAGCGTTCTTGAATGGTGTACTCGAAGAAGAAGTCTACATTGAGCAACCACCAGGTTATCTGAAACTTGGAGGAGAAACAAAGGTGTTGAAGTTGAAGAAGGCGCTTTACGGGCTAAAGCAAGCACCGCGAGCATGGAATACTCGCATTGATGCATATTTAAAGGAGAATGGGTTTGAGCAATGTCCCTACGAGCATGCCCTCTACATCAAGAAAAATGGAGGTAACATTTTGTTTGTTGCTCTTTATGTTGATGACCTCATTTTCATGGGTAACAGTGATGAGATGATAGAAGACTTCAAAAGAAGAATGAAACAGGAGTTTGAGATGACTGATTTAGGCTTGATGAAGTTCTTCCTTGGTCTAGAAGTTAGACAAACCGAAAGAGGCATTTTTGTATCACAGGAGACATATGCGAAGACGATCTTGAAAGAATTCAAGATGGAGAAGTGCAACCCCGTATCAACACCTATGGAACCTGGAGCAAAATTTTCAAAGTTTGATGAAGGAGAACAAGTTGATCCAGGAAGGTACAGAAGCTTGGTTGGAAGCCTTCGCTACCTCACATGCACAAGGCCAGATATTGCACTAAGTGTTGGCGTTGTGAGTCGGTTCATGGAGAACCCAACTTACTCACACTGGAAGGCGTTAAAGAGAATCCTCAGGTACATTCAAGGAACAGCGTCACATGGATTGTTCTACTCGAGGACAGAAGACTACAAGCTGATTGGATACTCTGACAGTGATTGGTGTGGAGATATTGATGATCGAAAAAGTACTGCAGGGTATGTGTTCTTTTTGGGAAATACTGCCTTTACTTGGCTTTCAAAGAAGCAACCGATCGTGACGCTCTCAACATGTGAAGCTGAATATGTAGCAGCTTCTTGGTGTGTATGTCATGCAGTATGGCTCAGAAATCTTTTAAACAAGATGGAGATGAAGCAATGAAGCGGAACAGTGATTCACATAGACAACAAATCCGCAATTGAATTGGCGAAGAATCCAGTGAATCATGAAAGGAGCAAACACATTGATGTTTGTTTCCACTTTATCCGAGATCATGTGAAAAATGGAAATGTGGAACTAATGCATGTGGCCAGCCAAGAACAAGTGGCAGACATATTTACAAAGCCATTGCCAAAGGTACTGCTCGACAAGTTTAAGAAGTTGATAGGGATGATAGATGGCAGAAGCATTTGAAGTTTACGGGGGAGTTTTGTTGGAAAAACGGCATAAACGTCAAATGCCGTATTTGTTGAAGCCATCAAAGTAACAGTAAAGCCATCCGGTTGAATTCTCATCTACGACGCCGAAAGTATTGAAGCCACTATAAGAATAGTTTTAGCATGTGTTAATTGTATTGTGTGCGTTTTCATTTCTATAAATAGGTACTCAGATTGTTGTAATTCTTAGAGCGAAGTAAAGCGAGAAATATAAAGAAAGCTTTAGCTATACAACTCTCCGCTTTTGGTTATCGTTTTTAGATATCAAAAGTGTAAAGTGTCTTGTGTGTGTGAGATACTAAATCCACAATCTTGTCTATGGCCACTGACCAGGTTTTTACCCTAAAAAAACTTCTGAACAGATTAGTGACCTGTGCATGCTTCAAAAGTAGCTCATTAACTTACTTTCATTGGAGCTCCACACACACAAACACATATGGGAAACCTTCCCAGTAGAATCAACCTAACACTCAGAGACGCCACACACAAACACACATGCATACATGTTATACATTTATATTCAGACATGCACACATATGTCTGAAGCTGATTACATGACTTTTTAATCTTAACACAGCTAGCTTCCTTTCTAGCTTAAGCCAAGACTACCTACACTCGAGGTTGCCTTCGCCAGTCCTGTATTAGAACGCCGCCCCAGCGTTTGGCTGCCTGCTTGGCGTCCATGGGAGCCTTGACGCCTGCACCAAGCCCACCGCCTCGCTCTATCCTTGCTGATGGCTTGCCTCTTTTCAACAAATCAAAACCATCCTTGCCAATGTCTAGGAGCTTTTGTTTTTGATGATCCGCCATGTTCAGATACTAAAAAACCCTTTACTTCTCTTGTAACTAATTGTAACCGTGTTTTGATATGTTTGAACGTTAGTTGAACAATGAAGGATCTTTATATAGAGCCAGGAAAAGCCCTAGTTTAATATTCCCTCCTTCTGCCTCAGCTCGATTCCACCACTAGATCAATTTTTTTAACCCTAATTTCTAACTTTGGAACAGTCAAAGTAGTATTATCAATTTATCATTGCATTTTCTACTAGTTCTTGTGGGATCCTTTTGAGGATTAGTGCTAGAAAAGAGCATCATATCAGAGCCATGCTTTATACAGGATAGATATATTCTTACAGACCACTCACACGTGTAATTGCATTCAATAAAAGCAATTACAGATTCAAAAAAATTAAAACAAGCTAAGCTTACAAAATAGTTACAGAGAAAGTGCACACTATATTTTTATTGTTCCTTCTACACTTGTAATTTGCTCTCAAGTTCACATATTCACATGATTCACAAGTCGAGTTAACCAATATAATATTTAATGCTATGGGATTGTTGTAAAGTAGTCCAGTAAACCTCCAATTGTAATTCCATATTAACTCTAATTGGATGATTGGATCATAAGAATAATATCTGCACTTGCAGTGGAACTTTGGGTGTGGTGACAAAAGATCATCTGGGTAACCAAATTCAAAAAGGCCCTGTGGAAAGACAAGTATCTTTCAGAAGAAGCATATAATATTTAGTGAATATATATATATATATATTGATGATATGGTCCTAGAATGTTAGAAGATGCAAAGAGCAGACTTTCCTTCGTTAAAGCAACAGAGTTTGAGTTGATCACTCCGAATATTCCCCCACTTGTTTTGAGTGAACTTCTTTAACAAGTTCCTGTAGAAGTACAATTTCACTAACCCAAATTAATCAAGCTCAGATTTATATCTTTGAAACATAGACAATGATTCTTCATTATCCAATTAACAACCGATAAAAAAAACTAAAACAGTTTGGATTTGCATGCCACATTGTAATGAAATTATCACCTAGCTACATGATGCAAACTATGACAAGGATAGCACAAATGATGCTGAGGGAGGATAGATTGACAGATATTAGGGGGACTGATTGAATTACAGAATCTGTTCTCTGTTTTAAAGCTTAGCTAATGGAATAGTCGGTAAAATTTCTATCCCATCTGTCTAGAGAATGTATATGTCCGATCCACCTAGGAAAGCTGTGGAGTTTATTTATTTATTTATTTGCATAAAATCTAACGTATATTTGATCACAGCAGAAACAGTACTTCTATTATTGTTGAAATAAAGCTTCTGCAAAGCTTTCGGTTCATAGTGGAAGAAGGAATAGCTTCAGACATTAGCTTACGTTGTTGAAGAGAAACCAAATGTTCTGAATATATTATGTTAGGATCAGACAGAGTGATTAATGGACAAACATCTTAACCATATAATTACGGTATGTAGATAAGGTCTCATTTGGAATCAGCCTTGTGTTACTAGTTACAACTAGTATTTCCCCCGCCCATATGGGCGGGGATGAGATAATGATACACAAAATAGAGAACTATAATATCATCCATTGAAGATTATATAAATTAACACCCACTCGAATGTGAGTAAATATCATATGTTGCATGCAATAGTGGTACATGCACCAATATATTTATAAACAAAAATGAATATGTTTATAAACATTGAGGAATTCCTTGTACATGTAGAAATCAAGACTTTTAATGTTTACTAAGATGATATATCATGAAATTTTTTTGATATAGAATAAATTTCTTACACAACGATCTTAATTGGATCATGTGATTCATTGATAATCATATGATTTGATTTAAATGTTTGACACATGTGCTTCATTATCATTTATTAAGTCTAATTATTCACACAATAGTGCACGGTTTAAATATAGATAATTTAAACAAATATTTGAGGCAAAGAGTGTATATTATCCAAACTGATCGTAGTTAATAGAAAATATTATGAATAATAATGATTGTTATATATATAAATGATTAAAATGTAATTTTTTTTACAATTAATCGCCAACGAACAAAATAAAGTCATATTTTAAATAAAATTATTTTAATTCAGTAATAGAGCCAATTAATGGCTCAGCTTCAACCCAAAATTTAAAAAATTATACAAAATACGTATTATATGATATTGCGGATAATTTTTAATATTTTTTTGAATATTAGATATACATAATTGTTTTATTATAAATAATGTAAATAATTTGTCTAAATATAAATAATTCATTGTCTTATAAGCAATGCACATAATTATCTATAATTTAATCTATAAAACTCAACCAATAATTGTTGCAATCCAATTTTTATCAAGGCCAGTAATTAAGCCCTATTATCCAGCCCACATCTACCTGAAAGCCCAAAATTTCAATCAAGACTAATTCAACCCCAATTCTTTCTTCTTTCTAAAGTCCAATGATTCAACCTAAATTCTTAAGGCCCAATATTTCGATATCAATTTTTTACAGCCATTAGATAACACATGGAAATATGGAACCACACGATAAAATTGGAACAAAAGTACAGAACCATAACCGGCGTAATACTTTGATACTTTCCCGAGGCAGAAACGACGACGTCGAATATAGGTTCTACATGTATGCATCCACTCAAACGGAACGGGTACCTGCAATCTACCCATTCCAATGCACACCCATTCCAAGGCACACCTACTCCATAGACATTTCAGAACCCCCATTCCAATGTTTGCCCGTTCAGGTAAAAATCGTCTCACAAACCCTAAATTCTCTCAAAACACTTCCACATTCAACCGAGTGTTCTGAGTAGATCTATGATTTTGTTACATCCAACTTATGAACTCGACATTTTCCCTTCTACATTCTCTGATTTCACCAAACAATGGTGTGAATTTGGAAATGAAAAAGGATCTCCCCTTAGATTTCAAATTTTTAGAATTAGAAAACGATCTTTGGTTCGAGAAGCGGAACAGGGAAATTGTTAGTGTAGATTCATATATAAAGGGAGGACTTCATTCAGTGACCCCACGATCGTCCTCCCTATTTCGTATGTTGTTCCTTTAATCAATGATGAACTGTATCTGTAAACTTTCATCTCTTAATCTTTCATTTTTTGTTCCTTTTGCTTTAGTCATTGGCCTCTTTTTGTTTCATTCCATTTTTTTTTCATTTCCGACAGTGTTTAATGTTTCCTTTTCTCCATTTCCCAGATTTCGTTTGCTATTGGAAGCCTAATCTGCTGATGGTGTTAAAGAATTCCACCATGACCTCTGAAATGGGTAATAGGAGTAATACATACACTGTCTCTTTCTTTGTGATTTTTTTTTTTTTTTTTTTTGGATCTACCAACATAATTTCATTTTCTAAAGCAATAAGAGATAATAAGTCCAATAACTTTCTTCAAATAATAGGCATGGTTATTTGCCAAAAATTCAGTCCTATTAAACCTATGATTTAACTTTGGCGGCAGATACCTATGTGTTGAACCTCATTCTTGTTTCGAACATTGAATGAATTACACAGGGTAGGGATTGTCTTTCAATTTATTCAAAGTAGGTCCACAATTGACTGACTATGTTAGGAAATGGCACCAAAATTTTTGTTATTGTAAATTGTAATTTCCACTGATGACTTACTGTATGTCTCTAAACTGCAGGGACTTCAGGACCGAACAGGTTTATCTGGAAAATGTGAGTAAGTTTTATAAGACCTATCTCTTTTTTCACAATGGTTTGCATTCACATCTAAATGGATTTTGAAAAGTTTTACAGAAAACTAAATTTCATGGTCTACTATCTTTGTTGTGGGCAATACAGTTGAAATTGGACATTACTGAAATAATCTTATATTCCTCTGACTTATAAAAATACTTACAAATATAAAAATGTTGATCTCAAATTCTGAATATATATACCTCCCACCTTTTACTAATATTCCCTAATAGGCACTATATTACTTTAGCCACAAAACTTGAAATCTCATAAAATTGCAGGGCCTCCCGGACCTATAAGATGTAGGTCTCATTGGTAAGTGAACATTGAAAGAAATACTCCATACCTTGTGTAAATTTCGATTTCTTTTAGGGTATTACTTTTTGGTTCTTTTATTTATTTTTATTTTTTTTTTGTTATACTCAGTAAAATATTTTAACTATTTTGAGCATCATATATATTATTTCTTGTTTGCAACTCTGTTGCTATTCTCATTGCATGCACTTGTTCTACTTGATAAATATGATGTGCTTATTATATCTGGAAATCCAATACATAAACTCCCATCTTTTTTAAAATCATAGCTCTTATCTTTTGGCCTGGAATATGTATTATCCCATCTTTTTTAAAATCATAGCTCTTATCTGTTTTTTTCTTTGTTGAAAATTCCAAAAACTGATTAGGGGTTTATTATCTCCATGGATCCGGGTAAATAACTCTTAAATAATTGGTTTAATTGTGCTTCTTAGGGTATTATTTTCTTATATTTATTTGATCTAGTAACCACATAGCATTTTGTGCTCTGCATTTTAAATTGAAATTTGTTTAAAAGAGATTTGGGAATTGAAAAGAGAAATTTTGCGCATGGCATTTTAATAGTTAGTCCTATTTTTTGCCACTAAACATATTTTTTTATTGAGATAAAGTTTGCCGACCATTGTTTACCTCTTCATCATGAAATATTGTATCAACAATATTGGTATAATCTTGTTTCTACTAAACAACCATTATGGTACTCTATTTTTTTGGTGACACCCTTGTACTCTATTAAATATGTAATATAGAAAAAACAAAATAAATGAGAAAAGAAGGTACCTGTTACCAGAGTAGTGGATTGTTTTTGTTTGCTAAAGATATGGGGCTTGTTGATAATGAGGAGTAATGGAGGCAAAAGTTCAAATGCAAACCATGTTTGAGGCAATGGAGGCTGATTGCTACTATTTATTAACAATACTGAGTTGGACTTCCAAGTTTTGGGATGGCCTGCATCATTTCAAAAATTTGAATGTTAATTTTCAAAATTCAGGGGGGAATATTTATTTCCTCCTAAAGTGTATTATTTCCGGCTACTCTTATACTACATGTGATGTACTATTGACTGTGGAAATGTGTGTATATTGTTGAGATTTTGTAGGTTCTAGGGTTTTGGAATAAAAGAGTTTAAGAAATTTGCTAAAAGGATAAACAATTTCAAATTTTAAAATTCATTGGGCTGCGGAATTCATTGGGCTTCGTGCATATTCACTGTTCATAAGCCATTACTATTCATAAGCAGCCAACACTGTTCATAAGGGAGGGTTTTACTCACATATCACTGTTCATAAGGGTAACAACTTTTTTATTATAATAGATATCAGCGCCCTCAGGAGTCGGGACATGCCTTACATATATGTAAAACTTAAATGGGTAAGACAATGGGAAAGAGACCAATACAGTTTCCTTAGTTAATTAACAACCTGCACTGATTGATAATTCCAGATAGGCTTTGAATTCTTTTGTGTCCTAAAAGCAGAAGAAAATGAAGAATCTGGATATCCGGGAAAGTTATCTTCGCACATATACTGGTTACCATTACTAGGTAGTTTTCTGAGTGTTGATTACATTACTGATAATAAGTGTAATAAAAGATTCGTACTCATTCACTGTGCTGTCATTTCTTGTATTCACTGAGCTAGGGTTATTCCAAGTCACACCATTCAACAGAAGAGGGTGCATTGAACCATATTCGTGCGTATATCTGTCCATAGATACATACCGCGTGGCAACAGATTCGATTATTGGATTAATCCTTGTAAGAGGGCTAAAAGACCATCAAGAAATTCCCAAAATTGAAAGAACATATGGATGTCTATGTTATTAAGAAGGTAGTGAGCATTATTTAAGGCTTCTAGTTTAAATGAACAATGAATATATTCTTTATTATGTTCTTCAAACTAATAATTGAGATTCCATCTATATTTATTCTTCGACCCTTTTATGTGAAGCATGTTGAACCATTAAGATTCTGGAAGCTTACCTTATATCTGTTACTTAGCATAACCTCCTACTTTCTCAAACAGATCAACAAACACTGGACTTTTGATACTTGTGCATAGCGTGTCCAAAATTCGGGGAGATTATCTGAATATAAAAGGCATGATCATTCATGTTTCTGAAGGATAATTAAATTACACTTGCCTTCATCATATATAATACAAGATAGCTTAGTTAGGATTTTTACCCTATTCTGGACTCTCAGAAACAAGAAAAATTGATCCGCAGAGGCAATAGCACACCTTATTTTCATGCCATAAAAGTGTTGCAGCAGACTTCATCTACAATCTACAACCTACTGTAAATATGTATGTTAGTGAATCCTTCTTTTATCGTGGTGTCTAAAAATTGAATTCAACCCTTTTCTTCTGTTAATACTGTGTTATGACAACTTAACCTTGTACTTTTCATTAAGATGTTTCTCAGGTGTTGGCACATCAGACTGACGACGACAGACAGTTATCTCTGCTGTAGTTATGTGTTTTGTACTCTTTATATAGTGCAGGGTCTGTAATCTGTTTAGAGTAGTTCTTTGAGCGATTTTATTTTGTATTCATTCTAAGAGATTACATTGAGAAAGTTTTGAGAGAGTCTTGTAAATGTTCTTCAAGAATTCATAGTGTGAGATACTTTTAGAAGAACAAGAATAGATTGAGGTTACATTGGAATATCTGGAGATATTGTGATCTTCAATATTCAAGAAAGATCTGGAGGAATTCATGCGATCAAAGAAGAAAACCAAGGAGAACGACGGACAGCGCTGGTGCCTTGAAGATTCCATTCTAGGGTGTGTTCCCTACAGGTGTGTTGAGGGGGAGTCTCAACGACGTCTGATCGACTAGATCGTATCATCTAGTGGTAGAGTTTGGATTCTGGTGTTAGGCTAGTATAGCGTGTTTGTGTTTTGGTTTTTCTGTCTAGTGAAGGTCGCCTGGATTGGTATCCCCCAGACGTAGGTCGGAAGGACCGAACTGGGTTATCAAATTACTGTGTTCTTTATCGCTTTCGTTTATCGTAGTTAGAACATCGTAATAACGACCGTAACAGAATCTTGAATCACTAAGGGACCTACAAATTGGTATCAGAGCGAGTTCTCTAACGTAACTGAGAAAATCCTTTCATTCAAGATTCAAGAAACATGAGTCGAGAAGGAGCGTCTAACACTCGTCCACCATTGTTCGACGGAAATGACTACGCCTATTGGAAAGCCAGGATGCGCAACTACCTGCTGGCACAAGGAGATGGTGTTTGGGACTCAGTCTTGGAGCCATGGACTCATCCAACAAGAACTGTTCGAACTGGAGAAGGAGAGACGGCCACGACTACAATTCGACCCGCGACAAATGCCGAGCTCACACAGGCCGAAAGGACTGCAAGATCAGCGAATTATACAGCTCTTAACGCGATTAGTGGTGCAATGGACGAAGCGCAATTCAGAATGATCGCCAACTGCACATCTGCTTACGAGGCTTGGAACTTCTTGGAGACACAACACGAAGGTTCCGAAGATGTCAAGACGACGCGTCTACAACGGATTGAATCGATTTTTGACAGTCTTAGGATGACAAACGATGAGGATATCACTTCATACTTTGGGAGATTTCAAGACATTGTTAACCAAGCAACAACTCTTGGAATGACTTTTGAATCATCTAAGCTCGTGAGGAAGTTTCTTAGAACTGTATCTAAGAAGTATTCTGCGAAGGTTGCAGCCCTTGAAGAGGTGGAGAAAATTAAGACCATGTCATTGAGAGAACTAGTCGGCATTCTTCAAACATATGAGATCAATCACTTAGCCACTGAAAGATCAAGCAAGAACATTGCATTCAAGGCTGAGGAAGAGCCTGCTGAAAGCTTTGAAGAAGAGGTTTCCTTGCTATCAAAGAGAATCGGTAGAATGCTTCAGAATAAGCATTTCAAGAAATTTCAAAAGAAGAACAGATGTTCTGACAACCCAGTGACAACCGAGAAGCAGAGCAGCAAATTTGAGAAGAAAACTGATGGGAAATTCAGGAAACCAAAGAAGGACAGAGATGATGACATATCTGAGAAATCTTCTGAGATTATATGTTTTGAATGTAATGGGAGAGGCCATGTCAGAAAGGAGTGCCCTACTGCCAAGAAAAGGAGAGGAAAGGCACTTCAAGCTACACTAAGTGATAATGATTCAGAAGATGAACCTGAGGAAGAACAATCCAGTGATGAAGATGATGTAGTTGCCTTTGTTACGAGAGAAGCCAGTCCAGATCCCTTGGAAGGTAATCCTGAGTCAATAAAGTTAATTGCTGACATTTCATCTATTGTTTCAGGTGAATCAGGTAGTCTTTATGCTGAGCTTGTTGAAATCTATGAAGAACTTAAGGAAGAATATGAAGAAGCTGTACAGGAGAATGAGCAGTTGTCGAAACAACTCACTGACATCCGTCTGACTTTGGATAAAGCTGAAGCTGAAAAGATTAAGGCAATTGAAGATCTAAAGGTTCTTAAAGGGAAGTATGATGAAGTGAAACTTCAAATCACTACTGTGACTAAAGAGAAGGAATCACTCAGAGAGGAATCTATAAAGTTGAAAGTTAGAGTTGCTGACCTAGAGAAGATGACCAAAGGGAAAGGTAAACTTGATGAAGTTTTGTCTATTGGAAAGAGCTATAGAGACATGACTGGTATTGGGTACAAGAATCAAACATCTACTGGTAAGAGACTATTTGTTAGTGGTGGAAATCTGAATGCTGAAGAAAGTTCACTGACACATCAGAATGTTCCTACATCACCCAAACGACGAAGAGACTGTCTCTATTGCAATTTACCTGGTCATTCAGCTGAAACGTGTATGAGGATAGTTCGTGATCTTATGAACGGACGTCCAGTAGTTTGGCCTCATGAAGACCTAAAGAAGAAGATTCGAATTCAAATGGAATGGGTGCCAAAGAGGAAGGAACGTAATTGCTTTGTTGTTCTATCATCGCAGCAACAACCACGTTCTAGAAAGTGGTACTTTGATTCAGGCTGTTCTAGACACATGACAGGTAGTAAGGAGATTCTCAACAACTTTACAGACAAAGACTGTGGAGATGTAGTTTTTGGTGATGGTGCTAGAAGCAAGATCACTGGTTATGGTAATGTAAAGGATGGTGAACTTTCTAAACTTTCTAGAGTTTATCATGTTGAAGGGCTTACTACTAATCTCATTTCAATTAGTCAATTGTGTGATGAAGATTCTCTTGTTATTTTTAACAAATTTCTTTGTCAAGTATTTGATCACAGGAGAAACAATATTATGACTGGTAAACGTTCTAAGAACAATTGCTATACTTTGGAGGCTAATCTAGATCAGGCACTTGTAAGCATAGATGACCTCACAAATTTATGGCACAAGAAGCTTGGACATCTCAACTATCAAACATTGTACAAGCTAAGTTGTTCAGCCGCTGTCAGAGGTCTGCCTAAACTACACAACAACAAAGATCTTACATGTGTGGATTGTTCAAAAGGAAAGCAAACCCGAGCTCAACATAAGAAGACTGATGGAGTCTCTACAGATCATTGCTTAGAACTAATTCATATGGATCTTATGGGTCCAACAGAAACTGAAAGCCTAAATGGCAAAAGGTATGTTTTAGTTTGTGTTGATGATTTTTCGAGATTCACTTGGGTATGTTTTCTCAGGAGCAAAGATGAAGCCTTCCAACACTTTGAAAAGCTAAGCCTGAAGTTGATGAATGAAAAGCAAACTAAAATACAAAGGATCCGTTCTGATCATGGTAGAGAATTTGAGAATCAGGAGTTTGAACATTTCTGCAACAACCATGGAATATTTCATGAGTACTCTGCCCCAAAGACACCCCAACAGAATGGAATTGCTGAAAGGAAGAATAGGACACTTCAAGAGATGGCTCGTTCAATGTTACATGCTACTACACTTGGAAAATCATTTTGGGCCGAAGCAATTCATACAGCTTGCCACATTATCAATCGTGTGTTGTTGAGACCTCATACTAACAACACTCCATATCAAATCTGGAATGGTAAAACCCCTACAGTTAAATACTTTCATATTTTTGGATGTAAATGTTTTGTCTACAGGGATAGAGAGCAAATTAAGAAGTTTGATGCTAGAGCTGAAGAAGGATGGTTTTTGGGTTACTCCAATAACTCAAGAGCTTATCGAGTTTATTTGATCCAATCTCGAAAGGTTATTGAAACAGTGAATGTCCTTTTTGAGGATAAATATTGTTTACCCAGAGATTATGATGATGATACAGCCCCAAGCGTTGATACTCCATTAGATATTCCTGATGTTGGTACATCCAGTCAACAACAGTCAGAAGGAATTGTCATTAATGATGATGGAGAAGATGATCATGAGGATAATCCAGAGAATGATGATTCAAGTTCTAAAGCTGATGTTTCTGATAAGAGAAGAGGTCCAAGGACTCTAAAGCATCACTCACAGCAAGACATTATAGGTGATCCTAGTGCTCATCGCCTAACTCGGAGCAAGAAGGTCAATTACAGAGAATTGGCAGGATTAAATTGCTTCATATCTAGAGTGGAACCTAAGAATGTATCTGAAGCCCTACAAGATGAGTATTGGATAGCAGCCATGCAAGATGAGCTGATCCAGTTTGAAAGAAACGATGTTTGGGAGTTGGTGGAACAACCGAAGAACATCAATGTCATTGGCACGAAATGGGTCTTTAGGAATAAAACTGATGAGCAAGGCAACATTATAAGGAATAAAGCTCGCCTAGTTGCTCAAGGTTTTACACAGATAGAAGGTCTGGATTATGGTGAAACGTTTGCACCTGTTGCAAGGATGGAAGCTGTTCGAATTTTGTTAGCATTTGCATGCTCTATGGATTTCAAGTTGTATCAATTGGACATCAAGACAGCTTTCTTAAATGGGAAGATCAAAGAGGAGATATTTGTGGCACAACCTACTGGTTTCGAAGATCCAACTAGACCGAATCATGTATATCGAGTAAAGGGTGCACTTTATGGATTAAAGCAAGCTCCTAGAGCTTGGTATGATCGATTGTCTTCATTTCTCATTCATAATGGATATAAGAGAGGAGAAGCTGATAAGACGATGTTTGTGAAGCATGAAGACAACCACTTCATAATTGCACAGGTATATGTTGATGATATAATTTTTGGATCGACGTCTGAACATCTCAGAAACAACTTTGTTCAAGCTATGCAATCAGAGTTCGAGATGAGCATGATGGGAGAGTTGACTTACTTTCTAGGACTTCAAGTGAAACAAATGGAAGATGGAATGTTTCTTAGTCAAGAAAAGTATGCTCGGAATATGCTAAAGAGATTCAAGTTGGAAGATAGCAAGTTTGCTAGAACTCCACAGGGTCAACAACAGAAGTTATCTAAAGATGATCATGGAGCTAATGTAGATCAGAAGCTATATAGAAGTATGATTGGAAGCTTACTCTACTTAACAGCTACTAGACCAGACATATCCTTTAGTACTGGAGTTTGTGCTAGATTTCAAGCAAATCCTAAGGAAGTGCATTTGAAAGCTGTTAAACGCATCATGAGATATGTGAAAGGAACTATTGGACTAGGGATTTGGTTCTCTAAAAGATCAAGTTTGGATTTGATAGGGTTCACTGACTCGGATTGGGCAGGATGTTGTGATGACAGAAGGTCAACAACGGGAGGATGTTTCTATCTAGGAAATAATCTAGTATGTTGGTTTTCTAGAAAGCAGAACATAGTTGCATTATCTACAGCGGAAGCAGAGTATATTGCTGCAACTTGTTGTTGCTCACAATTGATGTGGATGAAGCAAGTCTTATGTGATTATGGGATCAAGAAGGATGATTTCAAGGTGTATTGCGACAATACAAGTGCAATTAATATTTCAAAGAATCCTGTTCTACATAGTCGCAGCAAACATATTGATATAAGGTATCATTTTATAAGAGATTTGGTTGAAGAGGGTATGTGCAACATTGAGCATATAGGGACGTTGGAACAACGGGCTGACATCCTTACTAAAGCACTTGACGGTGAAAGGTTTGAAACACTTAGATCTACTATGGGCCTTTGCTATTCTAGTTAAATTTGATCAATGTCTATGTTTATTTTTGCATTTTACACTTGATCTAGTCCATAAGTTTTGTAGGCCCAAATTCATTTTGGATAGAGTTTTGGAGAAACTGTCGTCCTATAGTTATGATGACTGCAAACTGACGCCTCAGTCACGTCGCACGTCAGGGGAAACCGTCGTCTCTCTCTCGCCTCTTCATCTTCGTTTTCTCTCTTTATATTTGATAGTTTGGGTTTTCATTTTACTTCATATCAGTTTCTAGCTTGAGTTTTGCAGTTTTTCCACCTATGGCTTCATCTTCCTCAACCAACCTACCCGAAAAGGCCTCTGATCCATCTCAAACAACTTCAGAGCCTCCGATTACTTCAGATAACCCAAACCTTTCTGAAAATGTAGTGGAGGAACACAATGTTACGCCAGGAAACACTACTCAAAACCCCACTGAAGCTGAAGAAACCCAACTTGCAGAATTTGCTGAAAACGCTGAGCCTATTGTCACTATGTATCCAACCCCTCCTCCTAGTCCAGTGCAAAACCCTCCTCAAGATCCTACTCCAAACCCTACCGAGAAATCTACTGAAAACCCCACCGAAGCCACTCCAAATCCTGTCGATGTTGAAGCCGAACATGTCCAGGAAGAAGAAGACCATATTCTGCCTCATAATGAACCAGAGGTCCCAGAACAAGCTAATGTTGGAACCGAGGTCCGACGACCAACTACTAGGTCTTCTCAAAGGAAGAAGCGGAGCACCTCTACCAGTGATGTTGGTACACCTGCGAAACGACCAAGGACCCAGAGGACTCCAGAGACACCAAAGCGAGATTTACAGTCACAAAGAGCATTCAACATGACATACTTCACCAAGGAAATGATGCTATTCGGAACCAAAGACCTTGTCAACAGAAAGTTCATCCCAGAGGAGACTTTTGTCCATTCTTCATACACGGACCTAGGGTTCGTTGAATTTCTTGAAGAAAGACATTTACTGAAATGGTCAAGGGTGTTTAAAGCTTACTCTCCAACACTGGTCAGAGAGTTCTACGCCAATTTACATCCTGATGTTCTCAACAAAAAGTCTCAGTGGTTCGGTAAGATATACATTAGAGGCAAATTTATTGATTTAACTCCTGGTGTTATCAATGCGTTGTTAGAACTTGCACCAAACGACGATCTCGGTGATCCAATGGAGTATTTGCCTCACTCGCCTGCTGACATAGCTTATACCATTTCAAATGAGAGGGCTTTCGACTTTGGCCGGAAGAAGTGCTGTGTTTCTGACATGACCATGAAATTTCACTGCTTGTTCTATTTGTGTCGTGCAAACATCCTGCCAACATCGAACGCCTCACAGCCTTCACTGGAAATGGGTAAACTTTTGTTTTGTATTGATTCTGGAATAGAACTTATGAATTTTGGTCTGCTGGTTTTGAAGCGTATGCTAGGTTTTACTCGTGATCTAATCACAAAGACTGCTAGTCTACCATACCCTGGCCTTATCACTTTGTTGCTGCATCACAATGGCATCAAGACCAAGAAGGATGACCTGATCAAGATAAATTCACATTCCCCTTCCCAAGAGCTTTGTGACAAGCATAATGACTTCAAGGAAGGACCACCACCGTCAGGAACCGATCTCATTTTGCAGATCAAATCTGAGTTGCTTGCCCTTAGTGACAAGCAGACAAAGATCAGTGAGGAAGCCATTGCTACCAAGCGCAAGATTGCACAAATTATAAGTATGCTTCCAGGTTCCCTGTCTCCAACCCGCAAGGCCTCTTCAAGTGGAGCTCGTTCTGAAGAGCAGAATCCATTTGCTGATGAGGAAGAGGATTCTTCAGATGGAGTAGTTTGATCCATCAAGGGGGAGAAACAGGTGTGGTGGTGTCTGATTTGGTGGAGGTCATCTCGATGTGGTATGGTTGTTGGTACATTTGGGTAACACTTTTCCTGACTCTGACTAAACTTTTTAATGTTTTTGGTGATTGTCTGCTGATGGATGTTTAAACTTTGTGATGATGACACTGTTTTGATGATTGTGTTTGTTTGTTTTTGGATGAACTGTGATGGACTTTTGGTGATGGACTATTGACTCTCTATTACTGTCGTCTTGTTTGGAACTTTACTTTGTTGATACTTTGTTATATTGTTTGATGTGCTTATTGTTTGCATTTTTGATAGACACCTTGTTTGATGGATCAACATCTCCATGAAATGTGGGGGAGATTGTTAATACTGTGTTATGACAACTTAACCTTGTACTTTTCATTAAGATGTTTCTCAGGTGTTGGCACATCAGACTGACGACGACAGACAGTTATCTCTGCTGTAGTTATGTGTTTTGTACTCTTTATATAGTGCAGGGTCTGTAATCTGTTTAGAGTAGTTCTTTGAGCGATTTTATTTTGTATTCATTCTAAGAGATTACAGTGAGAAAGTTTTGAGAGAGTCTTGTAAATGTTCTTCAAGAATTCATAGTGTGAGATACTTTTAGAAGAACAAGAATAGATTGAGGTTACATTGGAATATCTGGAGATATTGTGATCTTCAATATTCAAGAAAGATCTGGAGGAATTCATGCGATCAAAGAAGAAAACCAAGGAGAACGACGGACAGCGCTGGTGCCTTGAAGATTCCATTCTAGGGTGTGTTCCCTACAGGTGTGTTGAGGGGGAGTCTCAACGACGTCTGATCGACTAGATCGTATCATCTAGTGGTAGAGTTTGGATTCTGGTGTTAGGCTAGTATAGCGTGTTTGTGTTTTGGTTTTTCTGTCTAGTGAAGGTCGCCTGGATTGGTATCCCCCAGACGTAGGTCGGAAGGACCGAACTGGGTTATCAAATTACTGTGTTCTTTATCGCTTTCGTTTATCGTAGTTAGAACATCGTAATAACGACCGTAACAGAATCTTGAATCACTAAGGGACCTACATCTTCACACATGCTTGAATAATTAAATTCAATCTGTTATTAGTATAGTGAAAGTTTTGGCAAATTGTTCCATAAAGTGCTTGAGCGCAGAGTGGATGTAGATATTCCAAAAATTCAAAAATGTGTTAGAATATAGCTTGGATGAAAACCTGTCTAAATGAGGTATTAATTCAGAAATTCAGAAATTTGCTGATTTCATGAATTGGATAAACTATTCATACAAGTTACATCTATATTTTAATGTCCTGGTACTACATATTAACTCAATCTATCCTTGCCCTTGTCTGTTTGGCTGCCTCACCATTTCTGGGAAGGAGTAGACACGTGTGACCGTCACTCCTGCCCTTTGTTTTTCTTAAAATACTCCTCAATAAAATCAAAATCTTCCTTCTCAATTTTCAAGATTTTTCTCCTGATCATCTCCCATGAGATGGATACAAACTACTAGTAATTATTTTACTAATGTCATTTGTTCTTTAAAGTGTGTGTGTGTGTCTGTTTTCTCTTGGAGCTGATAATGTTGAGTAAAAAGTGTCTTCTTATATTGACTGAATAAGATCATTGAGGGGATCTTTTTCCCCAAAAAATAAAGCATCAAATCAACTTGTCATATGCCAAATACATTCTTAGCTAGGTACTAAAAGACTCATAATAACCTGACTAAAACAGAGAACTTGCCCTGCGTTTCTATTCTTTTTACACTTGTAATTTAACCAAGTCCTCTAGGTAACAGCAAGATATTTAAATGATTCATAATATGATAAACAAGAACATATAGTTAATTGATTCTAATCATTGCAGAAGGCGGCGATCTTTGAAATAGAACAACAGAGAAAATGGTTCTTTCTTTATTTGTTTTTTATATTAGTTCTTGGTTCATATATATGATGAATAAGAATAAGATCTGTACATGTGTTTGTGAATGATATGGGGTCCTGGAATATAGTAGTATTATACTAGTTCATACTCCCAATACCAAAATATAATTACTTTTTAAGCTGGTGTAGAACTTATGTAAATATGCCTATTGAATACAGACTCTTCATCAAACTGTCTTTATGACATATGATAGATGTTAAGGCTAAACAAACTGTAATAAACTTATACTTTGAGTCAATCTGTTTCTCTCTAAAATGATTTATATTTACAGGCGGAGGCAGTGTACTATACTTTCTAGTAAACTGTTTTACATGGTGTTTTGCTTGTAGAAGAAATTGATTCATTAACCTGATTTTGAACACGTTAACTGTTGCATCCATCCATGACTGTCGTCCTCAAGAGGTGTCCCCCCTTGTGTTGTTACAAATCTGTGTGTCTCAGGCGACACGCACACCTTAACTTTAAGTTGAAAGTCACATAACTAGGGGCTCCTTTAGTATTTTCACCAACTTGTGTTGATTCCTTTCAGATAGGCTTTGAATGATAAAAGCAGAGGAAAATGAAGAATCTGAATATTGGGCATAAAGTTGGCTTTGAACATATCCGATCCCTGGTCACCGTTACTGGGAGTTGTCCGAGTGTGTCCAATAATATCGTTGATAATCGCTGTTGTGTCACTCCTTTGTAGGTAAGAACTTAGAAGAACAAGCACAAGGGTCCTTCTAAGTCATATCACTGAGTAAAATAAGAGGGAATTTAACTATCATATTCGCATAAATATGCATCCATCCATGAGGAGTGAGGACAACTTTTAGCAGATTTGATTATATTGTTACTGTTTGTAATAGGATTAAGAACAATCAAGAAATGGCAGGCCAGTGATTATCCCCAAAAACTGCAAGAACATGTTGGGATATTTTCTCCACAAGGCACAATGGATGCCTTCATAGCAGAAGTAGGGAAAAAAAAAAAAAAAAACAAATGAGGCTGCTAGATTTATATGAATGACAAATATGCAAACTTACTTGACAAATATCCTTCCCCAAATAATTGACATTGCATCAAAATTTATTCTGCATTATTATATCAATTATCATGTGAATCAAGCAAAATTAATCAGCAAAACCACCTCTTTAGCTGGAGTTTCCAAAAGTGCCTTTTTAAGATCATACATATCCTGGGAGACCATACATGGTGTATTTTGATCGAATTTTCTCTCTTAGAAATGTCTACTTCCAGCTTCCATCAGATTGAATTTATCATTTTGTACTATACCATTTCATATGCAGCCCATATCCATGTTTATTATCAAAATGAAAGGGATGCAATGTTTGCCAATCATGAATTACCATCCTTCTTATGTTGCTGTGGATTTTGAAAATATATGGAGAATTATAAATAAAGCACACGACATACATTTTATTCAAGCTATAGAACTGTTATACACTCCATCTAAATGGCTAAAGCCTACAGGCCTGGAGCGGCTGAGTGAACTACGCGCACAAAAGTACTTCCACGACTTATAAGTTACAACAGACAAGCACAGCATGCTTAACTAATACAAGAGCTCATTTGGCCGAGGCTGGTTCCATATCCATATATGTATATAGTATATTAGTAGGACACAGCCGTAGGTTTCCTCTTACAATAGTCCATAAACGAACCTGCTGCATCGCCAAACTTCACCACTTCATAAGAAGGTTCCGGCTTTACCTGATAAATAGGGTTCTGCTGAGGCTGATACTGGTACAAACAACCCGAAGCCTGTGGAGCGTGCCTTTTGGGGCCAGATGTCTTCTTTTGAGCTACCGGAGGCCGCCCCCTTCTCACGATGTACTTCTCCACTATGTCAAAGCCATCCCTGCCTGCTCTAAGAAGATCATCGAAATCCCTGCTTGCCATTTTTCAGTGAGCTAGCTAGTGTGTAAGAAAGAAGTGAATAGATGTGAGAAAAGATCTGGTTTTTGGCTTGATTGAAAATGCATTTAGGCAATGGCCCTATATATAGTATAGGGGAAAACAATGCAAGTGGGAAGAAAGGCACCAGGGGGGCTTGTTAACAGGTGGCATTATTCCTTTCAGATTGATATTAGGAGATTCTTTAAAACTAGATTAATTGGAATAATTGTAACTGGATTTAGATGACCTTCGTTGCTCTTTCTTCTTACATCACTGTGTCCATTCACTAAAACGAGTAAGCGTTTCCAGTCAATTGGCTTAGCTTGCAAGGAAGTAAGAAGATCATAACATAAGATCATATACAGTACACCCTTAACTTAATATCCTGCGTATGAGTAAATTGAAATGGAGTAAATTCGATATCAAAACATGTTTCTGTGCTAAAGACTACAGTTTTGTTGTATTGTAAGGCAACAAAATGGATTTGAATTCATGCATTCTTACAAATCTTTTCATTCGAAGATACAGCTTTAGTCTGAATTAATTAAGAGATAATTATAAAATGGTGATGAGTGTTACCAATCATGGGTGATGATTAGTCTTTTATTGCAGTAGATCATGCGGGTGCACTATTCCATTGGAATGTGATTCTTCTTTATTATCTAAGTTAACAATTGATGTGGTGATCATGTTAATCACACACTACCTGCTTAGCTTGGATGATATTCTCTTGTAATGGGAACATTTTTTGTTAGTTTTATTTATAAATTCTCCGATTTGATTCACATGATTGTTAATCATGCATTTATATATTATGTTTGTGCAGTGTGAGTGGATCGGATTCCTTGCTTAAAATAATTTTTTCATTGTACTTGTAATTGGGGAGGTGAAAAGGACGTACGGGGCATCCTAGTTCATTTAATTAATTTAATTTAATGAAGTATTATAAAAAGCAATTATGTGATTTATTATAATTAATAATTTAGATCTATGTAAAGAGACACACTTTTAGTTATTTTTTGACACTAATAATAAGGTACTTTATGCTTTTGATAAGTTTTCTCCGCTACCAAAAAATAATTTGGCGTTCATTTTTTTTTGGTACATAATGCTAAATAATCGAACATGATATCAAATGTTTTTAAGAAAAAAAAATATTTTTAATCACAAATTTTATTTTTATCTAAATTTAATTACAATTTAATGACTTATTAACTATGGATGCAATATTACCGCCTAGTAATTTATTCATCAGACTAATTAAATTCAAACATATATTTATGTTTGAATTCCTGAATAGATAAATTCAAAAGAACTCAATTTTTAACGACGGATAATGCAATCCGTTGTTAATGTCGTCACAAATGTAATTTGCGTCGGTATCCGCGGAAATTTGTAGTGTTCTCTAGGGTGATAACGAGTCGAGTCGAGCTCGAGTAGTAGGGTACTCGAGCTTGACTTGATGTCATTTTTGAGCTACTCGAGCTCGAGTCGATTAGTTAAGCTCGAGCTCAGCTCGACTCGAGTTCGCGTTCGAGCTCGAGTATTTTTATTTTTTTTAAAAAATCAATCGAGTCGAGTAGTCGAGCTACTCGAGCTCGTTTTTTTTTAAAAAAAAAATTTCCTTCTCGAGCTCGAGCACGAGTCGGGTACTCGAGCTTATCGAGTATTTTTTTTTTAATTTTTTTTTCATTTTCCTTATAAAATTTTAAAATTTAAAAAAAAAGGGTCGAGTACTCGATACTCGACTCGACTCGAGTTCGAGTATCATATACACGGACTCGTGCTCGATACTTGAGTGCCCTACTCGACTACTCGACACGACTCAAATTTTTTGAGTACGAGTCGAGCCGAATTCGAGTAGTACTACTCGTTAATCACCTCTAGTGTTCTCAAAGAAGGTCTATATATAAAAATTAGTTAACTAGATAACCAGATTCTATGATTAAAAATTATTTGATTAAAGAAAACTGAATTTTCCCTAAAAGGCAAATTCTAAATGAAAACATGCAATAATTCTAAAAGGCTAAAAATGGTGGGATGAGGAGTGAGGACTGGGAATGGATTATGTGCAGTCTTGCACATGGCTGCATGTGCAGCCACCATCTTTGTGGTGCAGGAGTTATGTTGTGTGATGTATGAAATGATATGTTTATGTGATGAGAAAAGTGTTTTATGTGATGCAAAAGAAATGTGATGGAAGAGATGATTTGTGATGCCACATGTGGTCATTTTGTGATGGTTGCACCGTAACCGGATTGGTGAAGACTAGCCCAAGCGGCAAAGTCCCCTGCCTTCTAATCTTAGGTTGGGGTTCGATTTTTCATTCGGCCCCTTATCCCTCTTTGTTCCATTGGCTTCTAAAAAAAAAGGGAAAAAGAAAAGCTAAAAATGCAAAAACTCCTATATATTATTATTATACACACTCTAGTCTTGCCCATGCATACGATCAAGAGATTATTAACGAACCAAATTGATTAATCACAATATTTAATCACTTAACTACAATCATATATACATCATCAAATTATAACAAGAACTTAATTATAAAGAAATGAACCGCACGTCGCCACGTCCCCAGCTGCTAATTTTCCTGAACTAAAATTGAAGGAAGCAATTGAAAGGTAAAAACCCTAACTGCATTCTCCTCCATGAATAGTAAATACTAATTCGGAATTTGTTCCTACAATTCATCCCTGCCCTGAAATCACCACTCTCTTCGCCGCAACTCCCGTTCCAGAAATCCCATGCCGTCCACAAACCCTGTCATCCCCAAATGCTATATAAACCCGCCGTCGTCTTCCCCAATCAATCATCACTCTCAGAGTTCACGGGGAATCAGCCTTCTAATAAAGTTCCCCTCACTGAACTCTGCCTCAATAATAATAACCCCTCAACCCAAACTCAAAAAATAAGCATCTACAAAAACATCATATATCATACATTAAAAAGAAATGGCCAATAAAAAGAAGGTCGCCGCCGCCGGCCTCGCCTCCATCCTCGTCGTCGCTATGGTCGTCGCCGCTGTCACCTACAGCGGCAGACACCCCGGCGCCGACGTCAGCACCTCCACCAAGTCGGTCCACTCCATCTGCGAACCCACGGATTATAAAGAAACCTGCGAAGAAAGCTTGGCCAACACCACTTCCAATGACCCCAAAGAGCTAGTCAAGGCGGCGTTGCAGGTCACCGTTAAGAATATCCAGGAAGCCATTCAAAACTCGGCGACGTACAAGGATGCCGCCAGGGATGAAAGGACTAAAGGCGCCCTCGATGTCTGCGAAGAAGTCCTCAATGATTCCGTCGACGATCTGCAGAGGTCCTTCGAGAAAATCAACGAATTTGATTTGGACAAAATGAATGAGTACGCCGAGGATGTCAAGGTGTGGCTCAGCGGCGCAATTGCGCACCAGGAGGCTTGTCTGGATGCTTTCGAGAATACGACCGGCGAAACCGGGGAGAAGATGAAGGAATTGCTGAGAACTTCCGGCGAGCTGCTCAGCAACGGGTTGGCTATGGTGGATAGCTTCTCTCACATGTTTTCTTCCTTGTTCGGAGGACTTGGCAACCAGCGCCGCCTGCTTAACGCCGAGCCGGTTTGGGTCGACGCCACCTCGAGGAAGCTGATGGCCGAGTCCGCCAAAGTGAAAACCAACATTGTGGTGGCGAAGGACGGCAGCGGCGACTACAAGACGATTACAGAAGCAATCAATTCCATTCCCCAAAAGAACAATGCTTCGATTGTGATCCGCGTCAAGGCCGGCGTCTACAATGAGTACGTGATCATCCCAAAGAAGGTGAACAACGTTAAATTGATCGGAGATGGTTCGACCAAGACCAGAATCGTCGGCAAGAAGAACTACGCCGACGGGACTCCCACCTTCCACACCGCCACTCTCGGTGAGTTAATTCAATTTTTTCAATTAGGGTTTCAATTCGTATCCAAAATTAGGGTTTCGAAAATTCGTCAGAATAATTTAACCTAATTGAATTTGCAGCTGTGAACGGCGACGATTTCATGGCCAAGGACATCGGAATTGAAAACTCCGCCGGCCCTCAGAAGCACCAAGCCGTCGCCGTCCGCGTCTCCGGCGATAAAGCCGTCTTCCACAACGTCCAAATGGACGGCTACCAGGACACTCTCTACGCCCACAGTTACCGTCAATACTACCGCGACTGCGTCATCACCGGCACCATCGACTTCGTGTTCGGCGACGCTGCTTCCATTTTCCAAAAATGCAAGTTCGTGGTCCGCAAGCCGATGGAAAACCAGGCCTGTATGGTCACCGCTCAGGGCCGCAAGGATCGCCGCAGCATCGGCATGATCGTGTTCCAGAAGTGCGACATCGTGGCCGATCCCGCCTTCCTGGCCGTGAAACCTCAGCCGAAGGCATACCTTGGGCGCCCATGGAAGGAGTACTCCAGGACCATCATTATGCAGAGCAACATCGACGGATTCATCGCCCCCGAGGGATGGTCACCGTGGATGGGCAACTTTGCACTGGACACACTGTACTACGGTGAGTACCAAAACCGCGGAGCCGGGTCGGATCTGTCGAAGAGGGTGACGTGGAAGGGAATTCAGAAAATGACTCAGGAGATTGCGGAGAGCTTCACTCCCGGGAAAGTGTATCAGGGCGATGAGTGGGTGAAGGCCGCCGGAGTCCCGTACGTGGCCGGAATGATGTGAGGAAAAAAAATCATTCCTTTTTTAATGTATGTATATGTATTTTCGAATGATTATTGTTTTTTGTAAGAATGGATTCGTTGTGTCCGAGTTCATGTGTGTACATACCACGATGCTTCATGTAATGAATCCATTTTAATTATTAATTACTATCAAAATGGGTTGATGTGTTTCTATGTTTTGCTTCCATGATTTTTCAGTTTCTGTACTGACAAAAATATAATGACGTATGAAATCCGCTTCCGCCCCTTTTCTTCGAAAAAATATAATGACGTAACCTCCTAAATATATAACCACAGTAATAATACCATAACAACAATATAAGACTATACAAAAAATATTATTTAAATTAAAACTAATTAACTAAACATATTACCTCCAATCAAAATGTTTGAAATAAAAAAATAATAATAATTGAAATTGTAAGCACGTGCCATGCGAATGATTTAATTTGAATCATTTTTTATATCTGTTAGGTCTGTTTTTTTGTGAATAATGTAAGGTCTAATTTAATAAATTTAAAATTAAATTAATAATTATATCTGATGATAATTAACATTACTAAATTATGAAGAATGATATTTTTATATAGTATAAATATTTCCTTTGAGCTAAAATATATATAAATCCCAAAATACAATAAATATGCATGTATTACACTGTAGCAATATGCATGTAAACTTAGGGTGTGTTTGGTTGTGGGTAGATTTATGAGCAAATAGCGGATTGAAATATTATATCCTCTCACAATTCTCTCTCCAAATCTGCAATTCGCTAGCGGATTTATGCTACTTTTATCAATATGCATGGTTTGATGAATGGGTAGGGTTATGGTGCGATCAAAGGTGTCACAGCACATCAAGGCATAAATCACAGCCATTCATTTTAATCCAAGGGTTGTAAATGGAAAAGGATAAAGTTGTCCAGAAAAATGTGTAACGGTTTGATTTGTTACCAAATTAACAAAAGCACTTCATATCTTAAACGGATTTATATCCTTAAATATGATATAACTTAAAAATTAACTAAAATAAAGACATAATTATTGCTGAATATATTCATATAAAATTAGAAATATTAAAAAAATTGCATCAATTAGAATGTTAAAAGATAATCGTATCGCTGAAATAAAAATAATTATGTCGCTGAAATATATATGGGTTCGTCGCTGAAATATATATGAATTCGTCGCTGAAATATGGCAATTCTAGTCGCTGAATTGTCGCTTCTGTACACTTCTCTGTCAATTCAATAGTCCCTAAACCCACACTACTTGTCTATATATATTCCTTGTCTGTCACTTGAGTGTTGAGAGTTTGTTTTGAAATGTGTGCAATTTTGTATTGTAGTGTTTACACTTATCCATACAGAATGCAAGGCATACTAGTAATTCCTCATTGTTGGCAATTCCAAAATGGACATATTCTAGTAGTAGTACAATTCAGCGATCAGGAAGTAGGGATTTCAGCGATAGATAGTCATATATTTCAGCGACCATATAGCTAGTCCCACAACTCATCGAAGAAGTGTTATGTATTTCAGCAATTATGTTTCATATATTTCATCAACTATGTATTATACATTTCAGCGACAGTATAATGTTTAAGCACTATAGTCTATATTTCAGCGACACAGTCGAGCACACTTAAGCAACATAGTCTTGTGTATATTTTAGTGAGACACTCTTATAATTTAAACGATTTCACTGTTTTACAATAAACAAGTCGCTGAAATATGTGTTGATCCATACTCCTTGCAGCTTGTATATATGATATGGTATATATTACTCCTATTTTGAACAAATATAAAATTGACTATTTTAACCTTCACGCTAATCTCAACCATCAATTTATAAATTAAATCAACGGTTGTAGTGTTCCACAGTACATCATGTCAAAAAGGGGCAATCGCACCCTAACGTAAGTGTTGATGAATGATGTGGCATTGCTACTAAACAAGATATATACTATAAATTTGCATAAGGTGGATTTAGTAACTTTCAATTAGATTGTATAGTTGTTTTTAGTAACTAAAAGATATTGTATTGACAAATTAAAATGCATTAGTAATAAGTCGTCTTCTTTTTTTTTTTAAAACATTGACACATATGTGTACGTCGACAAATGTGTGTGCGAGTCCAAGTTACACAAATTAAAAGGGGTATAAAGGAGAAGGATAAGGGGCTGGGCGGAAATCGAACAAGACATGGGAGAATGGAGATGACCACTAGAGTCAATTCGCATTCCCCCTATGAAGGATTACGAACTAAGATTAATTAGCATTACACACAAATTAGGATGAGTAAATGCTGTTTTATAGCAATTTTGTGAATACTCCACTAGCAGGCTGCAGCACTTTTAATTTATTAATCCATACGGCTAATTCCTACTACTAATACATTGACGCTTCAATTTGTCCATACAGCGGGATTATCATTTACAATCATTAATCATGGATTCATCATATATAATCTCAATTCTCAAAGCTGATCAATCCCACGCCCCCATCTTCAATCCTTTTCCTACACACGTTATTTTGCACTAACCAAAATGTTCCTCACCGTCCCTAAATATGCGTTCTGCACTGCCCCGGGGCACCGTTCCTGCCGCCACAAGGCTTATCTGCGCCGCTGGCTGATGCCCGGCAAACACCGCCGGCAACTTCTCTACGCTATTTATCCTCGTCAGGGATAACTGATCCGCCACCGCATTCTGACTAATCTCATTCTCTACTGCCGCTATCCACGGCGGCATCTCCACCCTCACCTCAACCAATTCCATCCGCGCCTCCCCCGTCGTCATCGCAACACCACCGTCTCCACTCACTTCGTCTTTCTCACAGCCCGAACAAGCCTCTTCCCCCGGTTCCGGAACGTTCAACTTCCACACCGGCCGGATTATAGCCCCCGCCACCTGCTCCACCGACGACCGGCACACCGGGCACGTGGACCACGCCCGAAACCACGTGTCGATGCACTCGAGGTGGAAACAGTGGTTGTACATCGGGATGAAATTGAGGACCTGCCGGTCGAGTCCGTGGTCCCCGCCGGCGATGCTGTCGAAGTACATCAGGATCTGCGACCGGCTAACGAGATGATCCCGGCGCCGCTCGTAATTGCGCCGGCGAAGGTGGCGAATGTACCGTTTGAACATGCGATGAAGCACGCCCACCAAAACCACGGCGGCGAAAAAGGACAACGATGGAGCTGAGCATCAATTTCCCACTTAGGAGATAACCCTCTTCGTACCCTCCGCTGATAATCCGCAGCTTGTGATGATTGTCGCCGGAATCCGCCATTGCCGTCTAAGCTTCAAGAATTTTGATAAAATTATTATGAAGTGATCACGGTAGAATGAATCAGAAACCGTGTTAGGTGGTGCTCGTGGGTGGTAGGTGGGCTTTAAAAGTCCCATCCCACATCGTTGCCAATAACAAACATTGGCAAATCAATTGCCTATAAATATACTCCTCTGGCAGTGCAAAGATACACCAAGCAGCAGAAGCAAAAGCAATCCTGAGGCTTTTTCTTCTGCCTGCTAAATTTAGTGGGGAAATTTGCCCCAGAGAGTCTTATGGTGTTTTGGTAGGCTTTTCTTTTGTGAGGAGTCTACATTTGTTGAGTGGGTTTTGTGGGTCCGGAAATTATTGTCCAAACCCTTTTGTAATATTTTCCCTCATAGTAAAATTTGTTTCTCCTTTGCCTGTGGATGTAGGTCGATTTGACCGAACCACGTAAATCCTCTGTGTCTGTTTATTTTGCTGCATTTGACTAATTTGGGTACACTTCTGTAACAAACTGGTATCAGAGCCCTGATTGCGTAGTATGCTCTGTGGTCGCAGTTAATCTGATCTTCCACATCAGAAACGCATCTCGGTTAAGCTACCCTTTTGTGAGATTTGTTTGTGCCTCTTGTTAGCAAAATGTCGGCCATAAATATTAAGGTTGATAAGTTCACGGGGAGGAATAGTTTTAGCCTATGGCAAATCAAAATGCGGGCTTTGTTAAAGCAACAAGGCATGTGGGCTCCATTAAAAGAAAAGGTAGATCCAGATAATGCTGAGATGGTGAGCCTAGAGGAGAAGGCTCATTCAACCATCTTACTGTGCTTGGCAGATGATGTCATTACCGAAGTTGCGACGGAAACAAAGGCGTCTGGTTTGTGGTTAAAACTAGAAAGTCTTTACATGACTAAGTCGTTAACCAACAAGTTGCTATTAAAGCAACGTTTGTTCAGCCTACGGATGCAGGAAGGTACATCTCTTCGAGACCATCTCGATAGATTAAACACTATCTTGCTGGAGTTGCGTAATATTGATGTCGTTATCGAGGACGAAGATGCTGCATTAATATTATTAGTATCTTTACCACTATCATTTGAAAATTTTGTACAGTCATTTATAGTTGGTAAAGATACTGTCAGTTTAGAAGATGTACGTGCTGCTCTGCACAGTAGGGAATTGCGCCATAAGGCATCTTCGAGTAATGTAGAAGATCAGGCTGCTGGGCTCGTTGTTAGCAGTGGCAAGGGACATGGAAAATTTGTAAAACAAAAGAAGAAAAAGTCTTTTGTTAAAGGTCCCAAGCCAGGTGATGTCTGCAATTATTGTAAAGAGAAAGGACATTGGAAGACCCAGTGTCCCAAGATGATGAAGAAGCAACAACAGGGAACGCAACAGGAGTCTGTCTCTGTTGCGGTCAACGGCGATACAGATCCAGAGGATCATTTGGCTTTGGTCACAAGCGTGCAACCATCGCAAGATGATGTATGGGTTCTTGATTCTGGAGCATCATACCACATGTGTCCTAACAAAGAGTGGTTTTCGAGCTACGAATCAGTCGATGGAGGAAATGTTTTTATGGCAAATGATTCTGTCTGTAAGACAGCTGGGATTGGTTCTATCAAGCTTAGAACACATGCCGGTGAAATTGCAACTCTGCACGATGTCAGACATGTTCCAAAGCTGAAGAAGAATCTGATATCCTTAAGAGTCCTTGACAATAAGGGTTTCAGATACGAAGGGGAGCATGGAGAACTCTACATCATGAAGGGATCGTCCGTGGTTTTGAAAGGAGTCTTGCATGGATCTCTGTATGTTGTGCAGGGATCTACTGTAGTAGATTCTGTAGCTGCTGTTGCTGAAACTTCTGATATGTCCAAGCTATGGCATATTAGACTTGGGCATATGAGTCAGAGGGGAATGCAGATCCTGTCAAGCCGTGGTCTTCTTGAAGGTCACAAGTTAGCTGAGTTCGGGTTCTGTGAGCACTGCACATTTGGTAAATTACATCGTACCAAATTTGGAAAGGCAACTCACAGAACAAAATCGACGTTGGATTACATTCATTCTGACTGTTGGGGTCCTTCACGAGTTGAGTCGCTTGGGGGCAGCAGATACTTCTTATCCATTATCGATGATTATTCAAGGATGACTTGGGTAATCATGATGAAGGAAAAGGGCGAAGCTTTCTTGAAATTCAAGCAGTGGAAGGCGTTGGTAGAAAACCAGACAAACAAGAAGATTAAAAGGCTTCGAACTGATAATGGTCTGGAATTTTGTTCGAGGGAATTCAATGAGTTCTGCAAGAACAATGGAATTGCACGACATCACACAGTCAGGAACACTCCACAGCAAAATGGAGTGGCAGAGCGTATGAATCAGACGCTTTTGGAGAGGGCACGCTGCATGCTCTCAAATTCTGGATTGCCAAGGAGCTTTTGGGCAGAAGCAGTTAACACTGCTTGCTTTCTGATCAATCGGGGACCTCATACTGGAATTGATTGTCGGATTCCTTATGAGGTTTGGTCGGGTAATTCCTATGATTATTCGAATTTGAAATCTTTTGGATGTGCGGCTTATTATCACGTAAGCGAGGGAAAACTGGAGCCCAGAGCAAAGAAGGGCGTTTTCGTAGGATATGGAGATGGAGTTAAGGGATTCAGAATTTGGTCACCTTCTGAGAAAAGAGTTATCTTGAGCAGAAGTGTGGTGTTTGACGAGAATTCTATCCTCAGTATGCCTACGAAGGTGGTGAATGTCTCAGAAAATTCGGGTGCTGACAGTAAGGTGGAGCTTCAACTTTCACCTGATGATTCAGATAAACAACGAGAGCTTGAGCAAGAGCAGGAAGTGCACTTGGATTCAAATCAATCAACTGAAGTTGAGCCACCCGAAATCAACCGACCATCTAGTTCATCTGATGTGCAGAAGCAAGGAATTGCTTATGATCGTGCTAGAAGGGTGGGTGTCCAACCTCCTAGCAGATATCGAGATTTTGTCTGCTATGCTCTACAAACAGCTGAAGATTTGAATTATTCTGAGCCCTCCACTTACAAAGAAGCCGTATCATGTGGCGAGTCTGTACAGTGGCTTGCTGCAATGGGAGATGAAATGGAGTCGTTACATAAGAACGACACTTGGGAGCTAGTCAAACAACCACCTGAAAGGAAGATTGTTACTTGCAAATGGATATTCAAAAGAAAGGAAGGTGTTTCACCAGCTGAGGGCATACGATACAAGGCCCGACTAGTTGCTAGAGGATTTTCTCAGAGGGAAGGAGTTGATTACAACGAGATTTTCTCACCTGTGGTCAGACACACTTCCATTCGTGTCCTGTTGGCTATGGTAGCGCATCAGGATCTGGAGCTCGAACAACTAGATGTGAAGACAGCCTTTCTTCATGGGGAATTGGAGGAGGAGATCTATATGTCTCAGCCTGAAGGTTTTCTTGTACCAGGAAAAGAAAACCATGTTTGCAAATTGAAGAGACCATTATATGGTCTGAAGCAATCTCCGAGACAGTGGTATAAAAGATTTGATAGCTATATGGTTGAGCTTGGCTATAACAGAAGTCCATATGATTGTTGTGTATATCACAACAAGTTAGAAGATGGTTCGAACATCTACTTGCTTCTGTATGTAGATGACATGCTCATTGCTGCACGTAACAAGGCCGATATTCAGAAATTGAAGGGTCTACTGAGTGCAGAGTTCGACATGAAGGATTTGGGTGCAGCGCAGAAAATTCTGGGGATGGAGATCTATCGAGATAGAGATCAGAAGAAGCTTTTCTTGTCACAGAAAAGCTACATCCAGAAGATTCTATCAAAGTTTGGAATGTCTTCGGCGAAACCTTTGAATACTCCATGTGCTACTAATACACAACTCTCAGCTACCTTTGCACCTAAATCTGAAGCTGAGAAGGAGTATATGGCAAAGGTTCCATATTCTAGTGCAGTGGGCAGCTTGATGTATGCCATGGTGTGCACTAGACCTGATTTGGCACAGGCAGTCAGCGTGGTTAGCCGATTCATGGCGAACCCAGGAAAAGAGCATTGGCTCGCTGTGAAGCGAATTTTTCGCTATTTGAGAGGTACATCTGATGTTGGTCTCATCTATGGAGGCGACTTGCAGTGTTCGGTGGTTGGGTATTCTGATTCTGATTATGCTGGAGATGTGGATAGCAGGAGATCAATGACTGGTTATGTTTTCACTCTTGGAGGCTCTGTCGTTAGTTGGAAAGCAACTTTGCAGGCTACAGTAACACTGTCTACTACGGAGGCAGAATACATGGCATTGACAGAGGCTGCCAAAGAGGGAATTTGGTTAAAAGGACTGGTTGGCGATCTTGGTCTACATCAAGATCAAGCAGTTGTGTTTTGCGATAACCTCAGTGCAATATGTTTGGCTAAGGATCATGTTCATCATGAGAGAACCAAACACATTGACGTGAGATATCATTTTCTGAGATCAGAATCGAGGATCAAAGTGCAGAAGATTGCTACGGCAGATAATCCTGCAGATATGTTCACTAAACCTGTACCTCATAGCAAGTTTCGACATTGCTTGGACTTGCTAAATGTTTTGAGCTGTTGACTGCCTCTTCGAGGCATTTTGTTTTCCCATGGTGGGAAATTTGGAGGCAAAAGAAGAGTTGTAGTACCGTTGGGCACATACGTGTGCATGGTACATTTGTTTTCGGGGAGAGTTTGAGATCAAGGTGGAGCCTACTCATTTTTCAACGATGCTTGAGTCGCACCAAGGTGGAGATTTGTTAGGTGGTGCTCGTGGGTGGTAGGTGGGCTTTAAAAGTCCCATCCCACATCGTTGCCAATAACAAACATTGGCAAATCAATTGCCTATAAATATACTCCTCTGGCAGTGCAAAGATACACCAAGCAGCAGAAGCAAAAGCAATCCTGAGGCTTTTTCTTCTGCCTGCTAAATTTAGTGGGGAAATTTGCCCCAGAGAGTCTTATGGTGTTTTGGTAGGCTTTTCTTTTGTGAGGAGTCTACATTTGTTGAGTGGGTTTTGTGGGTCCGGAAATTATTGTCCAAACCCTTTTGTAATATTTTCCCTCATAGTAAAATTTGTTTCTCCTTTGCCTGTGGATGTAGGTCGATTTGACCGAACCACGTAAATCCTCTGTGTCTGTTTATTTTGCTGCATTTGACTAATTTGGGTACACTTCTGTAACAAACCGGAAACAGGCGGAATTATATGGAGAAGAAAAAGCATTTGAATACGGAAAAAGTTGCCGACACCGGAAATTTCTTGACTATTTTGAAAACTAAAGATGGGTTTTGCATTGTATATCCGCTTTCGGCCCTAAATATTTGCAGACCCCGCGGACCTCAGCGCCAGGTAAATCGGTACGTTTGAATTTAGGATTTAGGAATTCCATAAGGGTTCTTTGGTCCCTGGACCTTTTGACCCGACCAGGGAAGAATCAGGTTATTAAAGCGATGAAAGACGGGGAGTGTTGACACAATGGCACCAATGGAATATTAAATACTCCTATTTGTACTACTGACTAACTGCCTCATTGTAATCAGTGTGATGTGAGTGTGTTTGTTCAAAGTTACAAAGTCATAAGTAGAAGTATCTTCTTTAATTTTACCGGAGACCAAATACTTCCTCCATTTTTTTAAATATTATATTTTTCATTTACACTTATGTCAATATATATTTTAAATGATTAATAACTCAAATTCGATATAAATAAAAATTCTAAAAATTTGATATTTAAAAACTATAAAATGAGATGAATCCAACAAGATCTCACTTGACTATACTTTATCTTGTATAACTATAACAAAAAATAAAATTTAAATTGTTACAATAAAAGAGTAAAAAAAATCAAATATAACATTTGAAAAAAACGGAGGGAGGGAGTAGTACTACTTCATAAATGGAAAATTACATAAATGCTCCGGGCCCAGACATATATACCTACAGTTGACTGCGCCCTTGCCTCCGATCCGGAGTTCTGGGATCTTTCATGCATATGATTTTGTTAGAAAAAAATCTCTTGGGGAAACTAATTCTCCCCATATCCTTCTAATTTGCTATTATAATTTGTGTAAAGGGGACTCTGCATCATTCTCTTTTAGCCTGTATAAATTATTTTAAAAAAAATATATTCTTAAATATGAATACGAGAAAACAAATGTCATTGAATACGGTAATTGAATATGTAGATTTAATTTTGAAATAGTAAATATAACAAATACTCCTTTTGTTCCAACTAAGACGTCTTATTAGGGTTGAGGGTTTGAGTCCCCACCAGCCCCCTATTCCTCCAATTTGTTTACTTTGTAATTTATGTGGCATGGAACCCACAATCCCTTTCCAGGCCTTTAATGGCTCCTCCAAACAAAACTATCCAAGACACTTTTCAAATCGATAATATCTCAAAATATATACAAGTAAAATTTATATAAAATATATATTCAAAAACTATACAATTAAACGAATCTAACAAGACCAAACTCGACTATTTTTATTCAATTATATACTTATAATAATAAGTCAAAGTTGAATAATGAACAGTATCAAAAAGTTAAACAAAACATCTAAGATGAGACTGATGGAATATTATAATAGGCGAATTATGTTTTTTGTGAAAATATAATAATTTGATTTGGATATAACAAATAAATATAAGAAATATAAGAATTTGGTGGGAGTATTCATTTTCAATTGCTTCCACCGCTTAGTTTACTCTAAAGTCTGAAAATTGAATTATTGATACTATTGACTTTTTTTTTGAGGATGTGCTTAATTATTAAGAATTGAAGGTAGAATATTTGCCTTTTTTTTCTTCTTCTTTTCCTTGGTATTTTATTAATTAAAGCCGAATGGTGGGAATTAGACAATTAAGAAAAGATAGAGATACATGTTACATGAGTCAATTTAATTAACAATAATTTTTGAAATAATTTATGTTAACTAAAATAATAAAATTTAAAGAAATCTTCATTAGAAATAAAATTAAGCATTATTTTGTAACTTTTGCTGACGTCTTGGAGTCCACTTTCACCTAAAAAAAATTAGACATTATTTTATTAAGAATATTCAATAATATATACTATCATGTTCACCAAAAAAATAATATATACTATCATCCATTTACAATTTGCACCTATTCAATTTTGATGTTTCACATTTGGTCTAATTAGTCAAGCTCCCTGACTCTCAACTTCAGGTTGAGAGTTCGATTCTCACCCGGCCTTCTATCTCTTCCCTTTGTCCATTTGTAATTATGTGGCATAGGCCTCCACCACTATTTACTAAACTGTAGAGGCTGTTAAGTTAAAAAAAAATTTGTTTGTAGCCATTTTTTAAATAATAATGAGAAGAAAAAAAAAAGAAAAAAAAAAAAGAAGAAGCAAAAAGATTGTTCGTAGCCCGTACTGTTTTGAAATTGGGCCAGCAAACTTTTGGGCTAGTAATAAAATATAATTTGTTGGGTACCTTGATTTGGGCCGACCCAAATGTTCCTAGGAGGATTGTTTATAAGATCAAAGAAAAAATGCCAAATATATCATTTTTGTTTAAAACAAAATCAAATCTATCATTTTTCTATTTTATTACCGAATTTATCCTCTACATATGCTAATTATATCCGAAAATATCCTAAATTCACTAATCGTGGAATGTCTGCTGACGTGACAATAAATTAACTTAAACCCTACACGCTGGATCGAATTTGAAGTGTGTCTCAATTAGGGTTGGGGAAAAATACCGAATATACTACATATCGCACATACCGTATCGAAAAAATACCGAAAATATCGAAATTTTCGGTATGGTATCATACCGTACCGTAAGATTTCGGTACGGTAATGGTATAAATTTTTTGATACCGCGGTATATCGCTACCGTACCGAACTTTGGTATATACCACGGTATCGGTATATACCGCGATACCGTTATATACCGTAATATCGGTATGTTGGTATATAGCGAAAGTTCGGTATGCCGGTATATACCGCAATACCGGTATGTCGGTATGTAGTGAATATTCGGTATGTCGGTATATACCGCGATACGGTATGTCGGTATATACCGCGATACGGTATGTCGGTATGTACTGAATGTTTGGAATAGCGGAATATACCGAACTTACCGGAATGTCGGTATGAAAATATTTCATACCGAAACTTTCGGTATACCGAAGATCGGTATACCGAAATGTTCGGTACGGCAACGGTATGAAATTTTTCATACTGTAAAGTTCGGTGAGGTATACGGTACGGAGAATTTTTTTCGGTATGATACCGTACCGAAAATTACGGTATACCGAAAATTTTGATATATTTTTTTTCGATACGGTATATGCGGTATGCGGTATACTCGGTATTTTTCCCCAGCCTTAATTGAGAGACACTTCAAATCCCATCCAGCGTGTAAGGTTTAAGTTAATTTATTGCCACGTCAGCAGCCATTTCGCGATTAGTGAATTTAGGATATTTCTGGATATAATTAGCATACGTAGAGAATAAATTCGGTAATAAAATAAAAAAATGATAGATTTGACTTTTTTTGAAACAAAATGGATATATTTGGCCTTTTTTCCATAAGATCAAAAGTGAAAACGATGATCGGTTTTGTATGGAGTCCAAATCCCCAAACGATCCACACCGTTGATGATAGAGGAATGAACGACGTGGATTTTCTCTCAGCGAAGAGAGGTTCCAAAAACTGGCAACGGTCATCATTTATTCATTTCTATCCCCCTTCCTCCTCTCCAGAATCCATTCTCACTCACAGATCACACCAAACCATAAAATCCTTACAAGGAGAAACGGAGAAAGAAACAAATCAAAATTTCGGAATGTCTGAAAAATCCCCGGTCTTCCCAATTCCAGAACCCCATCACGAATCTCATTATCTTCAGCTTCAGCAGGTACACAACTTCAATTTAATCGCCTTCATTCTCGCGAAGGTTCATCGTCTCACACTCTCAGTTACTAATTATGTTTCTTTAAATTAGGTTACGGAAGAACCCAGGAAGAACCGGCGGGAAACACCGACCAAGTCCATGGACGACCTCAACACCTCCAAGCTGCAGAAACTCATCGCCAAACACGGCTTCTTTAAGAAAATCAGATCCAATAAAAACCGCTACTTTCGAAACGCGATTCTATCCTTCAACGTTCTGAAACGCCCGCCCTCTCCCGCCGCCGCCGCCAGTAGCAGCTGCACTGCTCCTCCGCTTTACTCTACCGAGAGCAGGAGGGCGGCTTCGACGAGGCCGGGCTACGGCCCGATTGGTAACGGCGGGCTGGATATTCCTTACGTCAGTCTGGATACGGAGCCCAACTATAAGGTTTCTTCTTCGCCCATTTATTTGGTCACGTGATCGAAATCTTTTTTTAAAAAAAAAAAATTGCAAAGTTTCTTTATTTACTCTGTTTTTTGCGTCCTGCATAGTGGGGAATTCTTTAATTAATCGAAAGTAGTAATTTTTTATTCGTCTATTATATGAATAAAATATAGTTTGGGATGCAGATTGCAGAGCGAGTCAATACTAGCCGTTACTTAACTGCAGCGATTAAAATTATCTTCTTTATGTTGGGCACGAGAGAGAATTAAGTAGAGTTGATAGAGAAAAAATATTTTTATTTATAAAAAAATATATTTGTGATGAGATATTCAAAAATAATAAGAAAGATATTTTAATTGGTAGTGAGTATTATTGGTGTGAATATCTACATTTTAAAATGTAAATATTCTTTTTTTTTTTTTTGTTTGGATAAATGACGACTATTGAGCAGCGTGGCTTCTACTTTTTCTTGTGTCTTCTTCTTTTGGAAGAAGAATTACTTTCTTGCTAATATACTACACTATTAACAATATTGAAATCAAATTGTATTCAGATTCAACTTGATGAAACAGAATATTGTTTAAATATAATGGTCGTTTTTCTTATTAATGTGAACATGCATTTAGCGTGGGTTAATTCAATAGTAGTATATCTTTAACATGTTTCACAGATTCAATAAATAATGAATTAAATGAAAGGTATATTTAAATCAATGTTTAGTAGTAGTTGAAAATTTCAGCAAATCTTAAACTAGGTTATGAAGTAACAAGACAGACACACAGACATACAGTCATGGTTTAATGAGGCCCAAATAAATTGAAATCTCTTGCACGCAATAAACAAAAAATATCTTCCTTCCTTTCCTTTGCTCTGCTTTACAGCTTTAATTTTTTGGATAGACTTTGCTTTACATTTTTTTTTTTTGCTTTTCTTTTCCATTTTGGGGGGCCACTAATGCTCCATTATTTGTACTTCCATATGATTCGTTAAGCATTGTATCTTAATTATATTTGGTACTTGCCTTTTTTCAAATCTCTTGTGTATGTTTCATACTAAAAATTAGTAAATTATTTGGTAATTCCCACGTTGCTGATTACACACAACAAATGGACAGTGGACACATTGCTGCTATGGTGTGCTTATTCTTTTCCCATTCTTGAAGGCTGATGAAGCCCTGAAATTCCAATCTTTAAATGACAAGCTAAGTGCACAATACAAATTAAAGCCACAATCTACACTTGAAACTTCAAAGTTAAACCAACACTAACTCCTCCCTGATTTCCAACTAACAAATCATCCATCGGAATGGAAGGAATAATTCAGCACAGGCAATTCACCGTGAACGGCCTCTCCTTACACGTCGCCGAGGCAGGCGGCGGCAACGGCGGCCGCCCCACCATCCTCTTCCTCCACGGCTTCCCGGAATGCTGGTACACCTGGCGACACCAGCTCATCTTCTTCTCCCGCCACGGCTACCACGCCATCGCCCCGGACCTCCGCGGCTACGCCGACACTACTGGAGCCCCCACCTCCGATCACTCCAAATTCACCACTATGCACGTCGTCGGCGACCTGCTCTCCCTCATCGACGCCGTGGCGCAGCCGACGGAGAAGGTCTTCGTCGTTGGCCATGACTGGGGAGCCATCATGGCCTGGGCGCTGTGCCTCTACAGGCCCGACAGAGTCAAAGCTCTGGTCAACATGAGCGTCGCCTTCACGCGCCGGAGCCCCGACCGGAAGCCCCTCCCAACTCTTCGTGCGGTTTACGGAGACGATTATTACATCATCAGATTCCAGGTTTTGATGACACCACACACACACATATGTACTAATATATATTGTCTGAACTGAATCTACTGATGATCGATCTTTAATTTAATGAATCAATCAATTCCAGGCCCCCGGAGAAATTGAAAAGGAGTTTGCAGAAATCGGAACGAAGAACGTTTTAAAGCATTTCCTGACGTATAGAAATCCAGGGCCACTGTATCTGCCCAAGGGAAAACCCTTCCCTGATGGTGAAATAACTTTGCCTGATTGGTTATCCGAACATGACATTGATTTCTATGCTAAAAAGTTCGATGCTGTTGGATTCACCGGCGCCCTCAATTACTATAGGGCACTCGATATGTAAGTTAGTTCATAAGATGATGCTGACAAGGTTACTACCATTCACAGACTTAACCCTGTCCTCCTGATTTAGATGAATATTTCTTTATATATATGTGCAGAAACTGGGAATTGACAGCACCATGGACATCGGCACAGATCAATGTCCCGACTAAGTTCATAATTGGTGATTTGGACCTCACCTACAATGCCCCCGGTGCCAAAGACTACATCAACAAGGGTGGCTTCAAGCGTGATGTCCCTTTGCTTAAGGAAGTGGTCGTAATGGAAGGCGCCGGCCATTTCCTCCACGAAGAAAAACCGGATCAAGTAAACGCCCACATCCTTTCATTCCTCAAGAACTCGTCCTCTTCAACCTGGTGTTCACCATTGTAATAACTTTCATTGTGTTACATTGCACGTTGCTTCTTGTTGTGTCTTAAACTATTCCATCTGATTGATATATACTCTGTATGTGTGTGTGTCTGTCTGTGCAATATATTAATGATGCAATAAATTTACTTGTGGCCGTACCTCTTGGAGCTTGATTGTTGGCGTCTGTGCAATACAGATAATGAACAATAACCCGTAAATGGCTTTCCTTCATCTGGAGAATCCGCAGCCAACTGTAGATGATACGTATACCAGACAGCTATCGTTATAGTTCATTATAAAAATTAGGATATGGTATGGAGATAGAAACCTTACTACTTACAGTTTGCTTTGAGGAATCCTGAAGTTTGGACAACTCAATAGCCTTATCTGGCTTTTGCCCGTTCTTGTCCCGGACAAGAATAACTAGGCATTTGCATATATAAAACATGAGCAGGAGTCCGAGAACAAACACCGTAATAGATTCGACTATGATTGCTGATCCTAAAGCTGCACCAAATTTTGTTTTCAAAAAAACGATGGTTGAAAGAACAGTTAAACAAGAAAGATTGGTTGAGTTAGATTTACTTTGAGCTGCCAATGAACTAATAGGCCCGTTTTGTATGATATTTATTGTTGATTCAGCAAAAAGTGGCATGGAGATTTCATCATCACAGTTAGGGTAGCATCCGTGGTTTCCCAGATCATTTACTGTCACAATTAAGACAGCACCATATCTACCTTCCTGAACAAATTTGAGATCAGGGATTTCAATTCAAGTTATAACACAACATGTTGAAATGAAAAAAATAAAAATGAAAGACTGGAGTCTCACATGGTACATTAGCTGCTCCATGACTCTGTTGCAGTTGTCAAGCGTGCCTTGAAATCTGATGCCTTTTGCTTTCACCAAGAACTGTTTCGAAATCGCGACAAATGAATGCACCGGTTGCCACTGGTACGTAGTATTCCACTTTACTTCTGTTGATTGAACCAGCTCTGCAGGAAGAAACGTTGATACAAGTCCAGTGCTCACTTCCACAGAGAACATAACCCGAAAGCTAGACCTGTTGCCTGAACGCGACACCAGCTGGAAATTACATTCTTATGTTATGAAATGTTTCATTTTTCTACAGCTACTCAGACAGCTACCTGGAAAATACAGAACATCAGGATCTTCGATGAAGTGAGAATTGTTGGCCTTTCCACGAAAGATGAGTATTCCATCACTCACCTCGTCTAGGATAACAAATGGAGGAATATTTATGACAGGAGGATCATTGATCGGGTGGACATAGATAGGAATGTCTATATCGTTCCTCCCATGCCTGTTTATGGCAGAAACTCTGATTGTGTCCATGCCATAGAAATCCTCATGTCTGTGACAAAACACAATAATAGCTGAGGGCAGATCATCAAAATGCATGTGCATTTTTTCAAAAAGCAGAAGGATTATATTTGGGAATACCCGAGGTACTGAATGGACTGAAGAGCAAAATTGACCGCATCAAGACAGCCAACCAACTTCAATTCATTCGCGACACCATTGTCCCTTTGGATCGACAGTTGATCCCATCTTGGCTGGAAAAACTGCATTTGTTTAGGAGACAGCAACACATTCCCAGATTTTGAACTAAGGGTAATGCTTATGTTTTCGTCCAAATCAGAGTATGCAAGTTTGAACCCAGAGAAACCACTGTATGAGAGCAAAACATGTAAGTTTACGTACAAATTCCATAAACAGAATAAAAGCTAGCTAGGCACCTTACCCGAATTTGGGGCTAAGTAAATCTTCTGTGGCTTCCATGTTAGTTGGAACTGCCACGAACTGAGGTGGCCTGCAGAGGATCAGTAAATCAACAGCACCAGAAGCCTGGTTCCCATTCATATCGACTATAGTGTATGAAAAGGAATCGTTCCCATAAAATCCCTTGTACGGTGTATACCTAAAGAGACTAGTGTACTGCAAAAGGGAACCATGGTCTGGCTGCCATACAAGAAAACACTCTTTTACTCATCACTGCACACAGATCAAAACAACATATCCGATGTGGGATTGGAGTTTCTAAATAGAATGTATACCAATTAGTGCTTACCTTTGAATATTCAATAATGCTTGCATTGTCATCAGAAAAATGATCGTTCTCTAGAACATTAAAAGAAATGGACTCATCTTCCCACACTGAGACTGTATCGTTGAACACTACAGGAAAATATGCAGCTGCAACACACGTATTACAACATTGTCAGGTAGTTGAAGATCTCTAGATCAGACATGAATATAGTGTGTGATTTGGGGCTAACCATCGTGTACACTTGTGTGAGGACATGGCTGGAATTGCACTAAATCATACAAAGCACATATCACATATTCACCGACTTCTTTTGCCAAGTAGCTTCCAGTGTAAGTCCCATCCTTTCCATCAGAAAATAACTCTGTCAAAACATCAGATCCATTGCTCGAAGCAATCTCTAACTGCAACCTGGATTGCTCTCGCAGTATGGGATTGTAATACGAATCCACAAGCCGCACAGCTACTTTGCTTTTGGTCATTTTCGGAACTTTCTCATCATATTTCACAACCCCTGACAGCGACATATTTACAGTTCCTGCAGCCAAGCAAGGTGCATTCAGTATATACTTCGAATGAAGCACCCCAATCTCTTAATACCAAAAACATCAATCAGTACCTGGAATCACCTCCTTCCGAAATGGATTGCCCCCATGCAATGGAATGTTCCCACAAAAAACTCGAATTTCATATACACCAGACTTTTCAGCTTTATAGGTAACATTGAAGTCGCTAGCCTTGTTCAAGCAAAATCTACCCTATGATCAGCTCGACCCTAATTCATATCATTTGATTTCAAAAATCAAGTTCGATTCTTACAGTGTTACCATGACGATGTGCACCATGATTTGGTCTTCCAGATGAGGAGTAACCACCTGTTAAAGAGAATTGACGATTCCAGTGGCTAAAACTTCAAAATACATTGCACATTGAACTAAGCACAAACTAAATATTTACCAAAAGCCTCCTTTATCTGTACAGTTGGTTGCAAAATCAAAGAATCCGATTCTCGATTGATCTGAACTTGGAGGCCTTCTAAATCAACCGGTGAAGGATACATATAAGCATCCTTCAGGAAAACAGAGAACTCTGAAGTTTCGCCTGCAACAGAATCATTTAGGCCCGTCCCATTGACTATGCTGTTTGCATCATCACAGTAACCTGCAGTGCAAGTCAACCATTACAAGAGTTCAAGCTTTGCTGATTATCAGTAAGATGATAAGAAGTCATCTTGGAGCACCTATGTATACGCTGAAGTCATACGGCATATCTGAGATGAGAGTGTTATTTTCCTGATCTGATATTAAGAGCATGAAGCTTCCAGGCTCGTCCAGGCTGAAGGAGAACGACTGGACACCAGGCTCGATTTCTTTCAAGGCTAAATCAGCCACCGGTTTAGACAAATTGGTTCCCTTCTCCTGAACTTCAATATCAAATGCGTGTAATCCAGAAACCAGGTTCCCGTATCGATCATGCTGGTGTATGAAGCCTTCCATTGTGGAAAACAATTGGAAATACTTCGTTTCAACAGTCCATTTAGCTGTACAGCTGAAGACATCAATCTCTCCTGTTATTTAAACAAAAACTTAAATCACTTGTAATAGGCACGCTACATAAAATTGAATGCTTTAGGTAAATAGACTCACCTGGATTCACCCTGAATGACAGAGGCGATCCACGGAGGGTTTGATTTTCGATTTCCACATCCAGTAGAAGGCTTCCTGCTGTAATAGCAACAAATTCGATGCTGAGATACCCCTCTTTATTCCAGCCTTTTTGCGTTATGTTAAGCAATGTGACAGGATCAGCCTGGCCGTCTGAAGCAGACAATGTGAAGTTGTAAGGAATTGATGATCCTTCACTGCCTGAAAAGACGATGTTCCCAAATGCATCTTTAGGAAGAATCCATACTTCAGCCTCTGTTCCAGCCACAATCTCTTCGAATCCAAACCTATCCTCCCAATACACATTTCCAGCTGATGGATACATTGGACCTGTAAAATGGACGGAATCAAAGTCCTAAAACGTGTTGTTTTCCTTACACAAGAACAATGATGCCTCAAGAATCAAAACCTGCGTTCACTAGGAAGTGCAGCGAAGAATCGAAGACATGGAAATGCTCATCGGTGATCAATACATCGAACGAGCCAACCATGATAGGGATAAAAGTGATACTCCAACTACCATCAAATAACAATGAAAGCCCAGTGATGAAACTGCTATTCCCCATCTTACCATCAACGATGATGTTTGGGTTAAAAGGAAACTCGTATTTTTCACCCGCATAATTCCCAATAACCGTGACTTTTACCGTGGCAGTGTCCCCCGCCGTGAAGTTGTTGTTCTCATTCAACCAGGAGAAAGCAAATGTAGGCATCGGGACATCATCTATGGAATACAACACACAGGGACATCTCAAACGATACCATTGGAGAAGACTAGGCAAATCATTGATATGCATACAAAGAATTCGATAAAATGTGATATACCTGAATTTGCTTGTTGAGGGCTAAGAAAGGAGACGAAAAATGGTATCAGAGTGAACAACAGTGCCATTTGGGATGCCATGGTTGAAACGATACTGAAGTAAAAAAGAAATGTGCATATAAAGGGTTTGAACTGTAAGAAGTTTTGAATTGCAGATGAGCAGTTAATTGATGTCCCACTCCCACGCCCCATGTTTGCCGTTCCCACAGAACAGTAGTAGTAAAAAGGAAACTGCTAGGTAAATTTAGGAGAACAAGTGCTGGAACCATCATTGTAATTGGGTTATGTAAAGGTGGTAGAATTGCCAGCTGGTGCAAAGACTCTTATAAATGATAAAATGATATTGCTGCCAGAATGTGTAAACAAAGGTCATACTGCCTCCGTCTCAATACAATTGTTACATTCCCTTCCGACAGGTTTGCCGATACATATTTTTTACGATTTATAACTTAAATTGTGTATAATAAAAACTTATAAAAAGTTGATTGTCTAAAACTACAAGATTGGACGAATCTAACAAAATCTCACATGACTATGTTTTTCCTTATATAACTATGATAAAAATTTGAATCAAAGTTACACAATGAATAGTGTCAAAAAATCCAACGTAACATTTATATCGAGACGGAGGAAGTAGTATATAATAGAATGTGTTCTGGAAGCACTTTGGAGGACTTTTTTTTTTTTTTAAACCGGATATTCCCATATCATATTGGACCCAATATTATTCTTTAGAGGATTTGCAAGTGCAATTAAGGGCGCATCTCCCAGAACAGTTTATTCATTTACAAGGCTCCAACCCGAGACACTGTTTAAGCGATTAGAGTCCACTACCCCATCCACTCAAGTCAACTGTTCTTAGTCACTTTGGAGAATTTTTTAGAATTTTATATAATTTTAAATTTTATATCAAAATAAATTTGTTCTTTGCACTAGTTTTTACTTTTAAAAAATTATAATTATGAAAATAAGCTATGTAAAATTTAATTATTTTAAAATTTTCAAATACTTGCAATTGCTCATAATTACTGATTGGTGAGAACACACCCATAAGAAGAGCGGGTCAAATGGACAGTGCCCATGCCAAATTATCCCTGAACAAAAACCCTGGATCATAATTCTACGCCGCTCCCTTAAGCCCTGTTGCCTCTTCTGCCTTCAGAAAGAAGTCACTTTTCTTGCTCCGTCCTCCCTCACACAAAAAGAGAATAACTAGCGAAACAATTCTAGGTCGAATCTCCTTCCCTCTGGGCGTGCACGCGTGAGCGATTGGTTGCGTTTGTGTGCATATAGATAAGAACCCCATTCATAAGTTGCTGAAAAGTGAGCTTTTTTTAGCGAGTTCCAGCTTTTCTTCTTTTGAGGTTTCAAATAAATCATGGCAACAAGGGCCGCTTTGAAATTCATGAGAGAATGCTCTTTGTATAGGACGTTCAAACCCAATAGGATGCCCAGGAATTGTTTTTCCACTGCTTCTTCAAATAGCGCTTCAGAGCCTCAGATTCCCAAAAAGGTTCCCCATTTCTCCAAAAAGGTAATCTTGGTGATATCTTCATTGTAATGTAATAGTTATAACCTCTGCTAATTTAGAAAGAGGGGCTTCTCAATTATTCCGTCCCCTGGGGGTGATTCTTTGTTCTGGTTCTCTCTTACTATGATGTACGAATGCTATTTAACAAGAAAGTGAGAAATCTTAAAGGTATAGTTGCTGAAGTAATGAAATTGCTTTTTTTTTTTTTTCCTTGTATGAACTTTTTTTATCTTCCTCTTTAATATGCTATCTTTTGTAAATTAGAGTATTTTGGAATGGAATCACGGGAGGGAAGGTACGCCAACATTGTAGTTTTTGGTTCTAAGTTTAGTACTCCCTCCGTATTAAAAAAAAAAAAAATTAACATTCCCTCTTTTGACACAATCCAATTTTAAAATGTGTAATATCTCAAATTTTATAAAATAAAAAATTATAAAACTTTAATATTATAAAACTACATTAATAAAATACGGAGGAAGTACTATATGTCTACTGTATGTCTACTATGCAAACGGTAACATTAATAAAATACGGAGGAGGAAGTACTATATGATAGAGCCTTTGTCTCCGTGATACCTAATAGTATAAGCTTATTGCCAAATGGTTTGTATTGACGTTTAATATTATGATTTCCTGAGTGTAGTTTATAGTCTTACCAAAGTATGGAATTATTGAACAGAAGCTCGAGTTTCAATTGAAAATTACTGTTTTGTAGGTTCAATCTGGGTCAAATTTCATGAGTGATTTATTTAAATCTACATTCTTATACTTTGCTTTTGAATTGCAGGGTAGATTATTTACAGGAGCTGCTATAGGTCTAATGATAGGTGGAGGTGCATATGCAAGTACCGTAGATGAAGCAACCTTCTGGTAGTTGCAATTTTTGTAGTGCATGATTTTAACCTTGTGCATACACAAGTACCGTAGATGAAGCAACCCTGGAATGGGTCCTTTTTTATTATTATCCCATGAGGAAACTCATCCAACCCCTTTTTCTTGTCACAAATCTGTATGAGGAGTTGTCATTATGAGGTTTCACTGGAATATGGAATAGATAGGGAATAACAATGATATAAGCTATTTGTTCTATAAAAATGTCTTGTAGAGTTGTAGTGGGAGATTAACATGCCTACAATAGTATTAGATTATTTAAAAATAGATATGAAAAAATATGTAAGTGTTGGAAGCATTGTTGCACGGCAAATCACTTGGATGATAAATTTTCTTAAAATAGCATAAAGGGGACGGGGTTGAAGAAGCCGTGATTCAAAATATTTGGTTATTTCTAGTTGCAACTGAAAGTTCACTCTTTGTTATACTTGAACTTTCTCAGCTGTGACTGACTCTTTGTATTTTGAACCCTGCAGTGGATGGCTTTTCTCGGCAACAAAATTAGTCAATCCATTTTTTGCCTTGCTGGATGCAGAGTTTGCACACCGTTTGGCAGTTACTGCTGCTTCTCGTGGATGGGTTCCAGTAGAAAAGAGGCCAGATCCGCAAATATTAGAAGTTGAAGTGTGGGGGAGGAGGTTCTCCAATCCAATTGGTCTTGCTGCTGGTTTTGACAAAAATGCTGAGGCTGTCGAAGGTCTATTAAGTTTAGGTTTTGGCTTTGTTGAGGTTGGATCAGTTACCCCAGTTCCCCAGGATGGTAATCCAAAGCCTCGTATATTCAGATTGCGAAATGAGGGGTGAGATTTTATGTTCTCCATTTCTTGACATTGATTTCTTCTATCCATATGGGTTATTGTTGAATCATATTGTCCAAGGCATTATTCATATGGTACCTTTTCTGAAAAGCTCTACTCCTTCCAATCAAGGCTCAAAATGATTGAATTTCCTCAATGGCAGCGCTATCATCAATAGGTGCGGCTTCAATAGCGAAGGAATTGTTGCTGTTGCAAAGAGGTTGGGTGCACAACATGGTAAAAGAAAGCTGGAAACATCAAGCACCTCATCTCCAGCTGGAGATGACATCCAAGGGGGGAAAGCTGGACCAGGAATTCTTGGGGTTAACCTTGGAAAGAATAAGACAAGTGAGGATGCTGCAGCAGATTACGTACAAGGAGTTCATACCTTATCACAATATGCTGATTACTTGGTATACAATATATATCCTCCGTCTCTGTTAAAATCCATATCTTCTTGAGTAACATGATCAAGATTGATTAAGCATTATGTATTTTCTAAGTATCTATTTATACATATTCTTAAATTGAGGATGATCCAACTGGAACATGGTTTATCATATGGCCATTTTAATGCATGCTATGTCTTATATTCCCTCTTGATTCTTTTGAATCCCTTGCTGAAAAGCCCTATGCTGATCAAATAATGCATAGGGATCATCTTGTAGGTTATCAATATTTCATCTCCAAACACTCCTGGACTGCGACAGCTTCAGGGGAGGAAACAATTAAAAGATCTTGTTAAGAAGGTCAATTGGATTGCTCAATTTTACTTCTTAATCAATTATGCAAGGTCTTATCTTACTCATCAAAATTTTCAGGTTCAAGCTGCCCGTGATGAAATGCAATGGGGTGAAGAAGGGCCCCCACCACTTCTGGTGAAAATCGCTCCAGATTTGTCCAAACAGGATCTTGAAGATATTGCAGCGGTAGGCACATACATTTCTTCTTAGACATTTATCCTTCTGTAAGCAACAGTCCCTTACCTTTGTTCTTTCTGTTGTAGGTTGCTCTTGCTCTCCGGGTTGATGGATTGGTGTGTTTTTCTGTACCAACTTTACTCTTCATTAGTATTTCACTATTTTGGCTTTTTCCATCTATAAAAGCTAGCTGTTTCAACTTTCATGGTGCATAATTGTTTTTTATAATCTTCAACAATATAAAGGATCATCTCGTAACTGTCTGGCATTTTGTTTATTCCTCAAATATGATCGGTGATGCTGAGGTCATATTGGTATTCTTTCCAACCATTAAAATTGCATGAGTAAGAATTATTTCTGTCATTTGGAAAAATCAAAAATGCCATCTTGGTTTCATGACTTGATAATTCTCGTGATTCCATAAATTGCTGCCTATAGCCATAGCTGCGAGCTCTATTCTCCTGCACAAATGAGTTTCTTCATTTCTGTAATGAAAATTTTTGTGTGCTCTTCACCTCTGTTACATGAGGAAATGCTTTGACTTCATGTGCCTTCTGAGTTTATGGTCACACTATGATTGAGGTGCCATTTTTATACTAATCATACTTTTTTATAAGCTTTTATCAATTACTGTAATTACTGTAATGTTTAAATCATTTGTTAACTAAATAAAACACGTCCATCTCAAACTTATTTTACACAATACTACTTGATTTTGAGGACCTGCATACTTAACCACCTTGTGTTTTCACGTGTAGATCATATCAAACACAACAATTCAAAGACCGGACTCTGTAAAGAAGAATCCAGTTTCAGAAGAAACCGGTGGCTTGAGTGGGAAACCACTCTTCGAACCATCCACAAATATACTCAAGGACATGTACCTTCTTACAAAGGTAATTGAGCTTGAAGAAGATGCTACTTTAGTACAACATTTTACATCTAGTTTTGCTTATACATGCATTTCACTAGCTGATTGGTGGTGGTATGATTTCCCCATTGCAGGGAAAGATTCCACTGATTGGTTGTGGAGGAATCAGCAGGTAAAACATCCTTTTCAACTCATCCTCTCCAAGTTCTGTTACATTGGAGCATTGCCTTGAAACTTAAAACCATCAAATCGTTTTCAGTGGCGAAGATGCATACAAGAAGATCCGTGCTGGAGCCACCCTCATTCAGCTGTACACAGCATTTGCATACGGAGGCCCAGCTCTTATACCCACAATGAAGGTACTTGAAAATTTTAAATAAAATGCATTGTACCATTAAAGCGCTCACTTTTCTTAGCCTTTGACTGTTTGGGTTCGATAAGATTACATTTTCACCTCGCTTTGCCTTTATTCCCCTCACAGTCCGAACTCGCAGAATGCTTACAGAGGGATGGTTTCAAGTCTATCTATGAAGCTGTTGGTGCCGATTGTAGGTAGTCTGTGCCTCCCTTTTTTGAACTTCGATACAATTTTCAAGTTATTCTTACATTGCTTTTGTCAGTTATAGCCACTTTGTACACAAGCCCTTCTGGGTGCTTTTCCTTATCCTAGCAAAAAAAGATTTGTTGAATTTGCCATTGATGAATAATATGTTGGGGACAAAAAGAAACAGATTCTTGTATCTAGCACCTGATCATTTATATCAATTTTGGGAGAATCCTGTCATGTTTGACAAATATTGAAAGGTTTGTCATTGCTTCATTAGTAATATTATAAATAAATCATAGTTTAATTATTACACCCCACAGAAACAAATGAAAAAAGCAACATAGGTTCAGTTACTGCACACAACTCATTCCCTGTAACTCCGTTATTTTGCGAATCAGCTTGCGGGGACAATCATGTCCTATGTTGTTCTTTATTCCAGTTCCTGCGGTTTCTTGGTCATGTAAGAATCATCATCCACAAGTACATTGCATCGTCAGCAGCTATCATTTCATATGCAGCATCAGGAGCTCTGGTTTTTCAATGAATAGCTTCCATTCATTGCAGAACTTTGCAACGGTTGCCCCATCCAGTACTCTGTGATCGGCACCTATATTAAGCGTCACAATGGATTCCGGGTAGACACTTCCGCTTTCATCAAATCGGGGAACCTTGTGAATCCGTCCCAATGCAATAATAGCAACTTCAGGTACATTTATAAGAGGGGAACCGTACTTGCCACCAATCGCACCAATATTGCTCAAAGTGATGGTACCACCAGATATATCAATGGAGCTCAGCTTATTAGCCTGGGCTAATTGCTGCAGTCGGTTTAGCTCTCTCATTATCTGGAAGAGATCAGGAAACTTTCAAAATATGTGCTGGGAATTGAAACCCGACAGCAACAAAAGCAATGTTCACTAATAAAAACCGACCTCTAATATGGAAAGGCGCTGAACATTCTTTATGTTTGGGACTACCAAACCGTGTGGAGTGGCCATTGCGATACCAATGTTGTGGGATCCTACAACAACAGAACAGAAACAATTCAGAAAAATGCGCGTACATATATTTATATGCCAAGGTTGTTGCAAACGTACCTTTAAGGATTACTTCTTGTAATTCCTCATTGAAGCAACTATTCATGAATGGATATTTGCTGAGCGCCATGGAGAGCGACTTTATAAGTATTGGAAGGAAAGTATACTTGATGTCTGGCTCCTTACTCTCTTTCTGGAAGGATGCTTTCAGCTTGACCAGGGCATTGCAATTGATCTCATCAACATAATGAAAATGTGGGATTTTTGCAGCCAATGTCATCGACTTAACCATGGCACGCTGGTAACCCCTGCAAAGGTAAAGCCTTGAAAGTGTTTCTAAGCAGGCTAAATTAAGAGTCAGATGGACCATTCAAGGCTTCAAGCATATCTTCCCAAAATAACACCTCATTTTCATGATAAAATGATCAAACTCTATGCCATAGTAATGTCTGAGTGCAGCAGTTCACTATTGAATCAAGGACCGAAACAAGACATATTATAGAATATACCTGAGAGGAACCGTCTTATCCTCGTATTCCCCTTGATATGTTGATGAAACCTCAGGCAATTTCTGGTTCCCTTGAATAGATTGTTCAGCAGGAGCAGCATTCACTGGTGCTGCAGTTTCCTGCCAAACGCCGCCACGTGCAGCATAATTAAGGACATCTTGTTTTACCACTCTCCCCCCATGGCCAGTCCCCTCCACAACTTCAATATTAACACCCAATTGTTTTGCCAAATTACGAACTGCAGGTGTGGATAACACTCCACCAATCTTTGCTTCTTTTAAACATGAATCCGTAACATCTGGGTCACTTGTGGTCGACTCTGGTGCCTTAGTAACCTCTGGAACCTTAAAACCTTCATCTTCATCAACCATCATCTGCAAAAGTGTTTCTCCAACCTAGAAAATTCATAGGAAGGTTATGAATGAATTATGAGCCATTTCAGATTGACTTACAAGACAATCAAAAGGAAGGCAGGTAAAGCATGCTATCAATCGCTAGATGCATGTAATAATAAAGAGCAACCCCTGAAAAACACAAAGAATACACTCTTTTTATAACCAGCAACGAAGAAAAGGTGTTAAATTTAGCTGTGTTAGCTTCTTACTCAACTACCACTTGTTTTCAGCAAGTAAAACATCTTAAGTATAAGAGAAGTAGGAACGGGTGAATTACAGAAAACTTAGATTTTGGAAAGTGATATTTATACCTTTACTAAATCCCCTGGAACGTGTAGCGTTTTAGAAACTTTTCCTCTGTAGCGACTGGTGATCTCTATAGTTGCTTTGTCACTTTGAACCTCACAAAGTGGTTGGAATTCCTCAACTTGATCACCCTGTTAAAACATTCACAAATAACAAATTTTCACTTTAGCTGATGACTTGAACAAAAAATGCAATGTGAACGTTTAAAGATGATCTACAATTTGAGTAAAAGGCAATTTGTAAACAGGTGAATAAGAAACCTATCTTGAAACCAAGATGAGAAAGACGGCTTTCATACTAATGACTACTGAGATTCATTGGCTAAACTGCAGGAATAGCTTATGGCTGCACAGGTGAGCTTGAACTACTTTTTCACAAAATAAATAAATAAGTCATTGAACTCGTAAAAAAGGCACAAATCACCACAAACATAAACAGGAACTTCAACACTTGAGGGAGAAAATGATTGCCCGGACTGAAAATCCACCTCCAAGATGGATGACACCGATCAACAGAACCAACAGAATTGAAGTTTAAACCTGAAGCATAGAATAAGTGAAAATGCTGCCACTGACCTCTTGCACAAACCATTTAAGAAGCTCACACTCGGCAATGCCCTCTCCTGTTTGAGCCAATGGGACATCAATCACCCCACCCATCTGAAGATCAGCCACGGTTTGCGTTGAAAAGCAGCATCCTTTAACCCCAAATGGACTGCTCAACTATAAACCAAAACCGAGAAACACATTAGCAATAACAAGATTACTTATAACACCACAATTTCATCAACCTAGCAATATAACTTCAACAAAATTTCGACCTCCAGCCAGCACCGGGAACACGTATAATAATGACCGTCTCCATCCAAAGAGGGATTTGAATTTGCGTGATTTGTGGCAGATTTTAAGCACGAAGAAAGGGTAGAAAAATAATTCGTTTCATCCCAAAGCCTCATCACAAGAAAACGAAAGCATGAAAAACAACCACACGCAATATCAAATAGACGCCGAGGCCACACAAAACTCTAATTAACTGCGCACACAGGAGACGCAACAATCTAAATTCCGTAACAAAAATGCATAAACTTCCGTATCATCCAATGTAGCTAAGAAAGCCCAAATACCCTTGCATCTAATCCGCAGAATTCAATAACTTCCGTGAAGGAAAACAGACAGCGAGATGAATTAAATAGAACCTACAGAGAGACTCACGGAAATTCGTCCATAATGACCCCTCGGAAAAAACAACGGTCGGGGGTTAGAAAAATTGGTACCCTGATCTGGAAATAGAGAACCCAATCTAAAATTGGGTGTTTCAACAGGAATCGACGCCGGATTGGTGGCGGAGGTTGTTGCACAGCGCCACCAGGCGGTGAAGCCGGAGAAATTCCTCCGGCAGATTCTAGTACAAATCATTGATTACCGACAGTTGAGAATAAGAGGAACCCTTCCGTGGCTTTGTTGATTGATTGTAGTAGTCTGTAATCAGTAATATGGAGTAGTAATCTGTAAGAAAGAATTTGAGTTGGAATTGGCAGCTGACAATGGAGAGTCGATAGAGTTAACAGCAAAGATACGTAGTGTGGTGTACTTGAATATAGTACTTCCTCGGTTCTTTTTATTTGACATCGTTAGGAGGAGGTTTATTGAGTAACTTTGTTTGGATTTTTAAATACAGTTATATAAGATTAAAAATAGTCTAGTGAAATCTGGTTAGATTTTTTGGATTTAGAATATCAAAATTTTATAATTTTTATTTATACGCAATTTGAGTTATTGAAAATTAAAAATATGTATTGGATTGCGTAAAATGTGGGTCCGTGCCAATTAAAAAGTAACAAGAAATAATATTTACATATTTTTCCTTCAAGTAGTAGTAGTATTTGTTGGTAAAAAAAAAAAACAAAGAACTTAGTACTCCACAAATTTGCTTTTCCTGTAGCTTAATAAGTACTCCCTCCGTTCCAAAATAGTAGTCTTTTTAGAGATGAAAAAGTGTTCCACAATAGTTGTCATTTTGGGTATTTCTATGAAAATTTTCCAATATTACCCCTTTATTGCCCCAATGAGGTTCATTCTCTCTCCACCCCAAGTACATTTCTTGGGAAATGAGAGGGGTAGAAATGGAAGATTGTGTGGTAATAATTGTTTTTCTTGGTTTGTGTAATATTTGCTAGAAAGACAACTAAATAAGAACGAGGAGTAGCCCACAGCGACCCTTGATTGTGGTTAAAAAGGGGCGATTAGGCGATTAGCATTTACCCACATAGAAAGATCATTGTTTAATTTGTATGTATGGGTTACAGAATTTGAGTTAATGAATTGATTGCAGCTGTTGGGTGGTTGTTTGAGTTAATGAATTTGTATGTATGTATGTTTATTCAATCCGGAGACTGTGAATTTTTTTTTTTTAACTTTTAAAGTTGGGTGTATTCAATTTAGATTTTATAATTATTTTAAAAATTTTGAGGTATTCAAAACAGAATTAAAAAAGTCTTTAAAAATCTAGGTGTATTCAATACATATTTTTAAAAAATTTTAAAAATTTTGAGGTATTCAACGGGGCCGGTTTCGGTGCAGGCCGGCTGTAGGTGCTGGCACATTCAAAAGTGAGGGGTATGTGTATATGAAGTGATGTGTGAATATAAAAAAGTGATGGATGGGGGTTATGAACCAAAAACTAATAAAAAAAAAAAACATACCGTTTATACATCACTTTATAAGGCTTACACATCACTTTACAAATGGCTACACATCATTTTTAGTGATGTATGCACCTGCTGATAATTGTTATGCCATTACAGAAACCGGATTGGTATTCAACAGTCCATGCATTTTAAATTTTTATAGATTTTAATGGATTCTTTTAGAAAAATATAACTAAACAAAATCTTTCTAAACAATCTAAGATTTCTAAAAGTTAAACTCTACATGGAGTCTATGAATTCTATAAATCCACAACTTTTTAAAATCCATAAAACTCTGAATTGAATACACCCGCTTTAGTCTTAGCTCTCACTTTGGGGCTTTGTCAATATTTGAAATTTGAATTGATGAATCATACTATGATTCATGGCATGGGTCTCTTGCGGGTGTCATCATTTATTGCACCACCCTTCCCTTTGGAGTTATAATGGCCCAATATTGTAGCTCATGGGTATTAAACGGAAAAGCCCACAACTAATTGCGGATTTTCTTTTTCTTTTTTCTTTTTTTCCTTTTTGCGGTGAATTTGGAGAGTTTTTTACTTTTTTTCGGCTTAATTTCTAACCCCCACCCCCCCTTCCTGCAAAATAATATACTTCCTCCCTTTTTTAATAATTGGAACATTAAAGTATATATCAAGTAATCCAATACATATGTTTAACATTTAATATCTCAAATTGTGTAAAATAAAAAATTATAAAAATTTAATATTCTAAAACTGCGCGATTAGACGAATCTAACAAAATCTCACTCGATTATATTTTATCTTATATAACTTAATTAAAAAATTGAATCAAAATTATTCAATTAATAGTAAGTACTATTCATTTGTTTTAATTTTAGAGAACCAGAGAATAAATTTTCTATATAACTGAGTATATATATACATATATTTCAATTTTATATAACTGAGTATATATATACATATATTTCCAACAAAAATCGTAATCATTAAAATAAATTTTCTTTTCTGAAGAATAAAATCTTTCCAAATTTGATATGATTCTGGGCATTTTTTTTACTTTCTTTATTCTGCCCAAATCCTGCCAAATGTTTAAAAATCGTTATTGGGCATCTTGATTTTTGTTTTGACAATATTGTACTTACAATTATTATTACTACCTCAATTACTTTTTAATTGTCACGAACCCACATTTCACGCAATTCAAATACATATTTTCAATCTTCAATAACTCAAATTGCGTACAAGTAAAAATTATGAAACTTTGATATTCTAAATCTATGCGATTAGACGAATCTAATAAGATCTCACTTGACTATTTTTTGTCCTATATAACTATATTAAAAAGTCGAATCAGAGTTACTCAATGAACAGTAACAAAACTTTTACCGTGTAGGAGGAAGTATTATTTTACAATCAATGTGTAATGTGAAGGTTTATACTTGCTTTCTAGTTTGTTTTTTTTAAAAATTTTATTTCCTAGTTTGTATTTGTTGTCGAATTTTAAAAAATAATTAATTCAAATTTAAAAAATAATTAAAAATATGTTTCCCATAAGAGAAAAGAAAATATGGCATGTGAATATTTCGAAAGGGGAAGGTTGTAATAGTCCTTCCAAAATAAGTACTCCAGTGACCAAACAACTCACAGCCAGCCAATACATGTCATAATGAAATGCAAGTATTGTCAATATAGCTTTCAAAAACCTAAATAATTAAAATTGCGGGGTCTTCTCAACATATGGCCCACGAGCAGATTTGAACTCGAAAATGGGTCCGTGCATTAATATTGAATGAATCTGGGCCGACATTATGGCCCATATTACTGTATAAACAGTTAAAGTGTAAATTACCAATTTGCCTAGATTGTTTTTTCACGGGATAAACAAAAACAAATTTATATTGGATGTTTAATGATATTACGATTTGCGGTTGCTGAACTTATTTTAATTTGTATTTCTTATCAAAGTTCAAAGTACTTGGATGAGGGTTTAGTCCAAGTGATTAAGTCTCTTAATTTTCAACAGAAGGTTGGAGGTTCAATTCACACCGGTCCACTATCCCTCCCCTTTATACCCTTTGTAATTGTGTGGCATGGGCTCCCACACCCCTTTCACAGGCATTCAATGACTCATAAAAAAAAAAGTTCAAAGTACTTAGCTAAAATAATGATGTACATTAAAATATTTGTTGCATTTTGTAACCAAAAAATATTTGTTGCATTTATTCCTCCCATTATCCCTTTGTTTCTGGCATATTTTTTCGTTTCTTAATTTTAAAAAAAGAAAATGATTTTCAACGTTTCTATACAATTTCTACAAATTTACACAAACAAACGAGTAATTACACATCCCGTGCGATCTGTTTTCGTTCCCTATTTCAATAAAGTGAGATAGGAAAAAGAAATATTATAATTACGTATAAAAAAAACCCACATTAAATTGTCAGCCACTTTGAAAACAAGATAGAAAGAACGTTGTCCCATTATTAATGTGCAATATTCTTTCTAATCTCAAATATTCTCAAGGTTTGCAACATTTTGCTATGTGATAAAATAACCCATCACATACAATTAATTAACAATTCAATACAATTTATTAAAACTGATAATCATAAATAAGATTTTCTTTTTTTTTTAAAAAAAAAAAAAAGATGAAGAAGATAATGGCAGAAGAAGAAGATAATGGGCCAGCCAGTATTGTGTTGTGCTACTCTACTAATTAAATTAGTTATATTATTACTAATAATTGACATTTATAATTTTGTCCTATATACTTGCTAAAAGAAATGCTACTCTACTTAACCTCATCATGGATTAATTAACCAATGCATGTATGTAAAAAGTTCAATATTAGATTTTTATCTCCAAGAATGTTGGAAAAAGTTCATTTCTATATAATGTACTCCCTCCGTTCCTTTTTAGTTGTCTTTTTAGAGAGTAAAAAGTGTTCCAAAATAGTTGTCATTTTGAGGTAGTTATAGGTAGTTATGGTATGTTTTTACTATAGTGCCCTTCACTTTACATAAATGCTATTTGTTGATATTTATTAAGAGTGAGTGTAGTTGAAGGGTAAAAATGTAAATTTACGAGCTAATTAATGCAAATCTTGGTTATTGAAATTGAGCTGAAAGAGACAACTATTAATGAACGGAGGGAGTAATCCACATGCAATCATAACATCTTACCACCCCTTTCTTCATTGGAATGAGTAATAAACTAATAATGTAGTGTTTGTGAACTACTCCAAATTTGCTAGCCACCAAAAAAAAAAAAAAAAAAAAAAAAAAAAAGAAAACCAAATAAATAGGTCATACACGTTGTAATAAGTAACTAATAACGCCCACTCCTCTTGGAGCTGTTTGGGGGCTTACAATTTACAAATAAGCATGATTAACTAAAAATATGAATATATTTGCAAGGATTTTTTCTAAACTAAGAAACTTAGTATTTTGAACCAAAAAAAGGAAAAAAAAAAAAAAAGAGTTGAGAAACATTTCCCACAATGGAATTAATGTTGGAGTTTATACCCCACCTTAAATAACTTTATGTCAAATAATTAAAATAAAAATAGTACTAGTATAAGAAAAATAATTGGGCATTAATTGGAAGGGAGTGTGTGTTAGTGCTTATTAGGCCTTCTCCAACGGTAATACCTCAATTTCAGGTATTTAGGAGCCACATCAGCGCCACCTCATTTTCAATATCTACAAATAAAATTCTTCCCCAAACAATAATACCAATAACAATACCAAAATCAATATATACATAGTTATATACAATTCAAAAAGCAGAAAAAGAAAAAAATGTTACCGAAAAAGTTGCTGTGCAGCATTGCTTTTTTTAAAAAAATATATTTTTCTCTCTTAAAACCTGTGCCATCAGGGGTAGCAATTTTGCTACCCCTCTTTCCTCAACTTACATTTCCCATTGGTAAACTACTTCAATATCAGGTATTTGGGCATTGACATGTCATCAAATACCCACCGTTGGAGTGGGCCTTAGTGATTTCCGGCGCCGGTCATTTTAATTTCATTGTACGGCAATACTTACTATAAGTAAAAAAGCACAGGGGTTAGGATAGGCCCTATACGAGTATTAATTAATACTACTACTGCATTTAGTACATTGTACGTACCACTCACCTTAATTAATTGCCCTATGCTAACCCTAACATATGCTTTTTCTGTCTTTTTTATTCACTACTCACTCCTCTTTCTACAAATGGATGCATCTACGTCTCTATGTATATATATCTTTCATTATTTTATTTTTTCTAAAAAAATCTATCTTTTTATTTCAATTTTATCAATGTTTGAAGAAGAAACCTGACAAATGAAAAATAATAATTGATGCGTGCTATTAAAAGCATGCCCTTATCATTTATCAATGTTAGTTTTATATGTTTATTTTAAATGTTAGATACATATGGCCAAGCATATTATAAAGCTAGATAAATAGGAAATAAAGATTTGCAATATAGTGTATTTTTGCAAAAAAGTAAAGGGCCCTCACTTACTATTTTCCCATTGGGTCTTGTCATTCTTTTTAGTTCTAACTTTGGTTTCTTTCCTTCATTGGAGTATACTACTATGTGATATGATGGTTTTTTTGACCTTTAGGTAGAGCTGTAAACGAGCCGAACCGAACCGAGCTTCAAGTGTTTGAGCTCTGTTCGTTAAGCTTAACGAACGAACACGAACCGAGCCAAAAATCTTAACGAGCCAATTTTCATGTTTGAGCTCTGTTCGTTTAACCTTACGAACGAGCTAATAACGAACGAACACGAGCCTAGTCGAGCTCAGTTAACGAACCATTTATTTTGTTAATAAATTTATTTGTTTTAGAATTAAATTAGGTGTGAAAATGTAATGTGTATTATAATATAATTTATGAGAGAAATGTGAAATTAATAAAAATGAAAAATAAAAAGAACAACTAGCTAAAATATTTATTTTTTATAATATATATTTCATTAAAAAAGAATTCCGAAATGTTCGCGAACTTAAAGAACGAACACACAAACCAAATTACGTGTTTGAGCTCGGTTCGTTTAACTTACCGAACGAGCTGTTAACGAACGAACACGTGTCGAACCGAGCTCAGCTCACGAACTGTTTGTTCTATTTACAGCTCTACCTTTAGGTGACATTTAGCAAGCGGGCTGAATTTTTGGGGTTTTCTGTTGGGGGAACAAACAATTTCCTCCTTGGTTTTTACCTCTCTGTTAAACCTACAAAATTACCGTCCTATTTTAATCCCCCAAATCAAAATCTCACTGACAGTCCCACAAAAGGAGTGAAGGGGGCATTGCCATTATGACTAATGAATGTTCTTTCTATGCAACACAGCCAATCAAATCTGCCTGACCCAATCCAACGGCCCGGATTCAACCACTGTCAAAACATCAAAACCCGCCTGTCCCAATCCACGGTCCCCATTTACCTACTGTCAAAAAATATAACCAGTGTGGATTCAGCGCTATCGCCAAACCCTAATTTCAGGAAACTGCAGTAATAATGTAAAAGAAAAAAAGAAATTATTACAGAACCTGTCAGTACGTGGCACAAAACGACAAACCATGAATAAAAATTGCCAGCAAATTGATTGCAAATGTAAAATGGTACGTGGCAGTTAACAAGCAGTCCAAGTCCAGTAATGAATCCTCACCAGCTCCTGGGATCTCAACCCCAAAACGAATCCACGACATTTCAATCGCATTCATCAGCAGCGCAGGAGTCCGAGTCCAGGGATCTCTCAAGAAAGCCACACTCCTCAAGACCCTCTATTTATTTGCTGCCATAATTTCATCCACCAAAGTTGTCGTCCCTCCGCCACCATCCGCCGCCGCCGTGGGGGAACATGAGATGGTGGGATTGAGTGTAATCCTGGAAAGTTCCAAAGATCTGAGTAATGAAAAGATGATCAGGAGCCGGCCACAAGTTGTCAACAAAGGAACCATGATAAAACCCTTTGCCCATCATGATTCCTCCTCCTCGTCATCATCTTTCAATGGTGTTTCAACAAAGACTCCAACTTGTGGGTTTCTTGAACGCTGCTATTTATGCAGGCAGAAGCTGCTGTCTGGAAAAGACATCTACATGTACAAGTAAGAAAAAAATACAGTATATCCTTTTTTTTTTATCACGGTAAGTCTTTTCATATAATTAAATTTAGGATGCAATTTTGATGAGGGGTTGTTGAAATGTTAATTTTGGGAGTGCAGAGGGGATAAGGCGTTTTGCAGTGAGGAGTGCAGGTCCAGGCAGATTTTCATGGATGAAGAAGACCAGGCTGCTAAGAGTTGTTGTACCCGAGAGTACAACTGTTCACTGGCTGCAACATCGTCGTCGGCATCTTCTTCTGGTGCTGCTTCAACTTCTGCTCGAAGAGGGAAAGGCACCAGAGATCTAGGCAATGCCTTTGTGTTCTAAGAGAATTTGGGGTTTAGGGTTTTGTGTTTGGTTAAATTAAGACAGCCCCAGAGTGGGTTGGAGGTTTTGAGTTCACCATACCAAACAATTGGTTTTACTTATTTACCTTTCGCCAATATCTGAAAGAAAAAGTAAAAAAAGGAAAAAAGAAGTCCCTTTTTGTTTGGTGAAATGGGATACTATATGCTTTTTTACTAAAGTATTATGTACTGTATAGTTTAGATCATAGATCGAGTACTCACTCACTTAAAATCAAAGCAGTTAATGGCTCGAGAGATTTGCCATCGGATTCTAATTTAATTCAATTTTCGTATGCTTTTATTCAGTTTTCGTTTTGTTTCCTTTTTTACCGATAATAGTTTTTTTTTTTTTTAAGAAAATAGTATTGCTACATTATATCTGCTCTTTTTCTACATATTAAATAAAAACCTGATTTTCTCAATTCGAGTAGATTTATCTTTTGCAAACAGAGAGAGTTTTAATAACTTAAGCTGATCTATTGCATTAATACCTATATAGATTGTTGAGTGTTTTTTTTTTTTTTTTAATCAATATTGATATGGAAATTTTTTAAATACACACCTCCCTTGGTTAGATAAAAAACACACAATTTTTTTTAACTACTACTCCCTCTGTCCCATTCCAAATGTCCTACTTACTATTTTTGGATGTCCCATTACAAATGTCTTCTTTCTATAAATAGAAATAATTTTCCCCTCCAACCACTATGTGGACCCCACCATATACTCACAAACCAACTCTACCTTAATTCCCGTGCCCAACAGTAACAAGACACTTGGGTTGAGACGGAGGGAGTAATAATTTAACAAAATACTATCACACTAGCATACTGCATACATATATAGAAGTGGCGGAGTACAGACACACATGCAATATTGTTGTAGTAGAGAGAGAATGTGTGCTTTGGGGGAATGTAGCCGTACATTTCTTGGGAGGATAAGGGGTTATTGGCCACATTTGGATTTAGGACACGTACAGACAAATTACTCAGACACCCCCTCACATACACACACCAATGTTGTTGTCTAAACGGAGCTTGTGTTTCTTTGGGGTGTGTTTTGGCTTTTTATTTGGCCTACAAGCTTTTGTGTCGATCAATTTTTGGATATAGTAATGTTTTACTACTACTTTCTAGAACTCAGCAGATATAAATCTAGCAGAGTATTTAATCGGTCTTTTTAACCATTCAGTTTTCGTTGCACAACAAAACCCCCCCCCGCTGGTAATTAAATTGCCCATCCAAACAAATAAGTACTCCCTCCGTTTCTAAATAAAGGTTACATTTTGACTTTTTTTACTGTTCATTGTAGCACTTTGACTTCTATTCTTCTTATAGTTATACAAGAAAAAATATAGTCAAGTGAGATCTTGTTGGATTCGTCTCATCTTCTAGTTTTTAAATATCAAATTATTAGAATTTATACTTGTACCGAATTTGAGTTATTAATAATTTAAAATGTGCATTGGCAAACGTGCAGAGGAGAAATGTAACATTTAAAAAGAAACGGAGGTAGTATACAACAGCGTACAACAATTCTCCAAGGTTTCCTTTTTTTTTTTACAAAGAAAGGCTGTAATGTAAACTGTTGTTGTCTTGAGAGCGAGCACAAACTGAACTCAGCCAGATTTGAACAGAAGAATTGCTTTTGAATCCAGATAGAAGTAGACAAAGTGGTTTGTCTCGTGAGTCACGTAAGAACCTATATAAACAAGACAAATAGAGAAATTAGAGCACCGCGAAAAAAAAAAGAAAGGGCAGGAACTTGCCACAACCTACAACTTCTCCTCATCCCTTGATCTTTTTTTTATGAATTTTACAAAGCCAGTGTAGAATGCAGATAGTTAGACAGCCAAAGAAAGCAAAGATATGGTTTGCAGCTTCTAGATACGACTACCGAGTTTTGGTACAGCTTTTCGATGTTAAACAGACTACGTCTGAGCATTAAGCTCCAGTGCTTGATTAGTTTACGTTTGGAAAACACAAATCCTAGTTTAACATTCTGCATATAAGCAATAGCTCTAAACTTCCCCTCTGTATCTTAAGTAAATAGTTTTCTTTCTGTAGACATCTTTGGATTGTTTTCTTTTCGGGTTTCACTTGGCCTAGAGAGAAAACAGATGAACCAGGAAGCTGACAGTTTTCGTTCGTGCAGAAGCTTGTTAAGCCATTTAACATCTTCTAACACCTTGTTTCACATAATGGAACATATGGTCTTGTTCTCAGTAATTGTTTTAGCCACATTCGTTCTGCTTACAGTGTTTCCATTTGTTAAGCGCTTACATAGTTCACGCCTTCATGGTGATCGGAGCTCCTACAATTTCTATATCATTTACAGTAAAACATATTCTTTGATCAATAGCTTCCTATCTCTCCTCGGAATAAAGTAAGCGTTTTTCAGAAAGAAAATTCCAATAGCTATGTGTTCACTTCATCCATATATTGGCTTCTAAGTACATAGTTCTAACCAGTTATTCTATATCACCTGACTTTTCTTACCACTGGGAAAGCAAACACAACATATTCTCGAATCAAGAAACCCGGGTACAGTGTCAGGTCATCAAACATGAACACATAGTACAAGAATTGACACAGTTGAGCAAAAGGCAAGAGTATAAGATTAAAGGCATAACTGGTGCAAATGCTCAAGACATCAACTTGTGTATAACAAGATGAAAAGTAAAGGCAAAGCAAAAAGGATACCCAGATAAACATTATTGTTCCATTCTTCCAAGGTGGAAACATCTCAAGTCTCAACCAAGTTATCAAGTTAATGAGTTGACAATTTATGTTAATCCGGATTCACAAATCCCAACTAAATGCATTTATATCATTCTTACCAAAACACTGATTGCATTATTGCCATTGCCCAAACAAATCATCGATCAACTACCAGCACACCCCTAGAACTACTATGAAGAGACATCCATCTCCATTCTTATCTTTTCATTAACATAGCTCCCAGTATTAGAATATTAGAGTTTCTAAAAGTTGCCCAAAACACAACCGTTGCAGCTGAAGCAGGCATTTGTTATATTGGCCAATTTGCAGATCCAAACTCATACCACACATACTCACACCCAAACAACAATGCCCTTACCAAGATCAGATCTTGAAATTTCATTTAAATTTTTCTGAGGAAAACATGAAATCCCACCTCCGAACATCAAATTTGAAATGCAGAACTCAACTAAAAGCACAGATCCTCAACAAAGCAAACTAAAAGAAAGCAATGGATCACAATAACTAGACAGTACAAACAGGGGATAACGCTTCTCTATGAAAAAGAAAAATAAAAGAAAGCGATGGATCACAATAACTACAACACAGGGATAATGCTTCCCTATGGATTCCCTACTCAAATGTGATCATTTGACAAACAAACAACTTTAGCAAACAAATGCAAAGAGCACTAGCAAGGCAAGAAGCAGTATATAAAGGAACATTATATGGCCAAAATTTGAAGTGAAATTTACCAAAATTCTTGCCCACAATGCAGTGCCAAGTGGGACCATATTTCTTGTCAAACATCTTCTTTATGTTCTCCGCCACATCCTTCTCTACACCGTGCTTCTCAAAAGCCTATAAAAATAATACAAGAAATCACATGTGTATGGAAAAATAAAGAATCTTTCGGATCAAAAACCGTCAAATCCACTAAAAGATAACAATCAAAGGCTTCATTTTTTTTTTCTGTTTTCTTGAGCAAAAAGGGTTAGGAAAATTACAGCGATGGCAATGTCCACGGCTTCCTTCTGCATATCCTCCTTCATATCTGCACTCTTAATGATGACTTTCTTGCCGGGATTCGATCCGGAGGAAGATTTACGGTCGGCGGCCGACGGCGACACCACCGCTCCCCCGCTACTCCTTTTTGACTCTTCACTCATTTTGTAGCCTAGAGTAAAAATCAAATCTGTTTTGCTCCAAGATAATCCTTAAGTGAGGAAGAACTGGGCAGAGCCGGAGAGGAAGAAGTGAGGTTTGATTTGGAGAATTGGGATTCCTTCACGAAATATTCTTCTAGGAGGAATTTTGGTTTTGATTTCGATTTACCCAAAAATGGCCAAAAAAGCAGGGTACTTTAGAATTTTAAATAGTTTCTGTTTTCTTTTCACTGGCCAATGGCTACAGAAATGTTTTGACGTTTTGACTCTCGGCTGTGGGGTGTCGTCTTCTGGGATGGTCAAAGTTCCTACCAGCTTGTTCCAATTGTTGCAACTTGCAACGACTACTGCAATTGTAAGAAAAGAATTTACCATTGCGATTGTTCTAAGGTACAAGGTTGCTTTTGTCTCTCCAAGTGGTGGATCGGATATTAGTGTTTAATTCTTTTGGAATTTGTGTGGTGATTTATGCGGCAAAGCCATGCAACCTGTTGTGTATAAACTATAACTATCCCTCTAAATAAATAAAGTACCTCCTGTGGGACAAGTTGGGAGTTGAATTTTAACTGTTGGCATTCATGTGAGCAAATATATGACGGAAAAGTGGAATTACAAATTACTGTCTCAGACAAAATGGCTTGGTTGAGACTTGAGACATAACTTTCGTGAGTTCTTGATGCAAGCTCAATGGATCTCGGATTTGGTCTAATGGTGAACCTTTCATTTTTTTCGATTGGAATTCAATTTTCACCCAACTCACTATTCACCACTTTTTTCTTTATATTATGTGTGACTTGCGTTTCATTCTTTATCTTAAAAAAAAAACTAGTAATAATTTGAGTTTGAAATTCTTTTTCATGCTAGAAGTGGTAATTTTAATTGAATGGGATTTATATCCATCCTTTGATGTCCGTCATGGGTTCATAGTTTCAATCTACAAATTAAATAAAACATAAACAAGGGTACAATTTTGGGCGGCAAGTACTTTTCATCATTACATTATAACACAAGAGCTTCGTACAAATTATCAAATGCAGGCCTGCATATGACAGTTAAAGCATGGACAACACACTGTTGAAGACACTAGGATACATAAACCAACCATCACTTAAGAAAGAACAAGACAAATTAATTAAAACCTAGTGGAATGTGAGAAAGCTTTCACTTATTGATGTTCTGATACATATATCGATGTATATATGGGTTGAGGAATGAGGATAGGCAATGACTGAGGAAGCTTAATTGGCGTTTGCATTAAACTGAAAGTTCGAAGGAATGAGGTTGGTAATGGTGAGGACTCCATTCAAAATGTTACCCAACTGCAAGTTCGACACCAGCCCCCCAAAGGATGGCAGGCTGGCGTTGCAAGAAGATAGTGGCGTGGTCACGACAAGTTTGCAGCCATTGAGGAGTGTAGAGATGAGAAAGTTCAAGGGATCCAAAAGTATCGAGAACAATCCTGATGCATTTGTTGTGGTACTCGACACCACCGTATTCCCCGCACACTGCAACTGCACCACAGCATCTGCAGAAACAATTTTCACTCAGAAAAATATGAAAAGAGTGGAATGAAGGTTTTAATTTTTCTGTATTGTAAACTTGGGAACTTACTAGCGAAAACAGCGGTTGATGTGCCATTGACACCAATGTTCCCATTAGGCGTGCAGTACACGATGCCTTGGATACGAAGTAAGCCCAGAAGAGGGCCAAGAATTCCCCCGAGCAGCTGTGATTCAGCCACCGGGAATGCAATGGTGGCAACCAAGAGGCTGAACAGAAGAACCGATTTGAAGGCCATCTGTATATCTCAGTTATACAATAATGAATTTTTGCTTATGCTGATTTGGTTTGTATGAGCATCTGCAATAACAGCACAGCACCTATTTATAGAGAAAGACATTGTAAAGGTCTGGTCTATTCTCACGCGTGCTTAGTTACCGGTCTCAGCAGTAATTCTGATGTCAATACATGAAAGTTGTAAGTTCAGCTTTGTCTTTTGTTTCCTCCTCCCAATATACAGGAATATTGGGTTGTACTTGAAGATGAGCTTCAGCATGCATAGAAGCCAGTTTCTGTGGGCTTTGCTCTATAAGCTAAAACTAGTGCTGGTCCATCCTTTGGGTTATGCCTCTTTGAAAATTGAGCCACATTTGAAATTAAGCTACTTTTTGCTGCTTATATGTGCACATTAGCTGTAAGATGATTGCAACTTGACCTTAACTCGAGGGTTTCGCATGTTAATAGCCACAATTTGCAATTTCTGATTGAGATTTCAGGGTTGAATTTTGATTTTTGAGATTGTAGTAACTTATACAGTACATGTTTTAAGTTTAATTTGAACCTTGCGTTTTGACAGCAAGAAAATGTATTCTTGACTCATTGAGCTTGATTTAGGACATGCCCTCATTTTATTTTTTCAGACAGACTTTCCTTCAAGCATTCTGACGTAAAAAGGAACGCAACCTTTTTCAAAGAGAATACTTAACAGCCAACATCACAAAAATGCAGTGGTAAATATATATACGGACCCATTTGAAACAAGAATAGGAGAAACTCCAAAATAGAATAAGATAAGAAACAAAATCATCACATACAAAATCAGTATCAATATCCCAAACTCAAAATAGTCTTTTTTCCGCCATTGGACGAAAATTGTTCCCAGCAGTTCCCGGTCCTCCCACATTTCAGTCCCTTATCTGATTATTGGGTTTTCAAAACGCAAATAATCTGATTATTTGAAAAGATCACGTTTTCTGTCTTGCTGTTGTGTAGATGCAGTCATTTCAATTAAGGGTGTTTGGATTAGCGATATAAAATAGATTATCTAATTATTGCATTTTCAAAACGCCAATAATCAGATTTGCAGCACATTTTTTTAGCGGTTAAACTAATTATCTGCGTTTTGAAAACGTAATAAGCAGATAATTCATTTTCTTTCAAAAACCCTCTATAAATGGGGCAGGGTGGGACTTCAAGCGTGATGCCAGCTTGGATCTGACCCATCCTATCAGACGCCAATATAAAATTTAATAATGTTAGAAAAATAAAATGATTATTTTAAATTTGAAAAATTCAATTAAAATTTTAATTTTGTAATATATATTTTCTCATATTTGTTTGAAATTATAAAAGTTGAGTGGAAACATTTTAGAAATAAAATCTTTTCAAAACCCAACTTTCATTTCTTACCCCGTACTTATATGTTGTATAGAAGTATATTATTTCCATGAACTACACTATAGTATATTACAAATTACCCCGTATTTATACCTTATACACTATAGTATAGTATTACAAATTACAAATTTATTTCTTACAAATAATTTTAACGAAAAGTTTCAGATCAAATATGAAGAAGAAATATATCGCAGGATGACAAGACACTAGACAACAAATACACACCTTCATAATCAGGCAATGTGCTACATTTTAAAATTTCAACATGACAGATCTTCTTCATCCAAGGTTTAAAAACGACATGTTTAAGGTTGTCCCGGTATACACATGACACTGAAAAAACTATCCAACAGAGCCAATCAACAAAATGAATCTTCGATAAACAGTTCAAGCCAAAACAACATTTAGTATAGTTATTCTCTCTGGTAAGTCCTCCAGCAACTCCATCGATGCTTCTTTTATTTCGGTGTTCCAACTTGTTTGTTGCCTCTACTCGACGGATGTCCGCATGTTGTTCGCCTTTTCGTCGCCAAATATACGTTGTCTGAAATCGCTGACCATGTTCGGAAGCCCTTCCCTTAAAGGGACCTTTGGCTGCCAGCCCAGCAGCCTTTTGGCCCTTGAAATGTCCGGCTTCCTCTTGTGAGGATCATCCTCCGTGTTCGGCCTGAACTCAATCCTGGCATTCGGATCTATGACATCTTGCACCACCTGTGTAATAATAAAACAGACATTCAGATCAGTCTTCTTGTCTGAATTACCAGGCGGGCCTTAAAGTCTTGGAACAACTGACCTTTGCCAGTTCAAGCATGGTGAATTCTCCAGGGTTCCCGAGATTAAAAGGCCCCACGTGATCACTTTCCATTAATCGAATCAACCCATCGACCTATTTGGTAACATCATCAAGGATGTAATAGAACTTCAATCCGAAGGAAACGTACACATTTGATCAGGTGTATGTTTGTTTTTTTTTTTTTTTTACCAGATCAGAAACATATTGAAAGCTTCTGGTTTGCTTCCCATCACCATACACTGTCATAGGCTCCTTCCTTAATGCCTGAGCAACAAAATTGCTGACAACGCGACCGTCATCAATGCACATACGCGGTCCATACGTGTTGAAAATCCTCGCAATCCTCACCTGAAAAAGACAATGCAGCTACACATGTACTAAGCACCTCATCACATATACTTCTAGGTTGATGTCCATTTCTAGACATGAATAAAAGAAACACAGTCGTCCTCCAGTTTCGTGTACCTACCTCAAGGTTGAGTCCTCTGTGGTAATCCATAGTAAGTGTTTCAGCCGTACGCTTTCCCTCATCATAACAGCTTCGGACACCTGTTCATAATCCAAGACCACTTCAGACATATCCTACAATTTTCCAACAATGTCTCAAAATCTATCAAGTACTACTAGTATTAAATCTTTCTTTATTTCTTTTTCTTTCTTTTCACCTATAGGATTCACATTCCCCCAGTAAGACTCGGACTGTGGGTGCTGCAACGGATCGCCATACACTTCACTTGTGCTCGTGAGCAAAAATCGCGCGCCAACCCTCTTAGCCAGGCCCAGCATGTTCAGCGTTCCCATAACGTTCGTCTTGTGGTCTCTAGAAGAAAGTAAAGTCAAGAAAAAAACATTCCCAACAGATTAAAACAACGAACGAGAGCATCATTGACCTGCTACAAAAAAAAAAAACAAAACAAAACCAAAGGATATAATGGTCTTGACAGGGTTGAACTTGTAATGCACTGGGGAAGCAGGGCAGGCCAAGTGGTAGATTTGATCGACTTCCAATAAGACAGGCTCGACGACATCATGGCGAATGAGGTCAAACCTGGGGTTCCCAAAATGTTGCACAAGGTTTTCCTTGAACCCAGTGAAGAAGTTATCCACCACGATCACGCTATCCCCACGTGCTATCAGACGATCCACCAAATGGCTCCCGACAAATCCAGCCCCGCCCGTCACCACAATCCTCAAACTCCTCTTGCTTCTCAATCCTAAAGGGATCTTCCCACCTGCACCCCCACAAGAACAATAACATTTCATCAAAATCTTATTGGGGTGGTACATGATTTTGTATATACCACAAAAATTACTGTATAAACCAAAAATATACCTGCACTGAAATGACCGAGTCCAACATCCAATTCAAGCGCCGCCACAGCCTGTTTTGGCGTGGAAGGGGGGACAACGACATCCGCGTTGAAAGCCAGGCCGGCGATGGCGATTCCTACTAAAAGACAGAGGAACCTCTGTTCTTGGATGATGTATTGAAAGGGATACTTGAGAGAACATCTCTTCTTGTGGTTTTTTTTCTTGAGGTATCCCTTCTTTGGCTCGTGATCAGTAGTCCCCATTTTGTTAACCTAATTTGGTAATCCCCTTAACGACTGTAATAACAAGGACGAGAAGACGGATGAAGGGGATGATTTTATATATGGAGCTGGAGGAAACTGAGAAAAGTGAATATGGAAGAGATGGTGGGTATGAAGTGAAAAATGAAAGGTGGTGAGATGTGGATGATGATAAATGCAAATGCATGTGTGTATTGTGTAATGTAAAGTATGCTATACAATAATGTAATGAAGTGTTTCCCGATCACTTTCATCCGCTGTCTTTGTGTTGTGTATTGTCTGAAAAACACAATGAGATTGAGATGAGATCTGAGCTTGGGGATGAAATTTCGGCCTAATATCGCTGTCTCAGGCGCTTCTCTTGGGGTTTTCTGTTTTATTATATTAGTATTTATTTTTCTTGTAGTTTTTACAAGTAAAAAAAAAAAAAAAAAAATTGATGGGATTTTAATTCACAGTTAATTAAAAGGGTGGTAATTCGAAATTTTAGTATACTTTAATCATTTTAGTTATACATATAATATATTTTTTTTTTTCGGGGTAACGGAGGCCGAAGCCAATCTTATTCAAGCAAAAATTGGGAGTTACAAACACTCGCAAGATCGTCGTCTAAAATGGGATCCAAAATATAGTCAGGTGGTCTACCTAAACGATCAACACCAAAAAGGGGGTTCCCTCTTCTAACAAGTGTATCGGCCTTTCTATTACTCTCTCTGGGGATGTGTTTGAAAATTAATCGCCAATTCCAATCTTGCATTTCCCTGATTTGAGCCAAGATGCGGACCTGGGGGCCTTCAGAGTCGTCCGTGGTCTTGATTAGATCTATTATTTCTCTATTATCAGCCTCAATGATCAGTTGCCGAATTCCCAAGTCTCAGGCTAGTTGAAGACAGAGAACTAGGCCCCATGAATTAATATTCCCAAGTCTCAGGCTAGTTGAAGACAGAGAACTATTCCCAAGTCTCAGGCTGTTGGCATATGAATTAATATTTCTTTTATTTGTATAAAAATTTAAATTTGCGCTTTGGTATATATTATGAAATTAAGTTTTAGTATATTTTATTAAAATTTATAAAAATTTACTTTTCATAAAACCGATTATATTTTATAAAAAAATATTTTTTCCTTAAATATATTAGTAAAATAATACTACCCGTTTCATTATAATTGTTACCGACCCACCTGACATGTATGCTGATACAATTTTTTAACGATTAATAACTTAAATTGTGTACGATAAAAAATTATAAAAATTTGATATTCTAAAACTACAAGATTGGACGAATCTAACAAGATCTCACTTGACTATATTTTTTCTTACATAACTATGAAAAAATTCGAAATCAAACTTAAACATTGAATAGTGCCAAAAAGTCAAACGTAACAAAGAACTGAGACGGAGGAAATATCATATATCATTTTAAATTAATCAAGTTAATATTAGTTTTTATTAAAAAAAATTGTTAATCGTGCACAAAGTGTGGGAGAAAAAAAAATAAAACTTTGCTCGATGGTTTTTATTTTATAAAATTTAAAATATTATTTTTTAAAAAATTTGTATTGAATTTCGTGAAAATAAAGAATGTTATAAATATTATAGCCAACATGTAAAATTGGGCCAGGCCCACATATACAAAATACAAATCCGTCGCTATAAATAGCATGCGTTTCTCAATTTTCGTCTCTTATCATTTTTCTCTCTAGGTTTACCTCTCTATCTTTCAATTATTGATTTTGACATTCTTGAAGTATTTCTTGAATTTCCTTTTTTTGGGTGTTCGGGGTTTATATCTTGTTTTTTTCATTTCCATCCAAAGATGTTAATTGTCTTGAAAGTTTGTTTTTCTCTTCATTTGATCCTCTCTAAGCCATAGATTTTATGAAGAGTGAATCAACCCTTGCTAGTTTATTAGAAGCAGCACTCGCCCGAGCCCTGAGAGCTTCACACTCCCTAAGAGGAGCGAATGCTCCCAGTATGTCATTATCATAGTGCTAAAATTTTGTTGTTTTAGTGATTTTTGTCATTGGAATTTTTAGTTTGTTCACCAACCCCCTGATCCGGATGCATCAGAGTGTCGGTAGGTTTATAACAAAGGCTTTTATGTTAACTAAAGCACTTGCAATGTGCTTAATCTAATGCCACAGTTGAAGCAGACAACTTTAACTTTTGCTAATCTTCTACACAGTGTTTTAAAAGGGTGTGAATGGCCCCTTGGTTGATTAAACTGTTGTGGTGGCCTTTGAGGATACTGCATTTGTTGTGGACAGAATTGTTGTTGAACACACCCATTATAGACGACCTATGACAATTCACAATACAGTTACAATATTATTTCGATAACTAAGACACTATTAATTCTTTCTCACTTCACCCCTCTTGATCATAACTTCTCGAACACTTACTTACTCCTCAACTTCTCAACACTCACTATCACTACTCAATACTACAATTGAAGGGGCTCACCTATATTTATAGGGTAGGTAGACTTTCTAGAGTATTCTAGAGAAATTATTATCAATACTAATCTAGATTATTCTAAGGAGTTCTACACAAATCATTTTCTTTATTTTTTTAGAATATTCTATTTAATAGCACTTATAATTTTATTTGAATTTTGCATTAGCTTCTAACAATTATTTTTAAAAAATTTTAAGATGGGCATTATGGGCTCAAACATGACTTCTCGTATTCTGTCTGCATTGTCGTATTCTACTGTGCATTCTCGTATTCCATAACGCGGTTTCTGGACTTCATCATCTCACCGGTTTTCCTTAATCCCTTATTCTATTTTGTTTTTTTGTTTTTTTTTCTTCTTTCGGTTGCGTATTTTGTGCATCATCGTATTTTGTTAACTAAAATAGGCCACCAGAAGAAGTCATTTCCACTTTTAGGCCACCATATTTTGATTTAGGGAAATGAGCCATTAGAAGGATTTCGGGCCTGAATTTAGGCCATTGGGTTGGAATTCGGGCCGTGATGGCCTAAAAGTGGAAATGGCTCCTTCTGGTGGCCTATTTTGGTTTTTCTTCAATTATTTTTTTATTTTTTGTAATTAAAATAAATAATACTCATTATGTGCCATTATTTATGTCATTTTTTTTGTTCGAACATGTTTATTTCATTTTCATTTTAAAAATAATTAAATATAAATCGTCAAACTTACCCATCACATCACACTAATAAATAAATATATTAAACTTTCAAACCCACTATCATTAATAATTCCAATACATCCTACAATCACATACCAGTAAATCATATATAAATAAATATATTAAAATTGTAAACTCATTACAATCGCATTATATAAATTCTTAACTTACCTTTTATTACAATCACATTATATAAAAGGTAACTTAAGAATTTATATAATGTGATTGTAATGAGTTTATAATTTTAATTTATTTATTTATGTGTGATTTACCGATATATGGTTGTAGGTTGGATTGGAATATTAATGGTAAAGAGTTGAAAGTTTTAATATATTTATTTATTAATGTTGTATGATGGATAGGTTTGGCAATTAATATTTAATTATTTTTAAAATAAAAATAAACTAAAAATGTTCGAACAAGAAAAAAAAATAGGACATAAATAATGGCACGGAATGAATATTATTTATTTTATTTACATAAAATATTTCAGAATAACTAAAATAGGCCACCAGAATGAGTCACTTCCACTTTTAAGCCATCGCGGCCCGAATTCTACCCCAATGGCCTAAATTTAGGCCCGGAATCCTTCAAATGACCTATTTCCCTAAATCAAAATATCATGGCTCAAAAGTGGAAATGAAGACGAGGATAACTTCTTAGATTTTGAAATAGTTATAATTTATATTCCTTATTATTTGTTTTAAACTTAAGATTTTGAAGACTTATGAAATATTTTAAATTGTTTTGAATTTATATTTTTAGATGTTTTAAAAACATTTAATATAGTAACACTTTCACTAGCCTTGCATGGCTGCATCAGCAAAAAAAAAAAAAAAAACATTTAATATATGTTATGTAATTTCGGACCGACCGGATCTCTTGAGCCAGTGTGCCAATGCCGTAATCCCTACAAAACCACTCAAACATACACTACAACACAATGTTAGTAACATTTAGGCTCAGAGAGCCTCAAACACATAAACTATACCCAAACAGAGAGCAATGGAGGCAATCTCTCAACCCAACCACACCTTCATCACCTCGCCACAATCATGGGCTGCAGATGAAGGTTGTGGAAGCCTCAAAACTATTATGGGGAGATCATCGCCACTTACCGTTCATTATTCTATCCAAAGGTGGAAGATGAACTGTTTTATAGGGTTCAAGATTAAACTCTAACCTCAAATGGATCAAGCCCAAATCAATGGGCCGAAAAACCCAACAATATATCTTAATTTTTTTAATACACTACATATAAGTTTATGTATTTTTTCAATTTACACTTTAATTTTACGCCTCGTGAGGTAGTACAAAATCGCACCGCCTCAAAAGTCGTACTTTAAAACATTGCTTCTACAAAAAGATTGGCTCCAAGTTCAATCTAAGGTTGGCATTAAAACCTAATTGGGAATTTTTGTGTAATGTTGAAATTCATGAATTAAATGAATGAAAAACCTTATAGTATAAGGTGAGCACTGTTTACTTGAAACTACCACAAAAGCGAAATAGGTACCTGAAATTTATGTGTTATACATCTGTTGTTCCCTGGCATTTGAAGTGCTCATAACCTCTCCCCTGCAATAGTTCCCTGTTCGATTAACTCATGAGTTATATAAGTAGAACTCCTGATGTTCTGATGAGCTATTGATTCATATCCTACGAGCTGAACATAAATAACTTTACTTCTCATCTCCAAGTGTTAACTAGTGCGGGCAGCAGGATGTGCTCAAAACCTACTCCCTAAGTTAAATGTCTCTGAATTAGTTATAGCCATTTTGTTCCCATTTTTATTCTCTTCTCGCTCGTTTTTCTATTTCTTGGCACCAAGTTTTTAATTTTTTTTTTAAAATTAGAAATCTAATTAATTTATTTTTCTAAAATTTAATTTATATTTTAATCCATTTTATATTTATATAGTAATTTTAAATTTAAATATTTATTTTAATTAATTTATATCACATATTTTATCTTGTTTAAATTTAATTATTGAATTTAATATTATTTTGTTAAAGTTTTTCAATTTAATTATTTCTTAAAATTAATTTTATTTTATATTTCATTAATATTCCATATTATATGTGTAGTCAAAATTTAAACATCCCATTTGGATATAATTGAAAAGATAATTAGCTAAATTACAAGATTGATAATATTTTAAAAAATATTGAATATTATGTGTAAATGTAGAGGACCAATAGGAGAAAAAAAAATGGACTATTTTGAAAATGGACCATACCATGCATTATTCCCTGTATGATTTGTGTTTTTTGTTCATCCGAGATGGTGATAATGTTGTTACTTTAATTATTTGTAAATTTAAACAATAATAAAATATTATACTCCCACCGTTTATGAAAGAATGTTACATTGGTAAATTTGGTACTGTTTACACACGTACTTTAACTTAAAATTTTATCATAGTTATACAAGTTAAAATATAGTCAAGTAGAATCTTGTTAGATTCGCCTCGTTGAGCAGTTTTTAAATATCGAACTTTTTGAATTTTTACTTGTACCGAACTTGAATTATTAATGATTTAAAATATGTATTGGACTGCGTGCATTGTGGGTCCGTTGTAATTTTTAGAAAACGGATGGAGTATATTTACAGAATTTGAAAAACTTTTCTATAAACAATATTTATAAAATTGATGACCGAAGGTGATTTTTTTTTTCTTGTTTTAATAAACATTGGCAATCATGTGCCGATAAAAGTATATGAGAGTTCAAACCATAAAAATTACAAAGAGGTAACGAGGGGGGATAGGGGGCAGTGAGAATCGAACCCCTAACCACAAGGTTGAAAATCATGGAAAATGAAAATTATAATAACGAAAATAAAAATAGAAGTTTGAATTCTCTCCTTCAAAATTGTATTCCAATGAATTTCATTTTAAAATCTAAAGCACTTAAAAATTAAAAATTACGTACGAAACGGACCTTAAAAATTTCTAGCAAAACCTAGAAAGTTTTGATTACATATGGTAAAAGCATCGTTGCTAAAATTTATGGATTATACATTCAACATTTTATTCTTAGTACTTACTAACATGTTATCAATACTTATTAGTATTACCCCGGCCAGTGGGCGGGAATGTAAGGACGATAGACAATTATGTATAAATTTACTTCTCTAAATAATACAAAATAACCAAATGCATCGATGATGGGCAAAAAATTGAAATTAAATCCCACAAAAAATTTGTCCAAGCAAAAATTAGAGGCTCTGTTCGATAGATTTAAAAGCGTTATAATAGATATTCACACATCCATTTGTTGAACATCAAAATCCGTAACAATAATAATTAATCTACAAATGGACTAAGAACTGAGACGAAATATAAATATAATTTACTACTCCCTCCATCCCACGAATTGTGGCTCGTATTCCTCTTTGGGTTGTCCCACGAATTGTGATCACTTTCCCTTTTTAGATAAATTTACTTAATATAAATATGATTAGAATGTTAATGGTTTCTAAATCTCATTAAAAGTAATCACTTTTACTATTCTGCACAACTCCCAATACACTTTTATTTTTCTACACAAAGTCCCTTGCATTTTTTAAATTCTTCATATTTTAAAATTGGTACAAATAAAAATTATATAAAATATATATTCTAAATCTAGACGTTTAGACGATTCTAACAAGATCACACTTGAATATTTTTCTCTAATTAAATCATTACAATAATATTTTGTCAAAGTTAAATAATAAAGAAACTCAAAATTCATTAAAATTTTAAACACAAATACTCACATCACTTTAACCACTAAACTCCATCATACCCCACCACATAAATTACCGTGCCCAAAAGAAACGAGCCACAATTCGCAAGACGGATAGAGTATATAATAACTAACCAATCTAATTTATTCACATACTTATATTATTATATATTGAGTATACTTAATTATATCATATTTTAAATAAAATAGTTTTAACATTATTATTAACTTTATAAATTGGCCCTAAATTTTATTTTCATTTATTAAGATAAGACTGAATTAATTTGTGAAAGAAAACAATCCAATTATATAATAAAATTTTAATAATATTTCTTATTATTCATATTATAAAAAATCAGATATTTAAATATTTTATTATAAAGAATTAAAATATTTAATTAATATATTGAAAAAAAATTATTATTATTATTATACCAATTTATTATATCTCATATGAAGTAGTATATAGTAAACTACTGAATAAATTTAAAGTGTAAATCATATAAATTATTATATAAATATTATAATTAATATGTATAAAAGTTAAAAATTTTACATTTCAAATTTTGGAGTATATATATTAGATATTTGAAGTTGTGATAGAAAAATAAAATTAATATGAATATAATAAATAAAAATTAATAGAAATTAATGTTGGCCATTAAGCCCAATACTATTCATAACATCAACATCAATACTCCCTCCATCCCATATAAGTGGCCCCTTTCTTTTGGACACGGGAATTTAGGTAATGGGATTTAGTAGTTAAAGTGGTGTGAGTAAATTTGACTAATTCATCCATCTAATTTATAATGGTTACATTTGACTTTTAATCATTTTATTATTTAACTTTGACTTAATGTTATCGCAATAATGTAGAAAGGCAAAAATAGTCAAGTGTGATATTGTTGGAATCGTCTAATCGTATAGTTTTAGAATATATATTTTATATAATTTTTATTTATACACATTTTAAGATATTAATGGTTAAACATATATAGAGACTTTGTACAGAAAGTACAATTGTCATTATTGTGGGGTTTTTAATCATGTTTATGTTAATCTAATTTACTTAAAAGGGAAAGTGGCCACTTTTAATGGGACACCCCAAAAAGGAATAGTGACCAATTTTAATGGGACGGAGGGAGTATTAGATATTTGAAGTAGATTAAAAAGAAACAACTCATGTCAGCAGCGAGGCAACAGTCTTTCCTGCGTTATCATATACAGAAAATGTATGACCCAAATTCGTCTTACTACTTAACAAAGTAAAATCCACAAAATTCACAAAATCCTTAGACATTGGCAGCAACCACCAACCCTTTTTCAGACTTACAAGGGCATATATGTGTGTGTGTGTGAAAACAACTTCCACAATATATTGAAAGCACACATTATTATAAGTTGGAACCTTAGTTAGCATCAAATGCTTGCTATTCTATGTAAAATGGATAATGTTAAGTAGTGAATGGCTTTGCAAATAACCTCAGTAATACGATGTACAATAATAAACACAGTAACTCTTGCACGTTTAGCATACGCAAAATACCTCCCCAAGAAAAATCCTGATTTGGTTGCAAGAAAGGTCGGCATCCCTGACAGGCAAAGCTCAAATCAGGTGGCTTTCATCAAATTCTCCTCTCGGCTGAAGAATCTCCCACTGTGGATCTCCACGCCTCCTGATGGCATTGGGTGAGGGGAGGTTACCCACAAGTGAAATCTGCTCATGTATTGAAACTTCAAAGAGTAAAATTTACTGTAATTATTATAGAAATGCTGGTAAAGGAACTTAAGACTAACATAACGCCATCCTTCCTAGCTGAGCAAAAAGCTCAAGTAACAAGCAAGCAATCCCTGTTGTTGTGTTCTTGAGAGGGGTGTGTACAAAACTCGTGTTTTAAATTTCTCAAATGGAAAATATGTACATACAAAAATTATTTGATTTTAAACAAGATGAAATTATATTATACTCCTATGTTATTTTTTGTTTTGATCAAACTCAAGTCTTCACATAACTCATAAATATGTGAGCCGAGTTGAGTGCAATAGAACTCAAGCCTTTTCAAGATGACCTGAAAACAGTGTCATCTATAATGGATTTTCGTCAAATTCTCCCTTAAATAGTGAAAATCCAATACATACATGTCAAACCACTACTTTTAAGAGTAGGCATAGCAACACAAAAGTTCCACTGCTTTAAGTATATTATAAAGACTTCATATTGAGTCAAACTCAACTTATATATGTAAGAGATGAAACACTGTAAAGTACTAGAATAATGCAATTTGAAAGTTGAGGGCCCATCGAACAATGGATCATTATGTAGTTAAGTGTACTGAATGTTGTTAATTTTAATTCTAACTGAAGGTCGTTATGTACAAACACATATATACATAGAGGGATAAAATGTAACACTAATTGTATACACTTAGCACCACCAAGGCGTTGTAGTCCATTCAACCTTGATATGGTAACAGGAGGTCTATTGGCTATGTTAGTTTCCTTATTAACAGTAAGTTCAAAGCAGTTCTTTTTACATACTGGTACACAATTTCTTCCATCTTTCAGCACTTCAAAAAATGTTATTTTCCATTCACATACTGATCTACAAGTATGAATAATAAAATCAATTTTCACCTATAATGATTCTATTTGAACTATAACTTCTAAAGATCTACTTATAGGGTGATTGACGGTTCAGGAAATGATAAAAACAAACTAATGTCAAATAAAATGAAATGCCCCTGCTCTCACCTTCATGCCACCAAACTGTTGAGCTTGTCACAATGGGGGGTTGGAAAGTGCTTATTCCAGTGACGCCTCTGCATTTCCATGTGACAATAGCGTCCAAGCAGATGTTTGTAATCCTTCATCACATTATTTTCAATATCATCTCGGCTCGGGCTTCCTACAGGATAATTCTCATCAAACTGACTTGACTTAACAAAATAGTCCACTCCATGTTTCTCTATTGTCTTCTTGAACTGGTAGGAATAGTTTCTCTGCAATGAGTACTCAGGTTCCGAAAATGGGAGATAAGCAAGAAGAATGATTATCAAAAATGGAAGCAACTGAAGAAGAAGCATGACATTGGGGCCTCCACCACCCAAATCTTCCCTCTGATGAGCACCGGTATTATGTGTTCTAGTCCGGTACACATGTGTATTTCTGAACAGATCACGCTGGCCAAAGAACGCACGGAAGATCTCATCTGGGTCAAACTCATCATCAAAGAAGTCATTCGTATTTCGCCTCCTCCTCCTCCTAACTGGGTACTGTTGGTTATGCTCAAACTCATCGACCAAACCAACTTGATCATACTGCCGCCTTGATTCATCATCACTCAAACACTTGAACGCCTTGCTAACTTTCTTAAACGCCTCCTCAGAACCTGGAGCCTTGTTCTTATCAGGATGGACTTTGAGCGACAACTTCCTATAAGCCTTTCGAACCTCCTCCACGGAACAATTCTTTTCTAAACCAAGAATCGCATAATAATCCTTCTTTGTCTTGATTTGTCTCACCAACTGTACGTGCTCCTCCGTGTAAGTCCTCTCTCCATTAGCAACTCCTCCATTGACAGAACCTTCGTCGTCTTTTCCACTGGTAGCAGTATTCTTCGCATTGCTAGAAGGACCAGCGGACGCTGACGACTCTAGACTCTCACACGCAGCAAAAAGATCATCCAAAGGTAAATTCTGATTTAGTCGGCGGGCAATTCCAAGAAATTTGAGTGCCCTTTCTTTATTGCCAACTGCAATGGCCTCTTTAGCTATTCCAATACATCTTAACGCCTCATCCTTATTTCCTTCCATTATAAACAACCAAACCCTAAAAAATCGACCAATCTAGGTAAAAAAACAATTTCCCCAAAACGAAGCGCTACGGATTCAAACCCTACGAAATTACACACCCAAAACAATCTCAATTCCAGACTCCGACGCTCAAATACAAAACCAAAGCCCCAAACTCCACCTGATCAACAAGCAAACAATTAATATATCTTATTCCCCCAAAAATGCACTGATCGAGAAGAAAACCCTACTTCTTTACTCAATTAAATCATTCAACACCAACCATCCGAAATACCTCGGAAGAAAACACCAAAATTTAGAGGAAAAAATCGATATTTACCTGAGTATCAGATCGGAGACGGCATGAGCGAAGGTAAAGACAGGGAAAAGAGCGTGAGTCCAGAGACGAGTGCGAGTTATATAGGGGGCATAGATAGAACAGAACCCACTACACCTCTATGTTCTACCTTTGTAAATTTTCGATAATTTAAGGGTTAGTCATATCTCTGAAAAAAAAAAGTACAACTAGCAAACAGCTCTTTGAGCTTTTTTTTTTTTTTTTTTTTAGTGAATACCAGGGTATCCCCAGGCCACATGCAAGGGCAATTAAGGGCGCCTCTCCCAAAGCAGTTTTTTGCATACACAAGGCTCGAACCCGAAACCTTGCTTAAGCGACTAGAGCCCCCATCCACTCAAGCCAACTGCTGTTGGTTAGCTCTTTGAGCTTTGACAACCTTAAATGAGAATATTAAAGCATTTTAGGGGGTGTTTGGTACTGGGAATTGGGCCCAGAGAAAAGGAATTGAGCCCAATTCCCTTGTTTGTTTGAGTCAGAGAATAGAAGACCGAGAATTAAAGTAATTCTCGTTGAGTCCAATTCCCTACTTTTAATTCTCTCCAAAATACGGAGAATTGGGGAGATTTGCATCCCAATTCCCAAATCAATTCTCTCGGCTTCCGCTATTCTGCACAAGAGTTCATCCGAGCCCCATTGCCTCCCCTTCCACAGTCCGTCTCTGCAGAACCCATTGCCCCTTCCACATTCGTCTCTGCCATTATTCTTCTGTGTATCCGAAAACTCGCACCTGCGTCTGGCACCTGCGTTCTCTTCAGGTACGTGTGTCGCTGTTGTATTCTCCATTTTCTACCAGCTTTTGTATACCGTCCTTCTCTTTTTGTTTGGAGTATTTCTTTGTCATAACAAGTCCAAAAGAGGTAGTTTTCGAGCAAGCTTATTGGATACTTGGATGTTTTTTATTCAATTCGAATGAGGGAGAAAATATCTTTGATACTAACAAATTGGATGTCCTGCCGAACTCAATTAATTAATAAGAATGTTTATGTTTATGCTCATAAACTCTCCACAATCGCCGAGTCTTTCACCGCCGGCGGTTAATTTTGTTGTTCCTGTGCATTTGTAATTTTTGTTGGTTTTGAGATATTTGATGCTTATGCTTGCTGTGAATTGTTGTTACTTCTGGTGATAGATGATTTGCACTATTATTTTGATTTATTTGGATGTTGGTGTGCCGCATCTGTGTTGATTGAGGTTATTTTTGTGGATTAGTTGAGATGTAATGAAGTTTATTGCTAATAGTTTGTGCATTCTATGTTAAAATGGTTTGGTTATGTGCGGAGACATGAGGAAATTTGGTCAGTATAATTGATGAATCTGGAAACTGACCGATTATATCAATTGAATTAGATATATTAATCCTCCAAAATCTGTAGAGACTAGAGTAGTTTTCATGTGGATCAGTAAATTGCAAACTGTGTTTTAAGTAGAATAAAAGTTTTGCTCATATCTGTTATCCTCGTTTTTAGGGAGTATACTGCAAATGATTTCCTAGTATATATCTGCTAATCTGCATAATTATCAAATTACTTTTAGACGAAAGTGAAAGCATGGAAACTGTGTTATTCTGTTGACACTTCTTATGTCCAAAGTATATAGACTCATCTTTTGAATTTTGTGTTTAGTCATGTTACACACCATAAGGCCTGGTATTATGGGTGCTTATTTAAAGGTTTTATAATTGTTATAATTGATTAATCATCTTGTTATTGGCATTCTTAATAGCCATTTTACAGATTTTTTGGTTCTCTTCATGAAACAGATTACTTTGTAGTTTGTACTTCCTAAGGCGAATCAAGATTCTTCAGTTTAGGGCAATATAGTTGTTTAATTGTTGGGTGAGTATTTTTATTCCTGTTTAGACTAAAAAACCATGTTTAACTCATGATTGAATGTTTACTTGTTGGTTTCATATAATTCAGAACATTCATTTTTAGTATCCTTGTTTGAGGATTTGGAGATCACACCCAGTTGCTAACTGCTCTCCTGTTATACACAACCCGGAGACGATCAGACTTCACAAGAATGGACTAATAACAGAGATGCTCTTGCTGATGAAATGTTTAATGATTGGAATGCTAGGCATACCAATAATAGCTTGTTTTGTAGACATTTTTATATGTATTTTTCCTTATTACATTTGTTCTTTTTATTATAGAACCAACAATTTTATTTATATGCAGTTTTTTTTAAAAAAAAAATTGGATTTGTGTTTATTATTGAAGACTGGATTAGAATGGAGTATCGTCTTCTGTTGCTGTTGATGTTGCTGTGATGTTGTTTCTTGACTCAGCTTCTTGTGTGTTGTGCGCTGATTTCATATTGCTGCTACTGTGACCTATTAAATTGGTGGCCGATCCTGGTGCAACATGGCGTCGATCTGTGCTCTGTTGTTGCTGTACTATTGAGAGTTTGTGTGTTTGCTCGAGGTTTTCTTTTGCTGAGTGTCATTGATTGCTCATAGCTATCTGCGTGAATGGCAGGTAGATGGTGTGTATGGTGGGATATTGTTGTTAATTTTGTATGGTTTTTGATGGTGTGAATAAAGAAATTGTTCCTAAAAAATATATTATGTAATTTTTTATATTTAACTTACCCATTTTTATTTAAAAAGTAAAGTATAGTTGAGAAAAATAAGTTTGAAATAAAATTATTTCAATTCTCTATCTATCGAACCAAACAAGAGAATTGATTCTCTGCTCTATTTCTCTGTTTAATTCTCTGTGTTACCAAATAGGAGAATGAATTCTCTTTCTCTAATCCAATTCTCTTTCTCTGCAATTCCATTCTCTGATATCAATTCTCTGCAATTCCATTCTCTGTACCAAACACACCCTTAGTCTCTAATTACACAGCTTTGGGTATGTTTTATTTTAGGCGCCTTTTTTATGCATATTTTTGCCATTTTTTTTTCACATTTTTTTAGCAAATGGGCTGTTTTCAGTTTTAATTTTAGAATAATTTTTGGAAATATATATATACTACTCCCTCCGTCCTATTAAAAATGGCTACTTCCTCTTCTGCACAAAATTCAATGTAGTTATTGAACGCTTTATATCTCAAAATCGGTATAAGTAAAAATTATATAAAATGCATATTCTAAAACTATATGATTAGACGATTATAACAAAACTGCACTGGACTATTTTTCTCTTCTTGTATCAATACAATAAAATTGAGTAAAAGTTAAACAATGAACAGTGTCATAAGTCAAATGTAGCCACTTTTAATAGGACGTGAGAGTATATTGCAACTATATCCAAATATTTATTTGAATACATTTTTTGTGGTTTGAAAATCTATTCTTCAACCTTTTGTTTTAAGAAAAACTACACTATCTATTTTAATACAGCTAAGTTGGAATATTTTGTCAAATGAGGACTCTATTCTTCCATTCACTTGTGTATATGAATGGCATTTCGATCCATATCTAAAATCATTTCAATTTATTTATTGGCAAACTCAATAGAAATTTTTTTAAAGTTACATAGAGAATAAGGCATTCGATCGGGAATGACTTTAAAAATTTTCAATTGGGTTTTAGGCTTTTGATTATTAAAAGAACGTTGCCAAATTTATAGAATAATGGTCATTTTTTTTTATGAACTTAAGACTTGAACTTTTGATTGATTAAATCTTTTATTTTTGAATTATTGTATTTTTTTTTCGGAGAAAAGGAGGGCCGAGCTAATGATACTCATAGCAAAAATTGTGGGTTACAAGAACCAGCTAAATCTCTGGCCATCGACTCCAATATGAAATCAGGAGGATGCCCTACCCAGACAGGGGTCTACCTCGTCTAACAAGTAAGTTGGTTGTACAATTACACATTCTGGGAACATAGTTGAAAGATAATTGCCAATTCCACTTGCACATGTCCCTGATCTGGGCCATAACACGAACCTCAGGGCCATCCACGTTGACGCCCGCCTTAATCAAATCAAAAATCTCCTTATTGTCAGCTTCCATAATCAACTGGCGTATACCCAAATCCCAAGCTAATTCTAAACAGAGGAATATGCCCCAAGCTTCGGCGAGGATTGCTGGTCTGTGATCTCCTTTCGCTAGAACACCTCCTAGCCAATAACCGTTGTCGTCTCTTAAAATACCGCCAGCTTTACAATAAGAAGAGAATGATGACCCATCACTGTTAGCTTTGGCCCATCCAGGTGGAGGCTTAGTCCACTTGATTAAAAAATATATATATATATATATATAATCCAGGTGAATTATTGTATTTTAAATTCAGAACATATATAATCGAGTTATCAAAAAAAAAACATATATTATCGATTATTAAAATTATATACTATATTAATTTTTTTTAATAAAAAAAAAGTTGATCTTAAATAATTTTTAGTAACCATCGATGAAAATTGATGATGTAACACAAATTACGTTTTATATTTCAAACTCAAATCATCACATTACATTAACATATAATATTAAATAACTAATAATCAAGTATATACTTTATTATAATTAGATAATAAATAAATTATACGATCAAAGTTAAGTTTATACTAATATTTATACTTAAGTGGATGAAGACTTTAATTACCACACGGTCAAATCTTCTAACTTTCAACTTTATAGTTCTGGTTAGATTTCTCATCCACCCCTTATTCATCCCTTTCTCTCTCTATAATTTGTATAATATGGACTATCATCACGTTAAAAATAAAAATAAATAAATAAAAATAATAAAAATAATAAAAAAAAAAAACAAACATATTCTTACTCGACTATGTCATGAAAACATCAAAATTTAGGCGCGTGACCACAAATTTCGTCCACTAAAAGGTAACCAAATAATATCATAACCAAAGGTTGTTGTTTCGATAAACGTCAAACGTCACCTTCCTACATTAGGCTACAAAATTAGCACCCTAATCTCAATTACATCCATAGATTGATAGATAGATAGACGATGTTCTTACATCTCCTCCGATGTTGCTGCATTCTTTGTCTGGTCGGTTTCTTCTTCAGCATCATACCACTTGGAATCATCAGAATCCTGACAAGGTTGCACGTCACTACTAGGTCCAATCGAAAGACTAAGTTCCAATGATAGGTTCCTGTCATCATCATCATCATCATCATTACCATCATTCTTGTTCTCTCCAACTTCTTGATGATGAGGTGGCGAAGAAGGTTCCGATCCGGTCGCCGCCGTCGTATGTTCTCCTCCTATCGGTGGCACATTTTCTTCCATTGATGAAGACGGACGACTACAAGGCGGAATCACATTTATCCATGATGTCGAATCACTAGGACTAGTAGTCGTCCTAGAGGAAGGGAAAAAAAAAATGCAGAACAAGTTTTTTAATTCGAAAAACTCATAATAATAAATATCAGTTCGAGTATTTTATTTATATTGAGAATCGACCAATAACCTATCTTGAAGGGGCGCCTGCTCGACTCTTGTGGGGGCTTGGGATGGATTTGAGGCGTCGCGCGATGAACCAAAAGTTCTTAGTGAAGCATTTGCACCGGTGGGACCATTCGAACCGGACGGTCTGATACTATTGCTTGCAAGGATGGGGGGCGACATAACTATTGTATGGTGGTGGTAGTGAAAAGTGCGGAATATTGCTGGAAATTGGTCGGATTCTTGTTGTTCGTTTGTATTGTTTCTTGAAGATCTCCCCTCGCTATGAACATTGAATGCAATATTTGTACCGCTGCTGCCTAAAACAAAGTATAGAAAATAAAATTATTCAAATCAAATCAAAGGACGATAGCTCAAATGATTGAGATCATGAATTTCAAATTTATTATTTTTTTTTTAGTAGCTTCTGAAGCATGTTCAATATATAAAAGTCCATGCATATTACAAAATTTATAAAAATAAAAAATAATAATTATACGTATGAATTAAAAATTATTGACATAACATAAATTAACAAGAATCTGACGTTCGATCTTTAACACCTTTTAAATTTATTTATGATAATTCTTTCTAAATGAATTGGGATAAATCGGTCTTTATAGTACGTGTAGATAAAAAAAAGAGGAAAACTTAACTGTGTTGTTGAGATTCATTTGATTCCCTGACAAATATATAAAACAAAACACAATACAAAAGATCGGTAAGTATACTGTATATCTCCAAAAACAGTTGATGAAATTTTAATTACCGTTTAAAAATGAGGGTATTTGTTTTTGTCATTTTCATTTTTATTAATTTTTTTTTAAAAAAAAAACAAATTGTGGGTTTTAAAAAAAAAAAAGTTACCTCTGCGTTGAAGGGGTATTATTATCCATTGAATTATGTGGATAGATGTGAAATTCAACGCGTTGCTGCAACATTCGAAATTTATATGCATATATGCATGTTAGAAAATGGATTGAAATTTGAAAGTAATAAACATCTAATCTAATAATTCATAAAAGTGCTTAGAGTGAAAAAGAAATTGTCTGAATCATGGGAGGAATGGATTTGAATTGAAATAATTAAAGTGTTTTTCTTTAAATAATTGAATAACATGAATTTGGGAAAAGCTAGAAAAAAAGATGCCACTGTTTAGGATGGATTTTAAATTTGTCAACTTCTTAACTAAAATGTTTGTTTAATTGATTTTTATTTTATTTTTTTCATTTCACTAGAAAGATGACACTACTTGGGAGACAAACTACTTTTCGAATATGCTATTGGCTAGTGGATCCATTCATTTCCAAATATCACCTTTATAAACTTTATTAAAATATAACTAAATTTAATCTTAACAATTTAAATGGTATGTCGTACACCCACTAGAATTTCCGTAGATCCGCCGATGAGAACAAATAATATATTGGCTGAGTTTGGTAACAATGTCTGCCAACTCAAACATTAATTTTAAACCCAGTGTTTAGTTCCCTGAAAATGAGAAATTTCAAACGCTAAACGCAATCGCTAAACGTAAACATTGGAGAATCTGGCGTTTACTCCATATTCAATTTTGATTTCAAGGTTTTTTTTTTTAAAAAAAAAAAGAAAAGAAAAGAAAAGAGGTTATATGTTTTTCTAAATACTACTGCATATTCCTCGTTCTGTGTACAGCCATAAAATGGTCCAAATGTGGATGAAATGAATATAACACAGACAATAAGACATACCAAAAAGAACACATCACAAATTCAAAAGAGGCGTACATATAACAATTAAATTAAATGATGACATCCAATGAAGCATACCACGTTGACATTTCCCATAGGGTGATGATGTTCAAATTGATCATCTTCATCAAATTCCTCATCCTCATCGCTTATCATTCGCCATTCCCCATTTTCTGTAACCCTACAATTTGGGCATTTCATTGTCCCTCTATAATTGAATTCTGTCCCGATGCAATCTACTCAATACACCAACCAACAACAAAAAATCCATAAAAAGAAATGCCCAAAAAGAAAACAAAAGAAAACCCTTTTCAAAAAATGAATGAAAATCACAAATCTTAATAGAAATACATACCCAAATGGAAAAGGTGACCACAAATAAGCTGAGCTTTGCCTCTGCTGTTGTCATCAACCACAGAACTCAGACATATACTGCACTTCCCATCATCACTCAAAGAATAATCCATCCTTTTTCTTTCTTTTTTTTTTTTTCCTCCTTGTAAGAAAAAAGAAATTACTCTTCCGTTTTCCTTTTCCTGTAAGAGAAATGCAAAGATGCCACTGATTCATATAGATGGACAAGGCATTAAAGCACAACAAAGTCAGCAAATTATTTGAAATAATTAATAAATGCAAAAGGACTACAGCACCCGCGCCACGGGTGCATGATGCACCCAATCATCATCCATCGACACGTGTACGGTGGGATCAATCTTGTGTAAATGTTTATTTTTTATTACAAATTACAAATACGTATACATTGAATTTACCTGATGTATAATACACCGCGGATGAGTTACTGTGTTTGAAAATGGCAAAATGTTAGTACTATGTTTCATTTGGAAATAAAATTAATTAGTTGAACAATTGTCTTCGACACAAACAGATTAATTTATTAAGTTTCGAATGAAGGGATTTTTTTTTTTCTGAACAGCCTATGCAGTCTAGGAAATTGTGGTAGAGGCTCATGCCACACAAATTATAAAGTATAAAAGGGGAGTGATAAGGATTGGGTAGAGAATCGAACCCCCAACTCATTATATTGGTTGGAAATCGGAGATTTGAGATAGAATGAAGACATTGAATTGGTATATTCAAATATTATACTGTAATATTAAATATATTATTTGTGTGACTTGGATTCCAGTATATTTTTGCCAACAGTTGAATATTAATGTTAGAGAAACAAAATCATGCATTAACTCATTAACCAATCTAATGAAGGTGTTTTTCAATTTATTCAGCATAATATAAACGTATCCAACACATGTTTACACAAAATCGTCACATTTTACATATTCTTAAGCAAACTCTCAAATATGGGCGATGATTTTGTTTTAAGTAATGCTCATAATTTCTACCACTTTTTACTAAAATAAAGTAAAGCATCAAAATTTATCAAGTTTATGTAATTTTGTTAATTTCAGTAGCCAATCATCCGTATCAAGGATAAGAAATATATTGTGAAATTCTTTATATAAACCAAAAAAAAAAAAAAAAGAAGACATAAAATGTTTCATAGGACGTATGAAGATTTAACACTTAAACCATATCCAATACACCGAATGTAGGCATTAGAAAACCTCTTTAAAGCGAGCATCCTTTTCCCCTTGGCGGCCATAACTCATTAATGGAAAAGTAGTTATGCTTTTTTTCTTTTTTTTTTTTCGGATTTAAAAGTAACAGTTGTAAATAATAAATACATATTCAATTTGATTTCCTTTATAAATATGCATTAATACTCCCCATGTTCAATCTATCTTTTATTTTGACTTTGGATATTATTGTATTTAGTATGGATATTTCTGTATTTATTAATTTTTGTTTAATTGATTTTTTAAAAATTATTTTTGGTTTAACAATAACTTGATGTTTTTTCGGTTTTCTGAATAAGTGGTAATATTTGATTTTTTTTGTTTAAAAATAAACAAAAACAGAAGTGAGATGTACTACTTTTTAAACCCATCAATGTATAAGGCCAAATGACAAAATTCCACTTCCAATTTTATGCTTAATGTTTTAATGCACCCGTTTTTATTCACTCTCATATAAGGCCTTTTTTACTTATTTGAAATTGTTTGCCATTTTCAATGAAGAATGTAAGCACCCTTTTAAAAAGCATTTATATTATTATATATATAGCACACACATAAGTGTGGTGATTTTAATAATTAAAAACAATAAATCATATTCTAATAATTTATTTATATTGTAATTTAAATTTTATTGTGTTAATAATTGTTGTTACCTTTTATTCTGTAACTAAAAATGTGAATCATTAACAACTTGTTAGTGTAGATTTAAACTTGTACATTTAATTTATTAAAACACAATAACTTGCAATAAGTTAGCTAGTCAATATCAACAACACCGGGGATGAGGACCTAGCCCAAGCGGTTAAGTCCCTTGACTTCAAACGGAAGGTTGGAGGTTCGATTCCCACCGGCCCCCTATCCCTCCCTTTAATTCCCCTTTGTAATTGTGTGGCATGGGCTCCCACCACCCCTTTCCAGACCTTCAATGGCTACTAAAAAAAAAACAAAAAAAAACAAAAAAACAAAACAACACCGATGATGATTGTATCAATGGGCCGCTGGATGCATCATATTCTGGCTAAAGCACCAGTATCCAAAACAACTGGGCCTGCTGGCCCATTGGTCTGAATGCACCGTCCCATTGGCCATTGGCGATTTAAAAAACAACGCAAGTACTGACCATTTTAAAAAAGTTGCAACATTCCTTTATTTCATGCAATTCAATACACATTTTTAACGCTTAATATATCAAATTGTGTAAACGTAAAAATTATAAAAATTTGATATTCTAAAACTAGGCGATTAGACGAATCCAACAAGATCCCACTTGACTATATTATATCTTATATACTTGAGTTAAAACTTGAATTAAAGTTACTTAATGAATAGTAACAACTATGCAAATGTTTCATTTATTAAAAAAACGGAGGGAGTATTTTTTTACACTTTTACTGATAATGTAATAGCCTAATAATAATAAGCTGGGTTATTAAAAATGGTAATTATTACAAAAAAGCTCGTTTTATAAGTTTAGAATTGGAACGAAAGAAAAAATTTAAATATTATAAGTATTATTATTAATATATTATCTATTACTACTATATTGTATATACCATTTGGACATTTTCCCATCAATTTTTATTGCTTATTTTTTGCATAATGTAATTAAGTTTTCGTGTGAGATGGCGATATATGAACTTTCAACCTACAGTTAGATTCTCCACTTGATTCATCTATCCAATCCCTTATTCATATATAATTTTTGTGATATTGGATTCTATATATAATTAAATTTCTTTAAAATAAATCTTAGGAAATTCAAATATAGAAACAAAAATTCAAGATGAATGATTCACATATTTAGATTTAGCATATACTCTATCTACCTATTTTTATTTCATTTTGACACTTAAAACGGTTTACTGATAAACTTTAATATAATTTAGAATATATTTGATATAATTTTATTTATAAATATTTATACGTGAAAAATTAAATAAATGTGTCTAAAGTAATGGAAAAATATTTATCACTAGATAAATATATTGAACTGTGTGCCAAAAATTTTAGTATAAGAATAAAGTCGGTAAGTTTTTGGAATAGAACCCATATGTTTCATAATTCCTTGAAGGTTTTATGAAGATTTCCATATGCTTCATTTCACAACTTTTTATTTTGTTTTATAAATACGTACATTAAGTTTATCAAACAACTTAAAATACAGAAGTATAATTTTAAATATGGTAGTTTTAGATACTTGATTAGAATAATGTATAAAATAAATCAATAAATATTCGGGCCCAAAGAATTGGAATTGGATTTGATTTGTCCCATTCCCATGATGATTGATGAGCACTCACAGCTATAAAAGCCCTTCTCCTGTTCGATCTCCCCTTACTTCTATTCTATACCCCCATTGCACCACGCACGTAATAATCCAGATATTTTCCAAGGGCTTTGTCTTCCTTGTTTGGAATTAACAACTAGTCGATACCCATACCCGATAAGCCGGAATCTTCGTGATCATGTTGGTTTATCAGGATTTGCTCACCGGTAATTGCTCTTTATTTCGGCTACCTACTCAATTTTTATTTACGCGGTTCGCACTCTTGATTGATTTTACAGCACCATGTGATTTAATAATGTTGGTCTATCAAGACTGGTGATCTAGTTATGCGTTTCTAACGAATTTTGAATTTGCGAATTGTGAATGCCCATTGGATTCATGCGGTTTCAGCGTCTGTTGTTTCAATCCTTGATCGAGTTTTCAATTGTGCCTATTGATCTACAGCGATCTCTTATTTATTGCTATCCTAATAATATCTGGTTCGAATTTCACCGTTCTAGTTTCCAATACACGGACCATTGTTTGATTGCGTCTTCTAGACTAGTTGAAAAAGAGTGTGTGTGTGTGTTGTGCTTAGACAAACTCTTAATTTTCTTGGATCAATTGTTACCCTTTCAATTGTTACTAAATCTGCATTTGGCAATTTGTAGGTGATGAACTTCTGTCAGACTCTTTTTCCATCAAGGAAATTGAGAATGGAGCCCTTTGGGAAGTTGAAGGAAAGGTAATAATAACCTTTACCCTGCTAAATTGTTAAAGGCAGCTGATATGATCACTTCTCTATCTTCTAGCCTTTTGTGTCTGTTTTTTCTGTGTGAACTCTTTGTTTAGATGGAGTTGATTGCCTCTTGTATATATTTTTTTTTCACTCATAAGAACTATAATTTTGGCTCTGGATTCACAGTGGGTTGTCAAGGGAGCAGTTGATGTAAACATTGGTGCAAACCCCTCTGCTGAAGGAGGTGATGAGGATGAAGGCACAGACGACCAAGCCATTAAAGTTGTCGACATCATTGACACCTTTAGACTCCAGGTCTGTCCGCAGGGCACAATCAAATGTACTGCTAATATAAGTGACCACACCACAAGATCTCTGTTTTGGCTTAAAAGTATGTTCAATTTTCAGGAGCAACCTTCTTTTGACAAGAAGCAATTTGTTGCATACATGAAGAAATACATCAAGTTGTTGACAGAGAAGCTGGAAGGACAGAAGCAAGAGCAGTTCAGGAAGACCATTGAAGGAGCAACCAAGTTCTTGCTGGCTAAGATCAAAGACCTTCAATTGTAAGCCTTTTATTCCTGCATTCTCATCAACTTATATCTTCAAGTTTATTATTATCAACAAAATACACTCATAATTAAATTTTGGTTTAAGATATAGCATCAAAGTTTAAAAGGGTAAAAAAAAGGGCTTTGATGATAAAAGCTTGAAACATAATTACATGAGATGATGATCTGTAAAGCCTTATATACATCGTCGCTTGCTAAGTGGAGTTTTCTGTGGTGTAGCTTTGTTGGGGAGAGCATGAGCGACGATGGTGCTATGGTGTTTGCTTTCTACAAGGAGGGATCTACTAATCCAACATTCTTGTACCTTGCTCATGGTTTGAAGGAAATCAAGTGTTAAGCGCCTGGAACAAAAAATGAACAGAGGAAGGGGGCTCTTTTGTGTAGCCATAGGCTGTTAAATGTGCTAGCTTTCTTTTGCTATTTATTCATTCTTTGGAACTTGATATTATACGTGCTTGTTTATGATCTTTGCAATTTTAATGGGATTTTGGGTTGAGTAATTTCGTGTTTCCATCTACACTTTTGATTCGGCTATTTTAATTTTTTTGGTTAAACAAAATATGTCCAATTGGGGAAAAAAATGCTGGTTAACTACTACTAAAATAACATTGACATGACGACAAGGTGAAGTCCCAATTCTCGGTATTAATTAATTGTTTTTTTTTTTTTGCTTAACAGCCTATACAGGGTAGGGAAGTGGTGGGAGCCTATGCCACACAATTACAAAGGGGGAAAAGGGGAGGGATAAGGGCCGGGTGGGAATCGAACCCTCAACCTTCAGGTTGAGAGCCAGAGGCTTAACCACTTGGGCTAAGTCCCAATCCCCTGTTGATTAATTGTTGATTATGCTAAATCATTTTCCCATGTTGAAATGAAAAATGGACAGGAAAATGCACATGCTCGAATGAGTGAAATTGACTTAAATAATAATTCATCATTGGGAGTACAATAGTTTTTATTTAATGCCCATGTCGAATACTAAATTAAATGCAATTGATTAATACTACCACTACCAGTACGTGGTGTAATTATTATGGTTTATAAAATAAATGTAGGTCCAAAGATATTTCAACATTCAACATGAGTGAGTTGAACGTCAAAGTCAGATAATTAATTAAGACAACGCCGTATTGCATTCTCATCTGTCAAAGATAAAGATATAAGATAAAAAGTATTAAAAAACAAAAAAAAAAAAAAGAAAAAGAAAAAAAAGAAAGAAATAAAAAATAAAAAAAAGAAAGAAAAAAGAAAGATTAGTGGTGGTTGCGTTAATAAAATTTTATGATTCTATTCAAAGTAGAAAAACCCAAATTAAAATTATTAAAGAAAGTAACCACAAAACATTTTAATCAATAAATAAATTAAATTGTTCAACAAAAAAAATTAAATTGATTAAGTGTTATAAATAACTAAGATCTTTGAGACAATTATAAAAGCCCTCCATACTATTAGAGCTGTCAAAATGTTTGGCCGTTGGGCCAGCCGGCCCCCGCCTCCCAAGTAGGTTGGGCTGAATAAATAAAGGCCCGTTTGGAAGTGGGCCTAAACGGGCTAGTCCGCCTGAACCCGCCATCGCTTGGGCTGGCCCGCGGGCTAAGCCAAAATTTTAATTTATTTAATTTTTTGTTAAGTTTGTTATGAAAATCTAAATAATATATGTATTTGTAAGAATATTGATTAGTTGAATATTATTTGAATTCATATATTTTAATTTGATATTAGTTAATATAATTCAATTTATAATTTTTTTTATATTAAAAAAAATTATAAATTGAATTATATTAATTAAATTAAATTGGATTAATTTTAAAGCTCACTTTATATGACATGAGCTACTTAACATTACTTTTTCAACGTTTACCCAAAAAAAAACATTACTTTTTCAACTAATTTTTTTCAATAAAAGAATACTATACAATTAAACTAAATTATTTTAGATTTTATTAAAAATATGTTTAATTTTAAAATTAGTTAATATATTTAATTGTGGATAAATAACAATATTATACAATTTATTATATAATTAAAAATTAATTTATTAATTAAATAAAAAAACCGCGGGCTAACCCGCCTGGCCCGCAACCCGACGGTGGGTTGGTCTGGACTGAGGTTATTATAGTCTGCCCCGCCGTGGGCCCAGCCTGCCTAAGCCCGTGAAATGGTGGGCTGGAGTTGGCTTGGCCCGTGTCGCCCGCCAACCCGTCTTGACACCTCTACATACTATGAATTTCTCTTCATACGACATAGTACATAAACAAAACAAAATGTGCTTGTGGGCTGTGGCCAATCCATCAATGATCAATCGTTATGAATTTCTGCATGAAAGTTATAAGTGTATATTTTGATGCGTGATTCAAAGTCAGAAATCATAATACACCATTTATTTATTTTTTTACTTCATTACTAAACGCCAATTTGTAAAGAATCTTGAATCTGATATGGTAATATGGCAATGTGGCATGTCCTTCAATCTTGATGCACCCTATGTCTAATCTATAGTCTATACTGGGGAGTAGAATAGAAGCGTGGGATCTACCAATCCCAAACCTACCCTCTCAGTTTTTATCCCAATTATATAAGTGAAAGTCACTCACACTTACTTCTAGTACTCCCTCCGTCCCGCGAAGATTGAAGCCTTTCTTTTGGGCACGGTAATTTAGGTAGTGGAGTTTAGTAGTTAAAGTGGTGTGGGTATTTGTGTTTAAGATTATAATGAATTTTGATATTGTTTATTGTTTAACTTTGACTTAATATTATCGTAGTGATGTAATTTGAGAAAAATATTCAAATGTGGTCTTGTTAGAATCGTCTAATCGTGTAGTTTTAGAATATATATTTTATACAATTTTTATTTGTATCAATTTTGTAATATTAAGAGTTAAAGAAATATAAGGGACTTTGTGTAGGAAAGTAATAATGCATTGGAATTTGTGCAGAATAGTAAAAGTAAGTATTTTTAATGGGATTTGACAATAATTAAGATTCTAATCAAACTTATATTAATTTAATTTTTCTAAAAACGGAAAGGGTTCAAACTTCGTGGGACACCCCAAAAAGAAATAGGGTTCAAACTTCGTGGGACGGAGGGAGTACGTTGCAATAATAATTCCAAGTACTACTGCTGCTGCTGTCTCAATGTCTCTTGCAAAAGCAAGTTTTTCGCCGTCTGCGTGCTATACATACAGATACAGTCATAATAAAACCGACCCGTCATTTTGGGACAAGGCCAGTGGGGGGCAAATGTGTAATTTCACTCCTGTCAGTGCCTATTAGTAATTCGGATTTACTACTACTACCATCCTTTTTTTTGCCCCCTCGTTCATATTCATCAATGTTACGTGTACAGTTTACTAAACTGAAATGAGGTTTCTTAATAAGGGAAAATGAAAGGAATTTGGAAATTGTAAGCATGTGAAATCAGTTACTACTTTTTGCTACTGCTACATTCAAAATTGAATTAGTTAATAACCTATGACTATGAGGCTAAATTTTGTCTAAAGAGTATATTTACCATCTGGGGGTAAAAATGACCCGATATAAGTATCGCCAGTGAGCCGTTAATTGGGTGTTTTTCAAAAAATTACGCCACCCGTCGCTGTAAAAAAAGAAAACGTATGTCAGTATCAGTATTTTATTTTTATATTTGTGTGTGTATGTATATGTGTAAGCAAATTTCTCCCTGTCCAAAGTTAAAGCGAAAGAGAGATTATTCATTCATTCACGTTCATATTTACATACGTATGTATAAAGTGTAATCATCATTTCGACGTTTCGTTTCGCTTTCGCAAGCAATCTTGACAACAACAGTGTTGGGGAATCTTGCTTCTGCGGGAAGAGTTTTCGGTTTTTATTTATTGATTTATCTTTCTTTTTGTGGATGTCAGATCTATCCGCAATTTCGCATTTCATGGTTGGTTGGTTTTGATTCAGGTATGAGGATTTTAATTCGTTTTTTTTTTTTTTTTGGAATTGTTAGTATTAGAGATTTTTTTTTTCTTCTTTGCTTTCTATTGAATACTTGGAGTTTTTGTAATGTAATTTGAGCGGTGGTCATGATCGTATTAGGGCCACGTATTGGGTGGAAGCATTTGGAATTCGGAAATATATCGGTGCGATTTTTAGGGTTTCGATTGGAAGAATTGGATTGGGGTTTCGCTTGTGGAAAGCGCGTGGATGCTTTTCTTGATTTCGTTCTTTCTCCTCTCTTGTATGTATGGGAAATTCGTCTCCTTTTTGTTTATTAATTGCTTTTTTTCCGCAAGAGCTTCTCATAATTAACTGGATTTTGATTGGTTGGTGGCTCGATTGTTTATTCTATTGGATTGTTCAATTTTGTTTTCTCTCCTTGTTGAAGTGTGGAAGAAGCAGATCTTGAAAGTTGGCTCCGCAAAAGAGATCGATGCGGCACGGTGGCGGTGGCCAGATGCAGCAGAGCGGTGCTGCTGCGGCCACCGCTCTGTATGAGAATGCCGGGCCAGGTTTGTCTGGTGGAGATGCGGGGGATGCTGTAATGGCACGGTGGCTTCAGTCAGCTGGATTGCAGCATTTGGCCTCACCAACTTCTAATGCAGTAGATCATCGCCTTCTGCCTAACCTGTTAATGCAGGTAACTATTTTTTTTCATTTGTATATTGATCTCATCCTCCAATTTTTAATATATTTTTTTTACGGAAACTAACTATGTTTAATGTAACAAGTACACACCCGTTTTCTCTTTGGCAATATGTCATGTGGAATGTGGAGTTTTTATAGTAGTCACTGGAAATTTGTTGGGGGCATGGCACATCACATCTAATCTGTGCCACGACAAACAACACAAATTTCACTGCTTTGAAACAGATTGTTCTAATAGAACTTTTGTGGCTTTTATTCTACTAATAGTTTAACTATGCATAAAGGTTTAACATTCAAGGAGGCGTTAGAGTTTTTTTCCCCCTTTATTCTTTCATCATTTTGAACAGTCAAGGGAGAAGGTTGGGAAATGATATATATATTGCATTCTAGTATACATGTCTTTGGAATTCATGGTTAATGGGGAAGATTTGATGATGTATGAAGGGTTATGGGCCACAATCCGCAGAAGAGAAGCAGAGGCTTTTCAAATTAATGAGGAATCTCAATTTCAATGGCGAAACTGTATCTGAGCCTTACCCTCAAATTGCCCAAAGTTCAAATGCATTTGCTCCATCAGAGAGATTTTACTCTTCTGAGTTTAGGGGCGATTTTGGAGCAGGACTTTTAGATCTGCATTCTATGGATGATACAGAGCTCTTATCTGATGTAAGCTATTCACGTCAAAACTGCCTTATGCTTGACAAAGTTAAAAATGTACTGATTTTATCTACGTATTTTGTCCAGCATGTAATCTCTGAGCCATTTGAGCCATCACCTTTCATGCCTGCTGTGACCCAAGCCATTGAAAATGACTTTGAAGAGATAGGCAGCAGGCTTCAAAGAGTGCAAACAGATCCTGATTTGGCTGCTGGATTGTCTTCTAATGAGAAAGAAAACAGCACAAGGGAAAACAATGTGGCTAAAATCAAAGTTGTGGCAAGTTACATCTCCACCATCTTCTGGATTACAAGCAGATGACATACTCAGTTTTTAATAGATAGATGTATAAATGATGAAACATACATACATATTCTGATTTCAGGTGCGCAAGAGGCCTTTGAATAAGAAGGAAATTTCTCGCAAAGAGGATGACATTGTGACTGTGTCAGATGATGCCTATTTGACCGTCCATGAACCCAAATTAAAGGTCTGAAAATGTTATTTTCCTTCTTGTAACACTTTTAATCATTGCTTGCTATGTTGTTGAAGTTGATATGTACAATTTTATGTTCGTTAGTTCTCTTTATTTCTTCATGCTGGTGAACTCAATTATGGATTATTTTGATGAAGGTGGACCTGACGGCATACGTGGAAAAACATGAGTTCTGTTTTGATGCCGTTTTAGATGAGTATGTGACAAATGATCAGGTATATCTTCCTCAATTGTACACTCATGCTAAGAGATCTTGGCATTTACCTCTATTACTTCTCATTTCAGACTTCACCAACATTTCTGTAGTTTTCCCTTAATCACAGTTAAAATTGTCAACATCCACCAAGGCTTTCCACCTTATTTTCATGAAATTGTTAGTTTTGATTTTTGTTGATGAATTGGATGTTTGTTGCAATTTCTTGCATGTGCAATCAGGTTTATCGCAGTACTGTGGCACCTATCATACCCACCATTTTTCAACGTACCAAAGCAACATGTTTTGCATATGGTCAGACAGGTGTGCATTTTTTCCTTTTTTATTTGCATTATATTTCAATGCACTGAATTCTGGCATGCTTCAAAAGCCAAAAAGCACTTGACCTTGTAGATTATAATGTGACTTGTTTAAAAACTTTAATACTAGTATTTATTATGTTCTGCCACACCACAGGGTCTCTCTCTCTCTCTCTCTCTCTCTCTCTCTCTCTCTCTCTCTCTCTTATTTTTCGTTGATGGGAAATGACTTTCAGTCTTTTGCTGAATCCATTATTAGTACAAGTCAGAATCTCAAGTCATGTTAACTTATACGTGGGGAACTTGTGGCTACAGTGTATACATTGTTGTCAATATGCTTCAATTTTCATTGTTGGCATTCTAAGTACATATAACTGTGTTTGTCTTAATGAGTTATGCTATGGAACTGAATTTTTATGCCTGTTTGTTTTCTCCCAGGTAGTGGCAAGACATACACCATGCAGCCATTGCCTCTTAGGGCTGCAGAAGACCTTGTTAGATGGTTGCACAAGCCAGCTTATCGTAATCAAAGATATAAGTTGTGGCTTAGCTATTTCGAGATATATGGTGGAAAGCTTTTTGATCTTCTCAGTGATAGGAAGTTAATATTCTGACTTGGTTGCCATTTATCCAGCATTGAATTCTGTAATTTCTAGCATTGGCTAAATAAATATGTCAGAACTCCGTAGAAGTGTGGATATTTGTATGCGACCTCATATGTATTCACGCATTATAAGTTATCTTTGTACTTTTTTTTTTCTTTTTTCTTTATTTATTTATTTATTTTTAATGTAGGAAACTGTGTATGAGAGAAGATGGTAGGCAGCAAGTCTGCATTGTTGGACTACAGGAGTTTGAAGTCTCAGATGTGCACGTTGTGAAAGAGTATATTGAGAAAGGTAATTCAACCAGAAGTACAGGTTCAACTGGTGCTAATGAAGAATCTTCAAGATCACATGCAATTCTGCAGCTGGCTGTGAAGAAGCACCCTGAGGTGAAAGAATCTAGGAGGAATACTACTGTAAATGACGGGAATGAATCCAGGACAGGAAAGGTTGTTGGCAAGATTTCTTTTATTGATCTTGCGGGGAGTGAAAGAGGTGCTGACACTACAGATAATGATCGACAAACACGGTATTAGTTTCTGCAGTCACCTGCACACACAATGCCTTTTGTGTTGTGCGCATAGCTCCTTTTGATATTTGGCTAGGCAAGGCAAAATTCTCTTCTTGCATGATTCATTATCCGTTACTTTAAATGTTCTCTTCTGGTGTTGATTTTAGTTGCTGCGCTGGCGCACTTCTTGTCATTGCTCACAGTGGTTGAATGATCCCTTTAAACAAATGCGAAGATTTACCAGCTTCAGTTTGTGTTTCTGTTTATATACAGAATTGAAGGAGCGGAAATCAACAAAAGTCTATTGGCACTAAAGGAGTGTATTCGTGCTCTTGACAATGACCAGCTCCATATCCCGTTCCGCGGAAGCAAGCTTACTGAGGTGCTTCGTGACTCATTCGTTGGCAATTCTAAGACTGTTATGATCTCTTGTATCTCTCCGAATGCTGGATCCTGTGAGCATACTCTTAATACTTTGAGATATGCTGACCGGTAAGTTCCTTACTAGTCAAATAGTGAATATTGGACTGTTTGTGTGCATTAAGCTGAGGAAAAATGGTTTTCCTATTGACAGAGTTAAAAGTCTCTCCCGGGGTGGGAACCCGAAGAAGGATCAAGCTAGTTCCTCAACCCCAACTTCATCCATTGCAATAGATGATGTTCGTGATCAAAATCAGGACACTAGGAAACTCCTAGAGAAGGAAACACCATCTTCCAAGTTTAGTGATGACGGGAACCTACCCTCCTATTTTACTGGTTTGGACTTAAATGGTTGTGAGGAAACTAGGGTAGCTGGTACCAGCGTGGAACTGGAAGGGGAAAGGGAACAGGTTGATGTTAGAAACACTACCAAGGCTTCTACCAGTCAGAAGACATTCTCAGAGAGAGCACATAAAGTCTCTCCCCCTCGACAAAAAACTTATAGGGATGACAGATTTGGGCCAAGGAAGGACAGAGACTTTACAGATGCATCGCCAACTATTTACAAACAGGGCAATGTTAACAACACTACCAGCAGTAGTAAACAGCCCGAACCTGTGGCACTCCCTGATGACAGCATCAATGAGATATTCGAGGTTTTTTTCTCAACGTTTCCATTCTCAAAAAATTAATGTTAATTTATCATAATTCACTTGTTTTAAGCATGTCTTGTCCGCGTAGGAAGAAGAGGCCCTCATTGCCGCCCATAGGAAGGAGATTGAAGACACTATGGAGATTGTTCGCGAAGTAAGCACTACTCATTATATGCCATTTGGCAATTCAAGTTTTTTCTCTCTGATGGTGCATGCATAATGCGTACTCCTCATTTGGTTTGCAGGAAATGAAACTACTGGCCGAAGTTGATCAACCGGGTAGCCATATTGACAATTACGTAATGCAATTGAGTTTCGTGCTGTCGCGCAAAGCTGCTAGCCTGGTTGGACTTCAAGCTCGGTTAGCAAGGTTTCAGCATCGGCTGAAAGAGCAGGAAATACTCGATCGGAAAAGGGTACATCGCTGAAACCCACGAAAGGCTTCATATTCAGTGAAATAATTGTGATCATGTTTTCTTTCAGTGCAGGTGTTATTATTTTTGTTGTTATTAATTATAGCTAGCTTTTACCTTACAATGCAAATTATTTGGGGAAGTTTGTATTTTGTGGGATGTAGAAAAACAAACAAATGAAAAAGTTGATGAGAACATTCCGTATGTTTAAATGTTGGTCCTAAAATGTTTGCCTCAACAAATAATGATGTTTTCTTCTGGGTAAATGATTGACAAACATTCTTGGGGCGCCTTTTATAATCGATAGTACTTTGATCATAATGCATTAATGCTTGTGCTCTTTCGCTGTTCAGACAGTAATAGTTTGCTGGAAGCTTAATATGGCAATAGAATAGACTCACCCAAACTCTTCGTTTCTTTTCTAAAGCTTAATATGCGCTTTCTTCATATTTGTGCAATCTCGGCTCATGGCTCTTGCATATTTCGAATTCAACAAAATATGTTCCAAGCGTGTTAGAAACAGAATAAATCACAAGGCAATGTGCAAAAGAGATGAAAAACCAAATCCTGGCAAATAGACCTATATAATGCCTCTTGCTGTTAACACACAACATATGCTTGACCTGCCTTGATGGTCTATAAGATGCATTTGTTTAATACTACTATGTAGGTAACCTGAAGTATGATATACCAGTACCACTCTCATTTTGGGTGTTTTTTTTCTTTTAATTGATGTGAAACCACGCTGTTCCCATTTTCAATGTAGTAAAAGTATTGCTGAAAATTCATTCTAAATGGATGGGAAAGGATGGTAGGGACGTGCATAAAGCTGGGAAGAATGATGACAACTGAAAATTAAACAGCATGCTAACATTTGAAATTAGAATATAATCCTGAGTACACTAAAAATAGTTCCCACCTTCAAGAATCAATTGCCCATATAGAAATAGTAATCATTTCAAAATTTTGAATACAGTACCATGTGATTCAAAAAATCTAGCATGAAGTCTGGTATGAGGAAATAATTTATACATCAATACTATTGAGTTATTTTTTACACAGTAAAAATAACCTAACATTAAAAGCATAATTGAGCCTTAACCCTAAGATTCGAAGCATAGTGGAACCATAACTCCACACTGGACAAAAGTTCCCATTCAATCACCCTTACAGGCATTCACGAGACACACACCGACGAGTTCATAAGCAAGGAACATGTCATTTGGCATTTCCGTGCACCAGCAACTGCAAGATCATAAGATCCGTCAGTTTGTTGTGATGGTGCCAATTTTCTCCCATAAATATGCCATCACAGTACAGGAATTTAACATAGTTGGGCCAAGGAATAGATAAAATACACTGCCTTGAACTAATCGACAAGAATAATAAATAATAGAATGCATCAGTCCGGTGGGAAAAAAACAAAAATAAAAATTAAAAAAATAAAAATAAAAAATAAAAATAAAAAATAGAGAATTTATCAGTGAGTACACTGTTCATTAATCAGCTTTCAATCTCAAAATCTCCTTGGCGGTCCTCAGCCTAAAATATGGCATGTGTTCCTACAAAAATTAACGTATTCCATCAGTACAGAGATGGGAAAAACATAAAAACAGAAGAGTAAGGACACACAGCTACACTTAGATAATGGCTGCACCAAAAGATTTACCTGGCTAAAGCATAACCCAATGTCTCGGCTATAGAAGTCAGCATATTTGATCATGAACATCCCGCAATCAAACCTGCTTAGAGAGATCATAGTTAGGAAGTAGGGTTTACTTCCATGTGCCAAGGAAAAAATAGTGTATGTATCACATTTTCCGAAACAAATTTATATTGATAGAAAAACTTCCCAAACGCCCTCCCCAACACCCCCCCCCCCCCCCCCGGGGAAAAAAAAGAAAAGAAAAGAAAAAAAAAAGCCCATCTGTTTAGGGTTCAATGCAACACACAACACTCAGCTGCCTGAAGAAAATAAACCACAACTACACAGCCCATATAACTCAAAACATCATGCAATTTTATTGCACAGCAAATTAACAAGAGGTATGGTATGACTAAAGCGAGTTCAATTCACATTAACACAGCCGATCCATGCTCGGATTATAATAGAATTACCGACAGAATATTTGATAGACAAATTTACCCATTCTGCTGCTCAGGCAAATCTTCAACAAATTCTTTGTCCCATGAGCTAATGTCAATGTCCTTTGCACACTTGTCCTTCACCTCATCCACAAAGTACCTCGACTGCAATTTTCAGAATTATATATATAAACAGCTGATAAAGGAAGCTGTAATGGCCAGTTTGCCAAATAAGGCGTGATTAAACTCATCGAGTAGCAGAGGTTATCAAATGACATTATGGAATATCACATCAGGTCCTCCCCCATCACATCACACACCCGCACGCATGGGCGCGCGCGGGCGCGCACACACACACAGTTTTCTAATAATTTTTACCAGCAATGTGATTAACAGGGTTCCTTTCAATCCAAAAATCAGTATTACAAGTTTCAAGCATCATGCATTGTGGTGACCTGTAGGCTCCACATAACACTCTTCTGAGTTCTAATAAGCCATCATTATAGGTAAATAAATGTGAATGAGTGAATCCCATCCTAATCTATAATTTAATAATAATATATAATACTAAACAAGGGGAGACATTTTGACAATTCAAATAAGAGAGTAAAACATACCAATACATCTAGAACTTGAGCATCATTTCCTTTCAGGGAATCAAGATACTGAAACTTTTTATCCTTCTTGTTGATGATAGCTAAACACCAGTGAACTTCTTTGTGGATAGGAACAAATATCTAAGAAATACAGATAAAGTGTGAAATAAAATCTGTAAATGAAAAGGTCCGCAGTAATGTACACAACAAAACATAAACAGATAGTCGACAGAAGCCTGAAGGATTTACCTTGTCACAGTCTATAAGAGCATATTCAAGCTTTCTTTTTGTGGTCCATCTTCTGACTGATTGAAAATTGTAGACACCTCTGCTATTCAGCTGAGAATGAACAGATCACAACTTAGAAATTGTATTAGAAGTCAAAAGTTATTTGCCTTAACAGAATAAATAAAGTCGGAAATTCTATAAGAACAAAAAGCTTTATACATACTAAAGATAGATTTCTATCTGAGGCATAAACTGATGCAACTTCAGACATAACCAAGTAAAATATAAAAGCAAACAAAAGAAATCCACAATGGTTGTGACACAATTTAATTTTAGTGAAATGGCTCTGTAAAGGAAAATGGTTAGCACAACAGTTTGTACTAACAAAAAGACAAAATGAAATCACCACTTGATATTAAGTCACGAAACGCAGTTTGTAGGCACATTTTAACAAGATTGCAAAGTTTCTATCTATTACCTATTACCTACAATGGTATTAGAAGATGGAAAATGAGGTGGAATACATTCAAGTTCTATATAACATTTAAATTGTTAAATGGAGTAAAACCACAAGCAAACTAATCTAATGCGTGGGTTTGAAAATTCCTCAGTTTTGAATCATGTGGGAAACATGTAATTTTTTCATATTTCCATCACAAGCAGGATCGCTAACTGCATGATAATTGAAATTATATATAAGCGCATTGCTATATGTTAATGGTAACTGTGAAAGCATACAATCAATAATAGTGTGTTTTTTAACAAAATGATAGTGCTTAACTGCATATTTGAAATATGTCAACTTGACTTGGTAAACATAATAGGAATGGGATTGTCATCAAATGGGCTAAAAAATTTATTTGCAGCATCTTTGCCCATGGGAACTAGAAACAGAAGATACAGTAATGAGTAAACCTTTTTGTAGAAGAAGGTGTTAAAGAAATGGCATTTCAAAAACTTCTGAGGCTCCCTTTTCTCCCTCTCTTTCAATAATTCAAGATATAAATTAATGACCTGCAAACATCATGTGTAAAAAAATGTACGTTGGATTAGAAGCATCCAACAAGAGGATGTAATCCCAACACTTCATTTCATTCCAAACAAGTGAAATTACCTCGTCATTAAGCCATGCTCCAGGTCGCAAGCACTGTAATATTTCTCCAGTAATATCAATATTTGAATTCTCGTGTTTCACCAAAGTCTTTCTCCTGTAAAAACACAGACAAGATACATGAGATGATATGTACAAGATGCACATCTAATTCTCATGGAAGACAAAATACAATACCTATTGACATTGGACAAGGCCCGAGAAATTTCTTTTTTTTCATCCTCATTAAGTGGCAGAAAACATTCAGCAGCCACATCCTGCAAACAAATGAAAACTTGCTATCATAGGGTGCTCAATCATTGCAAAAAACTGATGGATATTAAATTACAAATATGCAGACTCCTCCACGTTGGAAATGTACAATGTCACCTTTTTAATTTCTTCTTCCTTCTTGTGAGGCCGCAATAAAGTGAACCCTTGAATACGCTTTTCAATTAGCTCTATCATATATTGTAAGCCACTTAGCTTGTTGGTTCTTTTGTTTGCCTCTTCCAACATCCTCTTATATGGAGGCAACTCTGAGACATCTGGTACCTGGTAAGACTGCACTAATGCCATCTTCTCCATGTCATCTACCTTTGTATTTACATTACTTCCATCGGTAACCAAAGATGAATCCAAAGATCTCACTTCTTTCTCCAAGGTCTCAACATTCGGTTCCTGTGAATTTTCTGCAATTCCTTGCCCTTCTTTCCATCTACTTCCAGTAAAATCCTTATTCTCCAGCTCCTCAAGACTAGAATCATCAGATAGATCATTTGGCTTCTCCTCCTCATTATCAATTTCAATCACCTCTTTTGCCTTCTGTTTCACAACTGGCACATCCTCTTTTACATCGTAAAACCTCAGGGTCCTCATTGCCATGCCCTTAAGCTTATCATAAACCCTATAAGCTTTACTAAACGCCCCCATTCCATTAGACGAACCTTCCTTAGAACTCCCAGCAACTTCACTATTCCTAGGAGAAGAATAATTCCAAAATCTCGAACTTCTTACGGGGGCATGAACTTCCCTGCGAAAACCTGTTTTCAAATCTGGGTACTGAGCAATTCTCGAAAATACAGAACTTGAAAATGCGGACTGACCACGATCCGGCGTGCATTGTTCCATGGTAACTGAAATCTTCTGCCTTTTCAAACTACGACCGCAAGAATTCTCCAATGTGGGAGAAATTGAAACGGATGTTTTGAAATAATCGTCCCCTCGCTTCCTATTGTTGGTTAAAGCTCCCATAATTACGGACTAACTCGAACCAATAAAATGAACCCTAGCAGCAACGAACATATTACTCATTCACAATCCCCACGCTTTTGAAGCAAAACTCAACGCGGGGGGTCCTAATTAAGGATAACGACCTATACACATCAATTATGCTCCGAAAACTATCAGGTTCAAGACCCAGATTAGGGTTTCGTAGATACCTCGATTGAGAACTTTTCCCAGCACTTCGAAAGCAGCCGATTACAATAAAAGAATCAGATTATCTCCGGATGGAAATCGGGAAGAAGTTAGCACATCAAATCCAAGCGCATATTTGTGGAAACGGACTATTTGATTCTTGGAATTGTTATAAACCTAGGTTTGTTGTTGCCAGCTTCGTCGTTATCAATTTATTTTTATTTCGAATCCTTGGCTATAATTTTTCCTTTTGTTTCCATTCTGAATGCAGTCCAAATTATCACAACTTAATTTTCTGCCCTAGTTATTTTTCCCTCTATATATATTTTTCGTAACATTATTTGGTCAGACAATTGTGGTTATTAATTTTAATTCATTAATCTTAATTTCAAGGATTAATCAGTAGTTATTATATGTTCATTTTTAGGTCAATAGTTCTTATTAAAAATACATAGAAAGACTGGGTTCACAAGTAAAACTAATTCCAAATCATCTTTCACATCATCAATAATTCAATATCTATATTTAAAAAAATAAATCTATATACTATTAATATAACAAAATCTTTAAAAAATTCATATATATTTTAAAAAGATACTTCCTCCATTTCTTTTAATTGTCACGAACTCACGTTTCACGCAATTCAATACACATTTTTAATCCTTAATAACTCAAATTACATACGAGTAAAAATTATAAAAATTTGATATTCTAAATCTATGCGATGAGACGAATCCAACAATATCTCAATTGAAGTCGAACCTCCGACCTTCCGTTGGAAGTTAATCCTTAATCAATTGGGCTAAGTCCGCATCCCTTAAAAAGATATAATTGATTACAACTATGTATATGTTGTAAATATAAAATTATATGGTGGGGTTGTAGTGGAATATTAAATTGTATATATAGTGGTGTGATAATTAATGATGGAAGCAAATGAAGATGTGCGGAAATGGGAATTGTGAACTGGACAAGTGATGGAGAGAGAGTGTGTGTATTAATGAAAGAGATAGTAGAGAGAGTAGACAAAAGATAGAAGAGAGTGTTTTTATTTCTGTATTCTCTATTTTCATAATACTACACAACTCCATTATATAGAAATGAACAAATGCTACTATACACACCCGTCAATATTGATGGCGGATGATTAGTCAAATAAGCCGCAATTGTGGAGCCGAAATTAGGCAGTAAAGATAAGGCATGCACATGACTCATTTAATGCAGTCGTAACACTCCCTCTTGGATGCCTTATGTATACAGAATATGCCTCGTTAAAACCTTAATAGGAAAAAATCCTGTTGAAAGAAAAAATCATAGTGAAGGAAAAAGAGTACAGTATTATTGTATTCATTGCTCCCTCTGATTTGGACATCATTTTAATTCTCGAAGTCGCCACATTCCAATTTTCTTCACGAGCTTCTCGAATGTTGCAGTCGGCAATGCCTTGATAAATAGATCTGCTAAATTATTTTCTGATCGAATTTGCTGCACATCAATTTCACCATTCTTTTGAAGATCATGAGTGTAGAAGAACTTTGGTGAAATATGTTTCGTTCTATCTCCTTTGATATAACCCTCTTTCAATTGGACTATACAAGCTGAATTATCTTCAAATAAAATTGTTGGGGGTATTTGTGGTTCAATTATTAAACCACAACTCTTCAATATATGTTGAGCCATTGACCTCAACCAAACGCATTCTCGACTTGCCTCATGGATTGCTAATATTTCGGCATGATTAGAAGAAGTAGCAATTATGGTCTGCTTCATTGACCTCCAAGAGATGGCAGTTTCGCCACAAGTAAATACATAGCCTGTCTGAGATTTGGCTTTATGTGGATCTGATAGATAACCTGCATCGGCATAGCCGATTAACTCATGTCGAGAGTCCTTTGGGTAAAATAACCCAAGATCAATGGTTCCCTGGAGATAGTAAAATATGTGCTTTATGCCTTTCCAATGTCGTTGAGTAGGGCAAGAACTAAATCTTGCAAGTAAATTGACTGTAAACGCGATATCATGTCGCGTGCTATTTGCAAGATACATTAATGCGCCAATTGCGCTTAAATATGGCATTTCTGGGCCAAGTTGCTCTTCATTATCTTCTTTTGGCCTAAATGGATATTTTACAGGATCAAGTGCCCGAACGACCATTGGATTATTTAGCGATTATAGTTTTCACTGCGGTCTTTTCCAATTTTAAATTGGAGAAATAGCTTTTGCTTTTCAAAATACTATGCGTTGTTGCACTGTCAATGAGGCAGGTATCATCTCTGACTTTTGAATTTCCAGCATCCATTTCTTTACAGGAATATAAGAAGGTTATTAAACATCATTAATATAAATATTATTAATGCAAAAACATATTTATATTATACATGGATAATAAAAGGGAAGTACAAGATATCATCATTCATATTAAACAGGAATTATAAAAGACAAGTACAAAATATATATAGCTATATAATATATTATTTATTAGCAGTATCTGGCTCAACAAAATCATCAGCTTCCAGGTGCGTGATATTATCATTTAATATATCATCATATGTATCATCGTGGGCATTATGGTGTGCTTCAACACCCGGTCTTTCTTTTCGTTTCGAGGCCTGATACAGTTCAGCTAAGTGTTTAGCTGTGTGGCATGTTTGAGCCATATGGCCTTTAATTCCACAACGATCACAAATTTCATCATTTTGTTTATGCTTTCTCGCATAATTTCTTTGTTGTGGTTTGTAAGGCCTTCTGGTATCATATATGCGATTTTGCTCAAATCGAGGCTTATTTCGATAATTATTTCGACGAGATGATTCACCTCTGCCTCGATTGTGATACCGATTTTGGCCACGATCATCATTTTGATTTTTAAAGTGCCCACGATCACGCACATATTTCGATGATTGAGCCGCGTTCACCTCAGGGAACGGTTTTGCACCTGCAGGCCTAGATTCACGATTTCTCAACGGCAATAGGTTGTTTTGTTCAGCCAATAATAAGCGGGTGATAAGATCAGAATATCTCTGAAAACCTTTTTGACGGTATGTCTCACTCAATACTGAGTTTTTAGCATGAAAAGTAGAATACGTTTTTCAAGCATTTCTTCTTCAGATATCTTTTGCCCACATAATTGCAATTGGGCCGTCATTTTGAACACAGCGGAATTATATTCCCGGATTGTTTTGAAGTCCTGAAGTCTCATGTTTGTCCAGTCATCAAGGGCTTTTGGAAGCACCGTCTTTTTAAGATTATCATATATTTCTTTCAACTTTTCCCACAATGCCAGTGGGGATTCCACAGTCACGTACTCCATTTTAAGTGCCTATTCGATATGATGGCACAAGAAAATCATGGCTTTTGCCTGATTTTGATGGTTGGGATTTTTGCCTTTAGCAATAGTATATTCCAGACCCATTTGAAGTAAGATGCATTTTCACATCTCGGGCCCAGGACATATAATTACTTCCTTCAACGGTTAAGGGGGCAAATTCCTGCATTGCAAGGTTAGCCATAATCTTATTGAAAGTTTTGGAATATGAAATTATACCTCAAATTCTGGTAATTCGGGCAGAGTCTCCTTTTGCTGATAACGTGTTGTAAATATAAAATTATATAGTGGGGTTGTAGTGGAATATTAAATTGTATATATAGTGGTGTGATAATTAATGATGGAAGCAAATGAAGATGTGCGGAAATGGGAATTGTGAACTGGACAAGTGATGGAGAGAGAGAGTGTGTGTATTAATGAAAGAGAGAGTAGAGAGAGTAGACAAAAGATAGAAGAGAGTGTTTTTATTTCTGTATTCTCTATTTTCATAATACTACACAACTCCATTATATAGAAATGAACAAATGCTACTATACACACCCGTCAATATTGATGGCGGATGATTAGTCAAATAAGCCGCAATTGTGGAGCCGAAATTAGGCAGCAAAGATAAGGCATGCACATGACTCATTTAATGCAGTCGTAACAGTATATAAATTAGTTGATTCTACACATAATTTTTATTTTATATTATGTACACCTGGTTGTGGTCTTTATTTTATTCTCACATTTATTTTTTTTTTTAAAAATTATTGCATGCATTCCAACAATTATTTAAACAAAAGATTTTGAATTTCATGTAATTAAAAAAAACTATATTCTGGCAAAGCGTGGTGCTTGACTGGAGGAGTTCTTTACCACCTAGGCATTCCCTCCATACGACGTTCGTCCTCTGCTATCGGCGGTCATGGCCGGGACTTGGTATCCCCCTTCTATATTGGTCTTAATGTTTCTTTCATTCCGTTTTTCCTTTTTATGTTATTTTTCATCTTCTTTTGCTGCGTTTTGCGCCTATCACCCAAAAAAACACTCGTGCGCAACGGGCAAAAAAATATAGCCCGGTGAGATCTTATTTAATCCGTTTCATTTTATAGGTTTTAAATATAAAATTTTGTACTTATAACAAATTTTAGTTATTAAAAAATTTAAAATATGCATTAGTATATGTACAGATTAAAAAAAAAACGGAAGAAGTACTCCATCCGTCCCACGAAATATGACACATATTCATTTTTGAGTTGTTCACACGAAATTTGACATCTTTCCCTTTTTAGATAAACTAAATTAATACAAATATGATTAGAATTTTAATAGTTTCAAAAATCTCATTAAAAACAATTACTTTAATTATTCTGCACAACTCTCAATACACTTTTATTGTTCTATACAAATTCCTTACATTTTCTAATTCTTCATATTTCAAAATACATACAAATAAAAATTATATAAAATATATATTCTAAAACTAGACGGCTAGACAATTCTAATTAAATCATTACCATAATATTAGTCAAAGTTAAATAATAAACAAAGTTAAAATTCTTTAAAATTTTAAACACAAATATTCATAACACAACCATTAAACTACACCATATAAATCACTGAGTGTCAATATATATATATTTTTTTTAAAAAAATCACTTTTGGCGAGTGGCAATACTCACCAAAGCCCAACTTCAAAACTCACAAGAAACGAGTTAGGGACAGTGCCTGTGCCCTGTGGGGGTAAATAGAGGCAGAGTGGGTGGGTTCGATTGTAAAGATTCGCATTTGGTCGAGAAATAACCATTCAAACGGGTGTTGTTTCCGACATCCGTGCACTGCAGTCCAGTGCAGAGTCGCACTTTTTCGCCGCCGCCCAAATGCTCAGCAAAATCATGTCTTTAATCCGCCGGCCCGTCTCAAATATCCAACGATGAGGTTGCTCTTCTTTAAACCAGGTGAGTTTATGCCATTTATCTGTTTTTTTTACTTTTTGTTAGTCCTATACAAAGTAGATTGGATGCACGATTTCAGATTTTCGCTATCATTTTCTCGCCGGAACGTTTTTTCTATATGAGATTTGTTGTATATGGCTTGATTTTAGGATAATTTAAGTTGATTTAAAATTTCATTTTTTTTTTCCTGCTTTGATATCTTTGTAGCTTTTAATCAAACTTCATGTTTCTGCAGTGTTGAAATTTCAGCTCGAGGTGAAACCCTGGTGTTTATTTAGTTTTTGTAGGAGGTTTACGGCTGTTGTTGATAACCCTTCTAATGTGAAAGCTCGCAAAGGAAATGAATGGACCTTAAAGGGAGGGAAACATACAATCAAGAAAAGTTTGGGTAGAGATGGCCAGAAGAGTGATTGTGAACTTGTTAGGCAAGGAGTTGATAATATATGTCGAGTTTTAGAAAGTGGTCCGTGGGGAAAGACCTTGGAGAATGCTCTATCTTCAAGTGACCATACTCCTGAGTTAGTTATTGGAGTGTTGGGTAGATTGAAGGATGCTAAAGTAGCTGTAAAATACTTTAGATGGGTTGAAAAGGCAAATAATCGGGTGAATTCTTTAGGAGCATATAATTCTCTTCTTGTATTAATGGTCAGGTGTAAAAAGTTTCACCAGCTAGAACTTATTTTAGAGGTGATGAATTGTGCTGGGTACTATCCCATCATTAAAACTAGTTTGGAGATAGTCTCCATCTGTGCGAAAGCACAACGATTGAAAGAGGCGTATGAGTTTATCCAAACCATGAGGAAGTTCAATTTTCAACCAGTGTTTTCAGTTTACTCATCTCTTATAGATGCAATGGCTGTGGTTAATAAGCCGGATTACTCTAATCTCATGCTTTGCCTCTTTAATCAGATGGAGGAATTAGGTTATAAACATAACAAGCATTTGTTCACTACTTTGATTGGTGCATTTGCTCGCGATGGCAGAGTTGATACTGTTCTCGCCTTGTTGGAAAGGATGAAGGATAGTTCCATGGCTGTAGACATTTTTCTCTATAATATTTGTATCGATCGCTTTGGTAAGGCTGGCAAGGTGGATGTAGCTTGGAAAATTTTTCATGAGACAAAAAACCACGGCCTTTCTCCTAATTGCGTGACATATTCAAGCATGATATCAGTTCTCTGCAAAGCTGGTCGGATAGGTGAAGCGGTTGAACTGTTTGAGCAGATGGAGTTGAGTGAGGCAGTTCCAGATGAGCGTGCTTATAGCACCATGATTAGGGGTTATGGGTCTGCTGGAATGTTCTATGAAACATATAAGTTGTTTGAGAGACAAAGATCAAAGGGGGCCACTCCAAGTGTAATGATGTACAACAGCCTTCTTACTTGCCTTAGTAAGAAAGGAAGAGTTGATGAGGCGTTAGAAATCTATAATGAGATGAAAAATGAGGTCACACCAAACACCTTCACATATAATATTCTCATGGACATGCTATTAAGGGCAGGGAAGATTATATCAGCTTCAGAGATACAAAATGACATGAAGACAACTGGATGCATTCCTGACATCGTGAATATAAACATTTTGATAGACCAGTTGTGCAAAGCCGGCAAACTTGATGAGGCTTGTTCAATCTTTGAGAGTTTGGATTGTAAAGTTTGTGCTCCTGATAAAGTTACATATTGTTCACTGATAGATGGATTGGGTAGAAATGGAAGAGTGGATGATGCATATAGATTGTATAAACAGATGTTAGAATCTGTTGAGTTGCCAGATGCCATTCTCTATACATCCCTCATCAAGAACTTTTTCATGTTTGGAAGGATGGATGTCGGGCATAAGATTTATGAGGAAATGATCAACGAAGGTGTGTCGCCTGACCTTAAACTGCTAAATGCGTATATGGACTGTGTTTTCAAAACTGATGAAATGGAGAAGGGCAGAGCTGTGTTTGAGGAGATAAAGGCTCAGTTTACACCTGATGTGTGGAGCTATACAATCCTCATTCGTGGCCTCGTGAGGGGTGGATTTGCACAGGAGACAAATGAGATCTTTCATGCTATGAGGGAACAAGGGTGTGTTCTTGATGCCCCTGCTTATAAAGCATTTATAGATGGATTTTGCCAGTCAGATGAAGTGAATAAAGCTTGCAAGCTTTTGGTGGAAATGAAAGAAAATGGGCATCAACCAACCGTGGCTACATATGCTTCTGTCATTGATGGGCTTGCAAGGATGAACAGGCTTGATGAAGCCTATATGCTCTGTGAAGAAGCAAAATCTGCTGGTATAGAATTAAACACAGCTGCATATAAACGTCTTACACATGCGTTTGCAAAGGTTTGGGAGAATTGACAACATATATCACATATTAGGAAATGATTGTGGTGGCCTTGAAGTCTAATGCAACAAAGAATTACTTGCTTGAAGCGCTTGTTAAGGCAGGCAAAATAGTAAAAGCCCGTGGCTTCTGGAACTCTGAAACTTTGGAATGTGCTCCAAAAGCATAACACATGGAATCCTTGTAAATGGCTTTTGTAGGGTTCAAAAATTGAAGGTGTTTGTCTTTTGGCACGAGATGCATCAACAAGTTTGAAGCCTGATTTGTTCATAGCGGATAAACTCTTTGACAGGCTCAAGGCAAAAGGTGTTGGCTGGATTATGCCTGCGGTTCTAGTCGTGTAAAAGGGTTGAGTGAAGCTAAAGGAGCAATGGAAGCATACCGGGTATTTGAAGAAATGAAGTTGAATGCTTGATATTTTTCTTGGGTAGAATTTTTGCATTGTGAACCTCCCACAGAAATCGAAGTTGATGTCTTTGAGCTTTTCATTGTGGGAGGCTTGGAAGAAATAAATACGGACTTCCTTTTGCTTCCCAAACCGATAGCTTCTCCAGCTTCCAGCTCTTACCATGTGGATTATCTGCTGGAATGTGTGCCCGCCAGGGCCACTTGTCGTCATCCTTTGGATATAGTCAAGAAGCAGTTTCAGGTACACAATTGGGTCTCAAGTCTCTTCTTCAAATAAGGACAACAATGTACGGTAAGTGGTAACCCCTCCCCTCCCTCTCTATTATATAACCCCGGGGTTGTTCTTTTTCCCTTATCTGAGGAGGTTCCACTGTTGTCCAAAGAGAGGTATTATTGCGAGCCAAAACCTTGACTCGTCTCATTTTATTTGGTACACTCTTGCGATGCAACACATGATAAAAAAGAAAAAGAAAAAGTGTGTGTTTTATTATCCTAATTATTCGTTTTTATTGGGTTCTGCCAAAAATAAAATACAAACTCAAAAGACCAGTGTCAAAGACCTGTTTCTTAATGCTTATGAATTTACGTCGACTGGTTTGAGTCCCTTTCGACATGACTTTTATGTAGGTTTTCGCCTTCATTCTTTCCTGTCATAAGCATAACCCATTAAGTTTTGTGTAATTGTTGATGACCACCACTACCGTAACCATTCTTCTTCAACTCTAATCTTTCCTTCTCCCTCTCCATTAACCGGATTTCCTCAATTTTCCTCTCCATTTCTAGTTCATCCACATAAATAATGGAGAGTGGAGATGTAACAGTAGGGCATTTCCCCCTAAATTATACAATTACTGAGATACATCCCCTGTTTTTGCGGAATCAAATCATGAATACGAAGTCCAATTCTGTCAATGTGACACTAATTTGTAATCTTTCCCAATACCCGCTTCAGTTTTCTTTCCCTTTAAATCCTGGAATCTAACCTTGAGTAAGAAATTGTACTCAACTGTTCTCAACAGCAATGCTCTTACGGGTACACCCCATATTTTCACTTTTAACATGCATATGAATACAAGAGGCTGCCCTTTTTTTTTTACAGCATTCATGATTACTATTGTCTCACTCTGCCAAATTAGACACCCAAAATTTCAATTTAATGCAAGCCAGTATTATTATCAAGTCTAAACAGATTGGCTAACAGGCCAAAGAAAAACAATAAATAGTTCAGCAACAAGCAAACCAACAAGCATTGTTACACCATATAAGTTAGCCGGTTCTGACGGGAAATTAGATTTGATCTAATCCGACCAAGGGTTATGATGATGCACCTCCAGTCAAGTTCCTGCGGGGGCCTTCCAACAACTTACAATGCTTGTTGCAACAAATCAGTACCCTCGTCATCCTGTGATTGTATCTGTAAATCCTGCAATACAGCACAATATCAAGCTAATTAGCCCAACTATAAAACTAACGTTGTTCATCTAGCCCACCCTAGTATTTGAATTTCAATCTCAACTCAAACTTTTAACGAAACCGGGCTTAGGTCACTTGACAAGTCATATGAGCTCTTAATCAAGGCAAACTATTGACCAGCTTGTTTGAATAAGTAGTCTGAATTACAATAGCTAATTCAGTAACAAATTCCATGTCCATTTTTCCTGCCCTATGTTGTGTCTCCATTATTGTGATTTTTACCCAACAAGTAATATAATTACAGATCACAATGTAACTTTTTAGCATTCGTTTAATCTTGCATTCCACGACGGTGGCTTTTGTCAAAATTGCAGACATGGTAACTTACTTGTGCTTGTAACAGTTGTGGTTGCTGATCTTGTGACACAGGATAAACCTGAGGTTGAGACATCCGATAATAAGGTTCTTTGAGATCAAGTTTGCCAGATGATGTCTGGAGTATTCCTCCTTGTTCAGCTCCAGGACCCCACATTTTTGCTGTGAAAATAGGTTACAATTGTTTAATAAATAAAAGAAAGAAAATGAATTCAAGATAGATTGAAGTCATTTGGGTTTTCAAGGGTGATGAAAACATACTTGACAATGTTAGGTGAAGGGTGTAACTCTGAGCTTTATGGGCAACCATACGAAGTTGGCCAGTTATCTCTTGGCCAGGCATTACATAAATAGGTTGAGAAAGGACACAGCGCAGCTGATACCAGTGTGTTGTAAGCGCACCTGGAGCAGTGGTGAGCCACCTCTGTACAGTGCTATTGAAAGATATATTTTTGCAGTTAGTCATATTATAACTTGATGTGTTATGACTAGCATACATGCATGCCGTGAAGTATTACCTCCCATCGAACAAAACATCAAACCAACAAGCTAATCCATGTACCCTGGCACCAACGGTAGATGCAAACTTCAATGGAATATCAATCTCATACAAGTCATCTTCCTGTCAAACAGTGTTTTAAAAGTATATTACCAAATGATTTTTGTATTTTAAACATCACAATGGGTATGAACATGCCTGTCAGACATCTCTCATCATCTTCTTAGCCAATATCTAGAGCAATTACTTCATTTTTCAAAGGGGGGAAAAAGGAAAAGAAAAGAAAACCCAAGTGGAAATTATCCTCTTTTTGAAAAGCATTTCATTGATAATATATCTTCCAAAATTCAGTTTCCTAGCATGTAACGTTGTTAAAACACAGTGTAACCTCTTGTTAGACAGTAGAGTCACAAACAGCAACACCAGGCAGTCAGCACAGTCTATTGTTTGATGCATTCAGTGACAGAAAAAGACTCTGGAATAGCGCATACTACATGAAGTACTAAAGCAAACAAATTTATGATTAGTAAATCTTGTACTTCTTATTTTATCTTTTTCATCAGTACCAAGCTATGGCCAACAAATTGGATATGTAAGTAACTTGACTTAGCTGTTGAGCCATCACTAGTGGGAACTAATCCTCCATTTTACTAGTGCTTTCAAATGGTGAAATTATATCTACAATTTTTTAGAGAAATAAAAGGCCGTAAACATGGTGCTGCAACATTCAATTTATTCATTTGTAAAAGTAGAATTTACCTTGGTAGATGTGAAGTCAATCACATGAGATATTGCTGGGGCCACTAACAACCTAGGATCAAAAGCATCCACTACAGGCTGCAACATTCAGAGGCAAATATTTGAAGGGAGGGAAGAACATTATGTCAGACTGGAGACTGGACAATATATATGGATATAACAATCTCAATATGAATATCCAATAAGAAAACCCCTGAAGCACACAACTATCATACACCAAATGCCACTACTTGAAATCTGTTTGATGTTCATGAAACTCCAAGTGTGGCATTCAAATATTCAATAACATATATCAACTGAAGTAACCTCTGAAATTATAGGAGAAGAATGCTTAATTTAGTACTAACATGACACTTGAATACTTCCCTAAAAGTGAACCCTCTAAAGGATGAATCATAAATTTCTTGGATTACATGAAAAACTATGACAAAAATAAATAGTTCCACTGTCCACTTTAGAACAAATTTGGGAATTGGAAAAGAGAGGTGATTGTGGTTTATAGTTGTATACTGTGGTGTATCATGTAAAATTGTTGTAGAATTGTACTGTGACATCCCAGCACAGAATAGCACCCCTAGTCAATAGAAACTGGGCCAAACAGGAACTCCTAAATGCGTGCCACAAAGTACACATGTTGAATGCCTAATGAAGCTAAAAGTAGAAACACATAATATGAGATCAAAAAAGTACTCTTCAAACAAGTACTATATAGCAAGAGATCAAAATAGAAATTGGAATTCAACCTGGGAGAAGTATCCTTGAAAGGCAGTATTGTGTAAAGGCGTCACATTAACACCATAATAATTTTGTTGCTGCCAAAACAAAGCCTGGACAGAAAAAAGAATAACAATTTAATTTCTCACTACAATAGCAGACGGAAGATATTAACAAATTGTGGGAGTGTAATTACTGTGTAAATTAAAGTTTGTGAAAGTAAAACTTGTGCACTTGCTGCAACTCAGAACTATCCTTAAATATTCACAATATCCACTCTCAAAACACTATAATGAACTGTTCCCATTTTCCAAGAAATTTGGGGGCACCATAGTTGTAGTGGGGTATTACCTTATTCGCAATTTCAATATATAAATATTCGTCACTGAATGGAGCCATGTGTATTCTACAATAGCAAACAAGTCAAAAGATCAGCCACATGAAACTGCACCATTAATAAACTATAATTGCCATAGTAAAAGTCCACTCAAAACTTTCTTCAGCAAATAGAAGAGATCTAATGTAGTTATAACAACCATCCGGAGGTTTAAGCTAGTTTCCATACACACAGGGTATGTGGCAAGTTAAGTAGGCAACAGATTCATGTAAGTTCAGAGAGCAACGCCTTTTTGGAAATTCCTCGAGGATAAACAGTGAGAATATGCCATAAAAATTAAAACAAAATGTGTTCCAAACACATCAAACAAATGGAAGAGTAATTCATATGATAAAATAAAATAAATTAAAATTAAAAAAAAAAACAAACAAACAAAAAAAACAAAAAAACAAAAAAAGGAAAAAGAACAAGTAGCAATCAGTATGTATTAATATAACTGTAGCAATGCAGCTTCATGGGTGACTGACAATATGATGAATGAATTAATGATAAATACAAAGTGATGCACTTTTCTTTTACTTGGGCTCCCATGTTCAAATCCCATCGCCACCCATTGGGGGGGGTGGGGGGTGGGGGTGGGGGAGGTTTCCCATGCAAAACTTCATTAGAATAGATTATGCCGAATGTGAGGGGGAATGTTGAAGCCTGAAGGAAATAATAGTGAGTAAAAGGCAATTCAACTTCTTCATCAGCCTAAACTTAGGTAGAATAGATGTTAAACACAACCATAACATTAATCAGAACAAGCAGAAAATAATTTGGGCAATATTACCTTCCTATGGTTGGAAACATTTTCCCATTTGGAACTAGAAATCTTTCTCTAGCAATGATGTAGGACTCTAGCATCCTTTCATTGACTAACAAAGTACCTGCAGGATAAAAATAAGTTATCAGTATATTCTTTAATATCTTATTCAGGTTGCACATTATTCTGAAGAGCATCACATGAACCTTAGAAAGGGCATTGCAGATGTGTTTCACTTTATGCAATTTAGGTAACAACATATCCAATCATCTGACTGTTATCATCCTCCAGAAGACTAAAGAAAGAGAACCAACCATACCCATTGGTTCAGAGATCAAAATGTCTGCCTTTTCAGGTATTTCCACTTCTTCCACTTTACCTTTGATTACCTACATGACAGGCAGAAGATGTAAATCTGGAAAACAGATTGTAAAAATATTACTCTCATAAAGGAAAAACATAATGATAACGCGAAACCCACTGTTATTCTTTGTCCAAGGGATGGGTTCCCATCTATAAGCTTCTGGGCATAATCTGCCATGTCTGATGCTTCTACCGCATAAACATGTTTTGCACCAGCCTGAGGGGAAGCTTAGTGAAATCAGTGAACTTTCATTAAAACTGGTGTAGAAGTCCTCTAATGGAAAAAAGGTTATAGATGGAGGAAACAATCAAAGCATCCACGAAAATTGTTCAAGAACCTGGGCAGCAAATAATGACAAGATGCCACTGCCAGCACCAACATCTACTACTACTCGATCAGTAAAATCAACACGGTTCTCAAGAACTGCAGCATAATATGTTCCTGGAACCCAAAATTCAACCATGACGTCAATCAATAGGACTTAAATCACCATCACATGACTTAAATCACCATCCCAAGAAGTTTGGGATTAAATATACCAAGTACCAAAATGAAAGAAACTACAAGTTTTCAGCTAAGAGACTTAACCTGTCCTCACATAGTCCTGCAACATATTTTGCTGATGTAGAAGCTGCCCATAGTAATGAAAATACATTTTGGCTGAAGATGCCTCTATTTTGTCATCAAACTTGTTTTTTGATGATGTCAAAGTTCCATTGGGCAGCATTGATCCTAGAGGGGAAAAGAAATATGAATACTCGGGAGGAAAATGTGTTTAAGTAATGTGTGTGCAAATGAGCAACGCACAAAATATAGCCATTGCAGCCTATAACAGGGAAATAGAGGCATGAATCGCCACTCATACACCGACCACAATAGCACCTTCAGTAGCCAACTATTGAGTATTTTTAATAAATTATAAATTCATACAATGCTACTCCAAAATGAGCTTGAAATTTTACTATATTCGGAAACATCAATTAAATTATATAAGTTGTTACTTAAGACCACTGCAGAGTGCAGACCACCATATTACAGTGATTTAATTATAATAGAATTCACAAACCAAATGGGCATGCCGACGCCTCCTCTCTTAACTATAGACACAACCATTAGAGCATTACACATTCCATTACAAATACATTTTTGGATGAAATGGTGACCGAGCAATAGAATTAATTTTGTCGGTTCAAGTCAATTGTGACACGTGTCATACAGGGATTTTCTTTTATAATGACGGCAGTTGGAAAAGTGGTAAGAGTAATTTAGCAATAACCTTATTATAATTAATGAGAACAATCAGACAAAATCATTAGTCACAAGCCAACAATAATATTGATGAAAAGGCCAACCTTGAACACCCTCTTCCTTCTTCCATAGCTCAAAAGCATGATGGAAGGCATCACTTTCCTCCTTGTTTCTAAACTGTATGGTAATTCCCCTGGAATAACTTTCCTGATTCACAAAAAAATACTAACTGAAAACTTTAACAGATAAATGACAAAAAAAAAAAAACAAATTGCCATGTATGGAACTTTGGATACAAAAAATATTCAAAGCAAACAAATCCAACGGATCACCAAATATTGATTTCTCAAAAATAAAATTTCCATTTCCTACAGAATTATAAAAAAATCAACAATTCAATAATTATTCAATCATTATCAATCCTTTTCCCATAACCAAAGAATCACTATGCCTTAAAACTATTGTTTTAATACTCAGTCATATATTCAAATAATCATCATATATGTTATATATCCAAAAACTGAAAAACATACCATTTCAAACAACAAAAACACAGTATTACTTTTAAACTCCAGTACTTACATCAAACAAAGTATATTACATGTTTTCACTAATTTTTACAAATGGCATTAAAAAATCATAAGGTTAACTATTAAATCAATTCCAGGGAAAGTACAAGATGAAGGCAGGGAAAGTACCAACATACTCCCTCCGTCCCGTTTATTGTGCCTCATTTCTTTTGGGCATGATATTTTATGTGGGATAGTTAGTATTTAATGTAAATGTAGATTAATGTTTAAAGTGTGGGTAAATTAGGAATTTATGTGATGTGATTGTATTGAATTTGAACTTTTTAAATGATTTATTTATGTGTGATGTGATGGTTGTGAGTTTGAATTTATTAATGGTAGTGTATTTGAAATTTAAATATATTTATTTATTGATGTGATGTGATGGGAGTAGGTTGAGTGGTTTATGTTAATTATTTCCTAAAATAGAAATGAGACAAAAGAGTTGGGACAGACAAAAAAGGAAAGTGAGACATAAATAATGGGACGGAGGGAGTATATAAGAGTGCAGTCATTCATGTTAAGCGGATGATTTACATAAATGTAGATTAGAACATACAAGATGAAGGCAGGGAAAGTACCCTGCTGAAGGTGACTCCCATACCTCTTTATTTGGCTCAGAAGAACCCGCTACACATAGAGACTGGCACGCACCTAGCTTGAAAAGCTGCAGTGAAATGTCAAAACACACAAAAGTGGGAAAAGTGAGGGATGGAAGGCAAGAATAGTTCTCTGTTCAACTGGTACAACCCACCCCCACATCATGTTATTTTCTGGAAAATATTAATCATTCTCAGAACAAAATTAAATCAACTGCCAGGGAGCAAATAACCTTCAAGATTTTGGACAATTAATGTACCAAAAAATGAAATAATTTCAATAACCACATTATTATTTTCAACCATAAGGAATGGAACGGAATCCCAGTACTTGCATACAAAATAATTTCATATTTCAATTGCTTAAATGTTACACGGAGACTATTTTCTTTTACTTTTTCAATCTTCTACAAGCTACTCGGATAAATTTTGAATGAGGAATAAAGGAATCAATCAGTTTTCCTTTTTCTTCACTTTATCCATCGCAGTAATCTTTAACAGATCGTTCTCTAGAGTTTTGATACCCAAATTCACACATTCAACTGACAAGCAATTCATATATAGAAGTGTGCATAAAACATGATAAACGACAACGAGTTATCCGCATAGCACGAAATGCTACTCAGCCGCTACTCACCACTCACACAGACATACACACACACACCATACACTCTTCTTTTAAACAAGCCAATTCCGAACCTGGCAATCGCGGATTCCAAGCTGAACCGAGTCATTCGAATCGGAATCGGATCCAAATCGCAGAGAGCGGGAGCAAAACCGCGCCACCACCGGCGGCGAGGAGCTCCCCGAAATCGAAAGCTCCGAAATTGAGGCCACTAAAAAATCCTGCTCGTTCATCCTGTTATTAGTTTCCATTAAATAATCAGGAACAACTCGCGCAGACGCTGCAAACGAATTCGAATAGGGAGATCGAGAAATGCTACTGTAAGTAGGAAAAGTTAGGGTTTTTAGTGGACTGGGAGAGGGAGAGTATGAAGAGAAGGGGTTTAGTGCAGACACACGAAGAAAAGCAACAAGCAGGGTTTGGAGTTTGGAGCCGTAGACGGCTTATGTCTGGAGGGGTCGACACTCGACGATGGGGCACTGGCGATCTGGTGTGGCCTGATACAGTGCTACGCTTTTGCAACCGGTGACGTGTCGTGATTTCATTGGAGGATAGGATTGTGCATTGTTTGGGCCGTGAAATGTGAATAGGACAAAAGTACAAAGCATGAATTGACGCAGTAGATACTCTGTCTGTTTTATCATTTTTTTTTTAATATAGTTTAAAATACAAAAAGATGAATAGGCCTATTGGAATTGGACTATGAAATATGAATACACCACAACATAAGATTTACACCCATCATAGCAATAGCAATAGCATTAGCAATAACACAAAAAAAAAAAAAAAAAAAAAACCATCATTCTTTCTACCCCTGTATGTATGTCTTCAACTCTTCACCCATGGACTATGGTACCTTCTCATTCCCCTCGGCCCTCGGTGTTAAACCCCACATCAGCTATGCTGTGGATTTATCCTTAATTTATATGGATATATAAAATATTCATTTATTTTCAATTGATTTTGCAGTTGCTTATCGAAAAAAAAATTGATTTTGCAGTTTAATGTGGATGCACGGTTTCTTGAGTTTCATTTTTATAGTATTAACCAATTATGGGCAAAGTTGTTTGAGAGTCGACAAAACTCTATACAATAATAATGAATGTGGGAGCACCCAATATTTATTTAATTTACTTTCTATTTCTCCCCATAAAAAACATATATATATATATATATAATTTTCTTTTATTGTTATTATTCTTTTTCTTTTTATTTTCCTTTATTATTTTATTAGTATATATATATATAATTTTTCTCTTGAACTTAAAGGGGCCATGAGACTATGAGAGAGCCTCCTGGATGTCGGGCTCGGACAAACTCTGAGTGGAGGCAAAATTGTTGAATTGACTGATCAATTTCCATTATTGGGCTGTAACATGAAGCCCAATACTAAAATGGGCTGCAATTGAAGCCCACAGAGATTTTAGGCCCAGCTAGGTTTATTGTTATCTGCCCTCTTCATTTCAAAATTTTAGGCTCAGAAAAATTTCAAAATTATCTCTACGTTGCATTTTCGATTTCTCTCTCTAGGGCACACTCAGATTTAAAAACGATGGTAACTTTGGGAACTCGATAATTGATCTAGATGAAAATATAGCAAGTAGATTACTCGTTTGAATTATTCCTCGTGTTTTGTTGTGTTTTCCTTGATCGTAGTTCTTGATTTTGGAGTTTGTTGCTAATTTGGATGCGATGGCATTTTTTGCATAAGCGAATTTGTTTATTTATATTATTTTTAAAATTATTTTATTTTTTGTGTACGATTAGGGTTCTGGTTATGTCCTTGCTGTGTAGGATTCGCAAATTCAGTCCTGTATTGAATATCTAAGTAAGCCTTTCGATGGATCTGTTTACCCTTCAGTGAATTTAGGTTTTTCAGAAATGGTGACTTCTAGAGTGGATGAACAATTCGTTTCAACTTTGAATTATAACTGTCCTGTATAGCGGTGTGAATATCTTAATTTAAAATTTTCTGTTAATGGAGGATTTGTTCTATAGTTTACAGTTGTCTGGGGGATAATATCTCTCTGTAGTATATATTATTTGTTGTGCTTTTGTCTCTAAGTAGTCCAGCTGAAGTGCCTTTCCATGTTGTTAGCTTATTGGGTTCTTCCTCTATCCTAATGTAACTTTGAGGTTTGAAGATAAGTCATATCCTATTTTTCTGGTGATTGGTTGCTCACGTTGTGCCACTGCATACACTTTTTAATGTACTTATCATATTCTTGAATCCGTTGCAGGATGGGCAAGATGGAGAGAATACTAAACAAAGCACGTCTGATATGACTGCGTTTGTAAGTTTTTCCTTTGATATCAAACACTGTTGTGCCATTTTTAATTATATTTTTCATTTTTTTGTTCATTTTTCTACTTAAAATTTAGTAATGTTGTAACTTGTAAGCTTTGTTATGAGTTTCAAACTGCCAATCAGCTTTTATTTATTTTCTTATCTCCATATGTGCTAATTTTTCCCCCTTGTGCAAGTGCTTGAATTCATTATTAAATTGTGATACTTATTCTAACAAGTTTGATCAAATAGTTTATGGCTGTCTTATAAAACATCTGAGCTTATTATGTCTAGACTCACTTAATATGGGCCTTATCTTATTATTCCTGCATGCGTTCATACAAGTAAGAGTTTGTCTTTGGTTGTGTTATTTTATTTTCTTTGTTTGACATGTGACTTGAAGAACTGTTTGTTCGTTTGTGCTATTGAAGTGCTTGATGTCACTATTCAATTGTTGTTTTTGTTCTAACGTGCCTGTCTTAATAATTTAGGTTCAAAGCCTTCTCCAGCAAATGGTGAGTTTTTAATACAGTTAAGCCTACTTTTTTCCCCCCTGTGCCTCTTCATATCTCTTTCTTACTTCTTTTCTTCATTTGCAGCAATCCAGGTTCCAAACAATGTCAGAGTCCATCATTTCGAAAAATATCCTTACTGTAATTTCCATAAATGCATTCTATTCTTTAGACATAATAGGAAATTTAACGAACACAGAGAGGATATATTATGTTGAGCAAACACATCATAAATATATATTGCTTGGTGAAAGATTGAAAACTTATGCTAATCATCCACATTTCTGTACATCACTTCACTCATAGTAGATCTGCTATATATTGAGACACCATGCTATAAGGGAATTTTCAATGTATGGAATCTACAATTTGCTTTTATATCTTTACATTAACAGTGTAATGCATATAATTTTTTTTCCTTAACTACCTTGTACTTGATGAGATGGGAAACCGGATTGATGAGTTGGAGCAGAGCATCAATGATCTTAGAGCTGAGATGGGTCAAGAAGGCAGTCCATCTCCTTCGGCTCCGGTGAAGAGCAGAGAAGAGACCAAGTCAGCTGATGATAGTTAATGCAATGAGTGTACATTTCGTATTGTGAGTGTCATATACTTTTTGATGCATCTCATTACTGTTATGAGCTGCAATCTGTTGTGGGATATTTTACATTGATGATATGCATTTGTTTTACTGTGATATGAAATGATTTTGGTGTGTGTTTTGATATATCTACATGAATTCTTCATGCAACACTGAACAGAATCTCAAACACCAATTCCAACCCATCAACCTATCTCTATTGGTGTTTAAAAAGGAACAGAAACAAAATGAAATCCCGCTTATTCCATGCTTTCATGCTTTGGCATGGCCAAAACATCTTAAAGCCATAGTTAAAGAGAGTATAGGCTACTCCCCTGTTCTGTGAACTGTGTTACTTGAAATTGTAATTACAGAACCAGAACATTATTGGGTTCAACATTGATTTGTTGAGGGTTATGAGCTTGACTGCTTGAACTCTTCAATAATAAGTATTGAGCTCAAACTCATTTGGACTGGAACTCATGTTCAAAGTATATGCCCGAGCCCGACCAATATTTGAATTTCAACTTGGAACTTTTTAACAATTTATATTCAAACTGTTCTCTTTAGAAGAAAGGTTTAATGATAAGAACTCAAAGGCAATCAAGTCTGGTAATGTTGAAGCATAACAGTGTCTCAATAAACTCAAATGTGAATGCAAGTCATAACGTTAGAACTCAATGGAAATAAATACTCGATTTGGAACTTAAAGGGAAATATATCCCTTTAAGCTTGGAAATAAATGAGAGTTTTTTTATCTCTCAATTTCTGTCAAGTCGAGCACCTTGTTGCGTTTTTTTCTTTTTTCTTTCTTTTTTTAATTTTTTGACGTCATATAGGTACTTCTATTATGTGACTACTTGAATAATTGTGCAAATGAATTACGAACATCACCCGATTTGTATGTCTTGCATAATTTTTATTAATAAAAATTTTAAAAATGGTCAATAGGACGCCGTAACGCGTACCATGGCTACCTTAGTACTGAAGCAAAAGAATTTTCTGGTTTTTTCCTCATTAACACGAGTTACAAATAAACAAATCGCAGAGTAATACAAGACTTTCTAACCAAAAATAAAATAATAATAATTATTCCAGAATCTAGATTTAAAATTGACTGACTCGAAAGCCATTTCTTTTCGACTTTTCCAATGACTAAAATTCAATAATAACAACAGAAACCACGATAAGACCAGACCAAAAAAGAATTGAGAAAACAACAAAATCAACAATACCTGCGGCTGACCAAGTTAATTTACTAATGTTAATAGTAATATATCTTCGAGAAGAAAGTATAGAATTAATCAAACAACAGCTGTCTCAAATATCTCATCAATAAGTATATTACCAAAAACGATATATCCCATCATCAATGAAAGCACCCACAAATAATCAAGCATATAAGGTCATTTTATACCCTCATCTACTCATATATTGAAGCAGCAAGCAGTTCCAAACACGCCGTGCTTCTTCTTCTTCTTGTGTTTTACTACAGAATTTAGAATATAGTAGTATTACATAACCTCATAAATCAGCAGGCATATGGACATGGTGGACGCCTTCACATACAGCCTGGTGGCACGTGGCACCACGGTGTTGTCCGAACACACAGAGGTGGCCGGAGGAGACTTCCCAACGATTGCAGCCCAGTGTCTGCAGAGGTTGCCGCCTTCGAACAACAAGTTCACATACAATTACCAGCACCATACTTACAGCTTCTTAGTCGAAGATGGATACGGTACTAATTAACCCCACCTACCTAATTTTTCAATTGATCATAGACACTAATACATGTGTAGAATCATCATGTGAATACATTTCCTGTTGCATTGCCCTTATGGTTTTTATGTATATTTTATGCAGCCTATTGCGTCGTGGCCAAAGAATCTATTAGAAACCAGATGGCGATTGCATTTCTGGAACGAATAAAAGATGACTTTACGAAAAAATACAAAGGGGGAAAAGCAGACACAGCAGTCGCGAAAGGCCTCAACAAGGAGTTCGGGTAACACAATAATGAATTATTGGCCATGATTTTTATTGTCATATATACTCCTGTTTTGCAATCAAGAAAATGATGCAGAACTTACCAAATTTGTAATATAACCGCCTTTTGAAAATGCTGCAGGCATGTAATGAAAGCTCAAATGAAATATGTCGTGGATCATGCAAGCGAGATTGATAAACTGGTAAAAGTTCAAGCCCAAGTTTCTGAAGTGAAAATGGTTATGCTAAAGAACATAGACACGGTACGGTTTATATGCCATCTATTTTGCTTCCATTATTTATGATTTTTCAATTCCTGCAGGTTGTTGTAATATTATTTTCATTACAAGTTAGTATTCATTAATGAAATTTGTAATGAATTGGGGAATGGTGGTGTTGGTGCAGGCTATAGAGAGAGGGGGAAACCTAGACGATTTGAGTAACAAAGCCAACGACCTACGTAGCTCGGTTGGTTTCAAATTATTTTTGCAATTTTCCTCTATATTTATTATTCCAAATTAATTATGTTTACAATTAAATCATTAAATATGTTATATATATATATATATATATATATATTGTATATAGGCTCAAGAGTTCGAGACGAGAGGAACGCAAATGAAGAGAAAAATGTGGCGCCAAAATATGAAAATAAAGCTCGTCATCTTTGGGATCCTCCTCCTCTTGGCTTTGATCATTTGGCTATCCATCTGTCGCGGTTTTAATTGTTCAAACTAAATACTCTATATTTTTGTTTGTATAATTTAATTATTTTTATAATTTGTGAATGTTATTATATATTTAAATGTGATTTTTTTTTTGGGTAGTACTCCGATTCTTTGGTTTTAGTAGTTTTAATTTGTACCCGGGATGTACATATCACACACACACACCCACACTTTCTTTATTTTATTCTATTTTAGTTTTTAATTTTAAAATTTATATATACAAACAATAAAATTGTTAGACATTTTTTTTTTTGGCAGAACAAATTGTTAGACATTTGAGTTTGTGCTCTGCTTCCATATATTGTTTTATACTAGCTAGTATATTAATTTGTGGAATTATAAACAATTTTTTCATTTGGTTCGTATATGGATTATGCAACTCCAATGTATTTTTGTCGTTGTATTGATAAAAATTGAAAATGTCGTAACATATATGTAAAAGTAATTACGGAAATTTAATTAGTGCACAAATCGCTTTGGAGTTGCGATGGATCAATATTTTGAACAAAGATTCCCATGGGAAATGAGTTTTAATTACATATCTATTTATATCTATCTATATAATAAATTCTGAATGCTTTTTGGTATGTGAAAACTGTATTGCCCTTATTAAATATATTCCATCTTTTTTTAATTTTAAGGGTTATATTGTAATTATGTCTTGGGTTTCCAGTCATCCAAAATAATTACACATCGGCGCTGAATCATCCTACATACTACGTGATCATTCTTTTAAATATTCTATATTTAGATAATAAATCTATTTGTTAGGATAAGAAAATCTCGAGAAAATCTTTCCATATATTTTAAATATATATATAAATTAAAAATAAATTATAATATAGTATTTGATATTTATGACAAATTTAGTTAAACCAATATATTATAAATTCTTTAATTGAATAAGTAATTTTTTTCAAATATATATTATATTATTTATATTAGAATTCAAGTCTAAAATATTAACCTAATCAACATAATAGAATAAAAATGTGTAGTTTGAGTTTGAACACACATTTGACGACACACATAGGTGTCAATATTACCAAAAATAATAAAATAAAAAATTAATTATAATAATCTTTTAAGTAATTTATCCAAATATATATAGTTAATAAGAAATTATAATCCGTTATACAAATTTAATCAAAATTCAATCATGATTTTTTATATCATAAAAATATATTTTAATAAAAGAAAATAATATAAAGAAAAAATAATTATTGAGAAAATATTTTTTTCTTATGAACATAATCCAGAATTTTGCATCTTTTTTAGTTTCTCAAAAATGTCAAAAATTTTATTAGTCGATTTTGCGATCGATGTCATCTGCTGATATATTTGCAAGAAAAAGATGAAAATCTGAAGTGTTAATTATATAACTATAGAACAGAGCCCTTATGTGTATCGAAGTGTGCATAACATTAAAAACATGCATAATACTTTTAATGATGTGCCAAAAATGCATTCTATGATAGTTGAAAACTGCTAATTTTGTTGAAATTGTAAGTATAAAAAGTGGATATTTTTTTTTATTGTAGTAAGCTATTGTTCTCCACTAATTTTATATTTAATTATCAATCACACATTTTTAGATTTATTCTCCACAGTTAAATCATCTTAAGATTAATGATGAATATAATGAAGTATGATAGTTTGAATTCATTAAATAACAACAAATATGATTGGAGAATCATTGTGAAAATGATTCATATACGGGACAGTTACAATATATAAGTAAATAATAAATCAAATGCCATACATATACTTATTGAATGTCATATGACTATATATACTAATTTCATACATAATCACCTCCACATAAATAGTTTTTATACTACAATATTTATATAATGATAGTATGGAATTAATTCTCTCCTATCATTTTTGTTCCTGTTTGAATTTGATTGCTCATACCCCATTCAGTGTGATTGTACCAATTTCAGGTGATTGTTATTTCCTTATGATGCACAAGAAATTTTCCTTTAGTAACATAATAATATTTTTCATCATATTTTATTGTATACTTTGTGTATTCATGTTGTGTGGGGCTATGAGTTATGAGGTTTAGTTTTACAATTAGTTGGTCTTGGTTGTCTTTGAATACAAGTTAGATGTTTGCTTTTTTCTTCTCTTTCTTTTGATCATATTTATTGACATTTTTTTTAGATTAGTGGCTGTATACGCGAATGTGGGAACTTGAAAACAAAATTTTTTTGCTAGCCTGAGAAAGTGATCTCAATAAAAATTTAACGTTATGAAACTGATTGTATAGAATGATGAACAATTATATGATGAGAATAACCTGATGATTACCACCAGTATATATAGGTTGTAGTTATAGCCAAAATGATTGAGATTTTTCGATTTCTTACCAACTAATAATTTTTTTTCTAATATTTTCCAGGTCTTCTAAATAATGGTTTGTATAATTAATTGAATCCATCCCTCCTACTATCTTATTGAAATTGCGGAGATTCGTACGCATGGTTAAGAATAGTCTGGTTTATTGAAATTGATGGATCAAGATATACATATAGAAATTGAGGTTGATTATCTCGAGGTAATGAACTTATTATTTATTTTGTCGCATGTTTTATGATCAAATTGATACAGATTCTTATGGTTTTCTACACCTATATTATGAATTTAAAAGAAGCAAACTTTATGCACAAATAATATTAAGACCACAAATACTTAATTTTATTTGAAAAAAAAAAAAAAAACGCCATGGTTGAATTTTGATTTTTGGTCTATGACAATTAAATATTTTCTGTCATACTTCCATTTTTCTTCTTCTTCTTCTTTTTTTCTTTTTCTTTTTTTTTAAAAATAAAATCTTTTAGGGAATGTGGAGCATATTTCAATAATAATAATAATGAGAAGATAAAACAAAATGAAAAACAAAAAGGAATTAGAAGAAAGACCAAGACAAATGCCATAAGCAGTCGTATTCAAACTCAGGAGCCATTATGAGGGACAAAAATATTACAGAAACTTCTTCGTTGCAGAGACGAGAGGGAAATATCAAAGTGGCCCATATTGATGAAAGGAGTGGGCTAGCCCGAAAGTGCCATTTCTGATTTCATTACATCCAAGATCCGATTTCAGATAAAAACCCTTATCTCTTCATATTTGCAACTCAGCAATCAATTAAAATGCCTCCATTGCATTTCTGTCCTGCACTTACAGTGGTTCTGATCATACCGGCCATACTCAATACCCAACTGTACCTAAAGGGACGTTTCTAATACTAGTATCATTTGTCTGCATTCACTGCTCCTTCCTTAAAATTTACGACGACTTCTGATTGTTTAATTAGTTAGCACCTTCATTTAACAAGTAATTCGTCATCTACATTTCTCTTGTGTGATGTAATCATTGTCTGTGTGTCTGTCCAAAACCCTTTTTGCATATTTTTTGGACGGACAGGGAGGCCCTCTTAGAGTAGACATCTTGAGAATATTGTAGGTACGGCTCCACAGGATTTTTAGGACAACGTACGATATATTTTATTCTTAAAATATCCAATCACAGTTATCTGTCAAAAACCCTTCATATTTAGCAATTTTGAATTTCATTTCTGGCCGTTCATCAAGATTCACTTCCAGCTGTTATGAATTAAGATTAGGCTTTTTCCTTCTTTTCTTTAATGCACAAATTATATATAAAGAGAATAACTAAAGTGCATACAGAGGCATAATTTCTCTACTCAATTCATGTAAAATTAAACATTCTAACTTGTAATTTGCAGACAATCAAGGCTTCTATTCCGGTTCACAAAGTAAACAAGACATACACACAATGGCAAGCCAAGCTAAGCTAACCTTATTACAAACCCAGTCTCTCCAAAGCAGCCTAGCTATTTACAATTTTCAACGACGACGACGAAGAGAAGAAGGTGTCAAAGTGGGGGATTGAAAATCAGCACAAGCAGTAATGATATAAATCATCATCAGACATCAATCAAGCAAAGAGAAACCCTAATAAAGTCGCAAACTTCAATTTATTATTACATTGAGATATTATTAGTATTAATTAGTTGTCCTTAACTTCAAACTCGTTGCGGTTCTTGACAACAATGTCGTACATGTGGATGGACTTGAACTTGTTGAAGTCCCTGGGGAGGGAAATGAGGTGAATGGTGGACCTCTTGTGGAACTGCAGGAGGTCCGGGTCGTCGTAGTACCTCTCCCACCCAAGGGACACCAGTATCCTCTCCAAGACCGCGTACGATGTGATGGCCTCTCCTGTCGGCGCGTGGACGAGGAGCTTCCGGCGAGGGTTGTCGCCGCCGGGGTTCTCCACCAGGCGGACCACACCGTTGTTGAACACCCAAACGCCGGCCATGGATGGATATATGATGATGGATTTATAATAGTACTGATTTGATTTTATATTTGATGTGATGGTGGTGAGGGGGTGAAATGGATAATAGGATGAATATTATTGATGATGTTTTGTTGGATATTTGTTTGTTCGGAAAATTGAGTACTGATTGGATGATGAGATGGGGTGCATCATGCGTGTGCTTATATACTATATATATAGGAGAGGTGTGGAAGAGGTTGTTATGTCCTGAAAATGAAGTTTGACAGAGAATATTTATTACAGCAAGGAGACCTAAGTAATCAAGTTTAATTAATTTGGGTGATGAATGGTAATGGCCTTATGGGCAGTGGGGCCGCCCAGTGGTGCCTCGTGGCTGTGGGTCTCACTTATACTACTACGTATCTGTATGTCGTAGGCCGACTTTGCAAACTTTGCAAATTAGCCCTTGTCTTGATTTTGACAAATCATCAAACCAAAATTGCACTGCTATTTCATTCAATTTTTTTATTTTTTATTTTTACCATGGCGCCTCAATTAGTTTTCTATTTTTTTTATTTTTTTTTTTTGGTGAAAGACAAGAAGTTATGAAATTCCCCGTGTCATCAAGCTCCTAGCTAAACTTCAATCCAATTCTAGGTTTTTATTTGGAATTGGGATTATAGAGTACTTAATTACCTTGGCCAAGAAACGTGCCTTGTTCAATCACTACATAAGAGAAGGCTAAGATTATTATATATTGTGAAATTTAAAGAAGATAGAAAAGAAAGCAACAATAAATTCCAAAAATATGCTTTCGTCCTTTATTTTGCAACATTTTCTAGCTACTCTTGTGTTGAATCATATCATATCATATATACTCCCTCCGTCTTTGAAAAATTGTAACGTTTGGAAATTGGGCAGTGTTCACAGACACATTTTAACTTAAAGTTTTATCATAGTTATATAAGTTAAAATATACTCAAGTGGGATCTTGTTAGATTCGTCTCGTCGAGTAGTTTTTAAATATGGAACTTTTAGAATTTTTACTTGTACCGAACTTAAGTTATTAATGATTTAAAATGTGTATTGGACTGCGTGCACTGTGGGTCCGTTTCAATTTTTTGAAAACGGATGGAGTACTAATTAAATATATATATATATCATTTCTTTTATTATTTTACTCAATGTGAAGTTTACATCAATAACGCAACCCTGTGTTGTAGTCATTCTGAATCGTGCCACTCCCAGCTGCCTGTTTGATTTCTTCTTGGAAATAAGGTTGTGTTTGGATTGCAAGGAATCCAACATCACTCTCATCTATATGTATGAAAAGTAAAAAACCCCACCCCCACCCATATAAGGGGGGGAATCTTTTGGGTGGAAGATGCTTAGCTTGATATTCAAATTGATCACCCTTAGCTTTATTTTAATTTCAATTCCAACGAAAAAGGGGGCAAAGGGACAATGACTCCTAGTACTAGCTAGCATGCAACAAATTACTACTAGTATTTATATTTTCAAAGTGGTACTACCATATAAGAGCTAGCTAGGGTTTTGTCAATATATGATAAAAATGGATTTTCATTAAATCTCCACCACAAAATCTCATCAATGGAGGCCAATAATAATTCATGTATATTTTCTGTGTGTATTCATCCTAGCTACCTTAATTAGCTTTTGAGAGTTAATTAAGGACACAAGATTAAATAATTAATTCCATACATAAATATATTCCAGGTTGCATAATGCATGATATACATGCATCTCAGGACAAATTCGCCCCAAAAAGCAGTATCCCAAATAGCTTAATTAGTTTAAGATGATGGTTTTAGCTTTGTCTTGCTTGTGGCTTGTGGTGTAATTTAATAATTAATTAAATTAAAAGAACATGATGATATGATGATGAGGTGTGGTTGCTATCATATATTCAGCAGAATCTCATTGTGTGGGGGGAAAAAGAAAATGGAAATTTGTTAATGGGGGGAGGAGGGGGGATTGATCAAATACATAGAATATTAACATTATATTGGGGGCCAATGGACAATCACCCATGGCTACTTACCCTTCCTTCTTTAAGACAGAACCAGACGACCATCTCACTCACTCTTCACCATTCACCATTAGTGGGATTCGTCATATATATATATTCGGATTCTTCTATGTTGTCTTCTTGTCTGGATTTGGCCTCCTTGATGTGTATATGTCACTCACTAATTATATTATTAGGGCCTTGTTTTGGTTGGTACTTTACTTTTTAATTACATATGGTAAGAAATGAATAAATGAAAAAGGGTTTGACGGTGAAGGCAATTATTAATTTGATAAGAGTAGATTCTTATTGTATCGTACGTGCTTTTTCGTTTGATCTATAATCCAAAAGAATTGAATTTTATATATACTAGTATATGTGTTTATGTTGTTAATTGGTGAAATTGATGTTTCTAAGATTATCAGTCTTATTCACAGAATTGTTCCATATATTGGATAAAAATATTTAGCATTTTTTCTCTCCTATCATAAAATTGCTCGAAGCTCGATGATCGAAACTAACCCCGCGACCAACCCAAAACACTCCCTTTGTTTTTTTCCAGAGAGTTTGATCTCCATTCAGACGCCCATTTATCCATTTGCTTACCAATTGCCATGTCTCTTTCCCCCCCTTTTTTTTTACCAATTCAATGGACCACAGTCTTTATTACAAATAGACACATACGAACAAAGAGTCCCATCTTGCAAAATCGACATTTTTTCAGATGCTAGAATCAATATCTGTCTCTGTGCGTGTGTGAGTGTGTGTGTGTGTGTGTGTTGGATTATTAATGGATTGGATTGGATAAAATGTCATGGAATTAGATCAGATTATTTAAATAGAGAAAAGGGAAATGGAAACATTTAGAATCTTTTGGGGTGGAAGAAATATTGAAGAAAACAACATATGTATATGTAAGGATATGTATTGAGTAGGCATCACTAAATATGCACGCATGATGAAGTATGTATTGCTATTATTCTGTATTGTGTCGTGGCCTCGCGTGCACGTGGGAGATTCTTCATCCTCGGCTTCCTCAGTGCCATGTCAGGAATCAGCCATGCCTTCGTGTTCTAATTCCTCAAGAAAAGATAATTAATTCGAGTTTTAATGGAATGGAATTTTGTTCTCCATCATTTATTAGTTTTAGTGAATTACTATTACAGTTTTATAATATTGTCCTGTAGAATAATAGAATAGGGATGGATAGGGTGTTGTTGCACGGATAGGTGCAGGCATGATGGCGAAAGGCCATTTATATGATGACATGATATGAGGGACGCATTTTGTGATGGCATAAATATTACTCCCTCCGTCCCAATATAAGTGGCCCCTTTCTTTTGGGCACGGGAATTTAGGTAGTGAGATTTAGTAGTTAAAGTGGTGTGAGTAAATTTGACTAATTCATCCATCTAATTTATAATGGTTACATTTGACTTTTAACCATATTTATTATTTAACTTTGACTTAATGTTATCGTAATGATGTAGAAAGACAAAAATAGTCAAGTATGATCTTGTTGGAATCGTCTAATCGTATAGTTTTAGAATATATATTTTATATAATTTTTATTTATACCCATTTTGAGATATTAATGGTTAAACATATATAGGGACTTTGTGCAGAAAGTACAATTGTCATTATTGTGGGGTTTTTAATCATGTTTATGTTAATCTAATTTACTTAAAAGGGAAAGTGGCCACTTTTAATGGGACACCCCAAAAAGGAATAGTGGCCACTTTTAATGGAGTATGTAATGTCAAGGCCATTCATGTAATGAAATCACATAATGTTTTATATTGCATTACAATACAACCTGCCATCACATGAACGACCTCCACCATCATGCCTAAAAGTGCAAGTCATGTGATGGTTTGTATGCTATGTCCATCGTTATAATGGTATTTGTTAGCTGGGGTTCAAAGAGATTATTGAAAGATGTGTATTGGTGTCAACCTACCTAAGTTATAGTAATTATTTTATTCAAAGAAGGGATTAGAATTTAGAGCACCGGATGCATTACATAATCAAGGTATTAATTCCATATATTAAAATAAATACTTCCCTCCGTCCCGCTTATTATGTCTCATTTTGACTTTTGACACTGATCAACATTGACCTAATGTTATTGCAATTATATACATCGAAAATATAGTCAAATTCGGTCTTGTTGGATTCGTCTAATCATGTAATTCTAGATATATATTATATAATTTTTACTTATTTACATTTGAAGATATTAACGGTTAAACAAGTGCATTGGATGTCGATTGCCAGCCAATGCACAATTTATACACAATTCCACAAAGCAAGAGTTTATTCTTTATTCCTTCTCTCAAGTATATATGGCATTTATAGTTTTCCTTCTATTTTTATTATTTTTTTTAGTATTTCCTAATTAAGTTTAAGTTACTACTTCCAAAAAAAAAATTTCTTTTTCAAAAATCCAAATCAGTTATTTTTCTATTTTATTACCAAAATAGTCTGCTACAAATGCTAATTATATCCAAATCAGGCCCTTGTTCACTAATTATGCTCTAATTGCCGACGTGGCAAATGTTTAAATTTAAACCTGACACGTGGACATAATATTAGTCTTTTTTCTTTATGACCGATTTGATAAAAGATAAAAGAAAAGTGACTAATATTATGCCCACGTGTCAGGTTTAAATCTATTAGAGCATAATTAGTGAACATGGGACTGATTTGGACATAATTAGCATTTGTAGCGTACTGTTTTAATAATAAAATAGAAAAATGACTGATTTGGATTTTTGAAAAAGAAAAATAACGTATTTGTCATTTTTTTTCTTTTTTTTCCCATTTAATTAGGGAGTTTCTACAAATGGGTTTTTACACAATGTTGTAGTACTAATACTTAAATTGTTAGTTATTCGAGCCCAACATCATACTTGGCCCAGCCCAAATTCTTAATGGCATGAGGCGAAGGGCAATTACCCACACACACATGCACAACAAAGTTTTTTTTTTTTGTGAATACCAGGGTATCCGAGGCCACATTGGACCCATGATTAATCCCTCGAGGATCTGGTGGGCATTGAAGAGTTGTCTCTCCCAAATGAGAATTCTACATACACAAAGGCTCAAACCCGAGACATTTGCTTAAGCTGCCAGAGCCCCATACTACTCAGGCCAACTGCGTTTGGTAACACGCACAGAGAAAGTTGCTCTCAATTTCTATATATTTTTGACTTTGCAAAATAATATAGTATTATTATAGTGGAAATCACCTTGAGAAATTTAATTATACTAATTGAGTAATTAATAATAATGGTCCCATTATGCAAGCTTTAAGATAAGATCCAGCAAGAAGACGCAGCCCACATGATGAGGGAGTAAAGAAATCAATCTCAATGAACTTGTTAGTTTCGATTGTAGCATGCGCGGTTTCACGTACAGGCTTTATTTAGGACAATCTAAGATTATTTTATTTTTCTGAATAATAACTACTCCTACATTATTAGTAATAATTAAACAGCCCACATCTTTCCAAAAAAAAAAAAATTAAACATCCCACATACAATATGGGTAGTAGCCAGTAGGGTCTTAATTAGACCTCTCATCTGCCTAGCTCCGATCCAGGATCCAGGTATATATGTGGATCCTCAGTAAATAAAGAATTAAGGTTGCAAACGAATCGAATCGAACTAAATATTATAATATTCGATTTGATTTGTTAAACTTTACGAATACTATCGAATCGAATTATTCTATAAGGTAATTTAATACTTAAATAATTAATTTTTAATCAATAAAATTAAATATTTAATTCAATTTATATATCAAATTTAGTACTTTAATTTTATATATAAATATATTCATATTAGTTAGTAAATATAGTCATTAAAAATAAATTTTACGTTATTTAACAAAATTAATTTATATATTTATATATTATTTTATATAAAATTGAATGTTTAATCGAATATTGAACCGAATCAAATATTATTCGAATATCAAAATTTTGAATAATTTCGAATCGAATCACGAATGGAACAAAAAATATTTAATTCATTTGCAACTCTAATCCTAACCTATTCCTTTGTGGTTTTTTATAATAGGATGGTTTTTTTTGTAGTAAAATTTTACTACCTCCGTCTCAATATAATTGTTACATTCCCTTCCGACACGTTTGCCGATACATTTTTTTAACGGTTTATAACTTAAATTGTGTATAATAAAAACTTATAAAAAGTTTATTGTCTAAAAACTACAAGATTGGACGAATCTAACAAGATCTCACATGACTATGTTTTTTCTTTCATAGCTATGATAAAAATTTGAATCAAAGTTACACAGTGAATAGTGTTTAAAAGTCCAACGTCACATTTATAACATTTATATCGAGACGGAGTAAGTATCTTTCAAGCCATCGGTAGTCAGAATGTGCAACCTAGTTTGGATGAGGTGGTACTTGAGAAATTCGAACATCCTGCATTCCTGGTGAAACTGGCGAGGCGACCTGACAAGCGTTGTCCACAAATACATTTTGTGCATACTGAACGGAAAGAAAGACGATGTCATGAAGGGTGTCATGTCAGGGTGATCGAATCAATAGAGTTGGTGTGAAGAGGGTGGTCTTAGAAACCTGCAAGGTGGGTTGAATTGACTACTCATTTGTAGTTTTTGGTATCAAGAATTCATAACTCGTTGCCTTCTTCCCTTTGAATTCATGATACAAATGTAGTATCCTGTTCTTTTCTAAATAAATTCATGATAATCTTTGCATTTTTTGCGAATCTAGCAATTGAGAAATACTTTATCCCAAAAAAAACGAAAAAGAAAAAGAAACCAATCAATTGAGAAATAAAAATCACAAATAATGAGTAGCAAGACATCAAAAAGGGGGAAAATAGGGAATCCAGCAGAATCATACATTTATCCACAACTAGAAATATTAATTACTCGGAAAATGAAGTATTTAAACTAGAACAATAGTAATGTAATAGAGAAGAAAACATCTCTAACAATCAAAAGTCAAACCCACCGGCGTCAAAATCAGCCGCGTCAGAAACCATGTCACCGATCAACAGTCCGCCAATGGCGCCGCCGAGCAGCCCCGCCCCTAATCCCATTCCAAACTTATTCTTCTTTGGCTTCGCTTGCTGCACCGGCGGCGCAGCGTATCCGTACCCCGGAGGAGGAGGATAACCATACCCTGTCGGAGGTGGTGGTGGTGGATATCCATATCCAGCCGGCGGGTATCCGTATCCCACTGGCGCCGGCGCCGGTGGGTATCCCCCGTGCGGTGGAGGATGACCACTAGCTGGCGACGGATAAGCTCCACTACCGTCGGCCTTAGGGTATTCCCCTGGCGGCGGGTAATGCGCGCCTACCTCCGGGGCAGGGTACGCCGCTGGCGGAGGGTACCCTCCCGGAGGCGGATAGCCAGAACTCGGTCCGGCCGGGTACGCCGTGACCGGTTCGACCTCCCCGCCCTTCCCAGGCGGCGGCGCGAACGGAACGGTGGAGCCGTATGGAACTGGAGCGTGCGCCGCCGCCGCAGCGACGGTTTTCTCGCCGAATTGATACGAGAAAGTGAGCTGACCTTTCGGCTTGCCACTCGGCTTTCGGACTTGGTACCTCCCGATCTGCTTTACACCGGCTGCTCCGTTCGAGTGCGAGTCGAAAAGCTCCTTCAACGGCACGTTGACCTCGCCAACGTCCTTGTCCCCGAGCGCTCGCTGGCAGACGAGCTTGAAATCGAGCGTGAGGCGGTTCGCCTGCATCAGCGCCTCGTCGACGGTGAATTTCATTGGAAAATTCCAGGACGGATTGGCGTCGCCGTCGTGGTCCACTGGCGACTTCGTCTTCTGAATCTGGTTCATATCTCCGCCGGAGATCGAAACCACGGCGTACACATCCATCTTGGTGAACAAATTGACCTTATTCAGATCCATGGCGGATTGAAGATTGACTTCCAGCGATCGATACTCCATTGATTGTATCCAAATTGGAACTCCGACTTGCGGATTTTTAGAGAGAGAGGAAAAAAGGGTAGGGTTTAGCTATAGAGGGCGAAAATTGCAATGGGGAAGAAACGGCAAAACCGTCGAGATAATAAGTGGCGTGTATATACGGGAAGCAAAAGGACAAGTCCCTGCAGGGCCTGGAGTCGGGGTTTCCTCTTAAAGGGCATCGGGCCGTTCATTTTATTTCAGTTGTAAAATAAACGGTTGGAGATTTGTTGGATGGAAACTTCCAGATTTCCGACTTGTGCCGTGTGTGTACCGCGTTAAGGAGCCGTGGAGTCAACGTTGAGAAGAACACCTCCCCTGGCTTTTTTCTTCTTTGATAGGCTAAGGGCTTAATGGTAATCACACTTTTAACTGCCGGAGACCAGGTCAGGATTGGGTACTTACCTACGAGCATCTCCAATAGCCTATACTCAAATCCATTTTACAGTAAATGTCACATCAAACAGTAATTCATCTCTAATTATTTACACTAAATTCAAATTCAAAAGAATATTCTCTATATATTCTTTACCATACAAACTTATTTATCTTTTCAATCATACCCATCATTTCTTATAAATTATACATTAACCCACACAAGTTCAATACTCATTTATTATGCCAATATAATTTAGCTATCTTTATGTTTAAAATTTTATTTTATAAAATAAAATTCTTAAAAAAAAACTTAAAATCTTTAATCTAATTAGATATAAAGTAAATTTAATGAAAAAAATATTGTATAAATTATCAAATTATTAACCATAATAAAAAAATTAGAAAAAAAAATTGTCTTCTATTTTTAAATTAATATGTTATTTAATTTGCAAAATTGGAGGGATGAAATTGTAATTAATTTAATTACAAAAAGTGATATAGGTTTATGAATAGTAAATACTCAAATTTGAGTATTTACTATTCACAAAACTCAAAAAACTTAAAATAGGTTTGGTTTTAGGGTATTGTTGGAGAGAATATGCCAACCAATTTTAGGTTTTAGTGTACCATTGGAGATGGCCTAATGGTAGGTCTCCAGACTCTCACATATAGGTTGGGAGTTCGATCACAATCCGGCCTCCTAATCCATATCCTTTCCCTTTGTTTTCTTTATAATTGTGTCACATGGACTTCCACTATCCATTTCCCAGACCTTTAATGACTCTTCAAGAAAAAAAAATAACAAAGTTCGATAGATTATGTTAACAAATTTGATAAATTAAGACAAGCATAGACATAAAAAATCAGGTGATGTTTGGTTTCCGGTGTCCGAAAGGATTTGGAATAATTTGCATTTACACGTTCTTCCAGTAAGAAATTAGTAATGTTTGGGGATGTTTGGGAGTCAGCGGATCCGCTAGAAGATAGCAGATTTGGAGAGAAGACAATATAGTATTCCAATATGCTATATATGCTGATCAATATGCTGTCATCCAAACAGCCCATTTGTATGTTAAAATTTTACAAGTGAAATAATAAATAAAAACATCGCCTGGAAATATAATTAGTATAACATTTTTTATTTGATTATTTAAAATACTTATTGGAGGATATGAAAAGCGAGTAATACATATCTTAGCGACTCTTGTTTCTTTTCAATGAGAGAGATTATATGTTAATCTGGATGAAACAAAAACCCACTAATGAATCATTTATCACAATACTTCTTGGGGTAATTTTTTGAATACTCCAGTATTGAGACTTTTCCATGATACAAAATGCATTAACAAAATTGATATTCGAACGAACAAGTGGTTTGGTGTATTGTACTGTACCGTTCTTTATTCAATTTAATTTAGAGTGGAGTATAATTGCCAACTTGATAATAGTAATATTTTTAACTATAGTGGACAAGTCAACTAACCTAACCTACCAAGTAGGGTTGCAATCGAATCGAATCGAAGCGAATACCACTATTTCGTATTCGTATTCGAAAAAATATTCGAATATTCGTATTCGTATTCGGTTTGTAAGCGAATCGAAAATGGTATTCGTATTCGATTCGAAATGAATATTCGAGAGTATTCGCTTCGATTCGATTATTCGATTCGAATATGTTGATACAATAATTTTTTGTTCGATTCGAATACATTCGATTCGATTCATAATTATTCGATTCGATTCGAACCTATTCGATTCGATATTCGAAAAAAAACCTGCTAATTAGTTTGCAACATCATCAAAATATCAATCAAAGTGCAAGTGCAGTAACACAATAACATTCCATGTTTCACAATAATTCCAAAGTGCAGTAACAAAATAATTCCAATATCATTCAAAGTTTCCAACATCATCAAAATATTTCATGTCCAGCTGCTCCATTCAGTTTGCAGCTCCATTTTAGTAAAGATTCAGACTACTCCATGCACTTTTAGATACTCCATGCACTTTTAGTTACTCCATTCCTCTACATACTCTTCCAAAATATTGTATGCTTTTTCTGCAAAAACATAATGGCACAATTGATAGCAGTGCTGTCAGTGCATATGGATAATGACACTGAAAGTTGTATCACAAATTTCAAAGGCAACTAAAAATACGATATCCAAGAGAATGAAGAAAGAAAAAAAAAATGAAGGAAAATGAACTATACAGAAGAGGTGGAGGGTGGAGCATCTGCACATGGATCACTAGCATAGCAAATTTCATAATCAACTTTTCATTTATCATTAAACAACTCATGTTAAAACCCTTCAATCTATCTGCTGGCGAACAACTCATGTTAAAACCCTTCAATCTATTAGCATAGCAAATGAACAACTCATGTTAAAACCCTTAAATTTGAAGGTCAAATCAAACAAACCACACAGAAATATGATCCTTTACATAATATGCTCTTTAGTGTCTTCCAGTTTGCAATTAAATAATCAACCAAATAGTGGGAACAAACCCATACTCATGGAATAAAAGTCTCTTTGAAACTGCAGGAGCAATTCAGCAGCACCTTTTACTTGCCTCAAAATCCATTACCAGTGATCAGAAATTAACCAACTTGTCCAAATAATTGTCTGTTAGAGAGCAGTGAATGGTGAACTCAGACAGGCAACTGCTCAAACAACTTTAACAATAGACATAATCTAGATACAACAAACCAAACAAAAGGGGAGAATGATTAACCAAGTAAATGGCATTTTATCAGAAAACACAGAATTCTGAAAAACCAACTAGTTTCGCTCAGGTTACAGTACTACAACATAAAAAACAGAACACCCAATGCTTGAACAACATCAAATCAACTAAACAAAATAATAAGAGACAAAAAAGACAAAAAACAAAAAGAATGAAGCAGCAGATTATGGCGTACAGAGGCATCACTCACTATAACCCCCAACATAAAATCCAAAGCAAAAAATCAGTAAGAACAATATAATGCAGCGGCCGAACTCGTCATTGAGCAAGAAAAAGGATGAACTTGCAAAGGAGAAGAGGAAGCAGCAAAAAACGCAGAAACAATTGAAGCAAGCAAAAACTCTAGCAACAAAATGTGGAACAACCAAACTCCGCTATTCGAACTTCTATAATCGACATTAAACTAACGATATTTTCGCACAAAAAAACTTGCAAGAATCGGAGCGAAAGGGAGAGCAAACAACGGCGGGAATGCTTACCCCTTTCCGGCAGGATGAGTAGCGGAGGCGACGGTGCAGTGTCGGGGGCCGGCGTCGGCGCTGGGCGGAGGAGACGTCGTCGATGAAATTGAAGAGAAGGGATGAGGGCGGCGCAGTATTGGGGACTTGGGGAAATGGATGTGCATTTAGGGTTAGTTTGAATTTTGTTATTATGTTCTTTTCTTTTCGGGTGGGGATTTGTTTTTTGTGGGGGTGAATTGTGTTATTTTGAGTGAATTGTAGAGTAAAATGAAAATTTGAAAGAATTAGGGGTTAATGTTTGGGCATGTATTAATTTTTTTAGCATAGTGAGCATGTACCAATTAAAAAAAATATTATATATAAATAAATTATATATTATTTTATTAAATATTTAATCGAATACCAACGAATATCGAATCGAATATTGAGATATTCTTATTTGTATTTGTTATTTATCGAATCGAATCGAATATGTTTTATTCGAATTCGAATCAAAAAATTTCGAATACAAATAGCAAAATTTCGAATCGGATCACGAATCGGATCACGAATTGGTCGATTTTGTTGCAACCCTACTACCAAGTATTACTACCAAGTTACCAAAACTGAAAACAGAGACGATGACGAAGACGAAGACGACCTAAAGGGGGACGTATCTTTCATTTTCAACATCATTTTCATTTCTCGTTTTATCTTATTATTATACAAAATACTTTAGGAAGTGAGCGCTTATAAAATTTGACTTTCGCAATAATAAAACAATTACTACATTATTCATGAATTATTTTTCTCAATAGTTATAACTGGAAATTATTGTGCAAGATTTAATAAAACGTCGCCTGCCAGCTAACATGGGAAAGCCCGAATAAGTGCCTAATAAGTTTTCCACCGCGAGCGCATACGAAGACTCAATACATGGGAGTGGTTGTAAATGATCGAGGTAGCTCATAGCTAGTTTGTTTTTTTTTTTTTTTGTTTTTTTTTAAATGAGCCATTGAAGGCCTAAAAGGGGTGTTGGGAACTCATGCCACACAAATTACAAAGGGGAATAAAAGGGGGATAGGGGTCGAACCTCCAACCTTCCATTAATAGTTTAGGGAATTAACCACTTAGGCTAAATCTCATCCTCGTAGCTAGTTGACTTATGCAGCGATTAAATTTATCGAATTAGAAAAGGGGTGGCAGCAATGCAAGTACATTTTATTACTATATTACTACTGCAACTATAATTAATTTTCCAGTGACACTCGAATGATTCTATTTGATTGTGACCATCTAAATTGGCACCAATTACTTATGAATTCCCTGTAACATATAGCCAAACTTTAACATACCCCACATCCAAATGTTATTGCTACACAGGTATTGGATTACTACATTTTATTTTTATCTATCATTTATGTAGTTAAATCACTGTTATTTGAATTTGAAAATATGAAAATAGGGTGTGAAAGGAAAAAAAAAAAAAAGGGGATCGTTATTAAAATAAATGTATTGATTAACATATTTTAATTAATTTATATAAAAAAATAATTACGCAATACTTACATGAATGATTATCAATATAGGTTAAAATTAATTTCACTAAAATTCACTTTTCTTTTATTCGTAGATTAATTTCTTTGAAAAGAGGCTTAAATTTATTTATTTATTTTTTTATTTTAGTTTTTAAAAAATTCCGATGATTAACTATCCCAGAATATCCTTTTCCATGTTGGATGGGATGGCCCATCGCCGTATACCCTAATTACTTCTCTCATGTGTCTCGGGAATATATATATATGGCGGTCGTCAAAATGTTGTTGCTGTAAATGTATTGATCGCGAATCTCACCCACCCCACAGTTTCCATCTTCGCAATCCTAATCCTAAAAGCCCCATATCTTGAAAAGTTGAATGCTTGCATTTTCTTGATTTTTCACTCATTCCTGTTGTTGGCGGAGACCTTATTACATTTACATTTTCATCTTGACCCCTCTTCTCTTCTCTTCTCCGACAATAGCTACTTGAATTCGGTGTGGACCTCAGCTTTTCCGGGCATACACGAGCAGGGGTCTTTCGATTATTGCCTATTTGTACATGTCCCCTTTCTCCTCTTCATCTTGTGCAGGTATTGTCACTGTTCTCGTTTTCGGGTATTCATGTCATTTTATTATTGAAATCCCTACTTGTGTTTGGCTAATATCTATTGGATTGATTTTGGGCGTATTATTCACGCGAGCAATTGGACATCTTTTGAAAAAACAATTTGCTGATTAAATATTTGTTCTTCTTCTCCCCCTCCCCCTTATCCTTCTTGAAGGTTTTTTATGTGCAAATTGAAAGAGGGGAATGGATGAGACGAGTCAACTAAAGAGGGCCTTGATTGACTCTGCTGCGGGTGCAATTTCTGGCGGTGTTTCGAGAACCGTTACTTCGCCTTTGGATGTGATTAAAATTAGATTCCAGGTTCAAGACATGATGTTGTACAACTATAATTCTATTGATTTAGTATTGTGTTGGATACATTTTTTGAATCTTGTCATGATTTTACACTCTTTACTGTTTCAGTTTATTGTTGCAGCCGTTTTCTCATTTTTATTGTATCGTATTGAATTGTGAAAGTTTAATGGCTGATATTGTTGTTGTTACTGTACATAGGTTCAACTGGAACCGACTACTCAATGGGCGTTGCTTCGGAGAGAAGTGTATGGGCAATCAAAATACACCAGTATGCTGCAAGCAACGAAAGACATATTTAGGGAAGAAGGCTTTCCGGTATTGGTTATTGATGTATTCAAATGTGTTTATAAATAATTTGTATGGGGAGGACAATTGAAATTCACAATATTGCAAATTTAAATGATTTACCCTTGTTACATTTTTGCTTTGCAAGTTATTATCTTCATTCTTCCATTTAAGTTTGTCTGGTGACCATATATTTTCAGTTAGCTAGTTTGTTCGTTATTGGTGACCATATCTTCTGCAAACACTAGAATTTGAAACTTGGAATGCCTTTTGTCAACTAGGGTTTAGTGATATTTTTGTTAGGTGTGTAGAGTATCATCATTGCTAAGGTGCATTGCAATTGAGTTCGGGTTCTCAGTCTTTATGAGTTGTGTACTGATTTGTGTTTCATTTATCTGTTATCTGTTTAAGAAACACAATGTATATTACCACATTAAATACTAGTCTTAATTAAGGGTTTCAGAACAACCAGCCATGAAGGCTGTGGTGTCATTTTTCAGAATGCCCAGTACATAATTTCATGATTCATTAACTCGAATGGTTTCATTTGTGGGAGTGGGTGTCGATAACCTGCAGTTATTCAGTTTCACCATAGGCTGTTGCTGTCAATTTTATGTTGTTTCGGTTTTCTGATTCAGGGATTTTGGAGGGGCAATGTACCTGCCCTGCTCATGGTCATGCCATATACTGCAATACAATTTACAGTTTTGCACAAACTGAAGACATTGGCTTCTGGTTCTTCTAAGTCAGGTTTTCCATATGTTCAACCCCATTTGCTGTTTTCTTTTCACTGTTTCTCTCACTTGAATTATAATACCTGGTAAATGCTTCATTTTATCTCAACATCCCATTTTTTACCCAATTGAATAATTGTATTGTTATTGTTTGTCAAGATGAAAAAAGGTTGCATTCAATATTTTGACTGAATTGACATTCTGTGTTCTTGTTCTCTATGCAGGAGACCATATTAAAATAAGTCCGTATCTGTCTTATGTTAGTGGGGCATTAGCCGGATGTGCTGCCACTGTTGGATCATATCCATTTGATCTTCTAAGAACTATTTTAGCTTCTCAAGGAGAGCCAAAGGTACTCACCTCTATCCTGTAATTATAAACTGATGCCTTTTAACCAATTTCAAGATTTATAATCTTCTTTAGTAAACATTCCAAGATTACATAGTCTGTATATACAAAACTTTGCATTTCATCACTTGTAATAGTTATTACTTCTTTCTATTACTTTATGTTGAAATGGTTAGGATGGAAAAGTTTTTAAATGTTATGATCCTTTGACCATTAGGAATTGTTTTCGCCAAGTTTATCTGCAACTAGAAAGTCTTTGCTTAGTCATCTCCTTTTAACGCTAGAGAATTGAAATTGAAGTGAAATTTATTTGTCAACGGCAAGCAGCAATTTCAGAGTTTATTCTCAATTAATTTGGCTGTAGTGTACTGTATTTTCTTTATCTTTTAGTGTAACATTTGGATGGAGAATTTGTCTATAAGTAATATGTTGTGTTCACGACCAGGTTTATCCGAATATGAGGTCTGCACTTGTTGATATACTTCAAACCCGTGGCATCCGTGGGCTATATTCTGGATTGTGGCCTACATTAGTTGAGATAGTTCCTTATGCTGGATTACAGTTTGGGACCTACGACACGTTCAAACGTTGGGGAATGGTGAACTCTCACTCTCTCAGTTTTCTTCTAGGTTTTGGAAGTTGATGCTAATTTCTTTGAGCTTTTCATTGTAGACATGGAATAAATACGGACTTCCTTTTGCTTCCCAAACTGATAGTCTCTCCAGCTTCCAGCTTTTCCTGTGTGGACTAGCTGCTGGAATATGCGCCAAAGCCACTTGTCACCCTCTGGATGTAGTCAAGAAGCGGTTCCAGGTACACTATTGTCTCTCAACTCTTCTATTGAAATAACTCATCAAGACTATGAATTATGATATACAGTAACCTAACCACATTGAGGGTTAAGCAGAAGATGCCCCTTCAAAGAGATGTTTTATTGGGAGCCCAAACCTACAATTGTCTGATTTTTGGCACGCTCTTGCGATGCAACGTATGAAAATAAAGAGAGAGTGTTTTGTTTTGTTAGACCCTAATTCTTCATTTTTATCTGGTTCTGCCAAAAATGAAATACGAACTGAAAACTCAAAAGACTATTTACCCATCAAATGTGATTCATGTGCAGATTGAAGGATTGCAGAGGGATATTAGGTATGGAGCTCGGGTTGAGCATCAAACGTACAAAAACATGTACGATGCCCTTCGTAGAATTCTGCAAGCAGAGGGTTGGGCCGGGCTTTACAAGGGTATTGTCCCGTCAATTGTCAAAGCTGCTCCTGCTGGTGCTGTAACATTCGTTGCTTATGAATTCACATCGGACTGGTTTGAGTCCCTTTTGACATGATTTTTATGTAGGTTTTCACCTTTTGGGGTTAACCACCTTCATTCTTTTTCGTTTTGTCATAACCCGATAAGTTTTGTGTATTTGTTGACCCCCCCAACAATAGGGGGATCAGCCAAGCCATAAAGTTTTTGAAGTAGCTATTTTTGGTAGCCATAGAATCAGCACAACCATGACAAGTTTATCTCCATCTGTTGAGTTCGTAATTGAAATGCATTAGACATTTCTTCGTCTGATGTAATGCTAAGGTTCAACATTTGAGCCATCTAATAATTTGATTTATGATGTACCATGATGTCTCTTTTTTCATTCGTGCCTTCACTTAAGACAGTGAGCAATCTTCAGAATGGAGAGTGAAAATTATTTTTGAAATTGATATACGAGTTGTTTCAATAAAAACAATACTACTATATTATAAATTAATTCTTAAACCGTAAGAATTATTTACTGTAAGTTTAAAAAAGACCAAAACCAAAAGTCAATAAAATCTTAGTATATCATATAAAAATTACTATTTTTTTAAATTTTCTGAGAAATATTTTAAAAAAAGACCAAAACCAAAAGTCAATATATTATACTAATATTTTTAACTTTTGACAATTCATAGACTCCGTATTTCTCTGTTTAAAAAAATTGAAGTATATCAATGCCTCTTTTTTTTTTTGTTTTGTTTTGTTTTTGTTTTTATTTTTTATTTTTTTTTTTCTCTGAAAAACCTTCTAATATGAAGTATGCCAGAAACTTGTTTCATTCATCATTGACCTAGAGCCTGTTTGGATTGGCTTTTTTCCAAGTGCTTTTGGCTTTTGCTTCTGCCAAAAGCACTTTTGAAGGAAAAAGGGTGTTTGTTTTGGCTTTTTAGAAAAAGCAAAAGCACCTCGAAAAGCTGCAAAAGTGCTTCTGGGAGAAGCAGCCCAGGTGGTGCTTCTCCGAAAAGCAGAAGCCAAAAGCACCTAGTAATGTGTGCAGAGTCATAAATACCCCTATTAATTTATTTATATTACACTATAAATATATACTATCATATATAAATAGCATATCCTTTTTGGTAATTTACACATTTCAAAAGCACTTTTCACTTTTATACATCCAAACACACTATTGAAAAAAAGCTGCTTTTTAAACATTCCATCCAAACACAAAAGTTAGCTGCTTCTGCTTTTGGCTTTCACTTCTGCTTCTGCTTTTGGCTTCTGCTTTTTTTAAAAACCCATCCAAACGGGCCCTTAATGTTGTTTTTCATTGATCAAGAAAACATGGCCTAAACGGGAAAGTGAGAAGGGAATAATGAAGATTGACATTGCCATAAAAACATCAATAAATCCTCAGAAGTACAAGGGGACAAAAAAAAAACAAAAAAAACAAAAAAAAAACAAGAGATGATAATGAGAACCCCCCACCCAAAAAGGTATTGAAATTCTTGCATGCTCAAACTCAGGTAATAATGGCGAAGAATTAAAGCTCGAGTTGAGCAAGTTAATTACCATCTCTCAATTCCTAGCCGGCTAGTCTTCACAGCTGCAGAAAGTTCATCTAAAAAACCTTTTCCTTACACATTCTATATTTAGTATAACTCGGACAGTATCAACTTTACCGGTCTTCCTTCCCCCTCATGGGGTAGGCACTCAAACCAACGCTCATTCCATGGGTGGTCTAGAGACTTCAATCCCACATTGTGCCGAAACCGGTTCCTCTTTCGCCTGCGGTGCGCTTTGAGATTTTACCGATGTATTGCACTTGCTGTTATTGGACACACCATTATCAGCTACATCAACCTGGGGGGCATCCAGGGAACTGTTTGTCGACTCATTAGGGGCAGAGCGTACAGCCACACCACGAGCACGCTGAGAAGGTCTTGCTGGCGCGTCTTGCGAATGCATATCCTTTGTTTTCCGCTTTCTGTTTACAGTTAAATAACCATCTGCTAGTGCTTCGAGTGCTCTTGATGTTGGAGGCCGGTTCCTCGTGCTGTGCCTTAGAGGATTCACATTTGGTGGCGGCTGTTGCTGCTGCTGCTGCTGCTGCTGCTCGGATCGAACCCCACTGGCTGAGGGCTTTTGTGAACTATGGCTATCAACCTTGACGGAATTTTTCTTTTGGTCTTTCCTTGCGTGCAGCATGGAAGTTCCATTGTCGGGGTCTGGAGGAATGTGAGGCAGGTTGAGGTCGATCAATGTCTGAGTGTGAGGATTCTCGATGCTCTCACCGGGGCTTCCTCTTGATGAGCTTGTGGAAGACAACTTATCCGGCCACGACCCAACTTGAGAAGATAAATTCTCTGTAACTTCATGAGCATTTGAGCAGCAATTGCGCGTAATCCCATTTTCCAATCCCGCGCCTGTTTCTTTTTGGCTACAAGTGGATAGAACCGTCTGGTGTTTGGCAGCGGGAACAACCTCATGGTCAGTATTTACTTGCTTCTTGCCACGGCTCGACTGGGATTTTGAGAGCTTTTTAGATTGGCTGGTTACTTTTGAAGCCGTCTTGTTCTTGGAGTCAGGAGCAGACGCAGCATTGGTGGTATGAGCATCTCTCGAGTCACGGTCCCTCTTGCAAGGAAGAAGTTTCTCATTGGATTTAGTTGTCTTCAGACTGTGTTTATCCGTCGCAGATGCATCAACCATGATTTTTCCAATAGTATCAGACACATCACTGCTGTCCTCGGAAGTCTCCTCATCACTATCTTCCTTTTTGACCCGAGTAATGAAAGCACCAGAAAGCTCTGATGGAAGTGGCCGCAACTCTCTCAGTTTGCCATCACAGAGACTTGTATCCACCACGGTGAATTTCAAGACAATGCCTATGCGATTAGGCGTCTTGGGTTGCAGATAGTTGGGCCGCTGCTTCTTAGGCAGATCATTGTCATCCTCATCCGATTTCTTATTCTCATGATCTCCATCCATGTCGAGCTCAATCAGCTCAGGCTCCCGAGCAACCTTGCTCAAGATATCTGTAACTGAATCATAGTAGTGATCTCCTTTCACTAGTTTACTTCTAGAGAACTTTTTGACACCCGGGATGAGGAAAACCAAGCACTGCTTGGAACGAGGCTGCTCTGAATGCCAGCCTCTTGCCAGCAGGCGCGGCCATACTGCTTCCCAGAATAAATCATTTGACCTAGCTTTGCTCAACCGGTAATTCCCACTTAAGAACTTCATGATTTCAGCGGATGTAAGAGACGAACAAGCCTTCCCACTTGGTATCTCAGGTTGAATGGGGATGGCTTGATTGGACTTCAAAGACTCTAATGCCACTCCGGTCAGGTCATGCTTTCCGGTGCCTATACCAACAGCTTCTACAAGAGCAGTCATGCCAACCATGGCCTTCAAAGAAGAGACATATTCGGATAATGACATCTTGTCTTCTGCAAATGTCTTGGAGACCTAAACAACAAATCAGAACAAATATTGAGCAGAACTTCACAAAATAAAGCCAGAACATAATGAATGCATGGTCAATGCTAAGCTACACCCATCTTCAGTTCACATCGATACAAGATTCATCATGCAAGCACTGATCACCGAGCAATAATTCAACCAAAGAAATGATGCCCAACAAACTTTTGCAAGATTTATGGATCCAATTGATCGCCACATAAAGGAATTAAGAATCCAATTATGGTGCATTGTATGTACGTACCTCTTTGCAGTCAACAAACATATAACTGATATACTATTGACAGAAAATAAATTTTGAAAATACCTCAAATAGAGCATTCCTGCATTCATCCGAGACTTTTGGAAGCATCCGAGACAGCAGTTCCTGCTGCCTCAGTCCAGTAAATATCCTCTGACCGTAAATGCATTTCCTGCTCTTCATCTTTCGACACTGTGACCATCTACGATATTCTTGTGACCCGTAAAACTTTCCGTAGTAGTATGATTGTAGAGCGCCCATCTCTTTCGTTCCAACAAATTGCTTAACCTCCACAAAATTTTTCTCAAATATGTATAATCCAAGAAGGAAGCTGTCCTTCTCAATAGGACTCCAATGCTCATCATCTATACCAGGGACCACAAGGAAGCCCATGCCTTCAAACTTGAATATTTTCTTTACTGTAGGTGGATTCTCACACACCTCTGTAGCCTTCACAAAGTCTTGTGAAGGCCCAATCCCACCACAAGAGACCTCTTTCTTGCCAACATCCTTAGAACATGACAGATTTGAATCTGAACTAGTTGAGCTACCAGACGATCCTGGGCTGTCATGTTTCGCTTTACTGACCCAAGTTAACAGCATAGGCATTCCAACAACAAAATTTTCAGGGGAATGACCTACAGAATCTGAATTTGTGCTTGTACTTGACTTGTGATTGAACTCTTCATTAAGTGGGGGAAGTTCAGCTTGGTATTCACCTCCAATTCGGGGCAGGATCTCCGCTTCTCCAAATTCATCATAAGAAGGTAAAGATGGAATTTTATAGGAAACTTCGACCTCACCAGAGTTGCCACAGTCTGGTGGAAGTAACTTCTCAACAGGAGTGCCACCAAGACAAGCCATCTGCAACAGATCTACTATCAGAAATGACATTAAACTTTGGGACCAGAAATTTTTCTGCATAACAACACACCATCTGGTATGAAGTCAAAAATGAAACAATAGAGTATTTATGAAACTGAAGCACTCTATGGACAAGAAAACAATGCTGGATTCTACTATACAAGAGACGGAAACTGGAACATTATGCACACATTCGACATTTACTAAAAAGAAATGGAACCCCAAGAATGCAGACTCGACTAAGAAATACGCTTGATCTTAGTTAGGAAAAGGCAGCAGGCAACCAGACTTCAATTCCATAATTTCAACTAACATTACAGCTAGATATACCTATTTCGCATTCACAGACGATCAAATATACAAAATAATTGATGCAGAAAACAAACTGATATGAAATCAATTATTGGCTGTTCAGCTACAAATGTAGAGTTAAGAAGGCCCTTATATATGCCCAGAAGCTAACAACAGCAAGCAAAATTATAATGTAGTAATGTACCAGGAAACACCTTGGGGATCTACCTTAAAGGGATTATATTCTCGAGATAAATACCACTAAACTCTATAAATCTGATTTTTTTGCCTCGTGATATTTAGAAAATGCAGGAAACAATGGAAGGATCACGAACACATAAATATATCTAATCAACGCCACAAAGAGGTTCCTTTGAAAAATAATAAATTTTGCATAATCGACAAGGCACCGATAGTCCACCTAAAGCAAATAAACGTAGTCAAAAATGTATCCGTAAACAGTTGGCAAACTTAAATTCAGCAATCCATCATCCACCATAATACGACCCCAGTAATCAAATCTCATAAACACAAAATCACGAAGACTTCCACATAAAAATAAAAACTTCATCAAATTCAACAACCTCCATCCAAACCACCAAACCAAAATGCATTAACCCCAAACGGTGACACTAACTCAATCTCAATCCAAACTCAAACCCAAAAACCCATCACCACCTCCCATTTCAGCAAACTCCATTCCTACTCTCGTCCATAAACAAATCCCAAGCATTCTAAAAATAAACAAACAAAAAAACACTGCAAATCAAATCAACTGAATAATACTAACGAAAAAAAATACCCCTCCATCTCCAACCGACGCCCCCAAGTCCACCAAAAAATCAATGCGATCCCCACCAAAATTAAACTCTTCCCCGCACTCCACAACTCCACCTCCCAATCCGCCAAACAACAAGTCCTCACAGAACTAAAAATCAACATCAATCCCACAGCAGCAAACACGCAGAGAACCAAACTATATGCAGATACATTTGTGCATGTATACTCAATAAATGAAAACAACAAAAAATAAACAAATGGGTTCAGATGTGCAGCAACAAAGCCGTGAAATACAACACATAAACTAAGCAACCAAGAAATAAAAAGCAAAACAAGAAACATACACATCAAACAACACACAAACGGTTAATTCATCTGCGGCTATACATACAAAAACTGCATACATACACGATATAGATATAGAACGAGAAACAAGAACCTGGGTTTTTCCTCAAACGAGAGCGGAAAACTTTTTGTTTGGAGAATTGAATCGAAGAGATAGAGAAATAAAGAGAGACTTTTTTTGCCTGTTTTATTTTTCCGCTTGTGTTCGCTTGTAGTGAGAGAAATATTGTTTTTTTTTTTTTACACTTTTATACAGTACTCCGTATATGAGAAGAAAAAAAATTAATAATCATAATAGTGGATATAGCCATATTATAGTACTCCCTCCGTCCGCGAAGATTGAAGCCCTTTCTTTTGGGCACGGTAATTTAGGTAGTGGAGTTTAGTAGTTAAAGTGGTGTGGGTATTTGTGTTTAGGATTATAATGAATTTTGATACTATTTATTGTTTAACTTTGACTTAATATTATCGTAGTGATGTAATTTGAGAAAAATATTCAAGTGTGGTCTTGTTAGAATCGTCTAATCGTATAGTTTTAGAATATATACTCCCTCCGTTCCTTTTTAGTTGTCTTTTTAGAGAGTAAAAAGTGTTCCAAAATAGTTGTCATTTTTAGGTAGTTATAGGTAGTTATGCCATGTTTTTACTATATTGCCCTTTACTTTACATAAATGCTATTTGTTGACATTTATTAAGAATGAGTTTAGGTGAAGGGTAAAAATATAAATTTATGAGTTAATTAATGCAAATCTTGGTTATTGAAATTGAGTTGAAAGAGACAACTAAAAAAGAACGGAGGGAGTATTTTATAAAATTTTTATTTGAATCAATTTTGTAATATTAAGAGTTAAAGAAATATAATGGACTTTGTGTAGGAAAATAATAATGCATTGGAATTTGTGCAGAATAGTAAAAGTAAGTATTTTTAATGGGATTTGACAATAATTAAGATTCTAATCAAACTTATATTAATTTAATTTTTCTAAAAACGGAAAGGGTTCAAACTTCGTGGGACACCTCAAAAAGGAATAGGGTTCAAACTTCGTGGGACGGAGGGAGTAGTAGATAGGAGAAGTCCACGCGCTGACAATGAGCGTGGCGTCCACGTGGGTGGTGTGTTTTTTGGGGAAAACAAGGGAAATTTCATTTCAGGCAAAATTATTTTAATAAAAGAAAGTTATTTCTTTAAAAAAAAATTAAAAAAAGAAAAGAAAAAAAATGTAGTAGGAAATAATTTATTGTGGATAAATTCTTTTAGGAGGGTTCGTATAAATTCATATTAAGTGCCAAATTATTTGATTTTGGGAAGGCGGATTGAAAAGTTTTATTTGGAAGATAATTGCAATCAAATTAGGGTATACGTACTGCTTGGGAATTTATTGCAATAATCCAAATTAAAACTACTTATAATAATCCTTTGGGGAAACGGGAAGAGCCTCTTTAATATAGTCGGGTTTCGGTCTTTCTGCAATTATTATTTTAAATTTTGGATAGGAAAATTGGTTCACTTGAGTCAATTAATCTCAGCAGCACTATAGCAGTGGCAAAAATAAAAAAACAAAGTACACTACATATAGTAGCCTGTGATATTTTAATAATTAAAAAATTAGGAGCTCTTAATTGTATCTTCATCCTCTATATATAGTTTAAATTATTTTGAAACACGTATTGTATTAGACTATTAGTATCTTGTTTAATTTTTAAAAATTTATATATATTAGTATTAGTTAAAAGCAAGACTCAAAAGATGGCATAAAAATATGATTTATCATTGCTTTATTCTTTTGGCTTCCTTCCCCTAAGTCTTTAATTTGCCTTTTGGCCTTGATATTTCATTTTAAGCCTTAGAAGATTGCTTTAATAAAATTTTCTATGACGCGATGTTGTATTTTAAAATTATTTAAATGTTTTAAGAAGTCATTTGAGAAATATGGCATGTCTATGTTTAAAGCGAACTACTTATTGTACATAAGGTGAAACTTATTATTAATATTATTTGGCTACTCGAATAAAACTATTGGATTAATGTTGTGTTATTTACTTATTCCTATTCATACTTGAAAATTCTTATTTTATTTTATAAAAGAGGAATCTGTAGACTTACTATATTTAAGTTAGAGGCTATTTGTCTTTTTGGACATGCGAAAATAAACGGAACACAACAATACCATGTTACAGGATGAATATTTCTGTCTTTGTCTTTGTCTATTTTCTACTAATTCATGATTTATTAAAATAAATTTACATTAAAGTTTATTTTATTATTATTATTATTATTATTATTATTATTATTATTATTATTATTATTATTATTGAGATTTGCAGCCCAAAATAGCATGGATGAATGCAACTACATGAAAACACACGTCCTCACAGATCTACTTCCCAGTTCTCACGTAATCAGTGGCGGATACAGAAATTTAAGTTTGGTAGGTCAATTTTTACTAATTAGTTTAATTAACTTAAATTTTTTTGGTGAACTATTATAACTAACTTAATTTGATATAATAATTGGGAAAGAAAATTTAACATATTGGTCATGTCTCCCGACTTTCAGCCTTATTGTTAGGGAGTTCGATTCTCACCTGACCCCTATCTCTCCCCTTTATCTCCTTTGAAAAAACACTCAATATCTTCAAAATCCACTATATCAAAACCCAGCAGTAAGAAGACAATAATCGAATTCAAAATCAAGTTCGAAGTGTACTTAATCTATCATCTCAAATCCAAACTAAAAGAATTTAACCTACAAGTGAGAACAACTCTCGAATGCAAATCTAGAAGGATGATGACAAAATTGTGAATTTCTAATAAAACCTTGAAGAATAGCTAGCTCTTGACAGTAAATTTGGAAGTGAATCTAAATTTAATAATCTATTTCATATAAATAGAAATGGTTAAAGCTAATAAATCTATTTCATTAAAATGAATTAGGTTAAATTTAACTTATTAAATATTACTGTACTAATTTTTTTTTAGTGGTAGGTCAATTGACCTACCTTGACCAAGAATAGATCCGCCAATGCACGTAATATTTTTTTTCTCTTGTAAATTTACCCCAATCTTATTATTAAAAAAATGAAAAAAAAAAGAAAAAGAAAAATGAAACTAGCGCCTTCAGATATACCAATAATATACTATTAGTAAATAATTAGTACTGTAGCTATCTATATCTTATAGTGTCATATAATAATATTACCGTGGATTATCATATGTACATGTGCATGGTTGGTCATACAGTACTATAATAGAAAATCATAGGTGGAGTACTGGAGTAGTATTACAGTATTACTTATATTCCATAAAAATTGAAAAAATGAAAATTATGCTTAAGGAGATAACTTTAAATACTTCATGAATTTATTTCTATAGTTTCATACAAAAGGAGAATATATATATATATATATATGTCTCAAATCAAAATTCACTTGGCAAAATCGTTAATTATCTCTTAATAAATCCACACGAAGAAGTAAACTTGTAAAAATAGTAGCAGTATCCATCACCTGTACGTATTAAGTTATATTTGTACTTTAAATGTAGTGATTTACTAGTCCGATGCATTTGGAACATATCTATGTTGAGGAATGATTGGAGCAAACGGATGTGTAGATCTCAGTTTTTTTTTTTTTTTTTTAATATATATATTATAGAAAATTAAAAATCATTTCAATTATTATTTATATTTATTCTAGTTTAATTATTTAAGAATTTAATTTAGTGGTTAGTGAAGTTCTAAAATGGCTTGATTTTGTTTTATGTGTTTTAAAAAATTTAAACAAATTAAATAATTTTAATACACATCTTTGTTAATATTAAAATTATATATTACTTTTCAGATTCAAATTTTTTCCGTGGAAACTCAGTATTAATATACTAGTAGTTTAAATGAGAAGAATTTTAGTATATTTAATTATATAAATATTTATAATTTGAGTAATTACTTAATAAAAATAATTTAATTTTAAATTTAATATATAAAAATACAAACAATGGTAAAATCAACATAAGAGACAAAACAAATAGTAAAAAAAATTATTACGGTGAGTAAACTTATAGTAGAATTATATCCAAAAAAGATTATACCCAAAAGTAGTTGAAATATATTGCCGTAATAAATAAATCGGCGTAATAAGAAAATGGGCCTGAATTTGTGAATTTCTAATCTCGAAATTAGTAGTATTTAAGCCCATTTTCAAAATGGGCCTTAATTTGAGATGGATCTCGCTTTGCAGTTTAATTATAAGTAAAGAGGACCAAATGAGAGGATAGTTTTCCTCGAAACTTGAACGAAGCTAAAGCAGTTTTGGGGTGCGAACTGACTATTGATTGAGGATGGCCGCGGAAATTCCCAAAACCACAACATTTGAAGAAGCGTGGCCGATTATCCAGGAGGAATGAATCAACAAGCTCATCGACGCTTTGGAACACGATCAACTGACCCACCTAGCGTTTACCACTAACGAACATAAACGCCTCTGTTCGCACACTTGATTTTCATTCCTTACTGATGTGAATCGCTATTCTTGTTTCTGTATTCATTAATTAGTCGATCGTGATATTATATAATGTGGTTGAAGGTGATGGTTGATATTAATATGAAGCTTCAGTCATCCAGGGCAATTTTGCCATTTGGAATGTGGATGCTTGAGTTGTAGCCATGTTTGCTTGAATTTTGAGAACGTTGTTGCCCTATTTGCATTGATGTTTTCGGTGGGATAAACTAATACAGTATATGATATAGTTTGCGATTGTTGCACTCGATTAGAGTTGGTTTCTATGATTGAGTGAGTATATGCCAATATACTTTTACTGCTTGGGTACTACTGCCAATCTTATTTCTGGAATCACTATCAAAATACTTCTTCAATTATAGCAATGCTCTGTCAGTTTCTTTGAATTTTAAAAACGATGTTGGTCAATCTGGGATAACCTGATAGCATAATTTTGAGGTGATTAGGTATGAAAAAAATATATATATAAGTAGTATCTTTATCAAGGACTGTATTATTAGCGTTTGTGTATTCTCTAATTTGGTCAGTGTAGTGATTCTTATATACTACTCCTACTATATACTATGATCATAAGGCCACATTTGTATTCCACTCTTGCGTCTGTGTATTTTTTTTTTTTTTTTAGCATAAGCCATTTAAGGCCAGATAAACAAAGGAAAAACAAAAGGAAAATAACAGACAAGGAAATCGAATACAGCAAACTAGCTAGCCCTCAAGAACCAAGTGCCCGCCGCCATCTCGAACCCCATCAGCAGCCGCCATCTCCATCTACATTAATAATAATAATAATAATAATAATAATAATAATAATAATAATAATAATAATAATAATAATAATAATAATAATATAGGGAATGAGACTTAACGCGAGTGGTCATCTCCCCTGCATTCCAACTATAGGTTAGGGGTTCGATTCCCACTCGGCCTCCCATCTCTCCCGTTTTATCCCATTTGTAGTTTGTGTGGCTTAAGCTCCTATACACCTTTGCCGACACATAGGTGTCAATGTTTACTTGAAAAAATATATAATAATAATTACTAGTAAATGTTTAATAGGCAATTAATGTTAAAAAAATGAAGGGAATGACATGTGGCGACCAGATTTTTTTTCAGTGAATGCTAAAAACATACTTCATCCGTTTTCAAAAAATTGAAACGGACCCACAATGCACGCAGTCCAATGCACATTTTAAATCATTAATAACTCAATTTCGGTATAAGTAAAAATTCTAAAAGTTCGATATTTAAAAACTACTCGACGAGACGAATCTAACAAATCGGCTATATTTTAACTTGTATAATTATGATAAAACTTTAAGTTAAAGTGCGTGTGTAAATATTGTCAAATTTCCAAACGTTTCAACTATTTTGAAAAGGAGGGAGTACTAAATGATAGTAAATGATACTACTATGTGTCTCGTCTCGCTAGGTAAAATCAAATTAACATGTAATCGAATATTTTTTGGGCCGGTCCACTTACTATTTCTATGGTCGTTTTTTCGTGGTCCATTTTTGTATTATTGTCCGCCTCATTTATTTATTTGTTTATAGGTTAACTAAATAAAGTAACTCTTACGAAAATTAATGTGTCAATCATGTGTTAAATTAAACTCGAAATCGCTTATCGAAAAATTAAACTCGAAATCTATACATTCGAGTTACCTTGTATAGTTATATATATATATATATATATATATATATATAAAGAAAATTTATTAAATTTTTTAGAGAATTGAAATTCCTTGATACCTAGATTTTTAAAGTTTAAAATATGTATTGAATATATATTTTTTTGGTGAATATGTATTGAATATTTGAATATCTCCAAATTTTTTATACGTTTTTAAAAGTTGGATATAATATATTTAAACTTTGAAATTCCAAAGAAATAAAGATATGTCTATTTGTACTATATATGTAATAAGTATAAATTATAATACCAAGTTTTAGTTGTATTATTTAGATTTATATGGTCTCTTTAAGTTATAACTAATTTCCTTTATAAAAATATACTGTACTATATTATTTCCACTCTAAAAGATTTGCATATAAATATATATATATATATATCATAAAGATACGAAGAAATAAAATCATTTCATTTTAAAATTTATTTAAAAGATTACAAATCTATGTATGTCTATGAGTCTATCGACTATCGTATCATTTATTAGTATTATAATTATAATTAAATTATAATTATAATAAACCAATTTTAAATGAGCCCGGCTAAATAGACTTTATCATTTACTAGATCCACCCCAATTCTAAATTCACCCCCATCAAATAATTTTAAAAAGTCCACATATTCTAAAATCACCTCACCCTCAATTACTCAAATACTCTTTTATACCCAAAACAATCTATAATCCTAATATTTACTACATTCACCCCGCTATCCCACCCAACTACTCACCCCACCATCACTCACCCCCATTTAAGTTTGAAGAAAAAAGACATACTCCGGTTTGTTTCTTCCTCTGTTCCATTGTCACTATATTCTTCTTATCATTTTAACGAAACTCAACCAACTAACTACAAGGAAGAAGAAGAAAACCCAAAGTCATACATCCTTTAGCACTCAAAAATGAATAGATTTACAAAAATATTAAACTACATATTAAATTCAATCATTTGAGTAGATCTTGAATTTAAATGTTAGAAATATTAAATTAATACCACATTGTGATTATGAAGAGTTTAATACAGTAGTATTTTTTGGTGATGAAATTAGGTTTTGGATTGAATTTGATGTTGAACATTGTGAGTTTTTTGGGCTGCTGGTACTAGGGCGTTCAGATCTGGTGCTCCGTACACCCAAAAGAGCGCATGGCAAGGCGCGCCGTGCACTGAAAGGGTTGCACGGCCGGGCACGCCATGCGCCATGCACGGCGTACGGTCGCACGGTGCCATGCAGTCTGGAGTAGGGGTGGACACGGCGTCGTGCTTTGCGCACGACAGGGTTGGCCGTGCGCTGTGCTTTGCGCACGGCCGGGTTAGCCGTGCGCCGTGCTTTGTGCACGGCCGACCAGGTCCGAACAGTTGTGCCAAAAAATAATAAAATTTCAATATTAAAAAATTATTATCTTTACATTGCAAAGTATTTTTCCCTCTTCCATTGGTTTGTTAATGAGTTCAAGACCACTTCTTCTTTATGTTTGGTAATTTTATTTATTTATTGATATTTGGTGGTAGTATCACTTTGGGTAGAAAAAACTAGGGTTTGAGGATTTTAGGTGTTAGGGTTTAAGTATTGGAAGAGATTTGAGGTGAATTTGATGTGTTTGGGGTGGGATGAATTTAGTAAGATTAAAGTGTATGTTTTTTTTTTTAATTTTTAATTTTTACTTTAAATTGTTGAAGGACATTTTAGGTATAGGAAAATAGGAGTGGGGTGAATTTAAAAAAGGGTAGAGTGAATTTAGCCGGACTCATTTTAAATTCGGAGCACTAGATTTGGGGCTAATAAGAAATAGTACAAGAGAATTCGGGGCGTATTTGGAAAAAAGAAATGTCAGCGCATTAAATAAATTTTACCAAAGGAGCGAAGGGAAATACGTATTCAAAAATAAACTAACGAATAAAGAAGTAAATACGGAGTAAAAGATTGGAGAATCACAGTTCCTCTCACACGCAATTCACTATCTCCCATTTCTCCTCCTCCTCAGGTATTTTCTGTTCTGAATTTATCTTTACTTTGCAAATGCTGACCTGTTTGTGTAGATTTTTTGTCCTTTTTTTAGTTTTATTTTTTTCGCATAAAAAGTAGATGATATTCGATGATGGTTTTAGTTTTGTTGATTATCGTGATGGTTCAAATCGTAGTTGTTGTTTAAGTTAAAATGGTGTGCTTATTAGCGTAACTTACTGCCAGGGTTTTAATATAATCCAGGTTTGAGATTCTTTTCATGGGATATTTGATTTCTGTTTCTTTAATTTTCATTTTGAAAGGCACATGTGGAGGTCAGATAAGTGAAAAATTTTCTGTTATAAGTGCATTCTTGTTTGGGCATATATTCCCTGTTTTCATTGATTGGTATGGTCTGCGGCTGAATTTTTCTTTTAAATGATTTGGACGTGCAAATTATAATTGGTTTTCTGGCCCAACCCCACGCTTGGGGATTCTAGGCGCTTTTTGCATGGGAAGGTATTCAGTCTCTTGTATAACATGTGCATAATGATTCGGTTTTCTTGCATCAGATTCTTTCTGTGTTTATTAAAGTTAAATGTTGTTGAGCGTTTAACCATCGTTCCATTTGGTTATTACTTGTGGATTTTTGCCACCACAAAAAAGAATTTACCTGGCTATACATGGAGTGTTTGATTATAAAAGAACTCACATCAATGTTTCTTTAATTCTTTCTCATTCAAGCTCAACTTTTTAACACAAATTTTATATTAGACTTGAACCGAACTGTTGTTTGGTTTTATTGAATCTCATATATGGGTAATTTGCTGTTCAACTTTAATATTGTGTTTAAACAATAATCAGGTAATGTCTTGCTATTAAGTTCTGTTTGGATACCTGTGGCAGATTTTGAACAGATAAAGTGGTAACTTTATTGATCTTTGGCTGGTCCAGAAGACGATGAACCTGCTGAATACCATTGACTTGGATCTAGGGTGGGAGTTCATGCAACATGGACTTGCAAAAGTGAAAACTATACTAGAAGGAGATCTCCGTGCACATTTCAACTCAGAGGACTACATAATGCTCTACACGTATTCAGTTTAATTGCTATTGTATTGATACATGACCCCATAGGCTGTTTGTCATGACTTCTCTGGTTCTGATTTTCAGGACAATATACAACATGTGTACTCAAACGGCTCCACATGATTACTCTCAGCAATTGTACGAAAAATATCGGGAGTATCATGAAGAGTACATTAGATCTACGGTATGGAAGTCCATATATGATTCAATGGTGGTAGTATAAAGATTTGTAATTTCATCTCTAATTGAAAACGAGGTTAAGGAGCCATCTGCCTCTATTTTCAAATGAAAATGAAGTACCCAAATGAGAATTGGGAGCCTGATATCCTGAAATGGACTGCTGGGCTTGATTAACTTTTCTGAGCTATTTTATACTGCCCCTTTTACCATTGTAGTTTCTGTGGATTGTGTTATGCTGTTTTGTTTCCTTGTATTTGACATTTTCCCCACAACATCCAGGTGCTGCCTGCTTTAAGGGACAAGCATGATGAGTTCATGTTGAGGGAACTTGTGAAGGGGTGGGTAAATCATAAAATCTTGGTGCGATGGCTTTCAAGATTCTTTCAGTATCTTGACAGGTATTTCATAGCTAGGAGATCAATTCCAGGACTGAAAGAAGTTGCCCTGATGAGTTTCAGAGAACTGGTAACACTTTTAATCATATTCTGTGATTCTGTCTTATAGTTGGGTTATTTTACTTTTACATGCCCATTTTACTAAAGTTTACCAATTGGCTGCAAAAATTGAATCAAGGCAGCAATAATTAGCAGATATTATTCCCCTTGTACTCATCACCCTTTTCATTGAAATTGTGGAGCCTCAATTCTATTTCAGGTATATCGAGAATTTCATGAGAGAGTGAGGGATGCAGTTATATCCATGGTATGTTTGTATATATAATAGCTTATAGCATTCTATTTTTGTGTACTGGTTTTCTGATACGTTCTTGTCTAACTAGATTGATCAAGAGCGGGAAGGCAAGCAAATAGATCGAGCCTTACTAAAGAATGTTTTAGACTTTTTTGTTGAAATTGGAATGGGGGAGATGGATTGTTATGTGAAAGATTTCGAAGCACCAATGCTGAAGGATACAGCAGCGTACTACTCTCGGAAAGCTTCTAATTGGATCTTGGAAGATTCGTGTCCTGAGTATATGTTGAAAGTAAATTCTAATTTCTACTAATTAAACACTAGCCTTAAGAACTTGAGGTTGCTTGCATTAACATTCTTCATTGTATGCTAACATGGGAAGCCGCCTTATTAAGAATGCAGAATGTTAAATTACCTAGAGTAACAATAACAATAACCAAGTTGCTAATTGGTGTTGCATATCTGTCTGAATTCTGAAACAGGCTGAAGAGTGTTTAAAACGAGAAATTGACAGGGTTTCTCATTATCTTCATTCAAGCAGTGAGACAAAGTTGCTTGAGGTTGTTCTTGATATTAGATTTTTATTTTTATGCTTAGGTCTTTTGTTAGCATCCAAAGCATTTTCCTGTATTTGTTTAATTTTTTATTCTATTACATCAGAAAGTTCAACAAGAGCTTATGTTGGTGCATGCCATGCAACTACTAGAGAAAGACCAATCTGGTTGTCGTGCCTTACTTAGGGATAACAAGGTGCTTAACCACTAAACCATTGCTTGTTAATAATATTGAGTTCGATTTGGGTTGACAAACAGCATCTAATCCTATATCCATTAGGTAAATGATTTGGCAAGGATGTATAGGCTCTTTTCCAAAATACCTCGGGGGTTAGAACCTGTTGCTAATTTTTTTAAGCAGGTTTGTGTCTTTGTGATTGTTCTCTTTTGTTTTGCAACAAAATAACTACCCAAAGGATTGTGCATGATCACACTTTTGGCTAGTTGCATATATTGTTGAATTGTAGTTACTAATGATTTTCCTACTGCAGCACGCTACTTATGAAGGTACTGCATTGGTAAAACAAGCAGAAGATGTTGCAAGCACAAGAAAGGTTTGCGGCTTCTGAATAGATCTTTGATTTGTTTTCTTGTCTCTTTACTTGCATCAACTATATGTGGTAACAGTTAGCATGACAAATTATTAGTAAGTTGGGCCCAAGTGCATTTATTTGCTTCATACATTGTTTTTACTGCTTTTTCAGTTTATACCTGAATTTATAACTAGAATGATTATTACCAAGGATGAAGGACACTTATTTTTATCAAATATTTTTAAAGTATTGCAAGGTTCAGTGTATGAAATTGGGAACTTTCATATGAAAATATTGATTTGCTTCATTATATTGAGTTATTTCCTTATTGAACTATTTTTTTTTTTCTTGGCTGAAATTCTAGTTGTAATTACTCGGGGCAAAAGTTCGAATGTCCTAGTTCTTGGAATTGGTGATGAGTGATGACAAATTATTTTGCTTTTTTTTTTTTTTTTTAATGCTAATCCAAATGAGCATTCCTAAAGGTTGTGCCTGTGTAGGAATGTAAAGGATGGTATTGTTTTTGGGTGATTTTGTGAATTCGGAAGATGGATTTTAAAAAATAAAAATAAACAAAAGCTAGAAGCTTTCTTTGTTTTATATTGATAAATTTCCCCTGAAGCAACTACACTCTGGTGCGTTGTTTGGTTTCTTTTTCATTAATGACATGCAATGCTATGTACAATTTGACTCCATATTAAGTGAGAGGTGTTTTACAGGCAGAAAAGAAAGACATGGTTGGATCACACGAGCAGGTATCTTGCTTTGAAAATTTATTGTATTTGGTCGTGGTTTTACTGTTCAGATTATTCTGTTTCTGTAACATAGGTATTTGTGAGAAAAGTAGTCAAGCTCCATGACAAATTCATGGCCTATATGAACAACTGTTTTCAGAATCACACTCTTTTCCACAAGGTTTGCATTTTGAAATTTGCTTAAAAATCATTTTCACCTTTTCTCATTGCTCCAGGGTAGATGATTTCACATTTTTCATCCTTCTCATATATAGGCTCTGAAAGAGGCTTTTGAAGTCTTCTGCAACAAGGGTGTTTCTGGAAGTTCATTTGCTGAACTTCTTGCCACATTCTGTGATAGCATTCTTAAAAAAGGTGGAAGTGAAAAATTAAGCGAAGAAGCTATTGAAGAAAGTTTGGAGAAAGTGTGTTTCGTGAAGTTCGCTTTGAGTTTTATATTCATGAGCTACATCCTGGATAAATCTGTAATTGAGCTGCTAAATATCTTTCAGGTTGTAAAACTGCTTGCCTACATCAATGATAAGGATTTATTCGCAGAATTCTATAGGTGAGTTCAATTTTTAACTATGGTTAATTCTTGGTTCACTAGCCAATTTTCAAAATTGCTTCTCATCCCTTTGCCATTGTGGATTACAGGAAAAAGCTTGCACGGCGCTTGTTATTTGATAAAAGTGCTACTGATGAGCACGAGAGAAGCATCCTGACCAAATTAAAACACCAATGTGGTGGCCAATTTACATCAAAAATGGAGGGAATGGTCAGGTTTTATATTATAAATTGTATATCCTGTGGAGTCTTAAATTTCTCACACTTAAACTGCTCTAGGTCACGGATTTGACACTAGCGAAGGAAAACCAAACCAACTTTGAGGAATATCTTAGCAATAATCCAAATGTAAATCTGGGGATTGACTTAACGGTGACAGTGCTTACCACGGGTTTCTGGCCAAGCTACAAGTCTTTTGAGCTTAACGTACCAGTTGAGATGGTATGCTTGTACATGCGAAATCTTTGTTTTCACCTGTCATAGTACTGATTTCTTTCTTCTTTTTATAATAGGTTAAGTGCACTGAAGTTTTCAGGGATTTCTACGAGACAAAAACAAAGAACAGAAAACTTACATGGATGTATTCTTTGGGAACTTGCAATATTAATGGAAATTTTGCGCCAAAAAGAATAGAGCTGATTGTGACCACCTATCAGGTAATTTGACTGGACAAGATACGATCTAATCTTGAATCCTATAATAATTGGCGTTGCAATGATTGTAGATTTGAATTCCATTTCCAGGCAGCTGTGCTAATGCTATTCAATGCATCGGATATATTAAGCTATCGAGAAATTTTATCCCAATTAAACCTGTCGGATGATGATGTTGTTAGGCTGCTTCACTCGCTTTCATGTGCTAAGTATAAGATTTTGAGGAAGCAACCAAGCAACAAAACTGTATCTCCAACGGACGTTTTTGAGTTTAATTCAAAGTTTACCGACAAAATGAAAAGGATCAAGGTACAGATCCCAATCCTTGTTCTTGTTTCCAGCAGTGTATTTGTCCCTTTCATTTATTAACTACAGTATTTTCTTTTGAATGTAGATACCTCTACCACCTGTGGATGAGAAGAAAAAGGTGGTCGAGGATGTTGATAAGGACAGGAGGTATGCCATTGATGCGTCACTAGTGCGTATCATGAAGAGTCGTAAAGTCTTGGGCTATCAACAGCTAGTTGCGGAATGTGTAGAGCAATTGAGCCGTATGTTCAAGGTATTCTTGGATTTATTTTTTATTTTTTTGTATTCTTCTCCAAGTGCATCTAACCAAACAACTGCTCAAATTTTTACCTCATTTATGTTATGCAGCCTGATGTCAAGGCTATCAAGAAAAGGATCGAGGATTTGATCACTCGAGATTACTTGGAAAGAGACAAGGCAAATGCCAACTTGTTCAGATACTTGGCATGATCCAAAACAAGTTGTCAAGTTCAGATCTTTGTGTAAACCCTGCAAATTTGTGAGGATGAGGGTTGTACATTTTGCACCTAAGGCTTACAAATCTATAAAATTGGTTGCGGCGCAATTGCCCAAATTTTGATCAGTGAGGCAATTTTTTTGCTGTACATTTGTTATCTCGTTTTTCAAAGCCCAAATTTTGATCAGTGAGGCAAATTTTTTGCTGTACATTATGTGCAATTTGCTGTACATTATGTGCAACTTTGCTCTTTGAGAACTGCTTTAATATCTTCTCAAATATAGACATAAAGGGAATACTGTAAGATGGCATCTCTAGTTTTCTTTCGGTAACTTACTTTAAACAACGGTTGTGGTTAAAAAGAATGGTTGTTTAATTTTCTTTTTCTATTGTTAAAACTTTTTATTTCATTGATAGTGATATATAGATCACAAATAAAAATTTATACATTACGACACAACTGTTTGAAATCAAAACTTTTAAAACTATCACAATTTAAAAGGTTATTGATCCACACAAGGTATACCCTCCAACATGAAATAGCACAAGAAAAGCAAACATAGTACCAAAAGCATAGGAGAATGTAAAGATCCGACAAGGAGTATAAATATATTTCCCTTATAGCTCAAAAGGCCATTGTGAAGGGCAAAAATCAAAAGGGAATAATATATATTCAATATACAGTTGCAGGGGACATTAAATCCCCTCCCCTAAAACCGTAAACTCCCTACTATACAAGAAGCATAAGCTTTTGCATCCCTCATAAGATTATATAACTCTACAGCCCAAAAAACAATTGATGATCAAAACTGAACCCTTCCCATGACCTCCGCTTGAATCTCATACAAAAACATGCATAAGATTCATTTGATGGAAATATCCAGACAATATTGTGTCTGAAAATTTTGAGCACGCATGCCCTTATATAAGTGGAGATGAAGATCAAAAAACATGTCTCCAAAAAGAATGGCACATCAATCCCACTGCTACTTATTTACACGAGTGAAGGATGTGGTCAGCAGTTACGCCTCCTTCCTATGTATGAAGCTCCTCCACTAGGGATACGGGCGGTTGACTAACCTCTATTGCTACTGATATACCATGGTGATGGATGGTACTAAACACGAGTAATACCATGTTTGTTGATGGTATTAAATGTGAGCAATACCAAGCGGACCAGTTCCTCCACGTTTTGAAAACTGTATTCAACGACCCTTTTAAGGGAGATTATTGCTTCTGTATTTTGGGACTCTCCTAGGTCCACGAGAGCTGCTGAGAACGTCTCTTGTGACTTTTTGGCAGCTTCCATAGCAGCGTTCGTGTCTTTGGCCTGTCAAATGGGAATAATTAAATTCATAGCAAGACAACAGCATCCATACAATATTATATTGTGTATGGTTATGGAAACAAGCAGTGGAAAAGAATTAAGAATTTAACATTCTTAGAATCATAAATTGCTGCTATCAGGTCATTCCCGGTGGAATGCCATATAAAAAAAGATTGTTTTAACCTAGCAATTACTCATTTTAGTAAGAAGTGATATTATAAAAAAAATAAAAATAAAAAATAAAAAATGACAGTACAATGTGATTCGCAGTTAGAGTACCACTTCCGTTCACAAAATACAAGCAAACAACATGACTATAATAGAAACTTACAAAGTCAAGCAGCCGAACTAAGTTGTGGCGGTTGCGAGGCAGTACAACGTGATTCACAGTTAGAGTACCACTGCCCTTAGCCAAGGTGGCTTTGTCTGCTGCTGCCAAATTGTTAAAGTTATCAACATCAGAAGCCGAAGATGATGGAGATTCACCTACAAGAATGAGCAAAGGTAACTAGTATCAATTTTGCTGTCGTATTGAACAACTTAACCTATATTATCAAATGAATATACAACAAGGTCAATCAACAGATTGAAATATTCAGAAATTAACAGCACCAGGCAACAGCATTCCTGAAGATGTGAAAGTGATCTTATTCATCAGATCGCAGAATGGGATATAGATCAAGTGAAATGGGTTTTCAACGTGGAATCTACTTGTTATGGATTATCATAGCCATAAGACAAATGGATGTATCCATTAACCTGGCACTCAATAATGTCTACACACCTTCTGGAACCACTAAAAGCAGTTCCTAGGCTGTGAAACCGTGCTCCATGATGGCATGATATGAATTATTCAACTTTACCATAAAGTTAGCATACCCTGTGGAACCATCTGCAGACTAGATTGCATATCCTGCAAAAGTCGATTTGTAGATGAACTTTTGCAATAAACCACCCTCAAGTAGGCCACTTCCATGCATTTATATGCCAAAACTGCAGCAGCGACTTCATGACCCTTTTCATAGTCTGAGGCACAGGCCCTGCAAATTATGTAAAGTCAACGTTTAGTTTTTTTCCTTTTTATACCCCCCCCCCCCCCCAAAAAAAAAAAAAAAAAAAAAAAAGCAAATAAGTAGGTCTTCATCCATCTCATATTGTTTGCCAGACTCCCACCATGTATAAAAGTCTATATAAATCTGATGCCTCAAAATTAATTCAGCCCTGCTCTGTCTATTAATGTCAAACAATTTCAAGTATATAACAAGGGGTGCATGACCCATATATGAATGGATGCAATAATGGAAAGTGAATCATCTGAGTTCCATACGTATCCTTTAAAATAAATTGTTTCAAAGACAGAAAACAAGTCTATCATGAAATGAGAGGCGAAAAAATTGCTTATATAACAAGAATGTACTCACCTGAAAAGTTTGGCCGCGGCACTATACATTTGCATGGGGCTCATCTCCAAATGTTTGATGCTTTCTCCACTGCATGCCTCAAAAAGTGTAGCACCATTAAGAAACTTCAAGGCAGCTTTGAAGTACTCATCATTACTTTCAGAACTGAACCCAGAATTCTGCATAAAATTTATGAAAAGAAAAGAACACTTAGCATATTGCAATTCTGCATTAGAGCCTTACATATATATGCAAGGAATCAAACATGTGAACAGCCAATAATATAATATGACACCTTAGTAGTTAGTAAGAAAATATTGGCTTAAAAGACCTTAATTAAATCAGCATGGGTCCTAAGTTCTTCAGCTTCTCTCCAGACATCTTCAGCTTCTTTCAATGTAGAATGCACAGTAGTACTACAAATATTCCGGTTCCCAACATTTGCATCCAGAACCACAGATCGCTCTGCCTCATTATTTACACAGTGTCCAGTCCTATTCTGAATGCTGCCAACTGTAGTTCCCTTTAAAGCCTTTGAAGTGTCACCAACTAATGAATCATCAAGAGAAATTTTAGAGTGTCCCAATGATCTTGATCCATGCTTGCTATAATATAAATCACCCTCTTCATCTCCTTGACATGAGTCAATTCGCAACTTTCTAGAGATTTGTTCAATGGAACTTCTCGGAAATTCCTCATTAAGGCTCTCCTCTTTGATACCAGCACTGCAAGGATGAATCAGTTTCTTCTTCTCCTTCTTATCATGCTCTCTCTGGGTGGGTTGGTTCTTTCTACTTCCAATCAATTTGCCAAGATCCCTCTTGGAAACATTTGCCTCATGTTTCACAGATCTCATGTTAGACTTCTCAGAGAAATCATACCTCTTGTCACTTGATAATTCAAGTTTAGGTGCATGAAGATTTTTATCCATGTCCTTAAATTTCTTCGGACTGCCAGTTGTAGAAGTGCCATTGATCCCAGGATCAGCTTTCCCCAATTTATCCATCACCGTCGAACCCTCATTTATATATGGCATCCTGACAGGAGATGAAGAAACTGACTCCCCAGGTGATCCTCTTACCCGCTTATAACTACTCTTGTTTTTACGGGAAACAGAGACCTTTGAGGAGCTTGAAGTTGCAGTTGTTGACAACTGTTCGCACCCCAAATCCTTCTTCAATTTATCTATGTCTTCAACAGTGAGTTTCATCTTCTTTCTTTGTTTACCAGTCTTCTCTTCATTCTCTATATTCCCAGTGATAGCGCATTCTTTACTCCCGGATAATCGATTTCTAGGTTCTGCAACTTTAGGTTTAGTTACATCGCCACCATCATTTGCTTTGAACTCTTCTTCATCCTGAGAAGCTCGGGCTCTCTGCTTTTTATGCAAATAACTACCATTGTTGTCCTCTTTAATGGAAGCATTTCTACCTTGAAGATTGCTACCATTATTTTTCAATGTCTCCACTGAAAGCTGATTACTCGTAAAATCCTTCAATTTTATCCTTTTTGTAGATAGTTCAGCACCATTAATTTCAAAGTTGCACACACCCCCAGATACATCTTTTTGCATGCTTTTTCTCATCCCATCTTTCTTAGCTGTCTTAATGGGTAAATCAGATGCCACACCTGAGCCACAGGAAACTACTTTTGCATGACCCATATGCTTGGAATCGTTCTTATTCATCTTCCCTTGTGCCTGCTGCGTTAACTTTTCCTCAAGTTTTTTCCCTGGATTTTCCTCACCTGCAATACATTATAACAAAAATAAATTCAAACTTGAAACCAAAATGTGAAGAAAAGATGGCTGCACAATTTCCACACCTTCAATCATGTGCATCCTTTTTCGTTTGTTTGATTTTGATACTTCTTTTATTGATTTATTTGGATACTGCAGATCGGCTTTGCTTGTTGAATTTGCTCCACCAAAAGATTGCCCCACCTTCCTTGAGCTCTCATCTTTCATGACCATTCGCTGTAATGGCTTTTTACGTTTAGAAATACCTAGATCGCCAATGCTGGCTCGATTTTGCTTTTCTTTCAGTTTCTGCTTCCTCAGTGGATCATAAGTATGGTATGAGGGATTCTGATCTAATGTATGCACACCGGATGAAATTGCTCCAGCCATGATTCCGTCAGCAGTTTGAAAATTATGTTGATTTTCGGGAAAAGGAACTTGATAGAGAGATTGAACAGCCTTTGTGGTTTCATCTTCACTTATGTCACAACGGTTCATTCCAGATCTGCAGATTAAACAATGGTGTCACAATATACATCTTAAAATGAATTAATTAATATATGAGAGAGAGAGAGAGAGAGAGAGAGAGAGAGAGAGAGAGAGAGAGAAACAAATTGTCTAATATGTGTATTCCTAAAAACAAATATACCACATTTAAGAATTGAACAAATAGATATTTCCATTCTACTTTTAATATGATGGTGCATAATTTATGTTTATACTAATCAACGCAATGTGGTCTATAAAGTTGACAGAACAGATATAGACTATTTTTGGACAGAAGATCCAACTTCATTAACATGATCAAACTGTGCAGTGAATGAATGTAATGACTTGAAAGCGCTAATATGCAAAATTGTGAATAAGGAGACTTACAGCCAATCTAGCATGCTGCAAACCCATTTATCAGGCAGTTGGTTTGATTGTATGCCATAAGGCAGAAGACGCCACTTCTGACAGCGGTCACAGCCAACCCAATTATCCAGTATCAACACAGGTTCAGCCAATGTAGTATCAACGGCAGCAACTGGAGGATTTACCGTATACATGCTAGGTGTCACCGTGTCAGAGTATCTTTTATTACTTGATCTTACTTTGACTTTATCAGCTGAATCAGACTTTGCCTTAGCAGCACCAAGAGTGGAATGCTTGGACTTGCCATTAGAAAAAGGCCTCTCTGTTGATTTCTTTGGATCACCCAAATGATCTAACCTCGTATGGACTGTGTCTTTCTGACTGAGAGAAAGTTTAACAACTTCCTTCTTCCCACTGCATTTGTTTTCTGGTAACGCAGAACCAGCATCCCTCAAAATATCTGCTTCCAATGCTAAATTCCCACTAGTTTGACTTGCTTTTGTTTTATTTTTACCATCTGAAGAAACCCTCTTTGAAGTATCAGGCATTCCAATTCCATTGCATTTAGCAGAGGTTGCATTCAGACTAACTTTCAAACTCGAGCCATCCGTGGCTCCTTTAGTCCCTTCCCCTTCAGAATTCTCCGAATAACAAAGGGATGGAGCACGATTGCTGTTAGCAGGTGTCCTGTTGAATTGCTCAAGATCAACTGAAACATCCTTTATAGAAACTTTTGCTCCATGTTGTCCAACCTTCTCTATCGAATTGTGTCTGGATACTGGCAGTTCAGACTTGCCTCCTTCCCCTTCAGAATTATCCAAATAAACAAAAGAGTAAGCATGGTTTCTGTTACCGAATCTCCTGTTGCATTGCCCAATATCAACTGAAACATCCTTCTTTGAAATTTTTGCTCCCTGTTTTCCAACCTGCTCTATCAAATTGTATTTGGATTCTGGAAGCTCAGACTTGCCATAACTTTGATCAGACGTTTGCTCCAAAAATGTGTCCTTAACCAACTCATCAGGAACTGCTCTTCCTTTCAACCTATCTTTATTTCCCTTTTTATTTTTCACTTTGGCATCCTTCACAGATTCCTTGACCACATTGGATATGGCTTTGCCTGGTAACTCATGGAATGGATGCAGGTTGTGCTCAAGATTATCACTACTGAAGGCTTTCTGCTTACCATCATTAAAATTCATTGCAAGTCCATCTTGTGGCTTCTTATGATTTTTCTTTATTTCAACTTCATTTTGCTTTCCCCTAAGAAAACCATTCTGCGGAACAAGAGCAGCGATGATAGAGGTATTGGGAACAGCCTCACGAGTGCTTCCCACTGAATATTCATTTTCTCTGGGTAAGTTTACCAATCCTTCGCTGAGAGGGGAAAGCAGAGACCCACCAGACGCCACAAGACAAGCAATAGTCTGCAACAAAGAAAAGGTTAATATAGATAACCAGAATTAGTCAACCTAAAGCACTGAAGAAAGATATTATTTTCGGGAAAAGCCATAGATTGCTAATAAATGAAAGCATTCAAAGAAGAAACTACCAAAAAAAAAAAAAAAAAAAAAAAAAAAAAAAAAAAAAAAGGGCCAACAGAGGTAGACAAGCTTGACTTGGGGAAATCTTCCCAAGTTCTTTTTTTCCCAATGATCTTTCTAGTTTCTAACAAATTCCTATTCTTGCCACTCCCGTGACCCAACTTCATTCTCTCCATTTATACTAAAAACAGGAGAAATAGATATGAACTTATATTGGAGTCAAAGTTAAACTTTTCAAAATTTTCTCAGGAGCCCATGAAGAGAGGAAACAACAAATCTGGAGGATGCAATAACACTAATTTCAAATGCATAATAAATTATACCTGTAGAATGTTTGCAGTAGATTCATTTGGGATCACATGAGATTCAAGCATCAATTCATCACTTTCATCTTGACTGTCTCCCTCTGAGGATGAAGGAGATGTGAGGCCCAGATTATATATTTCAGCATTATACTGGGCCGCCCGATCTGGCCCCACTTTGATCCGAAGCTTCAGTGATTTCTGGTCAGTTGGATTGACTGCATTAATCATGGGGCGTTCCACTTTCTTCGGAAAATCGTCCCTTACTTTATGAGATGGGTGTATTGTCTTTGGTCCAACTGAAGTTTCCTCCAATGAACTTCCCAATTTCAGTGATGCACTTATACTTGGGGAAGGAGATTCATTCCTTCGAGTTGAAGGAGCATCAGAAGCCATGACAGCATTAGGGGCATGACCCTGTGTTGAATCACACTGCATAGATAGTAAATGAAAACTTCACACACTCAAACATGATACAAATAGATAAGAAAGCTCCAACGTAAATGAAAACTTCACAAGTTCTCGTACATGCTATAACCAGATAAAATGTGCCGAGATATACCTCTGGATAAATGCGGTTAGGTGATCTAGATAAGTGGGGATTTTGAACTCTGTTTGGAGATTTTGGCTGCAAACCGAATAGGAGATCGCTGATACATTGGTAAAAATGAGCCATATCCACCATACTTTGCCCCTAACAAATAAAAAAATAAAAATAATAAATGAAATAAAAAAATGAAGATGTCATTTCCTTGCAGAGAAAATAAGAGAGAAAAAAAATAATAAAAATAAAAAATTGCAATTGTTTACCCCCTTACCCAAATTTTCTGCCGAAACCCCTCCTTCAAAATCTTTTTGATGATGCCCCAATAATGTTTGAAGCTTATCTTCCTAATAGATATGACACCAAAACAAAGAACAATGCTGATGAAAGTTTGAAACACATCCAAAGATAAAGATGGAGACATTATTGAGAAAAATGTGAAGAATTAAAACATTAATTGTTCTAGCAATCGGCCTGATCCATGATCACCTCACAAAATGACAATGCACAAAGCATTCTGTGATCATCTCAAGACATGTAAAAGAACAAATTTTAGTCACAGCATTATAGTTGGAGAAATCATAGAATGTTAGCAATTAATAGTTGAAGTGCTTATAGGCATTCTGGATTATTGCATTTTACCTTAGGTATATAATCGCGAAAGGTTTATATGTTTTCAGTCATATGTCACTTTCTGACACATGAATAAAACACCAAATGAATTTGATAATAACAAGAACATTTGGAATTGTCACCTAATCATATCCCAAACACACTGCTGCAACTTGAAAAGGACGCGGATTCTTATCCTTGCAGTCTCAAACTTTCTATGATCAAACCAAACCAGTTACAAACATCAAGCAACTAAGATGTCCAAACAGACTCAATCATGCTTCACTTCATTCAAAATGTACTACAGTATTGATTATCCATCTTTTGTCCTTGTCACACACCAGAACAATTGCACAAAAACCATATATTCTGGCATTGACAAACAATTGCCAAGACGCATAAATAAAGCTCTTACAATGTAAGAGAAGGCTATATCAGGATCAAAGCTTGCATCATCCTTGAAGCAAGCCTCTCCTTCTTCAAGCTCGGGCTCTTCCATCATCTCTTGCCCACTGATTAACACCCCCAGGCTACAAAAAGAGATCCTTACAGTAACCCTAATCGCCCCCTAAATCCTCGAATTCCCCCCAAACCCTAATCAAACCTCTGTCGTGAAATCAAATAAACCACCCTCCAATCCAATAATCCAACCCTAACACAATCAAACAAAGCCAAAACCCAGGATAATCCACCCAGTAACTCCCCCAATTCCATCCAATTCCCCAGGAATTCAAAAACCCTAATCCAAACTCAACTTGATCATCAGCGCCCGCCCAACGGACACGCGAATCATATTAATTCCTGTAACCACCACCAAAACAAGCGATTGCAATTCCGGGTGATCGAGTTTGAAGCAAATAGAAGCAACCGAAGCGATTCTACTCAGCTTTGTTCTTTGCAAATAGTAGTATATGATTTACAGGGAGTCCATATACCATATTGGAGGGGGAGAGGAGAGTTTAGGCCTTTAGGCTAGTAAGGGGTCTTATTTTTTCCCCTTTTCTTTCTTTCTTTTCTGATTAATCCGGGTCACATTTGGGCCCAAAATTAAATCCACATTTTTATTTTGCTTAATGTATCAAAGACCCACACACTCAGATCAAATCAACTAGGTTTTGGTTATTTTATGATGGAAAATTAATATTTTAAAAAAATTTGATTTAGGAGGGGTGCTCAGATTTTTAATCTATATTTTTGAAAATCTTTAAAAAACAAATAAAGTACAGAAAATTTTAACAAAATCTCATTTTTCTGGAGTATTGAGGCAGCGTAGACCAATACTAATCCTGAGAATTTTGTGAACATTGAAGAATTGTATCTTCAAAGCATAATTCTAACATAATTATTTATATCCGATGTATTTATTTAAACCGTCGGAGCCCCGTATTATTCATGGAACGTATTTAAAACAATGTAATGTTTATTTTACCATTTCAACTGAAATTTTATTCGCATAAATATTGTCAACTTTTATTTTTTGGCTTATACCGGTATCCCATTCCACATTGAGCCTAAGAAAAATTCTCAATAATATGGTGGGCATTGAAGGGTTGCATATCCCAACGCAAAATTTTGTACATACAAAAGCTCGGACCCGAGACTTTTGCTTAAACTACCAGAACTTCATACCACTCAGGACAACTGCATTTGGTTATTATCAACTTTTATTAAAAACAATTCTCGAATTTCCAATAAAATACATATGCATATTTATAATTTTACTATGAATTAATATTTTAATTAATATTTTAACAAGTATTTTAGGGTTTGATTGTTTTGGATAGGGATTGAGGCAATCTTCAGGATTCAATTCCCACATAACCCCATATATCTCAATTGTCATTTTGTAATTTGTGTGGTATAGACTTCCATTACATTTCAAGTAAGTTTTATAAGTGTAACATTCTAATTTCTTAGTATTTTCACATCATTCACGCACCTTTTAAAATTTCCCTAAATGCCACTTGTTCTATAAGAGGGTGTGTTGGTATAGAAAAATGAAGGTAGAGAATGAGAATTAATTGCATTTCTCTTGTTTGGTTACATTAAAGATTTGAGTGCTGAGAAATAAATGGATTCCCATTCCCAACTTTGGATTCCCTATTATACATGGAGAAATTGGGAGAATTGAAATTTATGGGTTCAATATACAATATGGATAAATATAAAAATATCCAATTAACTTTAAATTAAAAATATAAATAATGAAAAATGAATTAAATATATTAAAATAGTTAAATATAATTAATCATATAAATTATTAAATTGAACGTAAATTTAAATATATGTATATATATAACTGAATAATGAAATTTAATTATGTGAAATAAAATGAAATTATATTATATTTATTAAAATAAATATAAAAAGCAAAGTAAAACATATATAAAATAATATAAAAATATAAAATATTAAATTTTAACAGTAAATAAAAATATAAAATCAATTCATAATTTAAATAAATTAATATAAAATAATAATTAAGTAAAATATATATGTAATATAACAAAAAATTAAATAAAATTAAATTAATTTTTATTTAAATTGAAAAAATATAATTAAATATTTTAAAATATAATATTAAATAAAAATAATAAACTATAATTATATTGTAATTAAATTATCTTAAAATAAATTAAATAACTTTGGAAATTTGGAAATTAAATTATCTTAAAATAAATTAAACTATAATCATATAAACTATAATTATATGATAATTAAAAATATTAACTTTGAAAATTTTATATGATGATTGTCAAAAAAATACATATACATTATTTGTATGAATTAAATAATTAGGTTCATATTCCATAATATTATAAGTTTTACTATACGTTTTATTCTTTTTCTGGTGAACAAGACGCCAAGCGTCGGCAAAGAGAACAAAGTTAAAAGAAACTACATAATGGATTTTTTGCGTTAAGCACTTGAGCCACGCCCTATGAATCGTCTGCGTTTTATTCTTTTGATATCAATGTTTTTGCGTTGTAAATAAAATAATAAATTGAATAATAAAAGTGCATTAAATGGTTAAATATTACTCTTTCTGTGCCGTTATTAATGTCACATTTGGATTTTTTTTACATTATTCATAATGTATGTTTGACTTTTTCTTCTTCTTTTTTTTTCAGTTACATAACAAGAAATATAATCAGGTGAGATATTGTTGTATTTGTTTTTTCGCGTAGTTTTAAAATGTATATTTTATACAATTTATATTTATATATTTCAAGATAATACGCATTAGATTGTGTGTCAAAAAATTTTTGAGAAAATTAACGAGACATATAGTGTAATAATAATATATTATTATTATTATTATTAGTTTATAAAATAATAATTGGATGCAGTGATGCAGTGCCATGTTCGATAAAAAAAAAAAAAACGAGTGTGATACCATCAGTAAATTTTTTTTTCCCTGTATAAAATGACAAGAAAAATCGCTAAATCCCAGCATGCACCTTGAAAAATAAAAATAATTTTACATAGTGGCTCACCGGGCCACATAGCGGACACCTTAAAAAAAATAAATTTATATATATATAAATCATTTTACACATTGCTTCACCGGGCCATAAGGTGGACACCTTAAAATGAAAAATAAAAACAAAAAACAAAAATTTAGACACTGGCTCACTGGTCCACCCCTGAACACCTTTTGATGAAATCGGGTATTCCCATGCCGTATTGGAACTAAGACTAATCCCTCGAGGATCTGCATGGATAATGAATGACGCCTTACCCACCAAACACCTTTGGAAAATGAAAAATTGAAAATAATAATGGTTTTAGTAATTGGTTTGCCGATCCACCAAACAGGTACCTTAAAAGGAACTAAAAAAAATAAAATAATAATTTTGTACGTTAGTCATCCACCCATTGGACACACCAGCGATATCTTAATAAAATAAAATAATAGTATACACATTTGCTCTACAGGCCACTCAACGTCAACGAACACCTTAAAATAAATAATTAAAAATAATAATTTTACACAATAACGTGCTGGATTACACCCAGCAGATATCTGGGTATACGGATATATTATTCAGTGGCTTTTCTATATTTCGGATAGAAAATACGCACATTTTATATATATGTCAATTAACATATTGTTTGAGTTTGACATGGTAACCGATACAATTAATTCCAATTAAAACTAACTGATATGTCAAAATTGGAAAGTGCTTAGTGGGGATTTTTTAAACATTCTAATAGCCTTTATTTATTATATTGAGGGTTTTGGTAAGTTAAAAACAAAATGAAATTTTGAGAAATCTCTCTTGCCTTTGAATGAATTTGCCAAAATATCCCACATGTCATTGTTTGTATTTACCAAAAATTAATCTCGCTGTCCCAACTGAAATATCTTATTTACTATTGTTAAAATATTCCACTATAAATCTGGTATTTCTATAAATATAAATAATTTTACCTCTAACAACTAGGTGGACTACATCATATACTCATACACCAATTATACTTATTGAATGGGATGGTGGTAGTAATAATTTTATTTTTAATACATGTTATTTTTTTTTGAACATTGACGCAAAAACATGACAAAAAAAAAAAACCAAAAAAAGCTACAGAAAAATGGACAATGAATAGATGAAAAATAAAGAAACGAAACTTCTAGGCTCCAGGGTACCAGACCCCGGCCTATCATCCCAAAAAATATAGGCCCGGCAAAATAATTAATTTGAATTAGCTTATTTTAGGCAATGTAAATTGAATTAGCTTATTTAAAAAGATAAAATAATTTAAAACAGTATTTAATTAGTTTTTTTGAAACCGCTGTAAATAGCAGCATTTTAGATTTTAGCTTATTATAGGTAAAAAGTTAGTCTCGAAATTGTCAACAACTAATTTTAACTAATTATTACTCACAGAATCAATTAACAACTAACAAATAATTTCCAAAGCCATAAATTTTAATGAAGCGGATTAAGGACATTAAGGATGCTCTAATTAAATTAGGGTCCAGGGAATGCTGACCTGGCAACCATAAGGATTAAGGAACCCCACAATCGAAAGGCGCAGCACACCCTGACATTCTGACACTTTCTTTCCAACAAATTTCCCCCCAATTCTGCACGAGTATTTAGGGTTAGGGCTTGATCTGAATACGGTTTTCCTCCGCCATTTTTTCGTTTGATTTTTCACATGAGATGGAAGGACTTACGCAAGACGAGCGGAAGGCGCTGAGAGGGAGCAAATTCGCTCCTCTACCAGCTGCAAACCCTCCAAGCCATTCACAACCCAGGTTGCGTTAAATTTTAGTATGTTAAATCTAAACTGATTGAAGTTTGCGCTCCAGTCGAGTTGCTATCTCATTGATTTCATCCTCGATCGTTAAATTTGTTAGTGTGACGCTTAGTTGCTGGGCTTGCTAGTGTATACGTGATTAGAGTATGTTAAATTTCATGATGCCCGTGTTGTTTAGATATAGTTGTAACTGCGCGGCATTCTGCACTTTATATTTGTTCGCATTGAAGAATTGTTAGCGGTAGCGCTTTCTTTTTGGATGTGTTTCTTCATAGTATGTCATTAGTGTTTCTTTCTTTTCTTTTCCATTTTTATTATTTATTCATTTATTTTTTGTTTTTCTGATTGACTAGCATTTATGTTATCGGATTTAATGTGATTAAGATACACACACACACACACACATATATATAATTTGAGTTTGTTGCATTATATGTTCCTTATGTGACCGATGGATTTGTGTAGGCTGGCTCACCCAGGGGGTCCTATGAAGACCAACAAAGCTGCAGCTCTGGCTAAATTTCTTGAAAGAAAGCTTCAGCAGCCGAATGGGTTAGCTTCAGTCGATCCAAAGCTCGTTGAATTAGCAGTAAAAAATGCAAAAGAAACTGTTCAATGCAGTATGAATTTCTCAAGTCAAAGCTGAGTTTATATTATTTGGTTGAACATTTTCCCTTTTATGGTTGTTGTTTAATTATTCTTAGCAAGTCTGTGTTTTGTGTATGAATTGCTGTGCACATTACATTCCAGACTATTTGTTGATTATATGGTCGTGGGGTTTACAATATGTGATTTGGTAGCAAAAGTTGGGCTGGAAGTCGTTACATGAAGTTTTGATTCTAACTTCACAATTTCTTGTTTTCAAAGCTATTAGAATACAATTTATGGGTAAATTTAACCTAAGGTATAGAATTATGTTTTCTTTCCTTTTGTTGTACAAACTTCTGTAATTTTTTGCTTACCCCCTTGAAGTATTTTTGTGGGTAAACGACTTGCGTGTTTTTCTTGAACTTCTTTGTGGACAAAATGTTTTTATAATGTTGCCTTGTCCCTCAGAAATGTTCTTGAACTTCTGTAATTTCTTGCATGAGAATGTTGCCCTTGCTTAGCTGAATTGAGAAAACTGTTGTTGATCTGTTCAGTATAGGCCCCGGTTTGATTTCAACATAGTGCGAAAACCATACTTAACAGTTAACCCCCAAACCAAAAAGTTTTTATTGTTAGCAACACTCCAAGTTGGGGATTTATATTAATATCGCTCTCAAGTAGTGTTGTTGGTAACATTTAGTTTCTCGTCTACCCTGCCATCACAACTCCACATTATGATTATTTATCTCGGTTTGGTTTCTCTGAGTTATTTCTTCTTCTTTTGTTCTCTTCATTATTCTAATCCACAAATATGTCTAAAAAAAATAAATATAATACACGTCCATAAGACAACTGTGCCCGTAAGTATATGCAGAGTTGTATGCTAAAGTCATGAACCATTGTTTATGGAAAAATGTGTCATTCTGAACATTTTGGTAAGTGATGTTTATATTTTCTGATGAAGTTTTTAGTAGATTCCTGAATACTTGAAATGTATAAATGGCAATTCAACACAATGTTTGAACCACTCTTTCGTTCTTCTGACTCCGTAATCCCCAGGTGGAACTTCAACATCAGGAAGAGTCATTCACCATGTTGATGCTTTTGAAGACGATGAGGTGCATGTTGCATGACTTGCATCTTGAATATGCAGGATTTCCTTCTGGTATGAATTTCCTTTTCCATCCTGTGTCACCCACTCCTCTGTTGTGAATTCTGGCAGGTGTTGGATGAAGAGAAATCAAAAACAGGCACCTCTTTGTTGAAAATCCAAAAGAAGAAGAAAAAAAAGGAAAAGAAGCGCAAGAAGAAACATAAGGTATCCATGTTTCTACTCTTGTCTAGATTGTTTATCGTCTGCTTTAGAATTGTACTTCTCACTTCTAGACACTTGATTCCTCTGCAGAAATTTGAGGATTCCACTAGTACACTATAAAAACCAAAAAAGAAGGTGAAACTATGATCTGATTGATCTCTAAAAATGGGAGTTTGGGATGGCTAAACAGAATGTATTGGGGGAATTAATATGGACTTTGGAAATCCCCCACTCCAAAAGATGGAATACCTTTGAATTACAAATGGAATAGACATTACTTACGCACAGTTTGGTGTGTGTGTTTTTTTGTTTTTGTTTTCTTTTTGTTCTCTCTTGAATTCATTAAAGAGATAAATGTTCTGATAAAGTGCTTTGTTGGATTACATGGATGAAGTGTAGTGTTACCCCCTTGATTCCTTAAAATACTTTACTACTATGATTTTGTGTGAGATGTGACCGCAATCTCAATTAATTTTGAACATTAAGGTTTCAATAGAAGCTCGAATCCCTGATATAAAATGTTGTGTAACGTTATTTCAGCCATAGGAATTTCAGGCAAATGAAGAAAAATGTTTCGAAAAGCCATTTTCAATGTCAAGTTTATAGTAGTATTATTCTGGATAATGTTTTAACTTTTGAGTTGAGTTGACTGTGTACCTTGTTGGCTACTGAATCCAATAATAAAATACTAATATACGGAGTGCTACTGCTATTAATGAGTGTATATTTTGTCAAACCACAATACCACCAGTAAAATTGTAGGGGATGGATTGTTGGTATAAATTTAATACAGGTATAGCCGTATAGGTATATCATACTATATGATGACTTCAACTAGAAAGCATTAAATAATTTCCAGGAATGACGACGATCTCTTGTGATCTTGTCTGGGAGTTGTTTTTTCTTTTTTACATTGCACTTGTACTCGCACAATTCACACATGCTACGCTAGATATTATCTCTATTTATAGGGTATCATTATAGCAAATTAATGGTACGAGAAACCAAGTACTTCCATCCGTCCCGCGAAAGTTGACGCGTTTCTTTTGGGCACGGTAATTTATGTAGTGGGGTTTAATGGTTAAAGTGTTGTGGGTATTTGTGTTTAAAATTTTAATGAATTTTTACTTTACTTATTGTTTAACTTTGACTTAATATTATTGTAATGATTTAATTAGAAAAAAATATTCAAGTGTGGTCTTGTTAGAATCGTCTAGGTGTCTAGTTTTAGAATATACTAGTATATTTTATATAATTTTTATTTGTACCTATTTTGAGATATGGAAAATTAAAGAAATGTAAGGGATTTGTATAGAAAAATAAAAGTGTATTGGTAGTTGTGCAGAATAGTTAAAGTAATTACTTTTAATGAGTTTTTAGAAACCATTAAGATTCTAATTATATTTATATTAATTTAATTTATCTAAAAAATGAAACATGTCAAATTTCGTGGGACAGCTCAAAAAGGAATACGCGTTAACTTTCGCGGGACGGAGGGAGTATCCTTTATCTTATCACACAATTTAATATAATTGTCCCTAATACTATTTAATAAGACAAACAAATTACAGTACAATTGTCAATTTAGTTTTCCATCTTGCAAATAAATTCTTTTAAGATAAATTAAATATTTTTATATAATTTATTTAATATGAAACTTTTTTTTTTGGCGGAGGAGGGGGGAAAAACGGAGGGGGGAAAAAAGAAGAAAAGATTGCAAAGTAGGGCAGCGCATTTTTTTGGGCTTGAGACTGAACAAACCAAGAAATTGGATCACACTGTACAGACACCTAAAAATGGGATGGGCTTTGTTGGAGAATAATTTCACAAGGCATATCCAACGAATTAATTATGTTTCTTCTAAAGTTCTATCTATATTACTGGCATATAATTTATTTATTTATTTATTTGAATTACCGGGTATTCTCAGCCCTGATGATCTGGTGGACATTGAAAAAGTGACTATTTTAAAGTAAAATTCTACATACACAAAGGTTCGAATCGAAGACATTTGCAATTTATTTTAGTTTTTAATAAATAAATCTTATTCTTTCTCTTCTAAAGAAATTCAAAATTTTCTATTTTAAAAAAAGGAAATTCGTTTCAAACTCAAAATCTATTTAAATTGGAAGGAAAATGTGTAAGCACACACACATAGATTGTATTGACATGCAGTATATACTTCATCCGTTTTCTAAAAATTGCAACGGACCCACAGTGCACGCCGTTCAATGTACATTTTAAACTATTAATAACTCAAGTTTGGTATAAATAAAAATTCTAAAAAATATTTAAAAACTACTCGATGAGAAGAATCTAACAAGATCTCATTTGGCTATGTTTTAACTTGTATAACTATGATAAGATTTTAAATTAAAGTACGTATGTTAACAGTACCAAATTTACCAATATTACATTCTTTCAAAACCGGAGTACATATATGATGAGGCATGTACGTGTCTCTAGGGATGGCAATTGGACCCGGTGAACCCGAGAACCAACCCGGACCCAACCCGTTTAGCTCGATTCGGATCCTTCTTTTCAGGTCTGGGTCGGGTCCAATCTAGATTTTCGGGTCTGGGTCGGGTCATGGGTCTAGGGACAGACCCGACCTAGACCCGACCCGAATGTATTATCTATTATCTACTCCCTCCGTCCCGCAAAAGTTGACGCGTTTCTTTTGGGCACGATAATTTATGTAGTGGGGTTTAATGGTTAAAGTGTTGTGGGTATTTGTGTTTAAAATTTTAATGAATTTTCACTTTATTTATTGTTTAACTTTGACTTAATATTATGGTAATGATTTAATTAGAAAAAAATATTCAAGTGTGGTCTTGTTAGAATCGTCTAGGTGTCTAGTTTTAGAATATATATTTTATATAATTTTTATTTGTACCTATTTTGAGATATGGAGAATTAAAGAAATGTAAGGGATTTGTATAGAAAAACAAAAGTGTATTGGGAGTTGTGCAGAATAGTTAAAGTAATTACTTTTAATGGGTTTTTAGAAACCACTAAAATTCTAATTATATTTATATTAATTTAATTTATCTAAAAAAGGAAACGTGTCAAATTTCGTGGGACAGCTCAAAAAGGAATACGCGTCAACTTTCGCGGGACGGAGGGAGTATTTCACTATTTTGCATGTTTTATTATAATGTTTTAAATGATGTACTAAAGTTTGTTGCTTTGCTCATCATATTTGCATGTTGGATTTCCTCATTTTATTTGTATGTGTTAATTGGAAGTTGGAACAAATTGTATGATTTTGTAGGTGGATTGTTTTACTGCTACTGTTATGCTTCTTTTGGTGTTGTGATTAATATTTTGTTGCTGACATTTGCTGTTATATATTTTTTTTAAAGTTTGCTGTTGCTCAATTGCTGCTACTGTAGTGTTGTTTCATAGCTATTTTTGTTGTTTTTATTCCTTTTTTTTATAAAAAATTATCGGGTCCTGGGTCGGGTCGGGTCTAAAGTGTGTCTTTTTTATTTTCCATTAATTTTTTCGGGTCCGCGGGTCTGGGTCCGGGTCCAATCGGTTCAGTTCTGCTCGGGTCCAAGGAGTAACACCTCGGGTCTGGGTTGGGTCTTGGGTCCTAGATTTTCCCTCGGTACGGGTCTCGGGTCCGGCTGGATTCAACCCAGACCCGACCCATTGCCATCCCTACGTGTCTCTCATTGATTTGGTGTGAAGAAGACTTGTGCCACTGGCACACTTGCATTTAAATGTACTTAAACAATTGAAAATGTTTTATATTCAAATATGGTTCATTTTTTATATTCTAATTTTCCCCCCTAATAAATATAATAGGTCCCATTCAATTAAGTAATTATACTATCCAAAAAATCAATTAATTATCGTTTCTTGTGTGTTTTCCTTCTTTGGACTATTATGGACTAGTATATAGAGAGAAAGTAAGGGTGAAAACAAATTTATATCTCTGATTAATAAATGCAACATACACATATATATAACACCTCAATTTAATTATCAAACAATTACACGTTGTAAGCGTGGAATGCATTTGTCGATATATAAACACTGGATGGATTCAAGATATCTAAATATAAAATATATGTATACTCAACGAGTATATATTCGCACAAAAAAGTTAAAACTAATAAATAAATATGCCCTATTCAGCAATGGATATAATAATATAGATATACGAACTAGTCATTTAGCAACGTAGCTCGCTAGCCTCCACATTTCCATATTTGTGGACTTTTGAATTGAATTCATTTGTCATATTCCAGTTTTGTTTTGATAGCTGTAGCAGAAGCCTATGATTATGAATCATTGAATTGATGTCTGAGTTTTCATTTGTCCGGTTTTATTTATTATTTTTAAATAAATTCTCTTTATTTCATTTCATTTTTAAAAAATTGATCACAATGAATTCTTGGCTCAGAGTCTGTTCTGCACATAATTTTTGGGAGCTTTTGGTAGCTTTAGCTTTTATTTCAAAACCAAAGCTCCGTTCTGTACACTAGCTTTTTGGGAGCTTTTGAAAACTTTAATTTCTTTTAAAAGCTACACCTTCTTATAGCGTTAAAAATAAGCTACTCGCTACAGCTCCAGCTGTGCGTGGAGAACCGATTCATTTTCTTCCTCAACTCGATTAATGGCATGAACCGAACCGGGTGGCCACCTCGGGAGCCGGGTTCCGGCACTTGACTTATTGTCTCCATCAGCCCCTTTAATTCATTGCATGTCTTTTGTCTCTTCCGACAACACCTTTATTTAAAAAAAATAAAAAAATATATAAAAATAAAAATAAAAATCTCGTGCTTTCCCATGCAATTCCACTCCAAAATTCCACAGCGCAACGACTCCTCTCCGGTCAAAAGGGAGGCGGAGTACAGTGGCGGTTCCGGTGGTTAAATTGTCTGACGGCAGTACACTATGGACGAGATTAACTTTTGTTTGAAAAGTACATGTCATTATCGACCCACTATTGTCATTGAATCTGTGTAAAAATGAAAGATCAAGCGGAATTTAATAAAAGATTATTTTTTCAAGTGAAATTTTAATAGTACTTGATCTGAAAGGCAATAATTATACTAGTAAACTAGTTGAGAAAAAGCAATGACAATGATAGAAATGGATGACACAATAGTATATTTAATTAATATTTTAATCATGTGTTTTGATTCGTACTATTTTTATTGCTTCGGAAAATATAGAGTTTTTCCATAAATAATACTGCAGGTATATTCCATTTTAATTAGTCACTATAAGTACTCAATAACATAAAAAATCTGTCTCTAAATTTGTGGCCAAATGCATAAGTTGTCGGTTCGATCGGACTTCGGAAGTATGCTGAAGCCAAAATTACAACTTTAGCCCAGCGTACCTTATTGGTGGGCATTATGCACTTCTACTTGGATGAGGTGATTTTACATTATTGCCCTTCGAGACTTTCTCCCTTCCTATTATTATCAAAACAATCTTCAGAAATTCTCCGGATGACGAACAAGTGATTATTACTAGTATTTTTTATTTCTTTTTTCCTTCATTCGCATAATAATTATGTGATTAAGAGAAAGTTAATTTTCTAATTGCCGCATTATATCAATGTGGTATTTAATGGTACAAGCATTGAGATAATTAAGAAAGTCAAGTTTTAGTAGTTACTCCGTAATTAATAGATTCCATCTACACGTGGCCGGTTCTCTGGAGAATAAATAAAATGTTTGATGAATTAATAATTACTTCTTATATTGAAGCAAAATATGATAAAAGTTTAATTTATTTCAACATAGAATATAAATATATATGTGCAGAAGAAGACAAGAAATGTAACAAATTAACTGTGAATAATATAACTACGTACAGTATAATTAATGGTAAGCGAGAAGAGAATAATTGCATGCAAATCACATGCAGACATGCTCAATACATAATATACTAATATACACACACATTATAAGTATACTCCAGCATTCTAGAAAGCTAGCAGTATTATATATATGCACATTACTACTTTTAAAATAAAATAAAATTAAATTGTACAACCTCGGTGATTATTAAGGTGCTCGATCGCAGCAACTTTGTGTATTGTGTGCAAAATAACTCATTTTATATAATTCACATTTTAACTAATGAATTTTAGTACTAATATGTAATTCTCTCTCTCTCTCTCTCGTGTATGTATATATAGAGTTTAGTTGTATGCGGTTTTTTTTTTTTTTTTTTTTTTTTTCCTTCTAAATTCCATCACTCTCAAATGCTTTTCCACCATTACTTAATTTATTATTACTACTAGATAATAACTTTTCAACGACTTTACTTGGATTCTTTCTTTATGATGGTTCCTCCTTCTTCTTCTTCTTTTATTTTCTTTACACCATTTTTTCTTTCCTTTTCTTCCATTGAGTTTTGACTTTTTTCCCCTTACAAATTTTATTTTTAATCTCTCTTATAGTCAAACCCATTCCATCAATTTCTTTTTCTTTTTACAAAAATCTTCCTCAAACTATTCCCTCATCCCCACTCATAAATAGTAAATAAATTTTTATTTTAATTTATATAAATAATTATTATTTTATACAGCATATAACTAGCTAGCGTATACTTCACATTTAGTATTACCAAACTAATAAGTGAGTGTGATCTCTATATCACATTTACTACCATACTAGTAATTGTTAGGTTGATCTTAAAGAATTCCTTTTACTCAAGTTTCCTTATATGCACTTTATTAAAAAATCACTTCAATATAATTCATGTGTACTTTTAAAATGAACATTACCCAAATATATCCCAATCAAAGTATATTAAATTAAATACCAAGAAAATGAATGACTAGTGATAAGTAAGTAGTGGAAAATTAATAAAGAGAACACAATAATATTGAAATTGAAGAAACTCAACAAGGGTAAACTGGTCTTTTCGACACGACTAACTGCCCGCTAACCACAACAGTCGTGGGGGATTACTGTTAGGTAAGAAGCTAAAAGAAATCTGACAAAACTAAAAGAAAATGGAAAAAAAAATAAGGAAAAGAGCGGGGCCCTCAGGTAACAAAATAAAAAAATGAATAAATATATACGAAGCAATAAATAAATGGAAATAATAGTAATAAAAAAAGGTAGTAGTACAGAAAGTGCACAAAAATCACACACACAGTGTCCGAAATACATATAAGAGTGTCAAAAGACCACTCCAGAGTCCATATTGCAAAACCTCTCTCTCTCTCTTTCTTTCTCTCTCCCCCCTCCCTCTTCCCCTTCTCTCTCTCTCTTGAAAACCACCAAAACCCCCACTCGTCGATCAGCTCTCCTCTGCTCATCCGAGTTCCTCTTCTTGCATCCCCTTGCTGTATTTCCGCGAATTTTGTGTATATTGATAGGATTTCTGCCGTGTTGTTGTATTGTGTGTTGTGTATTTGTGTGTACTGTGCTATTTGTGTGCAACTTTGTGCAGAATATGGAGAGATACGGCGCGACACAGGCAATGGAGGGGGTCCCGGTGGATCCGGTGGGGGAATGGGCGGCGTCCGGTGGGGAAACGGGGCTTGAAGGTGAGTTGCATTTGAATTTCATTTAAATTTGGGCTGAATTTGGGTTGAATTTTGTTGATTTGAGGCGTTGGTTTCTTTTTTGTTTCCTGGGAATGTTGATTGGTTTTGAAGTTGGAATTTTGTGAATGCAGAGCCTATGTGGCGATTGGGGCTCGCCGACGGCGGTGAAATGTACCCGGAGAGGGCCGGCGAGCCGGACTGTATATACTATGTGAGGACTGGGTTCTGCGGGTATGGCAATCGGTGCCGGTTCAATCACCCCCGCGATCGCAGTGCGGTAATGTGTTTAATTTTTTTCGAGATGCAGGTTGAAGTGTTTGATTGTTTTTTTAGCATGATTGGTGTGATCATTGGCTTAAGATCGTGAAATGGTTGTGTTTTTTGTGTGAACTTGATTGGCAATTTTGGAAGTTGATTGTTTCTCATATAGCTGATGATGACTTGCCCAATCTGGTTTTTATGGAATAGATTTTCAGTTTGGATTCATATTGATTTAGTTAAATTTGTTTCTTTAGCCTCTTTTTTTGGTGTTATTATTGTTTTGGTGAATGATAGGTGTGGAAATTGGGTAAAATGCACGACATGTTGCACGTTGACCAGTTTGTTAGGCCTGCATCGAATCAAACTGTTGGGGGTTATTTTCTTTCATGGTTTTATTGTCCGGTGAACGAATAGCAAGTCACTTAGTTAAAACACCACACATGTTTGACGATTGCATTGTTTGTTGGGCATGCATTTAATCAAACAACTAAAATCAGGTCGTTTGTTGGAAATGCATTTAGGTGTGATATTGTGTTAGTGTGTTGCAAATGCATTTAATGGAACAACTAAAATCCGGTCATTTGTTAGACATGAATTTAACCAAACCACCAACACGATTCCATTTAATGGCTTTAGTTGCATTGAAAGATAACACGTGGTGGGTGATCCGAGCGTTTGTCGTGCATGCGTGACATGTGTTGGGTGATCTTGCGTTTGTTGTGCATGCATGAATTGTTAGTGAGGCCTAATTGGTTAGGTGTTTATACAGTTTTGGCTTGAAGCATGAGTAGCACGTATAGCATATGGTACATTAAATGTGTTGGATTATCACATCCATTGATCAACTGGTTTATGTGGTTTGATGTCTTTTTCTGGTGAAAAAATGAAGAAATTGGCAAAAACCGTAACACATATAGGATGATTACACCCATTAGTTTGACATACATTGGTTTATTGGCTTCACGGCTTGTGAACTGCTTTTAGCCACAATGTGATTTTTAATTCCTCATGCCTTGTTTTATTAATTCCGTGCGCCCAAATTTCAACAAGGTTTGAAGTTAACGCAAAAGGAACTCTGTATTTCCCGCAATGAGGTTACAATTAGATATAAACATCAATGCAATTTGGTCCAACATGATAATCGTGCGAACCTTCTCAATTGTTGGCGTGCAAGACCAATCTAATTATTTGTTTACATAATTGCAGGCAATGGGAAGTTTAAGAGCAGGTGGAATTGATTACCCAGAACGTGCTGGCCAACCCGCCTGTCAGGTATCCAATTGTGTGTAATCTTTGGCTTGGAGGCACAAAACTACAGTAAAACATGTTTAGATCTGTATTAGATTAAAATTTTAGCTGCAGAAGTTGTGATGTGCATTGTACATTGTATGAATTATTGACTGACATTGGTAGTTATCTCAAACTGCATCCTACTAATTACCTTCTGAACTCCATATGTTTCTTATTGTGAAAATCCATTGTCAGAGTGCAATAAGCTTATCTTTATGTTAATTGTAGAAGATAGAAGTCTCGGTAATCTTATGTGTGTTTTAAGGCAGTGGTCTTGTATTTTGTGTTGCTTGTGCTTAATGGATAATTAGTTTCTAAGAATATGTGACTCTTATGCATCCCGTGCTTTGCTACAATCAAGCCTTTAGTCTTTGTAATATTCAGCACATTTAAACCCTCTATGAAATCAAGTTGTTCTTGACTATATTGTTCTCCAAGGTGAGAATTGTTTTCCATATAAATGTCCTTGCGTACCTACCACATTTGTTGTGTGCCATTTTGTGTTTATATAACATTTTTTATGTGTTGAAATTATGATCTTTGTCAAAGATATCCTGTTTCCCTGGATTTGTAGTATTACATGCGGACAGGAATGTGCAAATTTGGTGCTTCCTGCAAGTATCACCATCCAAAGCAAGGAATTGGGTCAGCAGCTGCACTGACACTGAATCTTTATGGATATCCTTCGCGTCCCGTATGTCTTTTCTGAGATTTTCTTATCATCATGCAAAGCATCATTGCACTCTTGCATATGAATTGTCTCACACGTCCTAGTTGCAGGGAGAAAAGGAATGCACATATTATGTCAAGACAGGGCAGTGCAAGTTTGGTGTCACCTGTAAATTTCACCATCCACAGCCAGCAGGGGTACAAGAGATTCCAACACAGGCCATTGCCCCTGTGCCCACACCATCAGCTTTTCCTACCATGCAATCTTCTCTTCAATCTTCTCAACAATATGGGGTTATTCATCCAGATTGGCCAATTCCCAGGCCGCCCCACATGCTTCCAGGTTCTCTTCCTGGTTCACTCCCAGGTTCATATGTCCCTGGAAGTTATCCATTCATCATTCCCCAAGGAGTTCTCCCTGTTCCTGGTTGGACACCCTATCAGGTAGCTGAAACTTACTCACATGTGAGAATTCTTTGAGTTGTCTTCTCTTCTTTTACACTGAATTGTAGAAAGTGCATTGTGCAGGCACCTGTCAACCCTATTGCGTCCCCAAGCACTCAAACTGCAATCAGTTCCGGCCAAATAACAGCATATACAGGACCGTTTCTTTCAAGTAGTCCTCTTGGCCCTGCCAGTAGCGGTCAGAAGGAACGTGCATTTCCTGAAAGACCTGGTGAACCAGAATGTCAGTATTATTTGAGGACTGGGGATTGTAAATTTGGTGTTACATGTAAATATCATCATCCTCCGGGGTGGGCTGTTCCAAAGTCCAATCTTACCCTTAGTCCCATGGGCTTGCCACTGCGACCAGTAAGCATTATCCAGTTTAACTTACATATTATGCTCCGTTAGCTTTACTCTCCCTTTCGTATTTTTTCTTCTGCATTTGTTTTGGTCATTACTCACTGTTTTATATGGTGTTTTAATAACCGGGTAGTGCCTTCTGCTGTTATTTCCCTGTATCATTGAGTATAGTAGTAGAAAGACTGGCTAAATCTCATATGAAGACAGACCGCACGAATCCTTTAAGAATCATCAATTCATTCTTTGGTTCTTAGACGCTCTTGTGTTATTTAGGCTGAACTGGCCTGCGCCTGATGTTTTCCTTAAAAGATACACAATTTCCTACTTTACGAACAAGTGCCGGTTCATTGATAATAATTGTGATTTCAATCTTACAGATGTGTTTTAAATGATGGGGAACCTGTTTTTAATGAGTAGAGAATACTAAGGGGATGTTTAGCAATTGATTAAGTACCTATGTGGACCATTAGGAATATTTTTAATTAATTTTTTTTCTAAAATTTTTTTTACCTTCTATTTTAGAAAAAATAAATTTTATTCTAGTATACGACTTTATATAGAAAAATAATATTTTTGTTGTTAAAACAATACTAATAATTAAAATATTATTCCTTAATATTATTTAAATGTAAAATACTTAAATTATAGTATAATTGTTTCTTAGTGAAGATACTAAAATATTTTAAAATATGTTAAACTCTTGTGGTAAAAATGCCAAAATAGAATAACTGTGAAGAATCTGCTATGGACTATGGTTTTGAACACATGTTCATCTTGGTTCAAATTCTGGGGTTGCATGATTATTTCCTATGTCGGCCAATATATACATTGCAATATCCACCATGTAACTATATAAAATGATACCTTATTTTGGTCCTTTGTTTTCCAGGGCGTCTCACTATGTTCTCACTATGCGCAAAATGGAGTATGCAAATTTGGGCCCTCGTGCAAATATGATCATCCAATGGGAACTTTGAGCTACAGTCCTTCGGCATCTTCTCTGACTGACATGCCTGTTGCTCCTTATGCCATCGGCTCTTCTAACATGACTTTGGCTCCATCATTCTCGTCATCTGATATCAGGTCCGAGGCTCTTTCTGGATTCGCCAAAGACCCCCCACAAATGTCATCAATGATCACTGCTTCAATTGGCTCACTTTTTTCGACTGGTGGAGTTGTTCCTCATCAACCAACTCCTCAGCAATCTGGGCAAGGCACAGCCACTTCAGCTTCTGGCAATGGCACAAATAATGGAGATGAGGGTCACTCATCAGATTGAAATTTTTTGCTTGAGCTATGACTCGAGCAACATGGTCTCCACCAGCAATGTTGGTCCATTTTCTTTCAGATCTAGTGCAGCTGTAGCTTTCCGTCCGTGTTCATAAAATACAATCACATGGCGGCCGTTTTCATATTGAATAAGCCATGAATACCCCTTCAGAAAGATCATTCCCGCAAACCCTCATCTAGCTTTTCTGCAAGCAAAGTCAAATCTGTGCGCCTTTTAGGTAAGCTTCATTTCTACTCAAATTTTGGATGTTGTGTCTATTTATGCCATCTTTCTCGAAATGAGAAAGATCATGGTGTCAACATTCTCTGTCTTAATTATTCAACTGTTTCATCCCTTCATTCGGAATGATAAATATAATTTATGGATGCTCTTCGCTTCCCTTTTCTGATTGGCCGTAGGCTGCATTGTATGGTAAAACACAATAGACCGGCCACAAGGTATATTTTCATGTTGTCCTCGTTGTCTGTAATTAAGATGTGTAGTTGTGGAGAATGAATTAGCCAGAAATCTGAGTTTTGTTCTTTGGCAAGTCACCATTTATTATTGGTTGTATTTGCTGATTGATCTGAAAAAATAATTGTTTGTGGAAAGTATCAATGATATGATCACCTATTGTTGAGACGGTTTGGGTACTTTTAAAAAGTTCGTCTCCCCATCTTCTATGAGGAACACTTAACCGTTCAGAATTTGCATTCTTGGGTATACTTTTTTTGGTAGGATTTGAAGTTTTTTTTTTTTTTTTTTTTTTTTTTTTTTTTTTTTACTTTATAAGAGATGTTTGGGAAGTTGAGGGGTTAATCGAATTTGATGTTATAATTAGTTACGTTGCTTGGATCATTCAAGAAGGATATATATTTCTCCAAATTTGAACGTATGTATGAATTTAAAGCTTCACGCAATCAAGCAGCTAGCTAGGGTGTGGTGTCGAATTTCTACACATCTGTATTGTTGTACTATTTGGATGTTAGTCTGTCTGGAAATCCGTCCAAAGAAAATAATACTGTTGCTTTGCTCTAACAAGTTTCAGTGTCGTGTGTTCTTTTATGACTTTGCGGTCTTTGCCAATATATATGTATTTCAATTCCTATGTGAATTGCTATCATATATGAAGTATATATATATATATGCTGTCTCTTTTACATATTTCATCCATACAATGTACGTGTGAAAGGTAAATTACTTTACTCGATTGGATTGGGATATGTATGCATGATGTGTGAATTTGTTGGTCAGCAAATTAAAGGGGTGGTGATACGGACACCTGTTTTAGTTGTGCCTCAAAAAACCTTATTAGCTTTAAAGTGAACGAAAATCCAAAAGAATTGCACCACACCAAGTCATCATCAACAGGCAACAGCAACACCACCGCCACCCACCCAGAGTCCCACTCATCTATTTAATGCAAATTAATCTTGAAGATAAATGCCACTTTTGAATTGCAAACAATAATATCATTTGATATGACAGTTGACCCCTATCAAAAAGTACTTAAGTTTGATTATATATTCTTTGCCTAAATGAAATCTTTCTTGTCAAAGGGTCATCAACATGTGATCACATCATGTACACACCTATCTCACACACACGCGCATATGTATATAGGATTATTTATCATATTAATTGGAGTACATTATCTCCTTGTCTTGTAGTACGTAGTAGTTTCTTCCCAAAATCCCTGTATTATTTGAAAACCCCAAATCAAGAAATTAATTCAATGTTAGGAGGGGGCATACCGGCATAGTATATCATATGCAAATTAATCATACTGGCTAGAAAACACAATATTAATTAATTATAAAATTCATTAATACATACTTGAATTTGAAGACTATCGATCATATCACTCAAAATAGAGATTGCCCTAAATCCACTGCATCCCCAAAAGAGGGGAAAAAGGGGTTAGAAGATGATGGGTAACTTGCAGCTACAGGAGGGGTGTACGTACCACCATTACTGGAGGCAGTACCATTCATCATCTGATCAAACCCTTGATTGTAATAACAATCCTCAAAGCTTTCATGTAACAACTGTTCCCTATTTTCCTCCATTGGAGGTTTTCCGATCATGGCCGATAGCTCACAAGAACTCAATTCCCAAATCTGCTCATTGCACCACAGTCCAAACCCTAATTTCTCATAATTATAGGGCGAAAACCCTCCATAATTGTTGGTGGGATCAAAAGGGAGTGCTGATTCATAGTCGCTTTTCTGTGATGGAAAATTAGGGTTTGAGTCAAAACCCTGATTCTGAACATTGGGGGAGTTTTCAGAATTAGGGTTTAGGTAGCTGGTGGGGACAATGCAATCCAGATAACCTGAATTAGTGTCACTCGGCAAGGGATTTAAGAATAAACTGTCGTTGCAGCAGCCTTGATCATCGTCATTCGTAGTACAGCCAGGATTCTGATCATGGCAACAGGTGTCATTCCCAGCTGATAATTGGACAGACTGATGAGCAGGAGCAGCCTGGAAACTGGAAGCTGCTGAAGCAGCAGCCTGGCTGAGACCATTGTTGCCTGAAGATTGATGAACGTGTTTGTTAGAAGTGTGGTTTTGACGATGATCAGGTGGTGGGGATGTTTGGAGGGCAGGAGGAGTACTGCTGCTGGTGTGGAACTCAAAGGGGGTGAGAATGGAGTGGAAATTGGTGTGGTGATCGGTGTAGATGAAATTAGTCCTGGCTTGGGTGCCCTTGATGGAAAGGGCGGCCCTGTCATAAGCCAATGCGGCTTCCTGAGCAGTGTCAAACGTGCCAAGCCAGTGCCTTTCCTTGGTGGTGGGATCCCGGATCTCAGCGGCGTAACGGCCCCAGGGGCGGCGCCTGACGCCGAGAAAACGCCCTGGTTCGGCCTGTTTCTTGCGACCGCGGCGCTCGGTGGGGTGGGAGACGGCGGCGGTGTTGCGTTGGAGCAATGTGAAGCCTGTTTCTGTTAGGATTGGTTCAAAGAGTGTGAAGGGGGGCTTTTGATCATTGGAGGGTTTGGGTGCTGCGGATGCTGACATAATTATATTGGGAGGAAATATTGGGGTTTGTTTGATCTTCTTGGGGGATATGTGTCTCTTTTGATGGGTTGATTTTTTTGTAAGAAGGGATTGATTGGTGAGAATGTGGGATAAGTGTGGGAACTAGGCAATTGTCTTATAAAGACATTGATGATGGGGAGGGTTTTGTTCTTGCGGGGTCCAGGAATTCAACTCCAAATAATATACTAATGAATTTATATTACGTAGTACATCCCTATTTTTCACTATTTCACTGCATCAGACAGCTGGAAGCTAAGTGATCATTCATGCATAGTAGTATGTCTCAAGAGCCACATACTTTTAAATTTCTTAATTTATAGTAATAACAAGTTGCAAGTGGGCACATGGAATTTTTTTTTTTTTTTTTTAAAAAAAAATACTCTACAGTACTACTTTTCGTTCACCACCAAAATTTAGAGTCTATATTAATCTGGGAGTTGGGTTCCCAGGAACTTTCAAGAATTTGCTCAAAAGAAAGACAAGGTACAAGTGATCATCCCATGTGCATGTAATTTAACTTAGTGTTTGATTTGATTTGTTTATTAGGTTCCCTTTAGACTAATAATACTAGTACTAGTATACATAAAAATCAGAAACTAAAAAAGAAGGTTCAACTCAACCCCTTTTTTCCGGAGGATCAGATTTTTGAAATTGACTAGGTTTTAATTAAAACTTAATTTCAAGATTCCATCTCTTTCAAAAGGACCACAAAATCACTCATGTCTATTACCATGCATTAACTCTGTTAATGTAATAAATGTGCATGTTTTCACTTTCATTTGGTTCACAACGTAACTACTTTCCTATTTTTCATTTCCTCAATTCTCATATATATAATTCTTATTCAAATTAAAACACATGATATGTATATATATATATATATATTCAGAATTTAAATTTATTTAATAGCCCCAGTTCAAACCGAGTTATATGCATCATGCATGGTAGATGGTACATGTAATTGATTTTAATTGGATTATTCTCCTATTTTATACTATATATGCAAAAAAGGGTACCGATTTGGTTTTCAACCCCTCAAAATGTTATATAATCAACCCCATATTTAGTACTACCTCCGTTCCTTTTTAATTGACACGGACCCACATTTCACGCAGTCCAATACACATTTTCAATCTTCAATAACTCAAATTGCGTATAAGTAAAAATTATGAAACTTTGATATTCTAAATCTATGCAATTAGACGAATCTAACAAGATCTCACTTGACTATTTTTTGTCCTATATAACTGTATTAAAAAGTCAAATCAAAGTTACTCAATGAACAGTAACAAAACTCCTACCGTGTCAAATAAAAAGGAACGGAGGAAGTATATGTTATATTATTTGCGGGGTCCTTGATCATTTTTAACCTTAGGGATGGGGATTTGAACTCCATCTTCTATCCCTATCTAATTAATACTAACAACTTTTATTACAACATGAATGAATGAATGAGTGCTTCTTTTCTACAGTACACATTAGAGAATTATTCAAAAAAAATTATTGGACAATTAATTAAATAATTAGATTGGTGTCATGTACGGTCAGTGAAACCTATATAAATCCATCTATGGTTGGATCTTTTTTCCGGATATTACGAAATGAATTAGTGGTTATGGATAAATATGATGACACCCACACCATTAATAGTTTGTCTGTATATTTCTTGAGAAACACAAAGCATTTGAAATGTAAGCCAGCAAGCACAAATCTTTTTGTCTAATTTTTGTCATGAAATGTCACATGTTGGATCAATAATTAAATCTTTCAATTTAAATTTCTGTCTTCTTCATGATTTTCAAAGGGAGTAGTTTGGGAGATCCTATTTTCAAGAAATAATAATATTATTTATTTATCTATTTTATTTGGTTCATCATAATCATAATTATGTCTATTTTCACTAATCAGTTTTAATTCATTACAGCAGTTACTATGTAATGATGATACAAATTACAGAATATATATTGGCATTAAAGTAAGTGAAAAAACATTGTGAGCGTAGCGCGCGGCAGTCTGATCTAAAAGTGTTATAGAAAAAGTTTATAGTCAAAAGGCAATTTTTTAAATATAAAAAAATTATGATTAAAATAAACTTAAATGTAATGCATAATGGATGACAACAGCAGTACAACCGAAATACTAATTCGTAATCATTTTCATATTTTGGTAAATACGAGATCGATGATTTCAGCTAATTAAATTGTTTTCTTTTTATTATTGATAAATTATTCCTCCAAAATCATAATATATTAATATCGCTGCTTTAATTGACCTCCTTATTAGTAATCGTCGCCGTAAAGTATTCTTTATTGACTCTAAAAAAAGGGGACATTCTTAACTGATCAAAATATGAAAAAAATGCATTCAATTATTATATATATAAACCTGTTGATTATGTCCGAAAAAAAAAACTGTTGTTTGTTATAAGGATTATAGAAATATGTAAGTAGTGGTAATAATGCGATCAAGGTATAAAAGCAATATTTTCCCCGAAAAAGAAAAGATATAAAAGCAATATATAGTATCGGTAAATAAAAAGATTTATTTTTTTACAAAAGTGATCTTAAAGAAAAGATGGTTTAAAATGAAATGTAGATCGGGCATTCACATGCCTAAATGGCATTGGAAACAACACAAACAATATAGAGGAGTATTATATGGTCAACCCCTTTTTGTCTTAACCATTTCAAAATTTCATTATGCTTACCACGTTGTCCCCCCAATTATCTTTCTAACACTTGTTTCTTTTTGTCCTTTTTAAAATTAAACCCAACCCAATTATTACAAGTAAATTCAAAGGTTGAAAAGGAAAAAAAAAAACAACAAGAAGAAGGTGTAACTATACATTCAAGGGTATCGGAGTTCTATATGTTTTTGAGTGCAATAAATCAAATACTTGTGACTTGATATATGACCCCCTTGACCCCTCCACTAAACATTTTCTAGGGTTTTCATGTATATGTGTAGTGTATAATCAAATTCTTTTTGGGTAAAATTTGTTTACTAAAAAGGTCAGCGAACGAAATTCGTTAGCTATCGAATTCATAAATTTTCTAATAGCCTGTATATCTGATCTAACATGAAAAATAATGCCATCATAATTCATGGAGTATTAATTTTTTTTAAAATTAATTAATTAGTAAATACAACTGCAATATATACGAATAATATCACTACAAAATATTTGCAACTTTTCAGCGCTTACAAAGAATGAGTCAGTAAAATATCATTTGAAAAGATGTGGCGGGCCACTTACTTTTTTTTTAAGGTAAATATTAGGGTATTCCCGTACCACATTGGACTCAATACTAATCCCTCGAGGATTTGCAAGGGCAATTAAGGGCGTCTCTCCCAATGCAGTTTTTTGCATACACAAAGCTCGAATCCGAAACCTTGCTTAAGCGACTAGAGCCCCTATCCACTCAAGCCTTGGTTGGCGGGCCACTTACTTAATCAGGTGGGTTTTAATAATAATATTAGTATTATTATTATTATTATTATTATTATTATTATTATTATTATTATTATTAATAATACTAATAATAATAACCTCTTGTTGATATAATAATGGTGTACTTAACTCTTAATTTGTCCATGACGCAATTATGAGGGTTCTGATTTTTAAATAGAAAAAAAAAATGAATAAGTGGGTGATTATTTACTTTGTTGCCATACCCAGAAAAACACACACACAAACGTACAAAAAATAAATAAATAGTAGGAGTACATATAATAGGATTACTTACTTTGATTCATTTTCGAATATGTGATAGCCTGCATACTTTCACCCGTTTACAAAGTAAATATATATAAATATAAATAATTTTCACGTATTAATTTGACAATTTATAAGAATGAAGAGATATGATATGTGATCAACTAATCAAGTTGTATTGGAATCCAATGCCATGATGGTACTAAGGTTCATTGGATAAATGTAATCCTAGAGGCTGTAAATATTTATTGAACTATAATTCTGCTAGCCCTTTCTTTAGGATAGTAATTATTCCAAAATTCATAGGCATTTCTGTTTTCACACAAATTTAATGCTGCAATTCAAAGCACAGCTCCATTATATAGATTTATTCAAATTGGAATCCAAATATGCATTGCGGTATTGGAATAATTTTATTCAATTCAAATTTATAAAGAAGTAAGATAAAGGGAAAATTCAATTTTTAATGTTGGACATAAAAGATACCAATAGGGCTGGGAAAAAATTCCGAATATACTGTATACCGTACCGAAAAAATGTCAAGAATACCGAAATTTTCGATATACCGTAATTTTCCGTACGGTATCATATCGTATCATACCGTACCGTAAGTTTTCGGTACGGTAACGGTATAAATTTTTTGATACCGCGGTATACCGTTACCATACCGAACTTCCGTATATACTGCGGTACTGGTATATCTGTATGTAACGATTGTTCGGTATATGGTATATATCGCGGTATATACCACAATACCGGTATGGTGGTATGTAGCGAAGGTTCGGTATGTCCGTATATATCACAATACCGGTATGTCGGTATGTAGTGAATGTTCGGTAGGTCGGTATACACCGCGATACCGGTATGTGGTATGTACCGAAGGTTCCGTGTATCGGTATATACTGAACTTACCGAAATGTCGGTATGGCAACTGTATAGAAATATTTCATACCGAACCTTTCGGCAACTGTATACCGAAAGGTTCTGTATGGCAACGGTATGAAATTTTTCATACCTTAAAGTTCGGTACGATATATGGTAGGCGAAATTTTTTCGGTATACCGTACCGACCTACCCCTAGATACCACCCACTTACTGAATCTTTTACTACTTCTGGAACTCTACCAATTCACTGCTGCTTTATTAGTTTTTATTATACATTAACTAATAATCACCACAAGTTATAATATTAGGCTTAAAATTTGATGCTAAGAAAAAGAACTCACGTTTTTTTTTTATCTATTTTAACGGCATTGAAAAAGAATAAATTTAATTTTCTACATTGTTGATCAAATCATGTTCTATCTTCATTGTTCTGCTACTTTTGTGGAATTGTGTATATCTCAAACATTAATCTTTTAGACTTCTGGTGTTTTGTCGGTGTATGTTCTAATTTTTTTGTTGTTCTGCTACTTTTTCTTGGTTATTATAATTTATTACTTCCTCCGTATTCAAATAACTCTAACATTTCATGTTTTCACGCAATCCAATACACATTTTTAAAGAGTAATATTTCAAATTTTATAAAATAAAAAATTATAAAAATTTAATACTGTTATAAAACTATGTAATTAGACGAATCTAACAAGATCTCACTTGACTATGTTTTATCTTATGTAACTGTATTAAAAAGTCGAATCAATGTTACTCAATGATTAGTGTTTACTATGCCAATGTTAATATTTTTCAAATACGGAGGGAGTATTAACTAGATATAGTTTTCTTATTTCGATTTTGATCATCTTGCAGAAGACATTATACTCGAGTTTCTATTGTTGGCATTACTCTTAAAAACTATAGGTTCGGTTTCGAATGCTTGCTGTACTCAGATGTGATTAACTTTAATCTATTTGTATTAATTTGGCGTTGTGGTAATTAATATTTATTAATAATTGGATATAACTTTTATTTTCCCTTTTTTTCTCCATTCTCGATTTTTATCATCTTGAATAACACTTTTTGATTGACTATGGATGATCTTACTTGGATTTTGATTACACATTTTGATTTATGGTTGTCAAGAGAGAATTTTATTTATAGTTGATCTGTTCTCCATCTCTATTAGATGTCAATTTACTATTATTATTTTTTTTGTTTGTATTTGCATCTAAAGTGAAGGTGATTTAAACTTAGAAATTGATATGATGATCTATGTTGTGTATCACATCTCTGTGTTATAAATTGAATTGAATAAGAAAACCACAAATCTCGAGTAAAGGAGAAATTGTGTTGATTTATCCATAATCCCGATTAAATGAACAATTGCATTTTATTAATGAATAAACATCACCTTATTATAATAAAAATCTATTTTGAATGTTATATGTATAGTTGTTTTATAATCAATACCATTGTTGTTATATACAAAATGAAGGATTTTTCTGAAGGTAACCGGAACCTAATTCTAAATTTAGGGCTTAATGGTTTTATGAAGAAATTAGTGGTGCTCTATCATGTTCCATACCATGTAAGAGGGCACTGAAGCTAAGTGACATATTTGCTGCCTTTAAACTGCAAGAAGAGATGCAAACGAAAGGGTTCTCACCTGATATGATTATGTACAATATCATTGTTGATGGTATTTCTAAATTGAGCAATTTAGGGCCGGGGAAGCTTATGATCCGCTGCAGAAAATGATTCGGGATAGAATTGTGCCTGATCATGTTTCCTATACAAGCATTATCCAGGATTGCTTGAAATTTGGGTACCTTATGAAAGCCAGATAGGTGTTTCGATAAATGGTGAGAAAATGGTATTCTCTGACATTTATGGCATAAAATAAATTAATTCATGCGCATGCTGCTGAAGAATCACTAGAACAAGCATTTATATGTTTCTAAAAAATGCTAGAGAAAGGTATTTCCCCGAATGTGATCACATATAATACTATATTGAATGACCTGTGTAAAATTGGAAAAGTAGATGAGGGTTATAAGAAGTTTTCTGAAATGTAAATGAAAGGAATTAGTTAGCCATGACTTGAAATGAAGAATTTGTCTTGAAGGAATTATAACCCTTTAAGTACACATACACCATTTTAATGAACGTGTACTGTCATCAGGATGTTTTCAAGTTGTACAAGGAATTGTTCGATCGAGGAATTGAACATGATTCCTTCACATATAGTACATTGTTCAAGCATTTGAGAAAAGACTATCCACCATTGGCAGTTGAAGTGCTTGAATTTATAATTCTAGAAGATGGAAAGTCCAGCTGAATTAGATAGTTGACATGCTATTAGCTTGATAAATAATAAATGTTTTCTATTTTAACAATGAAATTCTAAACTCCATTGTTAAACTCTAAACTCTATTGCTCCTCTACTTTTAACTTTCGAACTGTAAAGTTTAAACTATTGCTCAAAACTAACACAATTTAAAATTATCATTCATTATGAATTCTAAATTCTAAACTCTAAACTTCTACGTATTTATTTTATTCATCCATTTTAAAAAAAAAATATTAATTCTATTCATAATAAGAAAGACGTCCGTGCGTAACACGCGGGTCAAAAAAGCTAGTAATTAATTAATGTAGTATGTATATATTTCTGAGGAGAGGATTAATGTAGTACTCCTTCATATTTTCAACCAATGGAATATGATGATATAAATAAATAAACATACACTGATGCAGTAAATCATCTTAGTGTAAACATTGTTAAAAATGTATACTTTAATTAATTAATTAATTTTTAAAACTATTATAAGCAGAATAATTAAACTGATAGTAGTAGTAATCAATTAAGTATTTCATGTATTGAGAGTGAGGTTGGGTGAGATGTTAGAACTGACTGAGGATAGAAAAAGACAGAGTGGGAGAGAGTAGTGTGTAGCAGTACTGCTGACTGCAGAAACTGGAATTTGGGTCAGACAGAATTTTGCACAATGTTCAAAAAAATGGGACACTTTTTTTTTTTTTTTTTTTTTTGGGGTGTAAAATAAAATTTAAATAAAATATGAAAGGCCATCCGGAATTTAGGGGGAAAAGATTTTATGACATTCTAAGAGGGACAAGACGACTAAAGACCTCGACTTTGACCACTATTATTATTATTATTGTTATTATTATTATTATTAATTCAACAAAATAAAAAATAAAATTAAAATGACAAATCATAAGGATGTGGTGTTTGTGTTTGAGTAAATTGTGATGTAAAACTAAATGCTAGTAACTTTAATATTTTATGAATCGTAAGTTCTAATAATGAAATAATTCCGGAGCATTGATAGCCCAATATATGTTATAAAGATGATGGACACATGGTTTTTAATCCAAAATCAATTGACAACGGGTAGAGTGATACTTCCTTCTAATTTAATGATATTAACATTTGCATAGTAAACACTATTCATTGAGTAACTTTGATTCAATTTTTTAACACAGTTACATAAGATAAAATATAGTAAAGTGAGATGTTGTTAGATTCGTTTAATCACATAGTTTTAGAATATTAAACTTTTATAATTTTTACTTTTATACAATTCGAGATATTAATTGTTAAACATTTATATTGGATTGCGTGAAAATATGAAATGTTAATATCATTAAATTACGGAGGGAATATAAGTTCATATAAATAGGAGTCATCCGATCCCATTCCCAACATATATGCAATATGAGACATTATAACAATAACTAATTGATTAATTTAACATTTTAATTTTATATGCTTATTTATTTAATTTATATATTAATTTATCAAAAAAGTATTCACAAATTGAGATCACATGTAAAACAAAGCCACATGCATGTCTTTTTAATTGAATGCAAATATTTTCATTTCATTTTTTTTTAAAAAAAAATTGAATGCACATATTTGCTTTTCATAATTAAAGTAATTAATTATAGCATTGCAATTTTTAATTAGTACGGAAATATGGCTGATGGGATTTGTGAGTTTGACGGGAGATTTTTGGTGATGATTCTGTTTTGGATCATGTTTTTGACGAGAGTACAATTTATATAATGCATGATTCTTTAATCAAAATTGAATCACAACATCCATTTTACAATTAGGGTAGGAATTTAAATATTTTATTATCCAGCTTGAAAAAAAAATCAATTTAATTTAATCCAACACAACTAAACTCAAACAAGGTCTCAAACTAAACGCCAATAATATAGAATTAACAATGGTTAGAATTAAAACAATTCTAAATCAGCTCAAGTACTTAATATGGGTGGCAAATAAACTAAACGAAATTAGTTTATTCTATTCATTTTAAGTTAAATTAGCTTATTTCAAAAGACAAAATACCTTAAAATATGTTGAATCAGCTATTTTTGAAACCACTGCAAATAACAGTATTTTGGAATTAGCTTATTCTAGGCAAAAAATTTGCCTCAAAACAGTCAAACAATTAATTTTAACTAATTTATTACTCAAATTACTCACACAATCAATTAACAGCTAACAACTAATTCTCAAACAAGCCCATAAATGTTTTCCTCCATTTGAATTAATTATATTAAAATGCGATACAGTAAAATATTTTAATATCATAGAAATAAGTTGAGATGGGGAAAGTGTACTATACCATATGTCACTATCCAGATGATCATTAAGATAATATTTAATAATATACTATGAGTAATAGGCAAATGAGTGATCATAATTTATTAACTTAGGGTAAAACCTAAGAGGCCTGCAGCTTGATTATTTAAGTAATTAATTCCAGTAGTTATCATAGATAGCTAATTCCTAATTAGAGGCTTGATATATAAACTAGGTAGCTAATTTCATTATATTCATCATAATCATCATCATCATTACATCATCATAATATTCAGATCATGCCTGTTAGGCTTTTACTATCATTTATCTTGACCTAAATAGTTAACCAACCACCAAAAACCCTAATGAAACCCTTTCACCCCTAACTTAAACTTCTTATTACAATTATATATCGCATTATAACCACAGTAAATTATCGATATCGATTCTAACAAAAATGTGTTGTGCGTGAATAAGGGTAAGAAAAGGAAAATGAAATACTATGAATAATGACTAATTTAATTTTGTGAGTGCACTTGACGATCAATAAGATAAGATACATACTCATTACACAAAAACCCCAGAATCTAAAATATATAGGGGTGTGTATCGGTCGGTTCGGTTAACCGAACCGAATCAAAATCCAAAACCGAATTAAAAACCGATTTTTTTCTAAAACCAAAACCAAATCAAAATGACTGAAAACCGAAATAACCGAACTGAAATATTTCGGTTCGGTTATACCGGTTAACCGAACCGAACTGAATAGCTTTTCTAAAAAATAAAATATTTTGATCAAAACATCTTTATTACCATTTTCAAACCTGTAAATTTGTCATGTCAAACAAAAATATCATATCTTCATATAATTATGAATGCATAATACTAAACCATTCAAAATTGTATTGTTCAAATTACACACAAATGAAATGACAAAATAAAGAAACAGTCACCGAATAGTTCAAATACGAAACAATATAAAACTCTCAAAACTCTCAACAGTAGTTATCACTTCTCATCCACACAAACAGTCACCGAATAGGGGTATTATTTTGTGTTTATTAATATAATGGCATGATTTATTTTATCTTTTTTAAAATATATTATTCAAATTTCGGTTCGATTCGGTTAACCGAATTGTAGATTTTAAAAACAAAAAACCGAACCGAAAACCAAAATTTTGGATTTTCAAAACCAAAAACCAAACCGAAATCCAAAAACCGAACCAAATTGCAAAATTCGGTTCGGTTCGGTCAGTTTGTTCGGTTTTGACTGAAATCTGCACACCCCTAAAAATATAGTCGTAGAATGCAAATTAAAGTGGATTTAAACGAGAAATGGTAGTTATAAATAAAAGGCATAGAAAAACGAGTAATAATATATGTATGATGGTGCTTGAATATGGATCAACAACAACATTACTAGTACTGTTTACTGGCTCCAATACACCAACTACTACACTCCCAAAATTTTAGTAGTTTCTGATTGAAAAGTACGGATAACCTAAATCCATTAATTAAATTGAATAAATAATTAGTAGTTTGTACCAAGATATCCACTATTTGACAATAAATGTCTACATTCATATTTACAGAGCCTATATCATTCTATTATTAATTCATAGGACACACAAACACATACTGTAACACACGTCCAGGTTTTTTTTTTTTTTTCCCCCCCCTACATTTTTTTATTTATTATAAAATAAATAAGATGTTATTAAATCTTTGCTAGTATTTTTTTAATAAAAATATATCTTAACTTATTTAAAAATATAATGATTAAATATGAAATATTACTATTATTATGTGAAGCAAAAAAAATATTACTATTATTATCAAATAAAATGAAAATCGCATGCATAATATACTTCACAACATTTTTCTTGTGACCATAGGGATGGGTATTTAGCCCAAGTGGTTAAGTCCCATGACTTCCAACGGAAGGTTGGAGGTTCGATTCCCACCGGCCCCCTATCCCTCTCCTTTATTCCCCTTTGTAATTGTGTGGCATGAGCTCCCACCACCCATTTCTCAGGCCTTCAATGGCTCATACAAAAAAAAATATATATATTTTCCCATAAATCTTTTGCAGAGCCACGTCAGCTCAAACTGACATGCGAATATGCGATCGCAATTCCAGTGGGGCTCCTTTGCAGCTGTCGATATCTGAAACTGCCACGTCACCAGTGCAGCCCCTGTTTCGCTCTGCTCCATACTGCACGTGAACTGCGGTTTTGAACGTATGGATGAAGAATATTAATTCTAGCGTTTAATTGTTTTGATTGATGGTAATTAAATTGCATAGCTTTTGTATATTCCTCCCTCTATTTCTAAATAAGCGTAAGTGTGTAACATAAAAAAATGATAGAACTAAGCTTTAAAAGTATTCTATATATGGTAATATAATATTTATTATGAAATAAAAAAAAAGTATTACATTTTAAAAAAAACGGAGGAATTAGTATTAAAGCGAAACCAATGTAGTAGTACAATTTTGCTAGTATTTTAATTTATTTTATTTTTACTATTCTTGCTCAAGTGTTGATAATGGCTTCGGGGGAAAAAAAAAGGTGTTGATTATGAGACGGTGGAAATTCATAACATATAAAAAAACAAATTAAGGATTTGATTGAGATGCGAACCCATACATAAATAAATGAAAAAAAAAAAATTGAAATGATAAAAAAGAGTAAATAATTGAAAAATGAATTTATTACTGCAAAGATAGGGGAGAAAGGGGAACAGTAAAAGTGAATCTTGAGAGAGGCCCATGACCCATGAAAAGGACTGTGGTACGTTTACCTCTGCTGTGCATTCATTCTCCATTCAATAAATAGGGTACGGTACTGCTATCAGATTTGCTCCCTATATATATCTTCCTCATTTCATTCCTTCACTGCTTTTTTTCATTATTACTACTACTACTACTTCATGAGAGCCATAAACAAATCGCTGGATCCGTACATCAACTGATTTTTTTTTTTTTCAACTAATATGTAGTATCCTCCACTAATATAGTCATATTAAGATGAATCCTAAAATTGTTCTTTTATTTATATTAATATATATCTTGCATGTCCATATAAATTAACCACTGTTTATTACTCCATATAATCTGTATATGTACTTAAGAGTGTGTGTTCACATTTTTTAAAGTAAAATTAATACTAGCTCGGATACAACCACAAATAAATTACGGTAAATTAGGCCCCAGACCCTTTTTAAAATTTTTTTCCTTTTTTTAGGCCCCATTCCAATTTTATTACACTTTGCACCCCATCACATGTTTGACTTGGTTTACCACGTCATTGTATGTGCCTTACCTAGATACTATATGATATTTACCAGTTTAATGGTATGTGGTTTACCAATGTATTAGTATGTGTTTTACCATAGCTACCATATATTAGTACTTACCAAGTTACTGATACGTGGTTTACCACAGATACCATATGGTATTTACCAAGTTTTTGGTATATACTTTACCACAAATACCTTATGATGTTTACCAAGTTATTCCACATATACAATATGGTATTTACCAAGTCTTGGTATGTGCTTTACCTAAAATATCTATGGTGTTTACCAAGTTATTAGTATGCGCTTTACCATAAATATCTTATGATGTTTACCAAGTTATTCCACATATACCATATGTGCTTTACCAAGTTTTTAGTACGTGATTTACCACGATTACCTTATGTGTTTACCAAGTTATTGGTATGTGGTTTACCAAGTTTTTGGTATGTGATTTACCAAGTTATTACATAGGGCCTAAAACACAATGTTTGAAATGGAGGGGCTTTGACTCTCATAATATTTTTTCCATAGGTACCGGACCCTAGTTTTCCCAATAAATTAAGACAAAAGTATAAAGAGAAATATAATTGATTCTTTTTATGTTTTTTTTTGGGTGATGGGCCAAATTGGATGATAGGTCCATTAGATTTGAAAATCCATTATATGGGCTATTCTCTGGTCAGGCCCAATAATCACACCATTGAATCTAGAAATATCCAAAATCTTCTTTAGGAGTTTGAAACGGAAATACCTAAACATTTATGGAGTATAAAAAAATCACGCTCTCTTCCCAACGAATTTCCATCAGGAAAAGGCACATTGCAAACATATCTCACAGTTTAGGACAACCTCAAAAAATCATCCAATTCATGGCTGATAAAAATAAGCCCGGCTCAGTTAAACTAGCTGAATTAAAACATGTCCTAAAGCCACCACACACGTACTATATACATAACCGAAAATCTTAAAAATAAAAATGGCATCTTCTTACCTGATGCTCTCCTAATTTGTGAAGAGCTGGCTCCCAAGAATGACCGTCACGGTTGAAGTCCCTTCTCCCATGACCGTTGTGCGCGTCCTCTCTTTGTCGATGATCTGATCAAGCTTCATCACCACATCATCCATACCGGGTCTCTCCCCCATGGGAAACCTCGTGCATCTCAGCATTAGCTTTATCAGATCCTTCATTCCTTCAGCAGTGAAGCTCCCAGCTAACCGATGGTCAACTAAATCGTTCACACTTAAGTGTTCTTGTACCTAATATGTACATTTAACAAGGAATACCAGGGCAATATCGTCATCATGATCTTGTGTAAGCCACTAAAATATACTACTATGTACTTACAAGTTGCAACCTTAATTTCTTGAGAGCTATGAAACAGGTACTTTTTGTTATTGGTGTGAATTTGAATTATTCATCATGAAAAAAAAAATAGTAGTACTAGTGGTATTTTTTGTGCTTTTTTTTTTGAAAACTAGGAAGGGGAGGTTTTGTATGTACCCATTGAAGTATGCTGTCATTTGACTGGAAGGCCTCTTTGTCGATGGCTTCCTTCCCAGAAATCATCTCCAGAAGGAATATCCCGAAACTGTATATATCGTTTGTCTCATTGTATGCATCGTGTAATCCTAACCTATGCATCCGAAGAATGTCATATCACCGACAATGAGGATATAATTTTCAAGGCAGAAATGAGAGCGTGTAAACTGAAGAAGATGGTCTTACACGGGATCCCTGAAAGCACCGAAGGAGCTGGTAGTAGATGATGAAGCCGCATCCTCAATTCTCTGGAGCAGTGTCCTCACACCTGCATCCGCAACTTTTGCAACGAAATCCTCATCGACCAACACATTAGCTGTCTTGAAGTTACCGTGCACCACAGGAGGTTGTAAGCCGTGCAGATGGGATAAACCTGCAAGGTTATGAAACAAGACTCGATCGGTTAGAATACACTTGCAAGCATTTGGGATTTTTTCTTGATGAATCGCCGCGAATATAATGACGATAGATACCTTTAGCTGCCCCGATTGCTACGTTCAGCCTTTGTTTGAACTCAAGCTTCTTGATTGAATCCTTGTTGGTGCCTACTGAGAAACTAGTTAATACTGTGTCACATTGTGCATATATCTCTCAACTGTTGGAAGATATAGAGATTAGAGTTGTACCATATAAATGACTACACATGCTGCCATTGGGCAAGTACTCGAAAACAAGCATCTGGGATCCTCTTTCCTGACAGTAACCAATGAGCTTAACCACATGACGGTCCTGAATTGTGGAAAGATGAATCACCTGCGTCCACATTGCCAATCCTGGAGTCAGAATGCCTTTCACATTTATTCATGAATTAAATTCCATGGAAATACAACTCTGTCCAGAAACCAATTTTCAATTCTGTACTGTTGGTATAATAATATACCTCTTGAATGAATTCCAGTTGAGGATGGCCACTACGCCTTTTGATGGCAACAATGGTCCCGTCCGAGAGAAATCCTTTATAAACTAGGCCGAACGTGCCGCATCCTATGAGGTTGCCCTCGTGGAAATCCTTGGTGGCTTGCTCCAGTTCTTCGATTCTGAATTGTCTTGCTTCATGAGGTGGGCAGTTGGCTCCAGTGCTTTTCAAATCAACTGTCATAATCAGAAGTGCGAAAATTAGAGTACCGCAAGGAGAAAGAAGAAGCAATTCACCTCACTCAAGTAGAGAGGGAGGGCATTACCAGCTGCAGATGGATCAGAAGAGCCCGTTTCCGAATCCCTGTTGGACAATTTGCCAAACTGAAATTTGAAAAACCAAACTAACAGAAGGATTATGAACAGCACTACTCCCCCTCCTATGCCTCCCACAATAGCTGCAAATGAACTTCCCATACCAAACAGAACAACCCCTGTTCTCTTTAACAGATCCGAACATTGAATTTTCGATACAAAAAAGAATGACAATTGACAAGGCTATCCCAAAATTAATTCATCCGAGAAAGAGAAGAGAAATATGTTGACGACCTCTAATTAAGGTGCACTGTTGATGGAAGGAGTCTCACTTGCATCCTGTCTATGGCTTTTAAAAGTGCCCCCCTTTTTTGTTTGTCAAAACTTTAAAAGCTCCAGGGAAGGCGAGAAGTGGTTTATGTCTAGGCATCAACAAAGAATCAGGTAATGAGCAATGCTGCCAATTTCCTATTGCTGGACAACTCACAAGCTTTTCATGGTACCCCACTGTGCTGTCCAGCCTGCTGCAACATGTCATCAAGATGAGAAAAACTGTAATTGCATCCCTTTTCTTGTATTTAAAGGAAAAAGCATTTATAAATCATTGGAATTTATAAAATACAGCGCCTCTGACTGTGAGTGTGGAAGTATGTCGCTCTCTAAATAGTTGTTCTGTGGGAATTATTTCTGATAGGTAGAGAGTGGGGGATGCTTAAGACTAAGTGAGGTGATATCACAATTATCAGACAATAATGGTGATAGGAAGTAGCGACTCCCGGGAGCTGAATTCCCTGGAGGTTTAAATAGCGTGGATCCAATACGATGTTACAGAGGGGATCTGATCGCCTGGGGAGTTGGGTTCCAAGGAGTTGCAATAAACTTGTTCAAACAATGTTAAAAGACCAAGCTGACATCATCTGTCAAAGCCCTTTTGCACACAGACAACAACATGCTAACTTATATTTCATCATAGATTCCCTACAGCTCATAAACTTTTTGTACATTTTTGAGTACTGGTAGCTTTTAGCAAGAAGACCAGCTGTGGAAAAAGATGTTATGTGGCCACTGAGAAATGAGAAAGTAAACACATACACAAACACTGAGGATTTCTGGGGTCACATTATCTCAAAAGATATCTGCACCTCTCACTCTCAGTATAAACATCCCAAAAATTCCACAAAGTTACCAAAGCCTAGAACTCAAACAGTTGGGATTTGTAAAACTCAGAGAATTTTACTGTACAGAGACTTGAGAGCATAATTATTGAAGCAAATCAACAGAAATTTTATATATGTACTAATCAGAATTTAAGAAATTACATTTCCATGCCTGATCTTCCGTCTCTGCCTTGTGGGCTCCTGTTATGTCACTGCCCTGTAAAGGTATCAGTCACTTCCAATTTTTTGCACATTAGGTGAGTCACTAAACCGGGAATGAAAAATATTACTGCATTAAAGCAATGCAGGCCTTTTCAGCTTCTCTTATTTGTTTGAATCTACCGTACAGAATCACTTAGCTTTTTGCAAACTAAGCAGGCTGTATATGTCCAGAAAGTTGTACATTTGTCTGCCTTGGTTTTGCTGGCAATTTGTTGACCTGCACTACCCCACATACCTAGGGGTGTAAACGAGCCGAGCCGAGCTCGAGCCTGGCTCGGCTCGGCTCGGCTCGATTAAGGAAAAATTCGGCTCGGCTCGAGCTCGAAGCTCGACGAGCTTTAAAAAAGTGAGCTCGGCTCGAGCTCGACATAAAAAAGCCGAGTTCGAGCTCGGCTCGGGCTCGAATAAAGCTCGAGATTTTTCTTTTTTTTTTCTTTTTTTTTTGTTTTTTTTTTAACATTGACACTCATATGTTAATAAATATGTGTAGGGGCTCAAATCACACAAGTTAAAGAGATAGATAGATGGCACATTACCACTGGACCAGGTCTCCATTCCCAAACTAAGCTCGGTATAAAATAAGAATAATTGTCAAATTATTAAATAATGAACTTAAAAACTTGAATGATTGAAGTTTAATAGATTTAATATATTAAACTATTCCTAGTTCCTACTTCTAACCATAAAAAAGAAAAAATAGAAAAGAAAATTTATAGGATTAATAAATAGATTATGCACTTACTATGTATATAATTGATATGTGTGTGTATATATATATATATATATGTTCGAGCCTATTATCGAGCTTTCGAGCCGAGTATTGGTTAGCTCGGCTCGGGCTCATTAACCTTCCGAGCCGATCTCGAACTCGAGTCGAGCCTTTTCGAGTCGAGCTTTGGTCGAGTTTTGATCGAGTCGAGCCCGAATATTTTACGAGCCTATCAGTCTCATTTACACCCCTACACATACCCACTCACACTCATACCAACCATCATTTTTAATAAATATGGCTTCTGAATTTGGCTCTGGGCTGTAAAGGAGAGTGTGGATTGGTTGAAAGGGAGCCAATCATGTTGTGTAGAAGTTCAGGCTGGATTTTTCAGTCCTAAGAGTGTGTGTTTGTGTGTGTGTGTGTGTGTGAGAGAGAGAGAGAGAGAGAGGAGAGTTTATGTGTGTTGGGAAATGTGGATGTATCAAACCTATGTTGTTTGGATATGCTGTCTGGATTCTTGACAGAAATGGAGGATGTCTGTATGTGTGTGGGCCTGGTTCAACAGGGAGGCCACCAAAGTATATGTTCTTCTTTCTGCTTTTCTTTCCCTACAAGAAATTAGGTTCTGCAATGTATGATGCACACATTATTCCTTCTGCATAGATGACCAGTGAATTGTCCTGATGGAGAAGACAGCAAGCAGGTGGTCCTCACTCCTCAAACCTATCATCATCATCATCATCATCATTTAGTGTTTTGTCCTTCCCACAACCAAAAACACGACTGGACTTCAACTTGTTTTGAATTCTCTTCCCTCTTTTACTCCATCAGTGATCAGCCAGCCATATTTTCACTGTGGGAGAAAGATAACACATGAGGGGGATGGGCAAGAAACTCTTCATACATTTATGTTGTTCCTTTCCTCCATTCCTTTACTAGCCAAACAAACGACCCCCTCTAAATTTATACTAACACAGATCACAGAGTTACAAATGTTGAGAGAAAGAAAGAAAGAAAGAAAGAAAGGTAAGCAGGTAAAAGAGGTGAAAACAGAGTATTTGATGCCATTTCTGTTTCTGTATACAGATGCACACTGTATTTTCTGATGGACAGGGGGAAAATAGCATCACTATTCCCATGCATATATACATATAAATGTTTATATATGTACAACGTATTTTTGTACATATTTTATATACTGTGATGCCTAAACCGTACATTAATATGTACTGTATGAAATTCCATCTCAAGCAGAAAAAATGTGACAGTGTCATCTTTGGCAGGCATATGTTGAATTCTGTACAAGGTGAATTCACTGGCCATTCTCATGAAAAAGAAATCAAAAGATGTGCCTGTTGTCTTCATCTCATCATCTGACATGTTGCAGACACAGACCCTTCATTTTCATGCCATCCCTTCTTCCATAAAGTGAAAATTTCTTTTTCCTGGTAAAATTAGTTCAAAGAGGGACCAGGGAAGATAAATTGTAAACAACAATAATTTCATGCAAGGGGCACTTAGGAGTTAGGACAATTAATAGCAACATTCAATTTATTTCTATTGTAACTTGTGTGAGGAAAAATGTGGCCGTTTTCAGTGCACAAACGCTACCGACATAACTCGAAAGCAAACACTCTTGTGCTGCCAACGACATTACTCATAAGCTGTTCCACTGGTTGCCTTTCCTCCTGAAGAATGTCGTCACACTAAGATTCTGCTTTTATGTTATACTTGCATGCTACCAACTGATTTGCCCAGTTAACAAGCTAAGAGCTTGCTCTGTCTATTATTCACAACGGTGCAAAACCCACAGATGGCAGTTCTAGATCTGTTGAGACAACACTCTTTTGCTAGCATGCCCGTTCACCAAGCACTGTAGAAAAGGCTTCCTTTCATGAAGCACAAATGACAAACCGTGGTTGAACAACAAATAATTCTGAACTTGGTTTGAATTTCATTACTATGGAAGTCTTGTTCCAACTGCAGAAACTTCGAACAGAAAGTTGAGGTCGAATAGCAGATCATGCAAATTCTATAGGCACCCTTATTTCTAATACAATTACCTTTAGTCCAGCACTTTATAGACCACAACTGTATCATATGTTTCCATGTTGAATGAGCTTTCAGCGAAACATCTGCACGAAATTGCCAAATCTTTATCAGAATGTGGCCTAACACAAGTACCCAAATGTTCACATATTTCCTATGAAAATGACTAATTGTTTAGCCACGAATAGGAGAGGGGACGGTTTGACAATATGGTTATCCTAATCACCAAGTATAGTTGTTATCGAGTTGAGTTGTGCTGAGCCAAGCCCGAAATTTAATTTTTGTGCTCTCAAACCTTCAACAAGTAGAGCTTAAAAGTCTGCTAACTAAGTCGAGCTCTTAATCAAGCTCAATTTGAATGTTCAAAATTGAGATTGGTATGTGAATCACAAAGGGCAGAATTTCAAGTTCTAGAGAGTTCACAAGTAAGTATTATTTTGGTAATTATTAGAAAAATTGTGTAAAATCCTTTTAATAAGCCTGATCAAGCATTTTTTAAGCTCACCATACTTCACTCATTTTCTTAACTTAATAAGCCAAGCCTTATCGAGCAAATATGGGGTGAGCAAAACAAAACATTGAGTTGAAAAGCATAGTGTGGCAAGCAGTGCCACTGGTAAAACAATGATACAAAAAGAAGAAATAAGATGATGTACCTGAGTTCATGCCAAAATAGTTCTGTCAGCTCACCAAGAAAAGGACGCAGGGGTGCAAGATAATTATCCACAACAAACACTTGACCTGGAACGTTTCCTTGTTTCTTCTTGTGTATTGAGATGAAAAGTGAGGTTACAAAATGTACAATAATGGTAGGATCCGGATCCCCCAGAATAGCTTGCAACTCCCTTTGTATCCATGGTTCAATTTTTCTTCGTATAATTTCTTGGGCACCTTTATGCTCTGAAATTTTCTGTAGTTTAGAATGTAAAATGTATGGTGAGTAGAATAGTCCAACACATGCAGTTTGCATTAATGAAAAACTTATGTTGCTGAACTTAAACAAGCGCAGAGACATAGCACAACATTTCATCAAGTTCAACTAAATACAATGCAGCTAACACAAAACAAATTTGAAATTGAAGACAGCAAATGGAAAACCAACCTGGATAATACCATTCTTGGAAGAGAAAGGAACTGCTTGGAGTCTTCGCTCATAAATGCTGCAATAGTAAAATAACATAACCACTTTAACATGATCAAAGAAACACACAATCCCTTTGGCAGCTTCAACAAGCCTGAAAAAATTATAGTTCTATGCCAAGCATTTCATACCTAGCACGCCATTGCATAATTCTCTCAGCTAGAGCAGGGCTCTCATGACTTGACTGCCCAAATGACCGCTGCCTGGGTAATGCTGTTGTTCGAGATTGTTCCAGTGAGGCTTCTTTGGCTCTTCTAATCACCCTGTTACGCGTGGGAGGATGAATACGGATACATGTTACACTATTTCAGATAATCAATCATAGCTGAACGAAAGATAACAGGAAAAAATGTGAAACTTCATCTTAACATTTTCACTATTTTTGGCCAAACCCTAATTCCACATTATGGGCCATTGAAGCTTTAGCTTCGGCATAACTTCAAATCTATCTAACAGCTCCGTCAATCCATCTACACAAACTCCCCGGGGCAAAAAATCTAATCACTGTTCATCAATTCAGTTAAAAATACAAGCTTTGGTATGCAAATTATTCTAAAACCAACATTCCATCAACAAGAAAAAAATTGAGAAAACAATGAAACAATAGAGAAAATGCAAAAACTCCAGAACACATTTTTTCCAAACCTTCTTTGTTCGAAAAACTGAGCTCTCCGTCTCCGCAACAACGCGTCATTCCTGGGGAACGAACTGACCGTTTGGCACCCGACGATAGGCCGCAACTTCTCCTCGCAGAAATTTTTACCAATTTTACACAACCAAGAGCTGAAGTCCGCGTTGCACAGAGGGCATCTGCGCTTGAAATCGCTCCACCTGCGGATACACCAAATACAATAGGCGTGCCTACAGGGAACGACCACGGCTGCCGATCGGAGCTCAACTTCGCTCAGGCAGATCGGACAACGCTTCCCGATCACCGATTCGGCGACTCTGTGCATCGTCGGATCGAGATTAACGATTGGTCGTGGATTCCCGTGAACAGTAGGGTGGGAATAGGTGGGAATAGGCCGGCCACCCGGCCCACGGCCTGACTATTTTATACAGGCTTGGCCCTTTTACAAAATAGAAAGCCCATTTACTTATATAGGTATTCCTGGACCGGGCCTCATTAAAAAACTGTACACAAGGACGGAGGACCTATGTGGAAATGAAAGTTCAAATTTCCAATGTATGGGGCTATAAATTAATTTCCTAAACGTATAAGGACCTATGTGAAAATAAGAACCTTCTTTAAACCGCGATTTTGAAAATAGAATAGAAATACTGCTTCATTTTCACTACGGCATTCACAGAAGAAAATTCACACTCAAATTCACACTGTACACAACGAAATTCCAAGTTTTCAATTGCACGATGGATGTTCCGAAGGAACAACTGTCGATCCTTCTGGACCATGGCGTGTTCGCCTCTGCTGAAATACTGGTAAATTTTGTTAATTTTTAAGTTAAATTTTATAAACTCGCTAATCTGACTGTTTTGTTCGAAATTTGTTTGATTATTAGTGTTTTTTATGTTTTAATTCGTTTGAACCAGGGTTGTTTTGCTGTTACTTCAACTTCGATAAATCCTGAGGCTGCTTCTAATCTTAAAGCAGAAAGCTTGGTCGGTATTGGTGATGTGTGCTCGAGTGCTTTTTTTTTTTTTTGGATTATTTATGCTGTGGTGGTGTTTATTTTGGTAATCTTTTTATGGTTTCAGGTTCTATTTGGAGACGCGTTGTTGCGGGAGAAAGAGTATCGAAGGGCTATTGTAAGATTGCAAACAGTAAACAATGTGATAGAACAGAGCAGTGTTTGTCACGGTGCTGAATGATCCAAATCAGGATCTTTTCCTATTTTGTTTTTTCGTTTTATAATAGTGTTATATTCCGCATTATGGAGACTGAATGTAAATTTGTAAATGTGATTCTATTTGCTCTTTTTAGTTTATAGATGGAATGCCATTTCTAATTGTACTAATTGAACGTGATTAAAAAGTATATACAAAATTCAAGAGATGCCTTCCCTTTCAATTGTAATGGTTCAATTCTCAATTGAGACATTTGGTGGAGCCAAGTAGGGTGTTCACAATTGTAGTGCAAGATGTTGCTTCGTCTAAGGTTAATTTCAGTATTTTGCTTTACTTTTTGTTACATGGAAATCAAACATTTTGCATTAAATTTGTTTTTGTTGATCGGAGAATTTGTTGCTTTAATATATTGTTTAGGTTTGGTATAAGTTAATAGTAATGAATAATCATTTATTTGATTATTTTTGTGCTATACATAAAATGAGTAATGATTGAATGACAAAGGGAATAGGGGGCTGATCATTTTGTTTTCAGGTGTAAGGTATAGGTTAATGCTGGTATGCTTAGAAAATGGGTAATAAACTGAATAGTTAATCGGTTTTAACATTATTTTAGTTTCATGCGATAAGGAAATTTATTCACTTTTTATGTTTGCTGTGAAGGTGGTTGTGTGTGCTCTTTTGGTTGGTGGGTGGCATTAGGCAACCAAGCAAAGTAATTGTGGATATTTACTTTGTTATCATCTATGGTGTCAAAAGCTAGCGTATGAATTTGAGTTCGCACCTTATGTTTTTTGCTCCTTTATTTGTTAATGTTTTACATTTCGGTTTGAGAAAATGTTTTGATGATAAATGTTATTTATATATTTTTTTTTAATGTTTTTGACCTTTTTGTCTTTCTTACATCTTTACACAGCAAATGTATAAGGAAGCCTTGGAATACCACAAAATACCATCAAAACAAAATGTGGCAACGCCTCCAACGACAAGGAGCTCATTGACAGCATTAAATAGGTCATCTTCCCCAAACCCCCCTTCAGCAATAAATGACAATGAGGTAATACAGCTCCTATCCCACCCTCACCATTCATATATAATATACTCCATAATTTCAATTTTAAAAGGCTATGGTATTTGTTTTTGGTGATGCTCATGCAGGTGAAGTTCAAGATTGCAACATGCTACAGCTTAATTGGGGAGAACAGAACTGCTATTTCTGAGGTCTGCAGTCTGGACTTACAATTTATTCTTTTGATGCAACAATTTAGGTTATCATGACATTGTTTTTATTTAGTCTTTAGGTAGTTATATGTTCCTTATACTGTTGTGCTATAAAAACATGTGGATTGGCCTTTAATGAACTTGCTTATCTTAGAATTCTGAACTTGCTTATCTTAGAATTCTAATTGTCTGTAATGATTAAAGCTCTGACATCCATATCTGATAACAGATGGAGGGAATTCCAAGCAAGTCAAGGAATCTAGGGATGAATCTTATGATGGCAAAGCTTTATCGAAATTCCAGGCATACTAGAGCTGCCGTTGTTTGTTTTAAGGAGTGTTTGAGGTCTGCTACTTTTTCATTGCAATTTAATGTAGTCTATGAGAATACTCCTATACATGTGTGCTTCTGCTTTTCTGCATGTGAAGAGGGTATACCAATGGTAAAGCATAAGAGAGTTCTAGTTATTGTTAGTAGTATGCTGTACTCTAGTGCTTAAAATAAATTGTTGTTGGGTTACATCTTTTAACTTATTGGGATCCCAATTCCAGTGAGCCAGCCTTTTCTTTCTGCATAATACACATTTGCCATCTTTTGCAAACAAAGGATACTATTGATTTGTGTAGCTGGTGGGTCATTTCTTTAACAAGTGGTTTTTGTTTTCTAATTTTAAAACAATTCCATAATTTTGAGGTTTAATTTTGTGTGGCTTGTGAATATGTGTCCGCATGTGTGCTTTTTTGTCTACTTTCATGAAAATAATGGAGTGACATTTAATAGGGGAAGATAAAGCTAGTCACTGGAAATGGAAAAGATTACTATTTTAGAAGTTCACACGTCCAATCAAATTTAATCTATTATATCATGTAACCTTTTTTAATGAAAATTATATTTTTATTATCTTTATACATTTAGGACGAACTTAAACAAGCTTAGAAAACTCAATACTCAATTTCCCTACACAATTGAGTATTTATAGATTAGGGCTTCTCTCTTTCATTGGCAGGGCCTCTCCGTACGTACTTGAGGCTATTATAGCCTTGGCCGAGTTGGGTGTTTCTTCAAAGGAAATTGTGTCTTTGTTTTCTCAGGTATGTCTCAAAAAATTTTAGGCCCATCTCGAAGGCCAATTTTTCTTTCAAAATTGCATAGTTTCCTGTTTAAGTATGAATGCTGTTTCCTTCCGAACTTTCAATGAGTCCGTCGTCCATTTATTTTCTAGCAACAACTTAAACCAGTCCCATAGTGTAATTATCCATGTTTGACCCAGCTGTGATGCAGCCCTTGCATCATAGTTCTTTGTCAGTGATACTATTTATGTTTTTCCTATAATAAAAATGTAGTTTGACCTTTTTGCGTGGATCCATTTCTACAGTACAGGCAAAACACTGTTTGATAACTTACTTATCACTTAATTCTTATTCATTAAATTAGTTTAATTGTGAATCACTCACTTAATCGATTAAGTTGATCTAAATGTTATGTGTAAAATATGTCCAAACTTAAGTGATTTGAGTTTTACTCATTACTACGGACTGAGAAGATACTTCAAATTTATCGTGTTAATTTTAAATTCCCAATTATTCAAACTCAGTCACTTAAAAAACTTCCGATTTGATCCTTATTTTAATATGTTGATAATATAATAGTATTATTATATCTTTCAAAGTTTCTTTCCTTTAGTAGTAAGCTAAAAGTCTTATATCTCATTCATTTCCATGATAAAGCTGGATTTGAATTTTTCTTTAGAATTATAGTGTTCTTTTAGGCAATATGGACTAGCAATTCTGCAACATATCCACTAGCATTTATGTGTTACATAAGTATGGTTTTGTAGTTCCTTAAGATTTTCGTTCGTTCCTTTGTAAGGAATTTAGGATTTACAAAAGAATTCAATATGGATCCCTTGACCCTTATATGATACAACAAATTATTTTAATTTCATCATCTACATTTCACTTGACCCTTCCAGACTCCAAGCAGAAGTGGAAGAGGTCATTCTGAACATTTTGATTCAAGCCGTTGGTTGCAGGTAACTTTTTATCCCAATAAAACTGTCTGCCAACCCATCTTGATACTGTTTGGTTACTTCAAAGAACAACTTATTCTCAAATTTGGTTCAAAACATTTTCCTTCAAACAATGGCTTTGTTAACATTTAATTACTTCTGCGTGAACTGAACTTTTGACTTTTGCTGATTGCCTCTTCTTATAATTCAGCGCTATGTTGAAGCCCAGTGTTGCATTGCTTCAAATGATTACAAAGGTATATGGCTACTTATATTTCCCTTTTCCTTTTTCGGTTGTATGGAACCTTTATGTGGTTGAACTGTTCTCAGGTGTGCATGAAGGTGGACTTGCTTATTCATGCATACCTGTTTTGTTCTTAATGTTACTTTATTTTGAGGTAAATGGGAGATTACCCAGAACATTCTGATTAGTTATTTTATTCATTGTTCATTTATGCTATGTTGTTTACATAAACATTTACTACCTTTAATATATTATTAAAACTACTGGATCTGTATTTTGGCCTTACTTTTCACGAGTCTTAGAGGCTAGAGCCTAAATGCAATTAATCTACGTGTCTTTATACTGTACCAGTGCATCTCTTGGTAGGATTTTCCATTCATTCTTCTACTCGCAGTTCTTGTAATTGTTTTCTCTTGAAATGCAGGTGGACTGGAACTATTCTCTGAACTTCTACAACGATTTCCAGACAATGTTCACATATTGCTTGAAATGGCGAAGGTATGCAACAACTTCTTGAAATGAGTGCAATGTACCATATGAGTGATCCAGAACAAGTAAATTTTCATATTTTGTTATGTTTGGACATGTATGTTCAAATGATCCTGTTGTTCTCTTTAAATGTATTCTATCATTAGTATGCCATTGGTATGCAATGAAGCATGCATATTCAGTGTTACAGCCCTGATGAAATTACTCCTTGATGTTTTGCTTGTCTTAAGGTTAATGCCATAATTGGGAAAAACGATGAAGCACTTATGGATTTTGAAAGGGTAATTCTCCACTTATATAGATATGAAGACATTGATGTCAGCAGAGGTAACAAATCAAGCAAATGAAATTTGCAGGTCCGGAAAATTGATCCAAATGTGGTAACTTATATGGATGAGTATGCCATGCTTCTTAAGCTCAACTCTGATCATTCCAAGCTGAATAAGTTAGTTCATGATCTGTTGAATATTGACCATACGAGGCCTGAAGTTTTTGTTGCATTATCTGTACTTTGGGAAAAGAAAGATGAAAGAGCAGCTTTATCACATGTTGAAAAGGTTAGATATTTTTGGCATTTCAGTTTTACGTATTTCAATATAACTACACTAATACAAATGTTACAATCTCTTAATAACAGAGCATCCGAATCGATGAAAGGCATGTAGCTGGTTATATAATGAAGGTAGGGTAGCTTATCCCTAGCCAAACCAAGATTGCTCCGCCTTTCTGTTAAGCTTTTAACCAATTATGCTAAAAACTCAATTTTGTTTTGATTGGTCCGAGTTTGATCTTAGATTTGTCATTCTATATCTAGGGGAATCTTTTATTGTCAATGAATCGGCCGGAAGCAGCTGTAATTGCATTTAGGGGAGCCCAAGAATTACGGCCTGATCTTCGCTCATATCAAGGTATCTCGAGAAGTGAATTACCTTAATTCCTTGTATCGGTATATCTAAGTTCTGCTACTTAAATGAAAACAATCACGGAGGGTAGGTATGACTTAAAAATTTAATATCTTGTAGGTTTGGTTCGTTCTTATTTGTCCCTTTCAAAAATTAAAGAAGCTCTGTATGTTGCAAGAGAAGCAATGAAGGCAATGCCCCAATCTGCAAAGGCTCTAAAACTAGTCGGGGATGTACATGCTAGTAGCACCAGTGGCAGAGGGAAAGTATGTTTAATTGTTGGGATTGGGGCCTAAAGTTTACCGATGTTTCATACTGAAAGGATTATTACCTCACTACTGACAATCGAATTTATGACTAGTTTCTTGCAAACTGTACAGGCAAAGAAATTTTATGAATCGGCCCTGAGGCTGGAACCAGGTTTTCTTGGTGCTGCATTAGCATTAGCTGAACTCCATGTCATAGAAGGCCGAAATGCAGATGCAGTTGCCCTCCTTGAGCGATATTTGAAAGATTGGGCTGATGATTCCTTGCATGTTAAGCTCGCTCAAGTGCTTGCAGCTACGAACATGCTGCAGGACGCCCTTTCACATTATCAGGCAGCATTAAGGTAATTTTATTAAATCTCAGCGTTCTCTGTCGTTTATATGTGTAGAGTTACAAAATATTGGAATGAAATGAAACGGTATTTCAGGATAAACCCACAAAATGAAGCTGCCAAAAAAGGACTCGAACGGTTGGAGAAACAAATGAAGGTTTGCATATATCTAAATGTTTTTGCACAGTCTGCATCATATAGCTGTTAGCTAATTGATCGATATAAATCCTTTCATGTCGTGACTCAGGGAGTTGATCCGGATGCCCCCGATGATGATGATGAAGACAATGAGGTCGATGATGCTGATGGAGATCAAGAAGAAGCTGAGCTATTATGAAATTTTTTTGAGTGATTAAGGCTGCTTGATTGTTGTTTGGATCGAAAAATAATGTGCTCGTAATGAAAGGATGGATACAGGTGTAGATTATGAGATGAAATATCGTTGGGTGGGATTTTGAGGGAAAATTAAATAGCACTAGCATAGATTTTTAATTATATTCCATGTACACGTTAAAGTAAAGTTTACTACGCGATGAACAAATACAAATTTGTTCAAACATTTTAGCAAATAAGGAAGTTTAATTTTTGTGAGTTATCTAAGTTGGGAGGAAAAAAAAAAAAAATTACTGCTACTACTATACAGTAAAGGGAATATAATAAAGTTCGTGAATCATATGTCAGACATAAGCAGACCTAATTATTTACAAGTTTTTTGCTGGTTTAATTTCATGTGTTGTGCATAAAATTCACTATTACAAAATGTCTTTATTTTGATTTTATTTATTTATTTCTTACTTTACACGAGTAAGTTTGGGCTTCCAACTGATGATATGAAGTTATCAACCCATTTCTTTCTTATTTTCTTTTTCGGTTTTGTTTTTCTTTCTTATTTACATTTTAATTTGTTGGCGTGAATAATTATATTTAAGTAGATAAATTCATGTTATTCAAATCTAACTTGATTTTAAAATTACTCTCAGTTGTTTAGCATCATTTAATTTATACCAAGTCAAATAAACTTGGATTTTTACCTGCAGGTTGGCTCCCCAAAACTCGAGTAATACTCCGTATGTACTACTTTTTTCGTTTTTTAGTTGCTACATTGCAATTATTACTTTCAACTAGCTAATTTTGGAGGCTTATTTTATTGGGTTGAAGAATAATTTTGAAGATAAGTCTAACATAAATTTTGTAGTTTATAATCTTTACTTTCACTATTATTTACCATTTTTTATTTAGCCTTGTAACTAATCATATAAAACAATCAAACGTCAACAAGTTGTAAAAAGTAATTTCAACGTAGCAATTAAAAAAAAACAGAATATTATAATTCAAGCTTTAGAAACTGTTAATTTTTATCTGTTTGATATATATATATATATATTCAGTGCTTAAGAAAAGTTTTGCCCTAGACTTTTGCATATGGTGGTGGAAGTGTCAAAGCCTTCCTGAAAAAGATTAATAGCATAATTATTATATCTCTTAAATTTTGGAAGAATATCAATTAACACTAGCCATTTACTCCTATTTAATTATATATGAGCGCAGGGTCAACAGCAAAATCATGCATGCAGAATATGTTGCTGATACATATATACAATATACACACATGTCTATATACACAGATTCTCTTCTAGATAAATTCTTATTTTTACAGTAAATCGATTCTTGTACGTACGTACTAGCTCTTTCAATTCAGTCCCTTTTAATACAGTGAAGCAAAACATATTGGCTTTGTTTGACATCTTTTTTCTTTCTTTCTTTTTCATTTTCTTTTTTTTTTAAAAAAAATAAAATAAAATCTGAGATCTACCAATAAATGCTTTATATGCCCCAAGTTAATGAACTATACATTCATCTTAATATAAAAATATACACCAACCAATTAAACGAAATTTTTTAAAACGAAACTAAACATAAAGTACACATCCAAGACTGCAATTTATATATAAACTCAAAACTTTATATTACTTCCTCAAAAACATACACATATAATTAAGCTGCAACGCCACTAAAAATGGTGTGCAGCAACACATGGAACACACACGCACGCATATATATATATATATATATATATATATATATATCTATATTCTTACATACATTAGGGTTTAGCCAACATATAATGTAAGAAAAACACTAGGTCGTCATTAAGCCGTGGGCCGGCCTCATTATCTCTCCATATTGCCCTATAATTAGCAGCTAATTGTAAGTCCAGCAACCTCTAAATCAACCACACATATATATTATATATTATATGATATATGTATATATATATATATATATATTTAAAGCCAAAGAGCGCCAGCTCTCTGGAGCTTTGGTTTGAGGGTTCTGTTGAGATGAAGGGTCATGATCTCATTAGCTCCGCCGACGAACTCTCCCCCTATGAATATGGCAGGGGAGGTAGGGTTGCACCCAAACCTCGATAATATGGCCTGCTCGATTTCGCGTCCTGCCGGCATTTCATCGAGCTCATAAATGGTGGGGTTCACACCAAAATCAGTGATGAGGGACTTGATGGTGTGGCTCATACAGCATTGTGTCTTGCTGAAGATCACCACCGGCTTTTCCGACACCATCTTTGTTATCATCTCCATTGTGGATTGGCTTAATTAATTGGTTGATGATCGACCGGTACAGAATATTAATTAGGGGAAATGTAGCTACTAGGAGGTGAGGATTAGAATATTACTATAAGATAGGGTTTTTGTAGCTTAGGGTTTTGGTGATTGCTAAGGATTTTGATTTGATTTTGATTTTGATTTGAGGGTTGGTGTGGAGAATGGGGAGTGTGTGGAGGGGTTTATATAGGGGAAGAAATTTCAATGGATTGGACCTTGGAGGGACTGAGAAATGAGAGTGCCCCTTTTGTTAAAATAAAACAAATAAAAATTGTGTCTTTTGTCTTTTTGGGATGACACTCAAGAATAGAATACAAAGGATAAGGGACAGGATGAAGCTTGAGAGCTCCCGGGACTTTGAAGGTCCAGAAAGAAGGACTTGTAAGGTGACTGACGTGGATTCAATATGGCGTTGAGCTCTATGGCTCGGAAAAATCAATATGAGGCTGCAGGTTTACATTTACGAATCTCTGCATACGGAGAAGTGATTTACACGTGTCATGTGTACGGCTTCTTTCAAGTACAATGAGGAAATTAAATAATTAAACAACTATATGTATATGGGGTGTCTCATATTACAATTTTTTTTAATATATATATATATATATATATTATTTGTTATTGGTGGAAGCATCTGGCAAGTTGGAGAGAAAGAATAGAAGAATTGTTGGATTTCATTATATCCAATCGGGGACCTGTTCTTTTTCTAGGCGCTAGCTAGCTTAGCTTGTCCAAAAAATATATTATTCGATTTCATTAATAAAGCAAATGTCTATCGAATTTTCTTTACTTTGGTATATATAGAGACGCGTATATTGGGGATTTATACAACACATTACACATGCTAATAGTAATTACTAATCTTTATTCGTTTTTTAATTATTTAATTTATTCTTTCTTTGATAATCCTATGATCTTGATGATATCAGATGATTGAACATCATGCATTCTTTAATTAGGTTCCAATCCTTTTCTTAAGGAAAAAAAAAAGTGAAAATAAAAAATTGTCTTGAGTTGACAAGATATATATTGATTATTATTTCAGTCATGCATGCAGTTGATTTTAAAAAAACTAATTTAACAACCACATGCAATTAATCAGATCAGACTAAAAATGAATCGTATTATTACTACATCCGTCCCATTTAACTTATCTTGTTTGACTTTTGCACACAATCCAATATATATTTTCAACTGTTAATATCTCAAAATATATACAACAAAAAATTACTGTGAAATGTATATTCTAAAGCTATATGATTATACGATTTTAACAAGATCCAACTCGACTATTTTTTTCGAGTATATACTTGCAATAAAATCGAGTTAAAGTTGAACAATGAACAATGTCAAAAAGTCAAACATGACACATTTGGTGGGACGGAGGGAGTATATAAATAAATAAAAAAATATATCAGAATTAATTGGACACATACTCATGGTACAATTAATACTTTATATTTCTGTGGTAATATAGGTGCATTAATTTAATTTTTTGAAAATTAATATTAACTTTATATGACAAAGCATATGAAGTGTTATGCATATACAAACGCATATATATTCTTTCAATATAGTATATTATTCCATGCGTGGTCGCAAGAACAAGTTGGGGGGTTCGTGCAGCTAAGGTTCTGGCCAAACCATGATTTATCCAAACAAAATACACTATATATTGGATGTTAATTTCCTAACAAAAAATGTTGAAATCTTGTTGTTTGAAGAAATTCAACAAATTTCAATAGGGATGTTGAATTTTTTTTCAAATACTCCGATCCACTGATGTTAAAGTATTAAAAACAATAAATAAATAAAATTCAACACCCTAGCTTACTATATATATATAAATTAATTAAGGAATGTGCATGTAATATATAATGGCCGGTGATTAATGAGATGATATGTAGCAAGCCATGAATTGAAGCTATCCATTTTTGAAGAAGCGCTCTGAGGGCCCCACCCCAATATATTCCTGTGAGAACCATATGCTCTCTCGATCATATTAATGCAAAACAATATATATATATATATACACATATAGATACAACCGACCTTAGCTAGGCTTGAGGACCAACGGTATGAAATTTGTACAGTTGTAGTATTATATATATATATATATATATGTATTTGATCCAGAGAATACTCTCATAAGTCATATATTTAAATTTAAAAGTAACCCTAAAATAACCCAAAGGACGTTTTCTAGTTGTAGAGATAGAAATATATATACTGTTTCTTCCCAAAGAATACTTATTCATACAGGTACTTATGTACATATATACACAGACGACAAACACGTGTAAACTTGTCTGTGGATAGACAACAAAAGAAGATGCTACCTATACATACATACATACATATAAATGTATATATATGAAATCGATGGTGATGATGATCACAAAAGGTACTGCTGTACTCGATCCTGTTACGGAATGTCAATGGTAATCTTACACTTGTGTATGTATATGTCTGTGTACTTTGATTCATTTTCTAACAAAATCATCATACTAATAAAATTGGACAATGACTACTGATACATCTTCCCAATCTCTCATCATCAACTTGTGTAATAGTATGTTGTATGTATATAATATTCCTCTGCCACAAGGGGAATTAAAAAAAAAAAAAAAGGAAAAAAGAAAAATCATGTATTAAGAAGATGCTAAGAAATGGATAAATGTAACAACACATTAGGTAGATAGATATCGATCAGATTGCTTTATATGTATCGCAATTGGGGAAAATTGAAATGGACTACTGAATACTACATTAAGTGATATATATATCTGTGATTCTTCCCAAAGATTTTTTATAATCTTATATCATCCAGATTGTGTATATAATATAATATATTATTCTTTTTATTTAATTTTATCTGAGATGTTCAAATTCTATATTAATGTTGCGCGTCATCTAACATGCGCCACTCAATATATCAATGTTTTTTTGGCGGGTATCCCCATGCCACATTGGGCCCAAAACTAATCTCTCGAGGATCTGGTGGGCATTGAAGGGTTGTCTCTCCCAAAGCAGAATTCTGCATACACAAAGGCTCGAACCCGAGATCTTTGCTTAAGCTGCCAGAGCCCCATACCACTCAGGCCAACTGCGTTTGGTTCAATATATCAATGTTAATTATTATATTATTATTATTATTATTATTATTATTATTATTATTATTATTATTATTATTATACAGGTAGTAATTTATAAGTTTAAAAAAAAATAGAGGGAGTAAAATTGTAATTAGGTTATAAGCTAGAACTTTTAATTAGAATATAGTATAAAATTTTAGTAAAGATCACACTGCTACTCAAAAGGCTTAACATTTTAAATTACTATAGAGTAAATGCAATATTACTAGAAACTCAATATATACCTCATACACACACGTTGAAGCTTCATTTTAACATTTAATATCCCCTTACAAATGTAATTTTTCTCAACCAAATGTTATATATATAGTCAACTAATTAATTTAATTAATAAATTAAAATTAAGTGATGAATCTCAAAATTTTGTTTATATATTTTTTTTTGAAAGTGACCAACTCTATGATATATATATACCGAAATGGATTTGATCGAATATAAGCTTTTCCTAAATAATGTGCACACGTATATGTACATATTATATATCCATCACTTGCATAGTCAATTTTAACTTTTATATATACTCATATGTACACAAAATTTTTCATATCCCCACAGAATTGAATACTTTTTCATGTAAAATGACACAACACAATTGTGCAAATTAAATAAAATTTCGTCGATATATCTTGGGAAAGAATATATTACTAATAAATAATTTTTTCATTTAGTATCGCATATTAAAAAAAAATGTCTCACTCCCTCAAAAATAAAGTGGCGCAATATATATATATATATATATATATATATATATATATATATATATATATATATATATATGCTCAGTGCTACTTTCCTTTCACAAAATGTCTTTTGCATGAAGCTACATCATGTATCGGGTTACATAGAATGTAGATGTGTTTTTGTTTCATCCTTTTCAAGATGTTTTTGTTTTTTTTTTCCTTTTTAAAAATTATAATAATTTGAAAGTATTTATAATTAATAATTAAAATATGGCCAAGTAATGCGTGCATCAAAATAAATAAAGATAATAAATGTAAGTTTATTGGTTGACACATAATTTGTTTTTTAAAACATTATTGACACCTATGTGTTGACACATATTTTTTTAAGAAAAAATAGAAGATAATAAATATATATATATACTTGCAATAATACCCTAAAATATGGTTTAAAAGAAATAAAACAAGTTATTATTCATACTAACATGTTGTATATATTTCTCTTTTTGTAGTCATTCTATAAGAATTTCATGATTAAGTGTGTTAGGGGCTGTAGTAATTATTTCCTAGGGTCTGTGTGAATGTAGTCAAAATATAATTAAAAAAAAAAAGTTAATATTGATTTATAGGGTCAGTCTTAACTTTCTAACATACAGACACAATATCACTAAGTGTTGCATTTTTTTTAAAAAAATAATCATGCTTGAATCTAATAGACTTAATTATCGAAATTTAGAATAGGATATAGCGTAATATGATTATGAAAAGAGATAGTAGGGGCCGTGGAAGCACCATGTGGTGCAAAATTAATTACAGCAGCAAATGATTGGAAAAAGTAAAATTATATCATCGTGCGTGATATGGAAATTAATTTAAAGTTGGGCATATAACGATCTCAAATACGTATATAAAAAGGGAGTGATATAATAGGGACTAAAATGATATTTTTTCAAAACCTTAATAGGGCAAAAGTCTAGTTTTTTCCAACTTTGAATAGTTAAAGGGTATTTTTTAGCAATAAAAAAGTTTGAGGTTATAAGTGGACAATCCTAGATAATTTAGGGGTATTTTTTTCCAATTGCTCTAATTAATATATAAATATCAATATATCATTATCAAGCATGTATTTGGATTTATGTTATTTTTGGTCTGATGAATTATACTGATCATGTCTGATATGAAGTCATGATTGTTTAATTATAAAATTTTGTTATCAGTTTGACCCATTTAATTTAATATAATAAATTTCTACATTAAATTAAACATGCTGATCAATTTCCACATCCATTACATAAATTCTCTCATTATTCATCAAAAATTAGGTTGCGAAAGTATAGTATGTACTTATCTAGTTATGTCAAACCATAGAATCAGACAATCATCATCAGCATATGAACATGTGCTTAATAATACAGAATCATTGGGATAGGTTTTACCCTAGTGGTCAAGTCCCCAACTCTCAACCTGTAGGTTGGGAGTTCGATTCCCTACTCAGCCCTTATCCCTCCCCATTATTGCTTTTGTAATTTGGTGGCATGTATAGGCTCCACCACACTTTCCTAACCTGTATAGGATGTCCAACAAAAAAAAATACTCCCTCTGTCTCATTTAACTTGTCCTGTTTCATTTCTGCACACAATCCAATGCACTTTTTCAACTGTTAATATCTCAAAATATGTACAATAAAAGATTATATAAATTATATATTCTGAAACTACATGATTACACAATTCTAGCAAGACCCAACTCGACTATTCTTTATCAAATATATATTTGCAATAAACTTGAGTCACAGTTAAACAATGAACAGTGTCAAAAAGTCAAACATGACAAGTAAGGTGGGACGGAGGGGGTAATATAGAATCATCCCTACATATAGGCCATTTACACACCATGCCACTTTGCAATGAAACTTATCCCCCTATTGCTTTGATTCCATCGTCCCCATTCTCCACATCCGGAAAAAAGAATATATTCAACGTGACCTAAATCAGATGTCCCCAAACTAATAATTTCGGTCCCTAGCTATTATTGCCTTTCACCAATATAATTATTACATGGTGTGTCTTTGTATTTGCAGGTAAAATTGTAATTTATATATAAGTCCAAATGATTGATATGTTAAAAAGGTAGTCAACATATATGAATAATCATATACGTATTGATTAGTAGTTCATAGACACAAAAGCAGTAGTAAAGATTACACCTCTCATATGTATCTCCTTCAACGCAACACATACACTTCCTAACATATATAGTTAATTAGGAAAATTAGTGCACTTGAGCGCACACACATGACACAATTAACCCTAACCCTCGATGAAATTAAACCCAAAAAACTCGATCGCAACCCTAGAAACTGATCTCACTCCCAAATCCACAAGCTAATAATATATGTATATACGCATACATATACATATAAACGCTCGATTTATTCATAATAAAGACCCAAAAAGGACAAGGCTTGATCACACCCACATCGCGCCGGCTCTCTTGAGCATTGGCTTCAGGGTTCGGCTCAGGTGATGACTCATCACTTCATTCGCCCCTCCGACAAAATCCCCACCGATAAACACCGCTGGGACGGTCGGATTGCAGCCCATCCTCGCCAACGTTTGCTCGATCTCTCGCCCCCTTGGGATCTCATCGAGCTCGTACACCGTCGGATTCACTCCAAAATCATTGAAAAGTGCCCTAATCGTGTGGCTCATACAGCAGCTGCTCTTGCTGAAGATCACCACTGGCTTTTCAGACACCATTTTGGTAAACTTGTCCATTTCTTGCACTGAAACAGAGGAAAGAGGAGAGACAAAGGGGATTAAATTTGTGTGAATGTATGTAGTTGATTGGGATATGTTATTGTTTCTTGGTTGAGTTTGAGGGAAATGGGGGTTGTAGGGGTTTATATAGAGGTTTCTTTGGGGGGTTTGGTGGGCCCCTGTGGAGGAGATATTGGGATTTTGGACAAGAGATTGGAGGGATTGAGGATGTCAGAAATCAGAATATAGGATTAGATGTCTGATTTATTATTAGGGTTTGATGTTTGATTAGGAATTGTTTGATTTATTATTAGGGTTTGACGTGGATTGGCACTATTTTGGATCGAGAAAAACAAAAAGGGGGCCATTTTTGCACGATAACGAATCTCTTTTTTTTTTGGTGAAAAACGTGCAAGCACGTCGGCAAAAGACTAACTACAAATCTAAGAAAAACAACTACAGAAAGGGGGATGAGACAGAAACAATAAAATAAGTAAAACCATCAAAAGCGGGGAAAACATACGCCTGCCGCATCAGCAGCAAGGCAAGGTCGAACGTCGTCTGGAGGAAAGGCCCAAGTGGTGAAGAAATCTTCTGAGTGTGCTCCACGACGAGCTAAAACGTCAGCCACAGAATTCCCCTCACGAAGAATATGTGACCAATGGTAATCCGGGTGCGCCTGCAAAATATCCTTGATCGTCCGTACTAAAGGATACAACCAATGTGACTCATCAACAGACTGTGTGACCATGCGGATGGCTGCAAGCGAGTCTGAAAAACAATATGCAGAGTGGATGCCATGACGATGTAGAGAAAGCATACCCTGTAACATTGCATGAAGCTCGGCCACTAAATTAGTCGCAACCCCCACATAACCTGAGAAACCTTCCACCCATTGACCGTCGCCTGTGCGAATGACTCCCCCAAAGCCAGAAGAGCCCGGATTGCCAAATGAGCTCCCATCAACATGCAAAAGAATACCCACATGGCGTTGAGCATTCCAAGACACCAGGCGAAGCGGCTTATGCTTGAGAATACTGCCGAAGGTGAACTCAATCGCATTCCCAAGCCAACAAGCCTCCCGGACAACAGTTTGGACATTGATGGCCTTCCCACGCAGACAAAAGCCATTTCGTTGTTTCCAAATGGACCACAACAAGGCCCAATGGCGACTCCCCCAGCACCGCCTGTGTTGAAGAAACCAAGCTGCTACCCCAACACTCTCATCATAAGCACTGATCATGGGAACACCTCCAATAGAAGTCCAAGCTGCAGCAGCCCATGAACAACCAAAAAATAGGTGGTATACATTCTCTTCTGGATGTGCACAAATGGCACAGGCTGAAGAAGTAGCCATGCGACGGCGAAAGCGGAAGGAATTCGTTGGAAGTGAGTTTTGAACAAGAAGCCACATCAACAGTTTAATCTTCTCCGGGGCTCTTATTTGCCAAACCCATCGTCGCAACTCATCAACACCCACACCTCGTTGGTCAATTAAGTAACGATAGCCAGAAGCAACTGTGTAAACACCCTTCGAGCTGCCTATCCATCCCCAAGCATCTCTTGCGGCAGTATGGAAGACAGGTGGCCCGAATGTGCGGATTTCTTCCACAATGTTCGGTGGCAGAATAGTATAGAGAGTATTGATACGCCAATCTCCATCAACAAACACCTCCTTGACAGTGAGGGAAGAATCTGAGATGTGAACATAAGGAATACGCGGGGCTATAGGGCCACCCCGCAGCCAATCTGCATGCCAAAAACTACAGTCACCCGATCCTAACCTCAACCGAAAACCCGAATTCAGGAGCGGAGCAGTCCGAACAAGGCCTTTATAAATTGGCGAGGAGGCCGGTCTACTTCGAAAATCCCTCGAATCACAGCCATATTTCCTATGGAGGAGGGCCACCCATGGCTTGCTGGAACACAGTAGAATATCCGATAGCAACTTGCCAAGCATAGAAACATTGATATCCCGACTGCGGCGAATGCCCAAACCCCCCATACTTCGTGGAACAGACACCTTATCCCAACAGACCAAATGGATACCGCGACCATCAACATCCTTCCAAATAAAGCTCCGAACAATCTTATCAAGTTTGTCACAAATAGAGGTTGGAAGCCATATATTTTGCATTATATAAACCGGAATGGAATTCAACACCGCCCGAGCCAAGGTGATTCGTGCAGCTTTATTTAGTAGTTTCCTCTTCCAGGAACTTAGCTTTGTATGTACAGCGTCAATGATAAAGTTACACTTAGATGCAGTGACCGGCCCATGGAAAATAGGGAATCCAAGATAATTCCCCAAATCCGCACAAAACTGAACATGAAGCATTGCCTCAATCTGTTGGCAAGTAGCAGCTGACATTGAAGCTGAGGCGAAGGCCACTGATTTGTTGGGGTTTATCTTCAGTCCAGACTTCCTACCAAATTCAGCAAGGATTGCATCCATACATTGCACACTCTCAGGCGAGGCATCAGAGAATAATAGTAAATCATCGGCAAACATCAAGTGGGATAGAGAGCCTAATCCTCGACCCAGTGTAATGGCATGCCAACGACCCGAGGAGACAGCATCAAGAATGGTGCGGGAGAGCTTTTCCATGACTATTATAAACAAGTATGGCGATAAGGGATCCCCTTGTCGTATGCCTTTCGCCGGAGTGAAAGCCGGTAGAGGAGCACCATTCCACAAGATAGAGTAAGTTGGTGACCGAACACAAAACATGATAACCCGGATGAGATTGAGTGCCAGCCCCAACTCATGGAGACAACCTTCAAGGAAATCCCATTGAACGTTATCATACGCCTTTTCAAGATCAACTTTAAGCAAAAAATCATTTGATCGCCTCCTCAAGTTGCTGAAGCAAGTGACGACTTCTTGCAAGATGATGGCATTACCCGACGTGCCACGCCCCGGTAGGAAAGCCGACTGAAAGGGGCTAATGACATCCTTGAGAACAGGCCGTAAACGATTCACAATCACTTTGGTTAAAATTTTATAAGACACATTGCATAAGCTGATGGGCCGAAAATGCTTGATAGTACGGGGAATCGGGATTTTAGGAATCAAGCATATAAACGTATCCGCAATCTCCCTAGGAAACTGACCAGTGGAGAAAGCATTGACCACAAACTCCTCCAATGCCGAACAGGTAGTACTCCAGTATAATTTATAGAATTGTGCTGGAAATCCGTCAGGACCCGGAGCCGCTAGCCCTTTAAGTCCCTGAACAGCTTCAAAAACTTCGTTAGGTGTAACAGGAACACCCAAATGTTCTCCCTGCGTCATGACGGAAGGACGGCTAAAGAAGGGCCTGTCCTATGGGAAGGTAAATCCACTCCAAATTGAGAAATGAAATGAGCTTTGACATGATTCTGTAGTGAAGCCTCATCTGTCACCCAAGTGCCATCGATTTCCAACCCAACAATTTTACTACGCTGGCGCCGCACAAGAGTTTTAGAATGGAAATATCGCGTGTTCCTGTCTCCACAGCGCAGCCATTTATCCCGTGATTTTTGATGCCATAAAACCTCTTCCTGGTGGAGAGTGTCATCCAGTTCCTGTAACAACTGAACTTCCAACCGATCAAGAGTCGAACAGTCCCAACGCATGCGCATCCGACGAATACCATCAAGTCTGCGCATAAGCTTCAGCTTCCGTTTCTTAATATGTCCAAAAGTGTAGTTGTTAAAATAAACAGAAGAGGCTTGAGTCGCAGCCAACTGTTGCACAATGGATCCCTGACTGCCATGCCACACTGCCTCCACGACATGCTCGTAATGCGGATGCGTAGACCAAACATTCTCCCAACGGAAAGGACGAGGACCTGTAAGCCTTAAAATCTGATCACAACGTACCAGCAAGGCGCTGTGATCCGAGGCTCTTCGAGTGAGGACTTCAACGTACCCCCGAGGAAATGCAGCTTGCCATGAAGGATTGACAACCGCCCGGTCCAATCGTTTTCGGCCAACGGAAACAGTCGTGGTGTTCCGTTGCCAAGTGAACAAGTCACCCACTGTGTGCAATGTACTAAGATTACTAGCATCAAGCATATCGCGGAACCGTTCGCACTGGCGATCATTAATAGACATGCCCGTCGCCTCATGTACATAGGCGATATCATTCCAATCTCCAACCACAAGCCAAGGTTCAGTGATAAAGTTGGCAAGAGATCGCACATGAGCCCAGTCAAGATGTCTGAGTGTTACACAGGGATTTGCATACAGCAAGGATAGCAACCAAGTGACATTACCATAGCTAGTACGAAGTGTAATCATCCGGTCATGTAAGTAGTCGACAGAATAATTATATGGGCTCCCAATCCGCTTAAGCACCCATAAACCGCCGGCCATGCCAGTGCACTCAATAAGATGGACCTCCTCATAGTTTAACCTGTAGAAATATACCATAAGGCGATGAAACAACCCCCGAGGCTCCATAATGAATAATAATGAGGGTTTATATTTATTAATAATATCCGCAAGGTGGCGTTGCGTGTTTCTGTGCATGGCGCCACGAATATTCCATGCCAGAACACTGAAATCTCTGAATTCAATCATGGGCGAGGAGAGGAAGGAACACCTTCATCCGCAGTAGCCGATGGATCTTCATCCATCTCAGAATCATCCCCAGCCAACACTGAGAACGCATTATCAGTAGGGTGGTCCGAACTAGCATTAGGAGGTAAAGGAGAGCGCCGCAATCGTTTAGGTTTACCACGGCCTTGAGGTGGAGGAGGCAGATTCTCATCCGGTACATTGAATATATTCTTGCCTTTAGCATTAGCCAAGACAGCCCCTGTAACAACCAAAGGCCGATTCAAGTTTGTTCCAACTCCCACTATTGGAACCTTAGTCTGAGTGAAATTGATGGGGCGATCAACATTTGTGATATCCTGTAGCGGAGCCTTGGAACGGCCAGGAATATCAGGTTTAGGATCATGCACAGTCCGACGGTCCTTGCCCCGAGGTCGAGCTCGGCGGGTAACCATGATCCAATCCCCATGCACCGCTATATTGTCCTGATGCCCAGTCGCATGTGAAGCATCTGAACCAGTGGAGGAACTACCCTGATTTGCATTCACGAACGTGGCATTGTTACCAGATGGCGCTGCAAGTTTAGAAGCATCAACAGATGCAGTCCCAGACACATTCTCCAATCCATTGTTGGTAGTATGGTCCTGTTGTACCACTTTGGCCACCCCCGGCTGAGGCAATGCAGCAGCCTTGCAAACTTCGCTAGAGCATGCACCAAGAGAAAATTTGAAACGTCCACAACCAGTGCAGATATTATGCAATCCCTCATACGATACCAACTGCCATTCCCCATTAACACGGACCTTACCGATGACAGGTTTTGTAAGATCAACCTCAACACAAACCCGTGCAAACTGACATCGTTGCATATCTTTGGATGTACCATCCACCTTGATTGCACGCCCAACCATGTCACCAATGATCATCAAAGCCTCTTCATAAAAGAAAACAGGATTCAGCCCGGGAAACCGAACCCAGACTGAAGTTTTAACCATTTCGGTGTCATGTCGGAGGAAATCTGAATTCCACGGAGTAACGGCCAAGTGATAGTCGAACAGGGACCAAGGACCACCATAGAGAGCATGCTCCCTATCCTCAGCATTGTCAAACTTCACATAGAAGAAACCCTTGGCTCCATCAGTGAGCACCATATGGCCCTTTGGCTTCCATAAGGTCTTAAGTCGCTCCTGGAGGAAAGAAAGATTGAATTTCCTTCCCATTACCTTCACAACCAAAGCATCCTGGAAAGGCCGACACAGAAGATTCATCGCGTCTTCATTGAAGACTACAGCAGGCAGCAAGGGGTTCCCCCCAACAGTAGATTTCGTAACCATGGCCGATAGAGGAACAGTCGGCAACTCCGCTGCAGGTGACGAGCAGTTAGAGCCGAGCATGATGTCTCGAAACGAAGGCCGAGGGGGCGGAGAACCGTCATCGGAATCCGGAGGATCCGGTGGTTGGCGGGATGGGGATCGTGGGGGAGTTGTAACTGTCGCAGAGTCAATTTCCATTTCGCTCCGTTCTAGTGTACTTACCCGATAACGAATCTCTGCATACAGGAAATTAAAAATATTTCTAAAAAATAATTTATACGCGATAAATAAAATTGGACGTGTCCTTTGGTACGGATACCCACATACATATATGTGGATAGAATATGTTTTCTTTTCCTTTCTTTTTTCCACATTCGTTTTTCTTTTTATTACACAAGAATATCTACTTTTCTGTTTACTTGCAGCTATATATATATATACTTGGAATATTTAATATGATTTGTTTGAGATTAGTCAATTCTTTTGCACAATGTGTCGCACTGCACCAATTTTGTCCTTTCTTGACAATAATGCGTTATGGTTTTTTTTTTTTAAAAAAAAAAAAGAATCCTACATTTTTAATAACAAGTTTAGTTTATCAAAGTGGTCATTATTGAAAATAAACCGTACCCAATTACTATTCAAAAGTACTGAATTACTACTCAAAGTAGGAATGGTGAACTAGTTATAAAAGAATACTAGATTTGTAACCTGTTTTTTTGGGTAAGAATGGTTTACACTGTACAGTACTGTTGTTTTGATAATATAATTTTTTTAAATAAGAATTTCGATAATTAATGGAAATAAGAATAAGAAAGAAGAATTTTCAATTTGGAGTTTATTGGATTTGGCACACATGCATGAATAATTTGGAAAGTAATTAATCTGGATTAACTTTTACATATTGGTGGTAGCTTTCCAGGAGGGCATCTGGTGAGTTGGAGAAAGAAATAGGATTTATCCAAAATTGGGACCTCGCTCTTTCCAATTTTCTTTTTTTTCATTTTATTATTTATATATAAGTTTAATATATATTCTTAAAACAAATATATATATATATGTATATATTCGATGTTCCATTAAAGGTACAGGCACAATAGGGTAGAATTTTCTGATGAGATTGATGATGATATACACATGCTCAATTGTTGATATTGATATTGTCATAAAGTATTTTTTAAAAAAATTTAAATCTATGCTTCCTCTATATATATATAAGACATAAATTTAAACAATATTTCCTCATAACAATATATAGTAATAGTAAATATATAATTTTATCACAGTGACAAAATAAAGAATTTATGTAAAATTATATGTAATTATTATTTTAAGATATACGTTAAATGTAATTAATATGTTGTTTTTATAAACGTGAACTGAAGGGGGAATTATACTCCTCATGAATAAACAGCAAAATATGTATATATCCAGTTGTTAAGCATATATATAAGATTAAAAATAAAATGAAAAATGGGAAAGGAGGTTAAAACATAAAAATTAAAAATAAAATAAAAAAAGGTGGGGACAACAGCAAATGAAGAATGCCATATATGCATGTATGTGAGAATGTAAGATATATATCCACGCATGAAACGAGAGGTCCCAACCACAATGTGTTTTCTTTGCCTCATTCATTCCCACTTTTTAGTTCTCACCTCATATATCAATTTACAACAAAAAAAAAAAAACAAAACAAAACAAAACAAAACAAAACAAAACAAAATCATATATATATATATATATATATATATATATATTAATCCCTTTGCTAGAGACAAGAGGAAAAAGGAAAAGTAAAAGAATATATTTGTATATATATATATATTATATTAGTATGTTTCTCTTGCAAATCTCCACAGTAGTAAAGATGTTTGTGTGATGATCGCATACCATTCGGGAATCGTTTTTTCCTCTGTGATTTATTGTAATTTGCCATGGAATTGCTAAATCTGATCATATCTATGCATGATAAGTAATAGTATATCATTTTATTGATGATATTACGATAGAGATGTTCATTATTAAATCAATTCAATTCAATACATACAATTGTTGATTTGATCTCACCTCATATCTCGGTCGTCTTCATATAGGAGTAATATATATTCATCTTTTTCAGAAAGTGTTCCTGTATTGTCCAATGTATATCATCACAGACATATCTATATTATAGATTGTCTCCACAATAGTACACACCAAAATATTCTATGGATTGCATATATGTCAACTAGGGTTATTACAAAATCATAAAATACTCCCTCTGTTTTTGAATTGTTGTAACATTTGAAAATTTGGTACTGTTCACACACGTACTTTGAGTTAAAGTTTTCTAATAGTTATACAAGTTAAAATATAGCCAAGTGGGATGTTATTAAATCCCGCGTCTCGTCGAGTAGTTTTTAAATATCAAAACTTTTAGAATTTTTACTTGTACCGAACTTGAGTTATTAATGATTTAAAATGTAGATTGGATTACGTGCACTGTGGATCCGTGTTAATTTTTAGAAAATTGAGGGAGTATATATGTAGAGATGGGGAAAGAAGCAAGAGATGTAATGCCCATAACGGCCCCCAACATTTCCCAAAGGCCATTTCTCTGTGATTGATACCTAGTTTAATTTCTAGGGTTTCCTTAATTAACTCATCAATGCATGTGTATTTATCTCTGTCTGAATCGGACACGAGCGATAATTAATTAGGCAGCCATGATTGAGTACTACTCCTAGCATTTAAGTATTTAGTACCTTCCTAGAAATGAAATGAAATGAATATATGCGAAATAATCAGACAAAGATCTGAAAAAGAAACAATTAAAAACTGCATGTGGCAAATATACGCATGACAAGACCCAACATTTGATTTGGTCTCATCTATTAATATCTACTACTACTATCTATCTATGTCAGCTTTTATTACATACAAATAGAAATATTTATGGTATAACTCGAAGTTGTGGGCGGTTCTTCAATTCCCATCCGAATTCCAATACCCTAAACGACAATTTTTTGGTGAAGCACCGAAACGACAATTGGGTTTTACTACTATTTTTTTTTTTAATGCTTTATATACTGAATTCAATTCTATTTTTCATTATTATTAATTAGAAAATCACTTATTGAGGCTTGAGAATCGAATTTATTCTTTTCTTTTACATTTATTTATTCATTTACTCCTTCCGTTTTTTTTTTACTTCACACATGCGCATGCGCGCACTGCATACAATCCAATGTATATTTTCAATTATCAATATCTCATATTATATATAAGTAAAAATTATAGTAAAAGTTTGATATTCTAAAACTACGTGATTAGACGAATCCAACAAGATTTCACTTGACTATGTTTTATCTTATATAACTATATGAAAAAATTGAATTAAAGTAACTCAATGAATAATAATACTAATGGTGAACTTAAAAAAAAATGGAGGGAGTATTTATGATTGGGTATTTTGATTTTCTTTTACTTTTACTTTTATTTTTATTTTTATTTAATTCCCCACACCATTTAAAGAACAAAAGTTAGAAAAGCGCCGTCGCATCGAGATTTCTAGAATAAAGAATACTTGATAAAATTATAATTTTATCATTTTGATCAAAAGTTGAGAGCATTTCAAGATTTCTGACATAGGTTGAGATATCGATTGTGAACATTATTTTATTTCCGAATATTAATAAGAGGAGAAAAACAATGAGTTCAGATTTTGTACAGATTTGGTATAAGATTGACAGGAAATTGAAGATAAAGAGCAATCGGATTGGACAGTTTTCAAGCATCCCGCGAAATGAAAAAATTCAATTTGCATAGCTGCCATTTATATTTTCAAGCATCCCGCGAAATGAAAAAATTCAATTCTTTTTAAAGTTTACGTTTTTGAATTTTTTTATTATTTATTGTAGCACATTAATTTCTATTTTTATTATAGTTATAGAAGACAAAGTCAAGTGAGATCTTGTTCGATTCGTCTCATCTTATAGTTTTTAAATTTTTAAAATTTTTACTCGTATCGAATTGAGTTATTAATTGTTGAAAATGTGCATTGGCATACATACAAATGAAAAGTGTAACCTTTAAAAAAACGGATGAAGTACTCTCTTTAGGATAGCTATATAGCACCTACAGGCCCAAACTGTCATGCATTGGGCTGCACTAGTTAACTTAATTGGGCTTTTGTATAGTAGGGCCATAAACTATTAAAATGCTTTAATTTGGGTCAGTGAAAGTGTAGAACGGCTATTGAATTGATTGAATAAAACTGGGCCACCCTTTCAAGCCCAATAAGATTAAAGGCCATTCCCGAAAATTTCAATTATTAAAATGTTCAATAATTAGGAGAAGAAAAACTAATATCATAAATAAAATTATTCATCTATTTTTAAGGTATTTATTATTTTAATTTAACAAAAAAATTATTTATTATTTTATTAATAAAAGATAATCTAGTATGAAATATGTATTGCTTTTGATGTCGGTTGATGGAAAATTCTTTGGACTAAAAAGGAAAAGGGAAAAAAAAAAAGGGGTTATTCTAGAGGAAATATTTATCTTTTCACCCAAAATTATTGGTTTCTTAAACTTATATGAATTTGAATAAAAATCTAAAATTTTCTAATGATCTAAAAGCGATCATGGTATTTATTTTTCAATATTTTCATATGACCATCTAGAAGAAATAGTATTTTTAAAAAAAAATAAATAAATAGAAAAATAAATATTCAATCTAATATTTTAATAATTTTTATATTGTAAATTATTGTGTGTAATAATTGGATGGATGATTGAGTATACGAATAAGATGATATAATAGATAAAGTTTTGTTAATTAGTAAAATGTAGATATTTTAGTCCCATATTTTATCTTCGAATCAATCTATAAATCATTGAGTTTAGATAGTAATGAATAATCTTTCGGTGCGTTTGGTTGGAGTGATCTTAGATTACCAGTGGGAATGTGATTGCTGGGAATGTAAGATTACTGGGAATATGAGATTGCTCGGATCTTATTTTTTAATGTTTTAAGATTATTGCGTTTGGTTAGATTGGGAATCTAAGATTTCCCTTTCTAATAAATTTACCATAATGTCCTTGAATTTCAATTGAACGAATGTTATAAATATGTCATTTTGCTATACAATAGAAATATTTAAGCCGGTTTGTTTTTAAAATATTGAAAAAATTTTATATGTAATTTATTGTATGATAATTACTTATTTAATATCTCTAAATTCTTATTATTTTTGTTTTATATATAGAAGTAAAGTAAATTTTTAGAAAATATGAAAATATATATTAAAATATGAGAATATATATATATTAAAAAATATGTTTAAATAATTTAAATTTTTTCAATTGATATTTTAAAATTAAATTTCATATACTTCCTCCGTTTTTTAAAGATAGCTACGGACCCATTCAGCACGCAGTCCAATGCACATTTTAAACCATTAATAATTCAAATTCAGTACATGTAAAAATTCTAAAAGTTCAATATTTAAAATCTACAAGTCGAGACGAATCTAACAAGATCACACTTGGCTATATTTTAACTTGTATAACCATGAGAAAACTTTAAGTCAAAGTATATAAGTGAACAGTACCCATTAGTCAACAGTAGCTAACAAAAAAAACGGAGGAAGTATTTATTATTTTTTAGAATACAAATATCTAAATTTATAAAATAAAATAAGTATAAAAAGTGAGGGTATAAAAGTCAAATTAGTATAAAAGTAGGTAAAGTGGAGATGGTAATCTAAGATTACCTGCCTTCCAGGTGGGAATGTGATTCCCACCTAAAGCACATTCCCACCTAAAACACTCAACAAGGTGGGAATGTGACATTCCCACATGAAACATGCCCCGAACCAAACATGGACATGTTTCATTCCCTACCCAAGATTCCCAGTGGGAATCTCAGATCCCCGAACCAAACGCCCCGTTAATGAAATATTATTTGATTTTATACATGTTACTATTATTTATAAATAAAAATATTAGTACATCATATCACTTGTTCATAAAAAAAATATTACTCCGTATCACTTGTTCACAAAAAAAAAAAAAAAAAAAAAAAAAACTTTGTGTATTATATATGTGTAAAATATTAAAAAGATTAAGAATTAATAATAAATATAAAAAACAATAATTTAGCTAAGAAATCTGGTAGTGTAATATCTTTTTAATTGTAGTGAAAAAGTATGGTAACCTTGTTTTTTCCTGATTTCAACTTTCAAAAAAAAAAAAAAAAAAAAAAAGTGGTTAGTTGGATTTTTTTTTGGATAAGCAAGTGGTTAGTAGGATTTGGTTTGTTTGCAAAATCATTATATGCTGAATGTATTGGATAAACTTATTTTGTAATGTTATTGCAATGGATCAACCACACATAATAAGAGTGACCTTTGCTAACTCAACTCTCTCGCTGGCACGATGTCCTCATCTTCGCATGAACCTCCGCCGGTGCCCGACCCTAATCGTCTGTTTGCATTTTCTGGTGGGACCAAACCGTCCTTTCGAGATATGGTATTGGAAGGACAACAAGCACTGCCTGCACCTCTTCTAGAGATGACGGAGAAGGATGAACTGGTGAAGTTGGACTATATTGGTGGCGATAGATTGAAGCCAAGGTTCAGCATTGATCCCTGTATACGGGAACGACTTTGCAAACCTTGGGAAGATGGGATCATTGTCTCGATACTTGGGAAGACGGTCGGATATGTGCTTTACTTGATCGATTGACTCGACTCTGGAAAGTTCAGGGCCGATTCCATATGATAGACTTGGAAGGGGGTTTCTACTTGGTTAAGTTTAACCAGGCGGATGACAGGCTAAGGGTTCCCAACAACGGACCTTGGATGGTCTTCAATAGTTACCTCACGATCTCGCTATGGCGGCCAGGATTCAAGGCGAAGAATGGGACTCCGACTAAGACTATTGTTTGGGCTCGATTCCCGGGGTTGTACATAGAATACTTTGATGAATTCATGCTAACTAAACTAGCATCTGCATTGGGGAGTCCTGTTCGAGTTGATGATTTGTCTAAGAAGGTGCATAGAGGAAGGTATGCGCGCGTCTGTGTGGAGATTGATCTCAACCTCCCTGTGGTCTCCTGTGTGTTTATGGGGGGCGAATAGCAAAAGGTGGCGTATGAAGGCCTGCATTTATTGTGCCCAAATTGCAAATGTTATGGGCATACTCGTGCTAGCTGTTCGATGGTTCAGGGTGACAAGGAGGTGCCGAGGGAAGAGACGGTGGCGCCGGTGGTATCCTTGGTCCCCGTAAGGCCGACAACCAAGGGGAAAGACGTGTGCATGGGTGATGGAGAAGTGGATGTGAACGTGGGTGATAAGGCCGAAAAGACCGGGGCGGTGGTTGGTACTCACGTGGTGGGCCAGAATAGTGGGACTACTAAACAGGACATACCGGACCAACCTGATGGGAGTGAATGGGAGTGAATGGCCGCGACCAATGAAGGATGATGCTGGGCCCAGGCCCCACTTCGAACAATCTAGTTGGGCCATTTAAGGGAGGCAGGCCTGAGAATTCTCAGCAGAAAGGGCGATTAGGGCCTGAGCAGGGGCCTTCTACCCCCATTGGGCTGCGCACTTTGCTGCGTAGACAGCAGAAAACGGGAGTACAAGGTTCTGGTCAGAAAGAGGAAGGAGGGGGCTCACTTCTGTCCAGGGGGATTTTGGGATATCAATCGAAACGTGCTCGTCCATCGGAGGAGACAAGCTCGGAGGAGGAACATGCCAACCGCCTGGCTCTTGTTCTCAAGGCGGCGTCGGAAGAGCCACCGGATGGGGTCACGACTGGGTCGGCTGAGCCACCGGATGGGGCGACGGCTATGCAGAGTTGAGGTTTGGATCTGGTTCATCTTTCCTCTGAATAATTGTATTTTATGGATTTTACTCATTTTACAGCTATGTGTTGGAATATTGGGGGTATTATTAGCCGATCTTCGCGTCGTGCCTTAGTGGATTTACTCCGGCACCATAGTCCGGATATGGTGTGTATTCTGGAGGCTCAATCCTTATTCACGGATTCTCGGGTTTTCTTCAAAATTTGGGATATCTCCCAATTTTGGTGCAAGATGTGGTCGGTCGATCTGATGGAGTGTGGATTCTGTTCCGCATTGATTCCAGGTTTCAGTGTACTGTTTTGGATAATTACAATCGATTGCTATCGGTTTAATTGACGAATGGGGTTGATCAATGGACTGCCACAGTTATTTACGCTTCCCCCCGACATCATGAACGTCGCTTGAACTGGGAGGATCTTCAGGCCCTCTCGCATCTGGTGGAGGGTGCGTGGTTGGTGATGGGGGATTGGAACCAAATTTTGCACTCCTCTGAGGTCCGTGGTGGTCTACATAATATTACTAGGTCGGTGAAACTGTCTGATGTTCTGTTTAGTTGTGGCCTCTCAACCATCAATACGCAGGGGGGTGTCTTCACCTGGTCATGGCCTATTGGGGACTCTCAACGGGTTTACAAACGGTTGGATAAATGTGTTGGGAATCATGAATGGATCACCATGTTTCCGTTTGGATATGCTCAGGTCCTTCCGCGTATTGGGTCGGACCACAGCCCCATGGTATTGAAGTGTGGGAAACCTCAGCCTCGTACATCAGCTCGTCCGTTCCGTTCCGCTGCGGTGGTTAGCTCTGCTTGGGGAGTTCCGACAACCACTATTTACCAAAAAATGAGGGCGGTGCAGCAGGCTTCTTTGGAGTTTAGTAAAACTCACGTAGGAAATTTCAAGTGGAGAAAACATAAGCTACTTAAGAGACTGGAATGAATCACACGGGTCTTGCAAAGTGTTGACTCCATTCGGCTTTCTCTTTTGGAGGAGGAACTACATAAAGAATATAATGAGATTCTGGTGCAAGAAGAGGAGTATTGGTTTCAAAGAGCCAAGGATAAGTGGATCAAAATGGGCGACAGGAACTCAACATATTTACATGCCCGAGCGAGTAGTAGACGTCATCGTCTGCAGATTCATGGTCTTTACCTTCCCTATGGACAATGGTGTGAGGACAATGTTGAACTTCAGAATCAAACGAGTGAGTTCTTCAATGATTTGTATAAAGAGCCGCACACTAGTGTGATAGAGGATCATAACCTGATGCAGATGCCCCCTTTGGTCCCAACGGGTGTCTCGAACCAGCTGGGAACCGAGCCGACAGAGGATGAAGTGCACCAAGTTATTAAGGACTTGAATGGGTATTCGGCCCCGGGACCGGATGGGTTTCTTGGATTATTCTACAAACGCTACTGGGATACTATTGGAAACTCGGTCTATCAATGCATCCGTCAAGCCTTCCTGTCCAGCCGCATGCCATTGGAGATGACTAAGGCATATATTTGTCTCATCCCTAAAGTGGATACTCCCACAACCTTTAAGGAGCTCCGGCCAATCACTTTGTGTAACGTGGAGTATAAGATTATCACTAAGATTCTGGTGCAGAGAATCTGGCCTGTGCTCCCAGGATTGCATTTCATATCATCAGTCCGCGTTCCTTCCGGGGCGGGGGACGATTGACAATGCGCTTATGCTTCAGGAATTGGTGGGGCATTTGTCTACATCAAGCAGCTCGGTTAAAGGCTTTATTCTGAAAATAGACATTGCCAAGGCGTATGATAATGTCCATTGGCATTTTCTGGAACAATGCTTGTTGGAGTTAGGATTGCCGAATGCTATGATGAACCTTATTATGTTCTGTGTCAAATCCCCTACATACTCTATTTTGTGGAATTGCCAGGCGCTGGAGAGTTTTAAGCCAGGGAAGGGGCTTCGGCAGGGTGATCCGATTTCTCCCTACTTATTCTTGTTGGTCATGGAGAAGTTGTCTTTGCTCATTAATCAATTGGTGGTGGAAGGACGCTGGAGGCCGATTGTACCCCGGAATTCAACACTGGGCATTTCTCATCTTGTTTTTGCAGATGACTTTATTCTATGCTCCCAGATAGACCGAGACAGCGTTGATACTATGCAAAGGGCGCTCTAATCCTTTAGTGTTGCTTCTGGGCTCAAGTTAAACCCCCAAATATCGTCCCTCTATATGTCTAAAGCGGTGGCAGTGGATGATCGGCTTTGGATATCATCTACACTGAACATTCCAGTGGTGGATCAACTGGGTTTTTACTTAGGATTTCCAATGCTTGCTGGGTGTAAAAGAATCCGAGACTTTGCATTTATTCTTGATAAATTGGGGACTCGGCTGGAGGGATGGGCTGGGAAGCTGCTCAATAAGGCTGGGCGGTTGACGCTCTGTCGATCTGTTATGAGTGTTATTCCAACGTATGTGATGCAATTACATTGGCTTCCGGAGGGTGTGTGTGATGCTATCGATAAGAAAATCAATAAATTTTTATGGAAATGAAGCCAAGGGAAGGGGATTCACTTGGTGAAGTGGGAGACGGTAGAGGCCCTTAGGGGTTCGGGAGGGCTGGGTCTTCGTCGTGCTCGTCATATGAATATTGCGCTATTGGGGAAGCTTCTTTGGAGCATGTTGCATTCCCCTCGGAAACCTTGGGTGCAATTGGTTTCACAAATAATGCTATGGTCGGATCTGCCGTTAATGCCCCCTCTCATCCTTCTTCGCATGTTCTAAAGCTACTGCATAATATTCTGCCTTACCTTAAGGAGGTTACACATTCCGCATTGGGCAGGGGCAGAGTTCTTTATGGTTCTCCAAGTGGTGGAATAGAGAGCAATTGGGGCCGTTGATGCCTTTCGTTGCCACTCAAGACCTCGATGTTAAGGTCAAGGATCTTATTATGGAGGGAGCATGGAATTGGGATGTCCTTTACTCTATCATTCCGTCCCAATTGAAGCAGCAACTTCAAGACAGGCCGCCTCCGAAGTTGCATGAAAGTATTCCTGACATGTGGGTATGGCAGGGGAAGGACGACTACTTGCAAGTGGAAATGGATGTGGAATGTGAATATCCTAGAGAAATTTGGCTTTCCTCTTTGGTTAATATGCCATAACTCTCTACCTATCAACAGTGTGAGATTCCATAGGCAAATGGCAGCCACTCCTCTTTGCACGCTGTGTGGGGTGAAGGAGGAGACTTGGTTTCATATGTTATTCTATTGTCCATGGGTTACCCAGCTATGGAGATCGTTTCAGGTCAGTGTGCCTTTAGATTGTGATCAAATGGGTAATGCAGATATCGTTGAATTTTTTCATGGTATGTACACATGTCTGGGGCCATTCTTTGTGGTGATGATTTGGAGTATTTGGATTGAGAGGAATGCACGGATCTTTCGAGGCAAATCCCAGACCTTGTGGCAGATTCGGAGGCAGATTGATAGGATGGTGGGGGCATTGAAGCGGACGACCAAAGCTGCTGTCACTAGGCCGGGCAGTATGCGGATGGTTCAGTGGAATATGAGGGCGGCTGCAGGTGTCATCCTTTATGTGGATGGGAGCTCGTTTGGGAATCCAGGAAGGGCGGGATTTGGATTTGTAGTTCGTGATGAGGACGACCATTGGCTGGGAGGAGGGTGTGGCTATTTGGGCCATGCTACAAATGTTGTGGCAGAATGGGTGGCACTGCTCACGGGGTTGGAATTTGTCTATAATAAAGGGACCAAGCAGGTAACCGCGTATTCAGATTCTCAGATGGTTGTGAATTCCCTTGGTGAAGATAATGCCTGCTATCCTTTTGTTGTGCACCGACAATGCATAAAGGATATGAGATGCCAATTTGAGAGCTGCAATATTTTTCATGTGCTGCGGGAAAGGAATACGATTGCCGACCGACTCACTAAATATGGTGCCTCGAAGGAAGACTTCTACACGACGTGGGCTTTCCCGCCAGACTTTGTTCTTGGTGATCTGGTGGCAGGCGCGTCTGGCGTGTGGTTCCCTTGTTTGTAATTTATCTTACTTTACTGCTTTATTTTATATTTCTCTTTTGTATTTTTTTTCCTGGCTTCGACTTTTCAAAAAAAAAAACCACACACGCAATAATAAATTTAGTACATTCATTATATAATTAAAATTAACATTCCTATATTTCCAAGAAAAAAAGTTAACATTCCTATAATAACTAATCCGAATTATGAGCATCTTTTAAACAAAGTTGCGGATTCAGCATTGTAAATGAAACAACTCAAAGAAATTACTTTGATTCATTCCTAAACAACAAATATTATATGGTAAAAATGCACCCCTAATTCGAAACATTGTGTGGATATAAATGGAAAAAAGGATAAATAGGTCATTTTTCTTTTCAAAAAATTCAAATCAGTTCTTTTTCTATTTTATTACCAAAACAGTCCTCTACAAATGCTAATTATGTTCAAATCAGTCCTTTTTTCACTAATTATATTCTAATTGCTGACGTGGCAAGGGTTTTAATTTAAACCTGACACGTGTGCATAATATTAGTCCTTTTTCTTTTATCTTTTGCCAATTCAGTCCTAAACTTTTATTTTGTTCTATTTAGTCCTCTACCCCAATCACTCATTTTTATATTAATTGGCCTCAAACCGTTCAAATTATTTCATTTTAGGCCCAGAACCTTAAATTTTTTTATTATTACTAATCCATTTATCAAATAAATGCACAACATACTTCCATAAATAAAATTAAACACCAAACCTCATATATTGGGTTCGACTGCTTTGTTATCGGGTCTTTCAAGTACCGGAATTTTACAGACTCTCTCTAATAACCACTCGACCGTAACCGATTGTTCATTGGTTTTGATTTCCTTCAGTAACAATCAACCGAATCTTACTTTGCGTCCTACCTTAGGATGTAGCAATATTTGAGTAAATGATTTAACTTGAATTTTTGGAAGGTTATGGATACAGGAAGCCTTGGTTTTATTGAAAAATATTAATATTATTAAAAATATTAAAAAAAATAGCCTGAATTTTATTGTCCACAAAGTATGATTGTGCTGATTGTTGCTGAAGGAAACCAGAACCAATGAACCATCGTTACGGTCAGGGTGGTTAGAGAGAGTCCGTAAAATTCGGAACTTCGAAGACCCGGTAACAAGGCGGTCAAACCCAATGTATAAGGTTTGGTATTTAATTTTATTTACGGATGTATGTTGGGCATTTATTTGATAAATGTATTAGTAATAATAAAAAATTTAAGGTTCTGGGCCTAAAATGAAATAATTTGAAAGGTTTGAGGCCAATTAATATAAAAATGAGTGATTGTGGTAGAGGACTAAATAGAACAAAATAAAAGTTTAGGACCTGAATTGGCAAAAGATAAAAGAAAAATGACTAATATTATGCACACGTGTCAGGTTTAGTGGGTGTTTGGATTTGCGATATGAAATAGATTATCTGATTATTGCGTTTTCAAAACGCAAATAATCAGGTTTGCAGCACAATTTTTAAACGGCTAAACTGATTATTTGCGTTTTGAAAATGCAATAATCAGATAATCTATTTTCCTGCAGCTTATCCAAACACAATGTTAAATTAAAACCCTTGCCACGTCAGCAATTAGAATATAATTAGTGAAAAAAGGACTGATTTGAACATAATTAGCATTTGTAGAGGACTGTTTTGATAATAAAATAGAAAAAGGACTGATTTGAATTTTTTGAAAAGAAAAATGACCTATTTATCCTTTTTTCCGGATATAAATTATCAAAGATGAGGTAACTACCGCTAAATGCAGGGAAATTACGGTTTTAACCCCGAAGAAATACGGTGGCCGTGAATTCCATTTACGCCCCCGGCGGGCAGTTCCTTTTCGTTTCCTTTTTGAGAATAAATTTGATTTTAATATTGCACACGGATTACACGTTACGACAATTCCAAGATGGATTAATCGGACATGACTCACCTAATTTCGCTCTCACTTAAATTTAAACTTACCCCAAAAGATTATTAATCCAATTCCTCCCTTTTCTTTTCTTTTCTTTCTTTATTTCTTTTTTTTTTAATTTTTTTTTTTTTTTTTTTTTTTTTTTTTTTTTGACTTTCACCACTCTCACTATAATCCAATTTCCTTTCCCCATTAATTCCATTTTCCATTTCGCCCCCCCACCCCCCCCCCACTTTTCCCCCTTTTCCCTCTTCAACAATCGCGATTTTTTCCCCTTCGATTCGGTTGATCTGCGTCTTTTCCACTCGGGCGCTTTCTTGATCTCGATTTTTGAAGTAATTCAGTCTCTGATGAGCTGTTTGCGCCGCTGAATTTTTTGTGTGAAGAGCATACGGTAGTTTTGTGTATTTTCCGAGATGGATTTGGTGTAGGGCTGTTTTGATGGTATTAATTTTGGGGTGCGAGAGTATATGCAGGTAAATAGATATAGAATTTTGAGCAATTTTGAGGAAATTGGGCATGGGTTGCTTTCCTTGCTTTGAATCATCAAAGAAGGAAGCTAGTAAGGGCAGCAATGGAGTGAAGGAAGTTGGGAAGAAGGAGTCTTTCAAGGAAGGTTCGGCTGGGAACAATAGATTGAGCTCAGGTAGCTGAATTACAGCATTATTGTAGTTGTTGGTTTGTGTTCATGAGTTTATCGGAGGGCAATTCAGGAGGAATTTTGTTTAATTTTTAGTTGTCTGCGTCAATATTTGGCTTTCAATTGTGTGGTGATCTCGATGAATCTTGGCTGGTTTTTTTAGTGTTTTGTTCTTATTGTAGATTATGCTGGTTTTTGGGATTTTTCATGTTGGTTTTTTGTTAATTGAGTTAACAAATCTGAAATCTGCCTTTTGATCTAATCTTATAGGGTTTTGGAAGTAATTAGAAATCTATTTTTGAATTTTGAACGTCGTTGAAAGGAATGGTTGGTAAGTATTTTTGACCAGCAGCTTAACCATGAATACTTTCTAAAATTGGGGGTTTATCCATTTAGAGGGAAGGTGTGTGATTTGTAATTGAGGTAACTTTCACTTCATCATTAGGTGAATTGAGGCCTTATTGATATCGATCTGCAAACAAATTTAATCCTTGTATTGTTTCTGAAGATTTTGTTATCCAATGTAAAAGAATGCAAGGAATAATGATGTTACACGTGCAATAGCTCTTCAGTTTTAGAATAGTTAAGAATGATTATTACAGCTATTGATTATTTTGAAATTACTGAGAGTGTCCTCAATCTGTGTGATCTCAATTACACATCTTATTGTTCTTAGATAAATCAAGATCTCGGAATAGTAATGATTCTAAGAAAGATACGCCAGTTTCAAAGGATCCAAATATTGCAGCACAGACGTTTACATTTCGAGAGCTTGCTAATGCAACAAATAACTTCAGACAAGAGTGCTTGCTTGGTGAGGGTGGTTTTGGACGTGTGTACAAAGGTCGATTAGAGAGCACGGGACAGGTTTGGTTATACATGTTCTATTTATAAATTATAAAGCTACGAGGTGCACATAGCTTTGTCTTGTATATTATCCATTTCATCCTTTCCTGAATAGTAACACTTGCTTTCTATGCTACATTTCCTTTGACAGTTTGGATATTACATTGGATAACTTTTGACCATTGCTTCCAAAAACCTCTTATTTCGCAGGTCGTTGCAGTTAAACAGCTTGATCGAAATGGGCTTCAAGGGAATCGGGAGTTTTTGGTGGAGGTTCTCATGCTTAGCCTCTTACACCATTCAAATCTTGTTAACTTGATTGGGTACTGTGCTGACGGTGACCAACGTCTTCTTGTCTATGAGTATATGCCATTGGGATCACTTGAAGATCATTTACATGGTTAGTGATTCCGAACAATGTACCTTTTTTATCTTCTGCAGATGAAATTTTTGCATTATTTTTATCAAATTAGTTGCTGTCCATGTCTAAGTTAAAGTACGATTATTCTGACAATGCTTAGATAGACTAGAGCGACCTTTTACCTCTCGTTTTTGTCTATGAGAAATGTCGTAAGTATTGTATTTTGTGTATGTGAGTTTGCTATGGAGTCTGCTCAAATGTGATTTCACTTTACTTTATGCTGACTGTTTGCCATGTTTTGATCCTTTTTTTCCCCTTTCTTTCTTTTTTCGTGTTTTTGATTTGGTATGTTTGAGTCTTGACTTTAAAATGTTGTTGGAAAGATTGAGAAATGAATGTAGCTTAAGATACGTGGGTGAAATCTAGACTCCAAGAGGTTTTGAAGATACATTGTGTTGCAGTAATCATTTGTACGTTGATGCGGAATTTTTTATAGATACAGTATTCACGTTGGACCAAGTATATAGTAGTCTTAACTCTTAACTAAATATTCCCAAAGCCTTAATGCCCAATAGCTTCTGTTTAGGTCCTCATTTAGCACCACTTAGTAGTTTATTTGATGTGGGATTTTTAGTCCTGAAATAGGATCCATACAGCGATTGATGATATTTGTTGATCTTGTTCATATGATGTCTATTCAGATGTTCCACCAGGAAAAGAACCATTGGACTGGAATACTAGGATGAAGATTGCTGCTGGTGCAGCAAAGGGGTTAGAATATCTGCACGACAAAGCCAATCCGCCTGTCATATACAGGGACTTAAAATCGTCAAACATTCTTCTCAATGAGGGATTCTTTCCGAAGCTATCAGACTTTGGACTTGCTAAACTTGGCCCTGTTGGCGACAAAACTCATGTCTCAACAAGGGTTATGGGGACGTACGGTTATTGTGCTCCGGAGTATGCCATGACCGGTCAGCTTACTTTGAAGTCTGATGTCTACAGTTTTGGTGTTGTCTTGCTTGAAATAATCACGGGCCGAAAGGCTATTGACAACACGAAACCTCCAGGGGAGCAAAATCTCGTTGCCTGGGTATGTCTAGTTCGATAACCTAATTCTCTAGCATTATTCTTTAGCAAAACCTAGAGTTGTTAAAAATGTCGGTTTAGTTCGAAATGATAAACGAACCAACTCTAGTAACTAATTTGGTTTGTCAAGCTATTTAACAAAAACATACATGGCGTAACTATGAAATTGGGCCACTGTTTGTATACTTAATTGACATTTAGTTTAAGCTAGAGGGTAAATTTTCATTATGAAAAATAAAGCCTTACTCGTTCATTTTGCATGGTATGTTATGGTAAAGCGTAATATTAGCTTTAATTGATTTTAACCTAGCAATAGTGCTATTTATTCTTTTAACACCAAACACTTAACAATAAATTATCTTGTTGAACTGTACTGGAGCATGCAGTCTCTGTAGTGTTTACAGCTTTAGTAAAATCTTATGCTTCCTATTGCATTGTTGTTGAATCGTATTGCTGTGTACCTTAGCATGTTCTGGTGTTGCCATCAATACCGAATGTTGACCTCATTTTTTATTAAATTGGTGGTGCCATTAAATTGGCATGAACAGGCGAGGCCTCTGTTTAAGGACAGAAGAAAGTTCCCCAAAATGGCTGATCCTCTCCTACAAGGTCGTTTCCCAATGCGCGGACTCTACCAAGCACTTGCAGTAGCTGCCATGTGCTTGCAGGAGCAAGCTGCCACAAGACCTCTAATCGGGGACGTAGTCACTGCTCTAACCTATTTGGCATCGCAGACATATGATCCCAACGCACCTGTTCCACAGAGCAACAAAGTCGGTCCGTCCACTCCGCGTCACAGGGATGCACGGAGGAACACGTCCGATGGAGTGGACAGCCCGGGAGGCCACCACGGCTCACCTGCCAAGCACAAGAATTCCCCTGATTACAGAAGGAGGGAGCTCAGCACCGGTGCCGAGCTAGGAAGGATCGACACAGGTGGAGGTGGTGGGTCTGGTCGGAGATGGGTACCGGATGAGGCTGACCGTCCTGGTTCACAACGGGACAGCCCTCTCAGCGCGGGCAGAGCCAGAGAAACTCCAAGGAACTGGGACCTTGATAGAGAGCGCGCAGTTGCTGAAGCAAAGGTGTGGGGCGAAAATTGGAGAGAGAGGAAGAGAACAACCGCCACCGGCAGTTTCGACAATACATATGAATGAGCTTAGCGAACGAACGGTCTTCACCCATTGAAAAGGCTATTATTCATCTTTGGAGCAGGTAAATCCGTGGATGCATTTCGAACATCATGCTGGCTCGGATGTTTGGGTTCCTTGTGGGGTTGCTGTTCTGGGTAAGGATTCTTGTGTTTTATCACAGTAGGGTGGGGGAAATAGAAATGGATGGATGAGATGGTCCTTGTTTTGGGTAACATATGCAACGCCATTGCAGGAAAAAAAAAATGTTGTATGGGACAACATTATGTTGTTGGAGTCTTTATGTATTTAGAGATTTCTGAGAGGTTTATGTTGTAATGGGGAATTACATGGCATGTTAGATGGATGTCTAAATTCATTTTTATGGTCAATGTGTTTATTTTGATTGGTTCTTTCTTGTATTGTTGTGTAAAGTCATATTATATGTATATGGAGAGAATTGACTTCTTGATGATTATGTCACTAGGGCCTTCTACATCAAACATTGCATACAATACAAGAAGGTAAGAAAATTGCAAATGTACACTACTAATTAAAATTGGATAGACAAAATCCCAAGTCACTCACTCACTCCCAGGTGCAAATCTTGTTCAATTTCTCCCTCTTTAGACTTGTTTTTAATGTTAAATGAATCAACCTTTTTCATGTTCAAGAAGAGTCCGTTCAGGGTATGCAAATAATTTGGTTAGTAAAACAAATAGAAAAGAAACACGAACAGTTTGTTTGGATCTACGATATATAATCAATTAGTGTAGCTTAATTTTAGTTCTTTATGCCCAAAACAACATATTCCAACATTTCTTTTAATCAACTGAAATTATCTTGGGGCGTGTATTCTAAAGTTTGTGGATTTAGAATGTAGAGTGATTGATTTTGTGTAGACTTTATATAGAGTTAGACTGACTTTTAGAAATTTTGGAGAAAATACGTTAAAATGCGGAAAAATTTAAAATTTATAGACCTTTGAATATCTCAAAATTATTAAAAGTAAAAAGAAAATTCTAGAGAATTTGACTGAATACACCTTAGTTTACACCAATACAATGACGGAACTAAACATATTCTTTTCCTTGTAGATTTTGTTAAACAGCCATAAGTCTATAACGGACGACGCTGAAGTCGTCATATCATTCCCGATTTTAGTTGTTTTTTCCCAATGCAGAAATGAAGTAATGCCCAATATAAAATTAGGAAACTCACCATACTAATCGCTCTCGAAAATTTACTCACTTTATAGGTCTTAGTCTTACCCAGAAATCAACGACACCCTTTTACCATTCCCGTGTAAGTACAACGGGTGCCGGGCCGGGAAATCTCTTCAAACAGGTGGGTTACTCGTAAAAGTTCCAGTTGTGAAGTAGCCAAGTGGGTATCAGTCAATTGGAAGATCAGGGATCATTTTCATTGTTTGATCAGGGATCAGGGATCAGTCAATTTTGCGACTTGATTTGTTAATTAGAATTTCTTTTAGTTGATTGGCGTTTCATGATCGAGTAAGAGTTGGTTTCTTTCTAAGTGTTCAATTAGTTGTTTCAGCATCCTAGGGTTTATTCTGAATTCAAAAGTTTCTGTTTTGTTTAAAAATTGGTAGAAGTTGATGAGATGGTCTGTGGATTGATAGAGTTGAAGGCACTGTGAAGTATCTCTACGTTCTTCTTCTGTTGTTGATTCTTTGATGAATCGTTATGCAGGCAAATATTACATGGAGGGGAGAAGAGTTTAGTCGACTTATATTCTAAATCTCATACCGATGAAAATAGCAATAATCTCTGTTGGCTTTTCTTTGCAATAATGTTCAGAAGCAACACTTCTGGGGAATCATCTAGTAGCCCATTTGGGTGTCAACCTGTTTCTGGGCAGCCTAGTAGTTCCAATACCAATCCATTTGCCCCAAAACCCTTTGGGAGTACAAGTTCTTTAGTTGCGCAAACTGGTGGCTCCATTTTTGGCAGCATGTCCACTGGTGTGGTTGGACCTCAATCTTCATCTGCTTTAGGTTCAACTACTATATTTGGTGCTTCATCTCCAGCTTTTGAAAGCATGTGTTCATCATTCGGTGGTTCATTTATACTTGGAAAGAAACCTGCTTTAGGATTTAATGCTGCTGAAACAAGTCCGTTTGGAAGCTCTGTTCAATATTCGCTACAAGCTTTTGGGAGCAGCTTATTTGGTTCATCTCAACCTGGAATTGGTTCATCAAGTGGCCCTGCATTTGGTAGCACAAGTTTTGGTTTTAGAACTTCGAGTTCTCCTTCTGAATCAAGAGCTCCTGCATGTGGTGCTTCCTCTTCCACTCCCTTATATGAGGCTTCTAGCACTCCTTCATTTGGTGCCACAACCACTCCTGCTTTCGGGAGCAGCTTATTTGGTTCATCTCAACCTGCAACTGGTTCATCAAGTGGCCCTGCATTAGATAGCACCGGTGATGGTTTTAGCACTTCCAGTTCTCCTTGTGGATCAAGCTCTCCGGCATTTAGTGTATCTTTCACTCCCTCCTTTGGGGCTTCTAGCACTCCTGCCTTTGGTGCCACAACCACTCCTACTTTTGCGAGCAGCTTATTTGGTTCATCTCAACCTGCAATTGGTTCGACGAGTGGCCCTGCATTTGGTAGCACAGGTGGTGGTTTTAGCACTTCAAGTTCTCCTTGTGGATTAAGCTCTCTGGCATTTAGTGTATCTTCCACTCCCGCATTTGGGGCTTCTAGCACTCCTGCAGTTGGTGCCACAACCACTCCTGCTTTTGATAGCAACTTATTTGGTTCATCCCAACCTGCAATTGGTTCATTGAGTGGCCCTGCATTTGGTAGCACAGGTGGTGGTTTTAGCAATTCAAGTTCTCCTTGTGGATCAAGCTCTCTGGCATTTAGTGTATCTTCCACTCCTGCGTTTGGGGCTTCTAGCACTCCTGCATTTGGCGCCACAACCACTCCTGCTTTTGGGAGCAGCTTATTTGGTTCATCGAGTGGCCCTGCATTTGGTAGCACAGGTGGTGGTTTTAGCACTTCAAGTTCTCCTTGTGGATCAAGCTCCCCGGCATTTAGTGTATCTTCTACTCCTGCTTTTGGGAGCAACTTATTTGGTTCATCTCAACCTGCAATTGGTTCATCAAGTCAACGTGCATTTGGTAGTACAGGTGATGTGTTTAACACTTCAAGTTCTTGTGGAAGCTCTCTGGCATTTAGCGTATCTTCCACTCCTGTTCTTGGGGCTTCTAGCACACCTGCATTTGGTGCCACAACCGCTCCTGCTTCTGGGTGCATCTTATTTTGTTCATCTCAACCTATAATTGGTTCATCAAGTGGCCCTGCATTTGGTAGCACTGGTGGTGGTTCTAACACTTCAAGTTCTCCTTGTGGATCAAGCTCCCCGGCATTTATTGTATCTTCCACTCCTGCTTTTGGGAGCAACTTATTTGGTTCATCTCAACCTGCAATTGGTTCATCAAGTCGACGTGCATTTGGTAGTACAGGTGGTGTGTTTAACACTTCAAGTTCTTGTGGAAGCTCTCCGGCGTTTAGCATATTTTCCACTCCTGTTCTTGGGGCTTCTAGCACACCTGCATTTGGTGCCACAACCACTCCTGCTTCTGGGTGCAGCTTATTTTGTTCATCTCAATCTACAATTGGTTCATCAAGTGGCCCTGCATTTGGTAGCACGGGTGGTGGTTCTAACACTTCAAGTTCTCCTTGTGGATCAAGCTCTCCGACATTTAGTGTATCTTCGACTCCCTCGTTTGGGGCTTCTAGCATTCCTGCGTTTGGTGCCACAACCACTCCTGCTTTTTTGAGTAGCAGCTTATTTGGTTCATCTCAACCTGCAATTGGTTCTGTAAGTGACCGTGCATTTGGTAGCACCGGTGGTTGTTTTAGCACTTCAACTTCTCCTTGTGGATCAAGCAGTCCAGCATTTGGTGCCACAACCACTCCTGCATTCGGTCTTTCAAGCACTCCTTCATTCAACTTCGGTTCCAGTTCAACATTTGGCCAATCCAGTTCAGCACTTGGAAGTAGGCCCTTTGTTGCAACAACATCATCTTTTGGAGCACAAAGTACTTGTTTTTCTAGCCCTGGCTTTGGAGGGCAGCAAGGGGGGGTTAGCAGGATATCTTGTTCAGCAGGAGCTGATTTTGGGGCCTCCACTCCTACATTTGGTCAATCATATGCCTATCCTTTGGTCTCCTCCTCCTCTTCCTCCAATCCATATGCTCCAAAGACCGCTGTCTTCAGTAGTTCTTGTATTGGATCTTCATCGACTTCTGCATTTGGGTCGACAGCTGCTTCAATTCTTTTCAGCTCAACTACCTTAGCCACATTTGGCTCCACAACACGAGCATTTACTTCCCCTTCTCTGATCTTTTCCAGTTCTTCAGCATCTGGATCTCCTATTATTGGTTCCACATCAGCACCAAGAACTGGATCTGCATTTGGTACTGACTTGGGTTTCGGCAATAGTCAATCATCACCAGTTTTCCAGTCAACTAGTTCTCCTTTTGGCCAAAGTTCACCAGCATTTGGTCAATCAAATTTGTTTAGTAAACCTGCCGGCTTTGTTTGCAACTCGTTCTCCAGCACTTCCTCACTTCCAATTGGCAGCAGTGATTTGGAATTCGGCCCAAGAGCTGTGAGTTTCTATTCATGCACCGAACTTTTCATCTTAATTCTACTCATCATTCTGTTCGGTATGAGTAAAGTTCTGTTTGTGTGTTACATTCAATTATTATTAGTAGTAGTATTAAGTATTAACTTATAGGAATATATATCACATGACGTAATAAGTTCAATACTTCCAGTTGATTTTTGCTAAACAAAACCAACACTAGCATTCAGTGTTTGAAAGCTTTCAGTTCGATTGTTTAAATCTATACATCAACCGAATAAACTTGTTTACTTACTTTCCTGTGCATATATTCAAATTAAACCAGTTTAAGGGCAAGATAAAACTCCGCAGAAAAGCACGTTTCAAGACAACAAATCCGGATGATAAGGACAACATTAATCCGGGTGAAAGTTTCACCTGCGAAATCTGCGGCGATGAGAAGCCAAGAAGTGTGCAGTTTCCTGTAAGTGGGTGCGATCACAACTCCTATTGCAATGAATGCGTAGGCAGATACGTTGAGAGCAAGTTGCAAGAAAATATTACCACCATTACCTGCCCTGTTCTCGGCTGTGATGGATTGCTGGAGCTTCAGCATTGTCGTTCCATCTTGCCCCAACAAATTTTTGACAGGTGGGGTGATGCTTTATGCGAGGCCCTGATTTTGGGGTCGAACAAGTTTCTCTATTGCCCCTTCAAGGATTGTTCGGCTTTGTTGATTGAGGACATTGGGGATGACAATGATGATTCAAATGTGAAGACAGGAGAGTCTGAATGCCCTTACTGTAACCGGCTATTCTGCGTGCGGTGCAAGGTGCCGTGGCATTCGGGCATCACGTGCGACAGTTTTAAAGAGTTGAAAGAGGACGAGAGGAGCAATGAGGATATAATGCTGATGAATCTTGCCAAGAATCGGAACTGGATGAGGTGTTCCAACTGCAAATTCTACGTCGAGAAGTTTGCCGGTTGCTTACTCATGAAATGCAGGTTGGTTCCTATATTTCTCAGTGATCACTCTCAAGTGTCGATCCGTGTCTTTATGTTTGTTTTTTTTTTTGCACGATGTTGTTATAACACTATTTAGTGTTTTGTGGGTTGTGTGGTGGTTGTAGGTGTGGACATAGTTTTTGTTACAACTGTGGAGCTCCCATGAAAGAACACTATTGTGAGGTTTGCAAGCACTAATGGCAGGCGAATGGAATGGCCAAGTTTGGTTGGTTGATGAATTCGAATAGGGGATTTTGCTGCAGGGAGTCTTGTCATTTGTCAATGTCTCAATCCTTGAGGAAGCTCGTTGCTCATAGTTTTCCAACAAGGCTTCAGATTTCTTCCAGAAAAAGGGGATTCAATGATGGCATTCAATGGCTTCTCAAGTGTTTCAAAGACTCGTGCAGGAAAGGAGGATTCCAATTTTTCTAACAAAAAAAGTTTCGAGTTGGAGTTTACTACTCGTTTCGAATTGGAATATCAATTCTTTGCAAGAAGAATACTGAATAGTGAATAATACTCCAGTGAATACAGTTGCCTAAAAATAAATAAATGAGTAAGGCCATATAAGTGTGATCCAATAGGCAGAATATAGGGCCACCAGAAATGGCCCAGAGAGATAGTAAATGGGCCGGCCCTTAAAATATCCATCTCATGGAGTATAAAATGGCTATATACAAGGGATGCAAATTTGATAATATTCATTAGTGGTTTCGACTTTCGAGTTCATATAGCTTCCAAAATTAAACTACTCCTATTATCTTCAATATTTCTACCGATATTATACAAAAATGGCAATACAAAACGGTGAAGCAGAGAGGTTGCAAGTCTCAAGGTAATTCTCGTGATGGAATGTTTTTTTTTTTTTTTTTTTTTTTTTTTTTTTTTACTACAGAACAAAAGTATACCAGTTATATATAGTCTCTAACCAAACACTGTGAAAGCAAGCGCCAGTAGGTTTCTTGATCATCGAGCAACACATTCCATACAACCTGTATACAAGTGCGAACCCTTGTGTAATGATATAGCATAAGAAATCATTCCAAATCAAGTTTCACATGAAAAAGAGGGATTAAATAAGACAAGAACTTACAAAGCTCCCAAATCCCTAATAAAGCTAATAGCATTATCTTCTATTTGTATAATTTCTGTCAAATCCTCAAGCTTCTAAAAGCTTGTGTGTGTGACATAGTTTTTTTTTTTTTATATTTTTTATATATATATATTTTTATTTTGATAGAACTTTAAATAAACGATACATTTGAATTATTATTTTTTTTCCCATATCCTAATAAAAAAATCTGAACTTGTTTGTGAGTTGAGAGATAACAAGATAAGTAGTAGATAGATAATAAATTTGACTAGTATATTTGATTAGAAAATATGAATAGCACATATGACTTTTCAAAAATATTTGATACTAGCATATTTAGTATGTAAAATAACATATAAGGATAAATTATTTTTTTTAGGTGAATCCCAAGGTAATTCTCGTGATGTAATTTTTTTACTACAAATAACAAGTATTCATTTACCTGTACGCCAAGTCAAGAGAATAAGGGTCATACCGCCGGTAGATTTCTTGATCATCCGTTAGCGTCTTCTACAAACAAGCTGTTACAAGTGCAAACCCAACCCTTGTGTAAATTTTTTGGTGAACACGATCATGCTAAAAATTGAAAGTGGATTATATAAGATATGAAAACAAACCCTTCTTCACTGTGGATTCTGTATATGAACCGAGGCGAAGGGAAAATAAACAGATCTATCTTTCTCCTCATCCAATCTCTTATTAAGCTATATATAAATATTTCACAAGTTAGATTAAGAAACCAATGTTAAATTCAATTCAAAGCAACATAATGGGATTGACCGTACCCTCTCATGCATTTCTCAAGGGAGCTGCTAATGTCCCTCTTCCACTCTGAGGATTTGTTCTTATACAACATGCATGCACTATTCAGTATTGCTTCTTCCATGTCGAATCTATTCTCTTCTATTCTGTGCTTCTCCTCTATGGTGGCTTCACCCTCGAGTTCCTCAAAAATAACAAAGATTTCTTTCACAAGATGTACATCAACATTCCCTTCTTCCCGTGACTTGTGAATCTACAGTAGTATATATAAAACCCTAATTATATCATCACCATGAGAACCACAAATGCATATGCCCAAATGATAAAGTTAAAACACAATGAGATTTGAATTTGATTTGATAAACCACCATTGATACAATGGCATCGCTGATTTTTGGATCTGTGAACACGTCGATAACCTGCAACAACAGGAGGCAAAATACCAAACATTGTAATGGATTAACAACAAATTTGGGAAATAAAAAAACCCTAAATAGCATCACCAACCAAATTATAGAATGCACTGTAGCTTATTTGTTTGAGGGAATCGAAATTGAACTCATATAGAGGCAATCTCTCTACGACTTCAAATATTTTCTTGCTCCATTTGATCAATGTTTGGAGATTGTTCCATCTTTTCACCAATTCTGTCAACAAATCCTCATCGTCTTTCTCGTTCAAACAAGGCACCACCTGTACCCCACGCCAATCATACATATATATAAGAATTTCACCATGCATATATTCTTCTATACTCGCGATATCAAAATTAGTTCACTCGCCTTGCTAGAAATGTACTCCTCAAGAGTGTTCTTGTATTCGTTGTACAATTTTCTTGATTCTTCACCAAAGGGATACCGGCATGTGTAGTAAGCTACTCTGTTCAATTAAGTCAAGAAAGTTATACAGTTTTTACATCATCATATCATAATTCATATGGGCTGTTGTTCTTGTATCCATTTTTTTGCAAAGCTATTCACCACAAAATAAGATTCATATAAATTATAGTATCAAGATTCAGTAATCAATCAACTCGTCGTTCATACAATCACAAAACATTGAAATTACTCCAAGAAATAAAAGACAGAGTAAAAGATGCATGATACCTATACTAGCATATACACTCTGATGATTACTCCAAGAAATAAAGATGAATAATGTAGGAAAAATTAAAGGAAAAGGATACGTATACAAGAACGTATATTCAGCAGAGGAGAAAGGTTTGTATGGTGGGAAAAGAACTTGATTAGATTCAAAAGAGTTGAAGAGCTTCTTCATTAATCTCTCCTTCAAAATCGGCCAAGCTTTCTCTGAAGTCATAGACATTAAATAAACTCTTGCAGCCATCGTCTTTACAATTCGTAAACAGATTTTGCTCTTTCAACTCTCAACTTTAAAGCTTTATTAGACTTCTCTACTATGGTGACAACTGACAACCATCTCAATATCTCATCTCATCTCTCTCTCTCTCTATATATGCACTTTGTTATTATTGGTTAGTAGTTAGTCATCTCAAGTGTCTGTGTTTTTTTTTTATAACTCATGCGGTCATGCAATTGGGTATTTGGGTATTTGTTTAAATTTTTTTAGAAGTATGGAATAAATAAATAAATAAATAAATTTGGGTAGGCCACTGCCAAGGCAACATAATAATCAATCTGAAAACAATCGGCCCAATTGTATATTACTAATTCATATCCGGCCCAATTTACAAGTCTTCACGTCGCGTCACTTCAGCACCAGCTAACGTAATGTCGTGATGACCATTCATCTTAAACTTAAACTAATTAATTAGGTCTTGTTGTAATTGTTTTTCGCTCGATCGTCTTCCCCCCAATTCTGCATCATATTACTCTAATGATATTGCAGGTTTTGGGGGGTTACGTTGAATGTGTGATTGGTCTTTTGTTGTTTGTTTTTTGGTTGGGTTCACAGAGGAGTATGGGAAGAAAGTGGTGGCTGATTTTTGCAATTTTTGGTCGTTTGTTGACCTTCTCATCGTGTAGAGGTAGGTGCAGAATTTTAGGAGCATCTGGAATATGTTTAAATAAGTTTCTATGCAGTTAATATTTCCAGTTAAATTAACTAGGAAGTGTATAGCGGATTGTACCTTTTTGTTGCTGCTATATTGCGTTGTGAACTTGTGATGCAGGTTTGGATTGTTATTGGTTCAAAGTTCCTTATTTCTGATGTTTTATACTTCATGTAAACGTTTATTAATGTGTGTTTTTGTGGATGTTATTGTTTGAGATTGGTGATTATATGTTGTGCTTTGAAAATGTGGTCACCCGCCAATTACAAGTTCAATTATGAACATTTTTTTTTTCCCGGCGAGTTCTTCCATGTGTATCAGACTACTATGTGAATCAGAACCTGATTACTTCCTGCATTCACTTTACCTGAGATTACTCTACTTTCTTTGATTCAGGACTTTGAACTGATAGAGCTGATTGTTGATGTGAAGTACTGCCTGCATTATATTTGCCTTTTTGTTGTTTATTCCTTTCATTTCTATTCTCTTTTTTTCGGCATAATAATGTCTTTTTTCTGCTGTTTCTAGATTTTCTTCTACAGATTCTAACGGTGAATAAATTATTTTCCTGTTTATAGACTTTTGTTGGTTATTCACCTCATGACCTTAACGCCACTGTGATTGCATTTAGAGGCTAGGACACAAGAGAGCGGGTTTACCTAACTATTTGAGTGTTCTTGTGTTTTATCATGCACCTCCAAAAGACAAAAGTCATTTTCTGATCAACTGTTTTACACAGACAAAACAACTCAAATCTGAAGGGGGCCCAGCACATTATTAACAAATAGGTATTGTTGAAGACTCAGTGTAGCCGCCCGACAAAATGGCTATATAAGAAGGGAATGCAAATTTGACGACTATATTCATAAGTGGTTTCGAGTTCATAGCTTCCAAAATTATACTCCTATCATCTTTAATATTTCTTCCGATCGATATTATACAAAAAAAAAAAAAAAAATGGCAATACAAAACTCGGTGAAGCAGTGCAAGTCTCAAGGTAATTCTCGTGATGGAATGTTTTTTTTTTACTACTACAGAACAAAAGTATACCAGTTATAGTCTCTAACCAAACACTGTGAAAGCGAGCGCCAGTAGGTTTCTTGATCATCGAGCAACACATTCCATACAACCTGTTACAAGTGCGAACCCTTGTGTAATGATATAGCATAAGAAATCATTCCAAATCAAGTTTCACATGAAAAAAGAGGGATTAAATAAGACAAGAGCCTACAAAGCTTCCAAATCCCAAAAGTTAATAATAGCATTATCTTCTACTATTTGTATAATTTCTGTCAAAACCTATAGCTTCTAAAACTTTGTGGATATAACATAGCTTTTATTTTGGATAGACCTCCTTTGTTATAAGCTAAATTAAGCTAGTTTCATAAAGAATAATCTAATAATGGTAGTATTTTAGTTCAACCCAGCCAATGCTTCAGAATGGTGTATAATTAACTTATAATATGCCAGCTTACCAAACGATGTAAAATAGGAGTAGTATATTGATTGGTCAAACCTGCTCCTCAATCTGTTCAAATTCAATCATCCTCGAATTTATCTTGTATGTCCCTACAAAAGTACAAAACCATATTTCTTCAGGTTAATTACTACGGAGTACTTCATAAAACACATTAATATTCTTATCTTGCATCTTATTTTTATGATATGCCATTGTAATTGTTCCGATATGAAACAATAATAATGGCAATAATACACAACACAATAGTGAAGTAGAGACTAGACAGGTTGTCAATTCCAAGTTCGTAATTTTTTTCACTACAGGTAAGAAGTATTTACCTGTACCCGTGGTTAAACCAATAACGATCATTTTGCCGGTGGATTTCTTGATCATCTAGTAGTGTTTTCCACACCAACTGTTACAAGTGCAAAACCTTGTGTAACTTTTTGGTGTACATTATATTTAGGCTAAAAAAAATTGAAATGGGATTTTATAATATAATGAATAAATAAACCTCCAACAATGTGTATTGATATGTGGCGAAGCTAAAATAAACAGCTCTAGCCTTCTCCTCATCCAAGCTCTCGTAAAACTATATAAATATTTCATAAGTTAGAATGTAAAAAAACCAACCTTGAATTCAATTCAATGTAATACTATAATGGGATTATTGACCTTCTCTATGTATTTCTCAAAGGAGACGCTGGCCTTCCACTCTGAGGATTTTTTCTTATAGAACATGTATGTACTATTCAATATTGCTTCTTCCATGTCGTATCTATTCTCTTCTATTCTGTCCAGCTGCTCTATGCTGGTGGGTCCCTGGTCGATTGCCTCAAAAATATTACAGACTTCTTTCACAAGAGGTAAATCAACCTTCCCTTCTTCCCTTGCCTTGTCAATCTACAGTACATATAAAACCCTAATTATAGATATCATCACCATTTACATACATTTAAGAACCAAAAATGCATGCCGAAATGCTAAAGTTAAAAACACAGTAATGAGATTTTGAATTTGATAAATCACCACTGATACAACGGCATTGCAGATTTTTGGATCTGTGAACACGTCGATAACCTGCAACAACAGACAGGCGAATACCAAACATTATAATAATAATGGAGTAGAAACAAATTTGGAAAAACCCTAATAGTAGCATCACCAACCAAATTATAGAATGCGCGGTGGCCGATTTTTCTGAGACGTTCGAATTTGGACTCATATATAGGCATTCTCTCTACGATATCAAATATTTTCTCGCTCCATTTGATCATTGTTTGGAGATTGTCCCATCTTCTCACCAGTTCTGTCAACAAATCCTCATTGTCTTTCTCGTCCAAACAAGGCACAACCTGTACGCACGCCAATCAATCGTACATATATAAGAATTAATTTCACCATGCATTCTATAATACAGGTATCAAAAGTTCACTTGCCTTGCTGGAAATGTACTCCTCAAGTGTGTTCGTGTATTCGGTGTACAAGTTTCTTGCGTCTTCTCCTGTGGGATACCGGCACGTGTTGAAAACTACTCTTTTTTTTTTTTTTCAATTAAGTCAAGAAGGTACAAGACATACATTATCATATCTTATCAAGATTCAGTAATCAACTCATTTATACAGTAGCAGAATGTTGATGAAATTGCCCCAAGAAATAAAAGACGGTAGTGTGAAAAAGATGATACCCATTTTAGCATATGCATTCAGATGATGATTACTCCAAGAAATTAATAAAGATGAATGAATGCACGAAAAAGGAGAAAAGGATACGTATACAAGCGCATAAATTCGTCAGAGGAGAAAGGTTTGCATAGTAGGCGCACATCTTGATTGGATTCAAAATCGTTGAAGAGTTTGTTCATTAATCCCTCCTTCAAAATCGGCCAAGCCTCCTCTGAAGACATTATAGGAACTCTTTTAGGAATCTCATCATCATCATCACCCATCTTTACAATTCGTAAACAAATTTTGCTCTTTCAACTCTCAACTTTAAAGCTTCAATTCGACTTCTCTACTATGGTGAAAAATGACAACCATCTCATCTCATCTCTATATATATATACTTTGTTATTGGTTAACAGTTGGTCATCTCAAGTGTCGATCTGTGTTTTTTTCCAACTCGTGCCATTGGGTATTTCGTTAATTTTTTTAAAGTATGGAATACAGGTATAAATAGAGTGGGTAGGCCCACTGCCAACATTAAATAAATAATGTGAAAAAATCGGCCCAATTAGGCCCATCGGCCCAATTGTATCTTAGTAATTCATATCCGTGCCCTCTTCCCAAAGTGATCGTAACAGAATACAAGTCTTCACGTAACGTCGGCACCAGCTACGTACCAGCTACGTAATGAGTAATGACCATTCACTCCTTAGCTGGCACCATTAGTCCGTTATACGTAACAGGGCTATTTTGGTAATTAAGTTCTATAAAATGATGCTGAGCTGAGGTCTCTTCCGTCTTCGTAGTTTCGCGAATTTATCCAAGCAAGTCCACGTCACCTGGATTTTTGGAGTCGGTGCCGTGTACGGAAGAGTATTCGCCGGCGGCGATCGCCGCAAAACTATGATCATAAGTTATCATTTAAGCTCGGGATTTCGTCTCAAACTAATTAATTAGGTCTTGTTGTAATTGTTTTTCGCTTGTTCGTTTTCCCCCCAAATCTGCTTCATATTATCAGGTTTTGGGGGGTTGAATGTGTGATTGGTTTTTTGGAGTTCGCAGAGTATGGGAAGAAAGTGGTGGCTGATTGTTGCAATTATTGGTTGTTTGTTGGCTTTCTCATCGTGTAGAGGTAGGGCAGGATTTTAGGAACATCTGGAATATTTTTGAAGGACTGGCATGGTCAACAGAAATCTTAGTAATGTGGTCTCAAATAAGTTTCTATGCAGTTAATTTCCAGTAAAATTAACTAGGAAGTGTCTAGCGGATCGTACCTTTTTGTTGCTATATTGCTTTGTGATGCAGGTTTGGATTGTATATATGTAAATATTTATTAATGTGTGTTTTTATGGATGTTTCTCTTTGAGATTGGTGATTGTATGTTGTGCTTTGGAAATGTGGTTACCAGAAAATTACAAGTGCAGTTATGAACCTTTTTTTGGCGAGTTCTTCCATGTGTACGTGTATATCAGACTACTATCAGAATCAGACCATGATTACTTCCAGAATTGATTGAAAATACTTAATGCAAAGTTCTCCAGCGAGTCGTGTCTTAAAATTTTGAAGTTTTGTCTTGCAATAGTTCATTTATGATTAAATATAAGAAGACATAATCTCTGTTCAATGCTTATTTTGAGTTGCAGAATTAAAGGTGAAGGTGAAACACAGCCATAATCAGCCTTTGCCAGTGTACAATGGTACACTCGCAAGAATATTAGCGCAATATGCTTCTGCTGTGAGTCCCTTGAAGTGCATCTTGAAGCTAATTGGATAGGATTTGAATTTGATATGTTTCTTGAACGAATGCTTTATCGTTGGATGTGGGTTTTATGCTTAACCCATAAGAGATGTTTCATTTAATCTTAATATGCATTATACCATTTTCGCAATATGATATCTTATAATGATGAAAACGTGAATATATGTGATTTTATTATGTGAATTTTGCAATATACATCTTTTACTGCTTTAGGATGACTTGTGGTATGGGAAAAAATATATGGTAATTATAGATTGGATGGTTTTTGAAGTATGGATGCATGCAGCTAATGAGTTTGCATTTTTCAGGCATATCTATCTGACTTAACTGGGTTGTTTACATGGACTTGCTCTAGATGTGATGGCCTAACAAAGGTAAAATAAAGATTAAACAACAGACTAGTATAAATTGACTTACCTGACATTACACTTTCCTTGATTCAGGACTTTGAAGTGATAGAGCTGATTGTTGATGTGAAGCATTGCCTGCAGGTTGCGAGATGATTCCACATTAGCCTTTTTGTAGTTTAATCCTTTCCTTTCTATTCTTTTTTCCAGCATAATGTCTTCTTCTGTTTCTAGATTTTCTTCTACAGATTCTAACAGTGAATTAATTATTTTTGTGTTGACAGGCTTTTGTTGGTTATTCACCTGACCTTAACGCCATTGTGATTGCATTTAGAGGGACACAAGAGAGAAGGTTAACCTATTTTGGCTTTCTTGTGTTTTATCACCTACAAAAGTCATTTGATGATGAACTGTTTCACATAGAGAAAGCAACTCAAATCTGAGGGGAGCCCATACACAATATGCATATATAGTATATTTGCCTCCATGCACATTATTAACAAAGCATTGTTGAAGACTGAAGAGTAGCCAGACACTAAAGTATTAACATTCCCATCTGTCTAATTTTTGTGTAATGATAATTGCAGCGTACAGAATTGGGTGGATGATATGTACTGGAAACAGCTTGATGTTGACTACCCTGGATGTGATGGTGCAAAGGTCTGCACAATTTACGAATATATTTCATGCACATATTATATGAATGTGGGTATGGGTTCTCATCAAGGTTACCATTTTGACCTTGTCTCAGGTTCACCATGGTTTTTATAATGCTTACCACAATACATTATTACGGTCTGGGGTGCTAACTGCTGTCCAAAAGACAAAGGACTTTTATGGTGACATTAAGGTTATGGTAACTGGGCACTCAATGGGTGGAGCAATGGCAGCTTTATGCGGACTTGATCTCCGTGTAAAAATCCAATCCTTGGCTATTAAGCATTATTATGTTGTGCTTTGGCGTTTACACGATATTCTTTGTGTGGTATGCATTATTCGTGTAAGAGCAATGTTGTGCTATACATGTTTCTTCATTATGAATCTGAGTCTATTTCCAGGATCTGTAATTATGCTTTATCAAATTGATATAGAAATGATTGGTTGTGTGGTGTTATTCTTTTAGTTAAAAATTATATATATATATATATATATATATATATATATTTCAGAAAAAAAATTTCTATTGGTGTTTCTGTCATTGTTTCTCGTGAGTTTGACCTCAAGAACCTTTTTCATCATTTGCAGCTCAGTCTTGGTGAGAAGAATGTTCAGGTGATGACATTCGGGCAACCTCGGATAGGGAATGCTGTCTTTGCTTCCTACTTTACACGACTTTTGCCACATACCATCCGTGTTACACATGCACATGACATTGTACCTCACTTGCCTCCATATTACTATTATTTCCCCAGAAAGACATACCATCACTTTGCAAGAGAGGTAATGATTTTGGCAGTATAAACACACACGCAAAATGATACTTGACTATGTTCTTTCTTTATAAATGTTTTCAATTCTACGTATATCCTTTTTGATCACCCCTTATGGTGTATTTTCTTACTGTAGGTTTGGCTCCACAATGTGACATCTGGAAACTTGAGTATTGCTGTTGAAATAGTTTGTGATGGTTCGGGAGAAGACCCGACTTGTAGTAGGCAAGCACAACATATTCATCAATTATCCAATTGAACACCAGTTTGTTTGGATCCTTTTACAGTAACATCTACTCTAGGAAAATTGCTTTTGCTCTTAACGAGTTGTAATTTTGAGTTCCTGAATTGCAGATCAGTATGTGGAAACAGCATAACTGACCACTTGACCTACTATGGTGTTGAAATGGGATGTGACGTGCCACCATCATGCAATATTGTGATGGACCAACGTCTTGCTTTGTATGGCACAACTGATCCATATGGGAATCTCATTCTGTCCAGGGATCCCTCGACATCTATTTTGATACTGAGTATGGATACGACCCTTCAGAGCAGCTTTATATAGATGCCTTTCCAGTTTAACCACACCATTCCTCTCGTGGATGAAAGGCAAGCATTTAGGTAACTAGATCATTCATTTTATCTATGTACATATGTTGATGCCAACTGCTATCCGTGGTTCCTGTATATTTATGCATAACTGGTTGATGTGAATAATTAAGTTCACGGCTTTCTGAAAATAAATACAATATGATTCTTGCTTCTTGGTATGGAACATATATGTGTACATGAAAAAATGCAGAGAGAGTTGACACTAATGCTTGACAGTAGTAGTGATTTTTTTTTTTATTATTATCTGAAAAGTGTGAAGAACTTGAGAAAGCCGCTAGAAACTGGTGATCAAATCATCTAAATAGTTTTCGACTTTTCTCCACTCTTAGAGGATCTATTCTAGTGACACTTGATCTTCAATCCTTCAATTTGCCTTTGCACCTGTAGTTGCAGATGTGGCATCCTCCTGTCCTGTGTAACCATCAAAAGAAACCCTTGTAGGTTTGGAATCTATAGATATAGCAAATTACTGTCGCTTATAATCTATCCCAACAGAAAGGATAAACACATAAGGTACTTACTTCCTTTGTTGCAGAAGCTTCCTATGCTCCTGTAATGACAGGAGATTTTGTTTCTTCGGCTGTCACACTCTCTTTGATATCAACCACTTTAGATTCCTCGTCTGCCATGAACCAACAAACATAAAAAAAAATTTCAAATGATCCATACATGCCGACATTTCATAACTAGAAAACTAACCTTTTCCTTTCCCTGAATTCTCCTCGCCAGGATCTGGTTTCCCATCCTTTGCATCATTTCCTTCCACTTGCCCTCCAGACCTATCATTCTCCAGTTTTCCTGAAACCACATCCGAGACGACAGCTTCCACAGCTCCAGCCTCGTGATCCTTCTTGGTTGAGGAATCTTGTGAAACCGTTGCCTCCTGCGTTTTAAGGGAACTGACGTTGCTCTCAACCTTCAATTCCTCCTCCTTGGTTGAGGAATCTTGTGAAACCGTTGCCTCCTGCATTTTAGTGGAACTGTCGTTGCTCTCAACCTTCAATTCCTCCTGCGTTTTAATGGAACTGTCGTTGCTCTCAACCTTCAATTCCTCGTTCTTCACTTCGTCTTTATTCTCCTCCTCAGTTGCAATTTTTGCAGCCTCCGATTCCTCATTCTTGCTTTCGCCTGCCTTCCCCACAGCTGAAACATCTGCAGCCTTTGATTCCTCATTCCTGCTTTCGTCCACTACAGCTGCAACTTCAGCCTTCAATTCCTCATTCTTCTTCTTCTTCTCTATGTCTGCAACATTAGCAGGCTTCAAATCCTCGTTATTGCTTTCACCTTTATTCTCCTCGACAGCTGCAACATTTTCAGGCTTCGGTTCCTCTTTCTTGATTTCGTCTATCTTCTCCTCCACAGCTGCGGCGGAATCTGCAGTTTCTGATTTTACACCTGATTCTCCACTTTCAGGATTCACAATTCCATTGCCGTTCCCTTTCCTCCCAGATTCTGCATTTCCAGGATCAGCAGCCTCCCTGGAAACCTCCTCCTTCACACTTTCCTCCTCTATTATATCTGCAACCGGCAGAATTTGTTTTTTCTCATTCCCTGTAATCCTAACCACCTCATTCGTCCTGGATTCCTCCACTTTCACCCCCTCAGGGACTACTTGATCACTACTTTTCTTGTTTTCATTCCCTGGAATCGAGACACCATCTCCTCCAGGCTTGGATGTTTCCCCCTTCATCCCACCGGCCATTTCTTCTCCATTTGTTTTCTCATTGTTTCCCTTCGCATTCTCATTCCATTCCGGTTTTGCGACGGGAATCTTGCTTTTCCCCTTGGTAGTAGTCACATTGTCTGTTGCTACGGCATGCTTTGATTTCCCACACCCCATAGCGTTATGTTGTTGTTTATTTGGTTTAGGGTTCTCTTTTGCAAGGAAAAAGGGAAATGTTGAGAGGAATAGTTGTTGTATTTGGAGAAGTTGTCCCTCTGCCTTAACTGTTCTCTTCCTCAATCTTGCAAAGGGAACATAGTGGAACCGTTTTCTCCGCTGTTTTTTTAAGGTCGATAAATGCTCAGTTTTCTTCTTAAATTTTCTATTTTAGGAGAACCAGGTTTTTAAATTTCGGATACCCAATATTTCATTGGTATGCTGGTGATGCGGTAGCCCTTTTAACTATGGCCGGCTGAAAAAAAAATTAGTAGAAAATAATTAATTTTGATTTGGGTGGTCCGTCCATTAGTTTATTACTACTATTTCAGTATGTAGTACTGTGTTGTCTTGCCTGTTACTACCTCCGTTTCTTTTTAAGTGTTACGTTTCTCCTCTGCACGTTTGCCAATGCACATTTTAAACTATTAATAAATCAAATTCGATACAAGTACAAATTCTAAAAATTTAATATATAAAAACTACAGGATTGGACGAATCCAACAAGATCTCACTTGACTATATTTTTTCTTGTATAACTATAAGAAAAATAGAAGTCAAAGTGCTAGAATGAACAGTAGAAAAAGTCAAAACGTAACACTTATTTAGAAACGGAGGGAGTACATTTTAAAATTTGTGTTTTAATCCGATGTGCCTAGAACATAACGAATAAGCTCCGTCCAATTTTACAAATCAAATTACTCCCTCCGTTCTTTTTCAACTTCACCCATCATGCACTTCACGCAATCCAATACACATTTTCAATCGTTAATAACTCAAATTGTATGAAAGTAAAAATTATAAAAGTTTGATATTCTAAAACTACGTGATTAGACGAATCCAACAAGATCTTACTTGATTATGTTTTATCTTATATAACTATATAGAAAAGTTGAATTAAAGTTACTCAATAAATAGTATCTACTTAGGCTAATGATGAACTTAAAAAAGAACGGAGGGAGTACTTTGTCCCTTTTATTTACTTTTCAGAACCACTTTATTTTTATATCTATGCACATCGAAATCATCAAACGATCATTGGAGTAGGAAGGCCTTTTATTTGTACATAATCATATTGCCACGCCTGTGCACTTGTTTTTCTCAATAAATAAAATACTAGTAATAGAATCGCTCACCTATGCAGCCACACCCCACATATTGTCTAATGGGATTATGGGAGTATATGCGTGCGTATGTTGTCTGAAAGCAGGGAATATGCTGTTTCTTGTTTGAATAATTTGAGTAAAAATGCTTTTATACTACTCTTTTATCTGTTGAAACTTGTTTTTCTTCCTTTGGTTTTGGTCAAATTAATTATCTTTTTTTGCACGAGTGCGAAGGTCCTGTGTTTAAGGATGTTGCCATATTTTTGGTGTTATTTCACTTAATTTTTCTTCTTCTTTTCATATTATATTCAAATCTTTCAATAAATAAGTAGTATTCGACAAATGTTGAGGCAAAACACAAATAAAAAAAGGACAACTAGAGGGACGCGAGCCTGAAAATGAGAGTCACCTATTACCAAAGTCATTATAACTTTTACCATTATATTTTCTTTTGATCCATCCAAAGCCTTAACTAGTTCCTCTTCAAATTCTCAAAAAGTAGTAGTATGACAATGGAATCATCATCAAGGACTGATGGATTCAAAATCTTGATGTTCCCATGGCTGGCTCATGGCCACATCTTCCCATTCCTCGAGCTTGCCAAGACACTAACGAAAATGAAAAACTTCCACATATACATATGCTCCACACCCATCAATTTCCCCTCCATCACCACATTCATCAATGACAACACCCTGAATTCCTCCATAGAATTCGTGCAGCTCCATCTACAATCATCCCCCGACCTCCCTCCTCATTACCACACCACCAAGAACTTGCCATCCCATCTCAACTTTTCCCTCATCAACGCCCTCCAAGCTTCCAATTCCTCCTTCTCAAACCTCATCGCCGTGATCGGCCCAGATTTGGTCATATACGACGTGTTCCAGCCTTGGGCCGCGAAAATCGCTGCCTCACATGGTAATATCCCAGCTGTCTACTTCTCCACTTTCGGGGCAACACTACTCTCCTTTCTTCACCATCGGTACACGTTCGGTAAAGGAGTTCCCTTTCCTTTCCCTGCAATACATTTGGAAGAACACGAGATAAAGAGTTTGGAATTTTTGCTTGAGTTTGCGTATGCCAACGTGTATGAAGCTGATCAAGAATTCCTCTGGGGAACTTTCAGGCAATCTAGGGACATTGTTTTGGTGAAGACCAGTAAAGGGATTGAAGGGAAATATTTAGATTACCTATCCCAATTGTGTAACAAGAAGTTAGTACCCGTTGGTCCTCTAATCTCCGATGACAACAAGAATGACAATAAAATAGGGTCAGAAATACTTCAATGGCTCGGCCAGAAGCCTCGGGAGTCAACCGTATTCATTTCCTTTGGGAGTGAGCACTTCCTGTCAAGAACAGACATCAAGGAAATAGCGAAAAGCTTGGATCTTTGTGGAGATATCAACATTAACTTTATATGGATCATCCGGTTTCCTGTTGGATCATATGTTACAGACGTGGAAGAGGTTCTGCCAGGGGGGTTTCTAAACGGGGTTGGGAACAGAGGTCTGGTGGCGGCGGGGTGGGCCCCACAGGCAGCGATCTTGGCGCATCCCAGCACGGGTGGATTCATGAGTCATTGTGGATGGAGTTCTGCCTTGGAGAGCATGAACTGTGGTGTTCCGGTGATTGCCATGCCGATGAAGGTGGATCAGCCAGTGAATGCTAGGATGTTGGAGGAGGCTCGGTGCTGCGTGGTGGTTGCGAGGAAGGACAGGGAGGGGTTCAAGGGGGAGGCGATAGCCATGGCGGTGAGGGAGGTGTTTGGGATTAAGACGGGAGAGGCGATGAGGCGTAGGGCGCGGAAATTGCGCGAGACGATGGAGATGGAGAAGAAGGAACAAGTGTTGGATAATGTAGCAGCACAAGAGCTGTGGCAGATTTGTTTGAACAAGAAGAACAAGAACAGGTTGTAAGGAATAAACTTAAATGTTTAAACTTGTTTTTGTTGCTTTTACTTTTATGGATTTTGTAAATGTATAGTTATCATTCATATGTTATAGAGACCGAGTTACAGTATATATATATATCAGCTATTATAAATCACTTGGAAGAATCCATAAATAAGAATTTATGTTTTAAGTTGTTGAAAGTTGTCTAGATGACTTCCATAGTATCACCTGTAGAAATTTTAGTAGGGAGGATTCAATTATAAATACTGTTAAAAATTGGATAAAATGCGATTTTCAGTGTTATTATTATTATTATTCACGTTTGGTTCTATTCTTGTTATTACCCAAAAGAAAAATGATTTCATGATTTTAAATGAAACTAGAAATGGTTAGAGCGGTAGTATGTGCTAAGATGCTACCAAAACAAGGCAACCTTTCTTTTTTTAGGCAAATGGTTCACCACTTACAAGCAAATCCCAATTAATTTGTCTACGCTAAAACAAGTATGATGCGTTTGGGGGAACGTACTTAAGCATGCCTGATGATTTATTTATGATTCCATTTGGTCTTAAATTGATTAATTATTTTCGTCCATATGTTAAACTTCCAAAGTTTAGAAAGGTCATGTCTCTCTCTGGGAAACAAAATTGAGAGTAATTTTGTTTTCAAAAGATGATGAGATTCAGAAATATTTAGGTTTATCTCTTATTCAGTTTAATTTGGGGGAATTCTGCATAATTCAAGACCCTATTGTTCTACCATATTGTGTTTATTTAAAATAAATTATTAATTGAAATTTCGCATTCGACCATAATGGCATAATCATGCAAACCAAAATTTTATGTACAGTACTTATAACACACATATATACTACTCTCTTCTCTTGAGAATGCAACATTTCACCCCAGCATGCAATCCAATACATATTTTAACGATTAATAAATTAAATTATGTATACACAAAAATTATAAAAAGTTGATATTCTAAAACTACATGTTATGACGAATCCAACAATATCTCACTTGACTATATTTTTTTCTTATATAACTATGATAAAAATTTGAATTAAAGTTAAACAATTAATAGTAGCTAGCAAAAAGTGAAATGTTACTATCACAAAAATGGAGAAAGTATATATATATATATATCACACTTTTACCATATCATAAAAATCATGTTTATATGAACCAACACCATTATGTACTCCTACATGTGAACTACTGAAACTTACTAGTAGTACAATAATTAATGTCCTTGGGGACCAATGCATTCTTTAATTGCTGCTGCCTCTATTTGAGTCAAATTTTTGCACATGTTGGATACCATTCAAAAGGTTGAATAATTGAAAATTGCATAGTATATTCCATATAAGGTAGGTTGGCAAATTAAAAGACAAAACAATCCCTTTGAAATGTAGTAGTAGTACTACCATAGATTTAACTTTATATAATACCCTAGTAGCCTAATGAGACTGCAACCAAAACCTTATCAGCAACCCTTTTTCTGAAGAAGCACCAAAGCACCATCCTCCTCCAAGATTATTCATGGATTCACCAAACACTAATGGATTCAAAATCTTGATGTTCCCATGGCTGGCTCACGGTCACATCTTCCCTTTCCTCGAGCTCGCCAAGGCCCTAACAAACAGGAAAAACTTCCACATATACATCTGTTCCACCCCGATCAATGGCCCCTCCATCACCAAATTCATCGACGAAAATGCCCTGAATTCATCGATCGAATTCGTGCAGCTCGATATGGAATCGACCCCCGACCTACCCCCTCACTACCACACCACCAAGAACTTGCCATCCCGCCTCAACTTCGCGCTCATCAAGGCCTTCCAAGATTCCAATTCCCAATTCTCAGACACTGTCGCCATGGTCAAGCCCGACCTGGTTATTTACGACGTGTTCCAGCCTTGGGCCGCGAAAATCGCAGCCTCACAGGGTAATAATACCCCTGCTGTTTACTTCTCCATCTATGGGGCAATGCTTCTGGCCTACGCCTACCATAGAAACGCGTTTGGGAAAGAAGTTCCCTTCCCCTTTCCCAATATAAGGGTGGAGGATCATGAGTACAAGAGTTTGGAGCTTTTGTTCGAGTTTTTGTTTGCTAATGTTTATGAGGCGGATCAGGAGTTTCTTTGGGGCACTTTTATGCATTCCTGTGACATTATTTTGGTGAAGACTGTTAGAGGCTGTGAAGGGAAGTACTTGGATTACCTGCACGAATTATGCAGCAAGAAATTAGTACCCGTCGGCCCTCTGATCTCGGACGACAACAACAACAAGGTTGGAGACAATCAAGGGTCGGAAATCCTGGAATGGCTGAGCAAGAAACCTAAAAATTCAACTGTATTCATATCCTTTGGCAGTGAGTACTTCCTCTCGAATACAGATATCGATGAGATATCGAAAGGGTTATTAGAGCTTATTAATTGTGGTGATCATCATGGCGGCAGAATTGATCCGAATCCGATCAACTTCATATGGATCATACGGTTCCCGGTCGGATCCAATGTAGAAAACATGGAAGATGTCCTGCCTTTAGGGTTTGTAAACAGGGTAGGGGATAGGGGGCTGGTGGTGACGGGGTGGGCCCCACAGGCGGCGATATTGGCGCATCCCAGCACGGGAGGGTTCATGAGTCATTGCGGGTGGAGTTCGATCGTGGAAAGTATGTACTATGGTGTGCCGGTGATAGGGATGCCGATGAAGGTGGATCAGCCGGTGAATGCTCGGATGTTGGAGGCGGCCGGAAGCTGCGTGGTGGTTGATAGGAATGAGGATGAAGGATTTAAGGGGGAGGCGATAGCGAGGGCGTTGAGGAAGGTGTTTGGGGAAGAAACAGGGGAGGCGATGAGGGGCCGGGCGATGAAATTGCGGGAGACGATGAAGATGGAGAAGGAACAAGTGTTGGATGAAGCAAGTGAACAAGTATGGAAGCTGTGCTTGAAGCACAAGAAAAAGTTGCATGGAGAAGGAGGGTATGGGTTCAATGAAGATTAGGTTTTTTTTGTGTTTAGGTAATGAATGAGATTTGAGGGAATTAAGGTTGTTTGGGGATTGGAAATTGATGTAGGAAATACTATATATGTTCAATTCATAACGTATTTGGTATTGTGATTTTTGGCCTAAGTTTTTGGCATTCTTCTTCTTCGTTTCGATTTTTTGATCTTTTTCTCTTTGGTGGTGTTGTTTGAATTTAATGATTTTATACTTTTTTTTTTTTTTTTATAGTTGATAGGAGTTGAATGATTGTAATTATAATGAACAATATAAAATTTGCTCATATAACAGAAAGATTTAAATCTTGGACGTCAGTTTGAAGTTTGAACATCAACTGAGATAAGCTCTTCATGGTTTCACCTGTCCCAGAAGAAATAAAACAATAATTTCCATAGTAAAAGGAGGGGGAGGATCTATTGGAAAGTCGTTGAGGAAACAAGCAACCACGCGTGTGAAAAGGTAGGCAGACTGCAGACTGCCATTCAAAAAAAAAAAACATAATAGTAATAATAATACTAATATTATATACTTACTCCCTTTTCCAATATTTACTACGGCACACAGAGCATGCAGTTTAATGTATATTTTAAACTATCAATAACTCAAGTTCGTTACAAATAAAAATTCTAAAAATTTGATATTTAAAAACTACAAGACGAGACGAATCTAACAAGATCCCAAGTAGCTATATTTTAACTTCTATAACTATGATACAAATTGAAATCAAAGCAGTACAATAAATAGTGCTATAATTTGCAATGTTGCAAATATTGAAAAACGAGGAAGTATATAGATTATCCTGCGGCTGCCACCTTCAGTGCTCTGTAGATATCCATAGCAAAGGTCAAGTTTTTTGCACTTCTAAACTTTTTATTTTTATTTGAGATATTTAAAATAATAATAATAAATGATCCATTAATTTTATTCAAAATTTTAGCATGTTAGATTCTTCTAATCAGGTCATTTTATAACATTATTTTTTTTAATAATTTTTACTTTAAATATAATTTGAGTTATTAAAATTTAAAAACATATTTTGAACTACGTGAAACACAGAAATAAAGCATTTAAAGGAGAACAAATGAATAACTTGCACGCAGGGGCGGACACACGTGTTACATACCGGGGGCACGGGACACCGCTTAAATTTGTGTTGTAAGGTAAAAAATATTTATGCGTAGTTTAGTGCACCCGCTTAAATTTTTGTAGGGACCCCAAAAGCTTGTGAAATCTGATTTGCGAAATCGAATAGGTGATGATTTTTTGATCAACGATTCTCTTATTTGTGGAAAGAAACTCTCCTCAATGTTATGAATGAAGCTGTTATTAGTCGATTTCAAAGTATGAAAGACCGTAAAGAGTATTTGTAAGAGATATGTTTCAATTGTTATATTTAATATATTTAAATTTAAATATTATATTTAATATATTTAAATTTAAATTTAAATTATTATTTTTGTGACACCGCTTAAATTTTTTTCTAGATCCGCCACTGCTTGCACGGCATGAACAGTTGATGAAGACGTCAAGAGTCAAGACGCTTTGGGCTGCTTAAATACGACATCATGAGTGATAATTTGGTGCTTCCTAATTTTTGTTAAAAAACCTAATTTTTCGGTATGTCTCACAAATAAAATTGCAAAATGGAAAAGAACCTTTAATACGAGTAGTTTGTTCATGGATTAAATTAGAGCATACCAGCAACGGATGTCCACCCTGTTTTCCTCGAAAGTATACTATATATATCGATATATGGTTATGGTAAACCTCTTGAATAGTATGCATGTGCAAACATTACATATGATACTTCTTCCATCACATAGAACATTCTTTGCACTACATCAAGGTTGTTAAGATCGGGATCCTATATAGGATCGTTTTTGTCTTTGCAAGATCGGGATCGTAGGATCGAATCGGGATCTTAAGATCCTATGAAATTATTATTTATATTTTAAAAAATTAATATTTGTTAATTATCTCACTAAACTGGTGATAGTTAGAATTAGAAATATCTATTTTAGATCCATTTTGAACAAGAATATGATAGTTAACAGCATGCTTATTCATGATACACAATGGAAGTTAAACACTGACATATAACTCAACCATTTTGGGTTCAATATTGTAAATATATATTAAACAAAATTGACCAAAAAAATAACATAACCAAAACCACAAAGATAGAGAAACAATAAGTAATTTTGCTCCCGAAAAAAAAAAAACCCATAGAGGTTAGGATCGGATCGCATAGCGATCCTACAATCCTAGACCGATCCTAACGATCCTAGACCGATCTTAACATATTTTCGATTCTAATGCGATCCGGATCGTTTTTTATGGCTAGGATCGTAGGATCGTGCGATCCTACGATCAAGATCGCGATTTTAACAACCGTGCACTACATATTCATCCATTACAAAAAAAAAAAAAATCTCTCCTATCACATATCCATAAAATATTGTTACGTTCTATCATATTTGAAACATGTCTGACATCACATAAAAAAAAGAAAAAAAAAAAGAAGTATGCACTGCGTCCACACCTCTATACAGTGTTGTAGTAGTAAATTTTAAGGAATAGGTTTTTGCATGCAGGTTATGCATATGGTGAAAGAGCTATATATAAATATTAAAATCTACATATATTTTCTTTTTCCTGTCATTTGTCTTATATGTATGCGGATGAATGAAATATTATATTAAATTTTCTTTTTTTTTTTATCATAACTAGTAGTGGACTGGTGGTTGATGGAGTGAATTACTCAATTATTAAACCAATAAATAAAATTCCGTAACTTTAGCGTTTTTCTTATTTTGAAAAATAGTAGTATTGGAAAATATGGATTATTGGTTGGGAATAAAATTTCATGCTGAATTAGTGTCATCCAAATATAGTAAGAGTAAAATCATTTAACATTTCCAAATTAACAAAATGATAAGTACTACTATATCCAAAAACAATTCCAGCACAATACGTAAACAATGAGCACATTAAATAAATATTGAAATGATTGTTTCAGCATACTAATCAAGTCCAAATTTTAAGATATATACACAAAATAATGCCCAACACTCTCGAGCATTGCTAGAATTTTTCCCTTGCATATCTATTTGAAAATTTTACTCTTGCCTTGTGCAAGCACACATGTCAATGTAGTGTAGTGGTTGTGGCTCATTAATCTTTAATCAAAGTTCCAAGAGATTTTTTTATTATTATTTTTTTTAAAGGTATTGTGCAGTTTAAAACTCTAGAATTAGTCATACCTCTAAATTTATGAATTTTGCGCGTCAGTAAGTTCCTTCCATGGACAAACAAGGAACAGAATTCGATAAATACCACATCTAATTTCACAATATGTGACGCTGACACTCATATTGTACGTAGACAATTTGAGTGGGAAAATCGGTTAGGTCTTATCATCACTTGCCGTATTTAAGTACGAAATAATGTGCAAAACCATGATGAAATGTGCCATTGTATTTGTACGTGCCCCCCCTATAAATATGACACGCTCGGCTCCTCTTCCTCTTCGTCTTCTGAGTAACCTCAACTTAATTAACAATCCCAACATGGAAACACAAAACAACACTCAATTTCACATTCTAATGTTCCCTTGGTTGGCTCACGGCCACATTTTCCCCTTTCTTGAGCTAGCCAAGAGGATTTCCATAAGGCACAATTTCCACATACACTTGTGTTCGACACCCATCAATTTCGATTCGATCAAGAACTTCATCGACACGCATTCGTTGAACGAATGCGTCGAGCTCGTACAACTCCAAATACCATCGCCTCCTCCCCAACTTCCTCCACATTACCACACCACCAAGAATCTGCCGCCGGATCTCCTTCCCACCCTCATTACTGTCTTTCAGACGTTACGTTTTGGTTTCTCGGATGTCATCCGTAACGTTAGCCCGGACCTGGTCATATACGATGCCTTCCAACCGTGGGCTTCCGATATTGCTTCCTCACATGGGATTCCTGCAGTTTATTTCGCTACTTTGGGAGCCATGCCTCTTTCCTTTTTACATCATCGGTTCACGTTTGGAGAAACCGACGACTTCCCTCTCTCAGCAACGCAGCTTGATGATCACCGTCTTGAAGATCTCGATGCTGCAATGGAGTTTCTCCGCGCCAATATCTTCAACACGGAGCAGGATTTCTTCTTCGGGAACTTCATCAAATCACATGACATTGTTCTGTTAAAGACTACAAGAGGGGTCGAAGGGAAGTACATCGATTACCTCTCCGCAGCAACCAACAAGAAACTAGTACCCGTTGGTCCACTTGTCACTAAAAACACCAAGAACAACAGAAAGGAAAACCGGGAGATCATCGAATGGCTAAACATGAAAACTCGCCATTCCACGGTCTTCATATCCTTTGGCTCCGAGCATTTCCTGTCCAATCTTGAGATCAAAGAGATAGCTAAGGCACTCGAGCTCTGTCCTATTAACTTCATCTGGATCATCAGACACCCCGTTGGCGCTACCATTACGTTGCAGAAAGCACTTCCACAAGGCTTCCTCGACCGCATTGGTGAGAGGGGGCTACTGCTCACCGAGTGGGCGCCTCAAGCAGACATCCTAGCACATCCAAACACAGGAGGTTTTGTGAGTCACTGTGGGTGGAGTTCTATCACAGAAAGCATGTACTTTGGCGTTCCGGTCATAGCCATGCCAATGGCCACTGATCAACCCTTAAACGCCCAGATGTTGGCAGAGGCCGGTACCTGCATACAAGTGCCAAAATTTAGAAATGAGGGATACAAAGCAGAGGACATTGCCGAGGCGATGGGAAAGGTTTTTCCCGAGGGGACCGGTGATGGTTTGAGACGTCGAGCACAAGAACTCAGTGAGACAATGAGAGGAGAAGAAGAAGCAGTGTTGGATAAAGCAGCAAATCAGCTGTGGCAGATGTGCATCAACCATAACATAATAAGCTGCAGGAGAGCAAGAAACTGATATCTTTACCTTGTAATTTTAGCTGTAATGGATAGGTAAAGTGAAGTATTAATCATTCTTTTGTGTATTTTCCATTCTTTCTACATCTGATTTGTAAGAAAGCATAGGTATATATATATGATTTGTAATAAAAAGTCTTTGGTTTAATGTTTATGATGGAACTGAATACAAATGAAGCTACTGTAACTCTATATACTAAATGCCAAGAAATTATGAATTGGAAATCAGATGAATTTCAATTTCTCCCTAAACAACTAATATTCGTAATTTGTCAATACCAGCTCTAATTATCAACGACGGCGCAAGACGAATAAAGATGTTAGGTTTCAAATGTGGGAGGTTATTTAAATTATTATACTACATAGGTTTTAATTAATTATTATGAATATTATCTGAATTACACAAGGCTGGGGATCTCTTATATACTGACTTCTGATCTAGAAACTAGCTTACAGTACTGGTGGCGTGTTTGAAATATGTCAATTGTTGTTGAGAAAAAATGTAATTGATTAAAATTATACCAAGAAGCAAAAAAAGAACTTACTACTAATTTTTTGTTGTTTAATGCTCACCCAGATTATTACTAATGTAAAAACCGAAAAATGAAACACAAACACACACACACCCAAAAAAAAAAAAAAAAAAAAAAAAAAAAAAAAAAAAAATTGACATACTTTTAAACAATAAAACAACATGCTGCAGGATCCCTTCACTTGTTTAATCCAGTAAGTAGCACAGCCTCATGTATTGCCGCTTTACCCCTTCAATAATGCAAGTGTAATCTATATCTATATCTATCTATAAAAAAAGCTATTGTCAAATGAACAGTTCCTTGAACAGTAAACCCTTATTATTAGGCCTTCTCAACATCCTTACCCGTAGAGGTTTTAGTTACCAAAATATTGTCAAATGTTGCTCGCACGTCCCGACAAAAAAGCCCTTTAAAAAAGCCCAAAGGATTTGTTTGTCTTCTTCAGATTATTTTTTGTTGCTGAAATATGCTTACCATAATCCTATGAAAAAATGGTCAAATACATACTTTTTCTTTTCCTTTTATCCAAATACATTCTTTACTAATTTTTCGCCCCATTTCATCCCCTACCTTTACTAAATATATCCAATTTCATCCTTTTTTCACTAAGATAAAAGAAAAAAAAAAAAAACTTAACTTATGTTGCATGATTAAGGTGATTTCAGGTGCCACGTGTCATTTTTTAGAAAAAATAATCCATATACTGTCCAACTCATCCGGTCGCAAAAAACAAGATTAAAACCGAATTTACAGGGGGCCTTTTGTTTCTTCTTCCCCATTGCCTTTCCCACCCTCCAAACAGCCACAGAGATCAAGCTTCACAATGTATTTTCCAGATCTAAAAATCCATGTACAAATTAAAAGCTGGAACATTGTTTATCAAAATCAGATTCACATGATTTTGACTACAAATCCGACTGAACCAAATGGGTTTTGGTAATTTGAATCTAATGTGTAAACAAATGAAGAAATAAAATTTATTAAAATGGTGACTTTCATGTTTAAGCTCAGTTATGAGATCCTTTAGCTCGTTGTGGTTATTTGAACAGGATTGAGACACCGCGTTAATCATCTTCGACCACATCAACGGAAGTCTCCACTGCGACCACCCCAAGTTCTTTTAGAGAAGAAAAGAAAGAAGACTCATTACTTTTTTGCAGAAGATTTCATAGAGGCGTGCGAAATGGAGATCTAAGTCTCCAAAAGTTTTTTTGCAGAAGAAAAGAAAGAAGACTCACAGTTTCTTTTTTGTAGAAGATTTCGTAGAGGCGTGCAGATCTGGGTGGGGGCGCCGTGCGAACTGGAGGTCTGGTGTGGCAACAGCATCCGAAATGGAGGCTGTGGAGCGTTTCAGAAGGCTGGTCCAGGGAAGAAGAAACGGGTTTGAAGAGTGGGAATGAGTAATGACAGTGGGGAAGGAGGGCCTGACCAGATGAGTTGGACAGTATATGTATTATTTTACTCTAAAAATGCCACGTGGCACTTGAAATTAATTTAATCATGCCAAGTCAGTTAATTTTTTTATATTAGTGAAAAAGGATGAAATTGGATATAATTAGTAAAGGTAGAGGATGAAATCAGGTGAAAAATTAGTTGAGGACCATTTCGAATAAAAAGTAAAGAAAAATGATGTATTTAACCAATTTTCCTCATATGAAAATTAGTGCTTTATGCTACTACAAATATCTGCAAATTCTTTTTGCATACATTATTTGATCCTATTGACTGACTGGCTATTTTTGTTTCTTTCCTGTTTTCTATTCTAATTTTTTTGGGTTCGACTCTTTATCCTTTTTCTGTGTCAGTGATAGGGATGAAGAGCTGCATGGATAATGTGGCTCTGAGCGAGAGCCCCACAATTGTTATGTAATTCCATTGAATTTTGTGCCAAAGGCTTTGTAGTTTCTTGCAAGGGGTAATGTTACATTTTATGTTTTAAAAATGAGATTACCGTAAACATGTCATTCTTTCTTTTATTTTAGGAATTAGGATTTATTGATATCAATGCCTTATCAGCTTTATGATGTTTTTGAATTTATACTCTTTGTATTTATTCCTATTTTACTGTTATCGTTTTCTATTATACTCTTTGCATTTATTCCTATTTTACTAATATCCATAATATAACAATTCTTTTCCTCATATTATCTTGTGCGGAATGTCAAAGTGTGTTGTGATTATGTGCTTGGCCCTATAATATGATGTTTCCACAAGCTCCAACGCTTTTGAATCCACCATATCTGTTGTTGCCATTGAATAAACTTTCTAGATTGTCATCTGCAGGATATTGAAGAAATTAATGATGATGATGATGATGTAACGACAAGAATAAAAACCCATTTCTTCTTTCAAAGAGTGGTGGCTCACAGACTCATAATGATTTATTCCCACAGGAGGTACATAAATGGCTGCATTTCTTGATGCTATTAACAGAAAATAGTTCATTTTTAATATGCTGATGGAGATCTTACAAAAGATAAAAATAAAAATAAAAAATTTTGATGTCTATCTTATGCGGGTGGAGAATATTGAGAGTTGGTGTGCAGTGTTGTATTCGTCTTGATCTCTGAGTTTCAGTGTATGCTTGAATGTTTGAATTTTTAGATTGTTTTACGATTGTACTAATTGGGCCAAACTGGATGGTGGTTTGTAGGTAGGAGTTGGTATCAATTTAGGTAATGCCATGAGTTACGTACATGAGGGAGCAAACTATGTCATTGTAACATCAGTAAGTATAGTTTTGTTTTATTTAATTTACATATAGCTTGCATTCTGCATTATTCGAGCAGCTCCGTACACAGCTCCAATTGATGTTCAGTAAAATCATTGCTTTTCTAAATAAAAGAAATTTAGATTTTCCTATTAAATCTACCATCTTTTATTAGGGAAGTTGTATTTCAGTTGGAGTTGATGCTGATGATGATAGAATTGATTAGTTTTTATCTCAAGTCAAGGGCAAAGAGAGTACAGAGTTGATCCCTCTTAAAAGGGAAAACTTTGCTTCAATGCCTACTCGAGGTGCGTGGTGCAGTTCTATTTATTCCTGCCATCGTTTTATGCTTTTCTTATTTTTGTGTAGGATGGTTCTACAATTTTCCCTCATGAGACTTCCATATTCCCTGTTGCATGTTGCAGGTCGATATGTTCTTTATTGTTTTTTATGTCTGTAGTGTCTTTGTTTTTACTCTGATAGTATAAAATTAATAATTTTTTTTTTTTTTTGGTTACAAAAATGGTCAAAATGTTCCCATGCCTACCAAACTCCCGGCCATTGGGTGGGCAATACTAGTATTGTCAAATGTTGCTGGCACGTCCCAACAAAAAAAAGCCCTTTAATTCAAAATTTTGAATTCTTCTCCCCATTTAGGCATTTACGAACAGGAGAAAGAGAGAACAGAGTGAGAGTCGAGAAGTGAGAGCCCAAGAGTGAGAGTCGAGGCCGAGGGAAAGTGAGAGCCCAACTCTAACCGGACCCTCCACCAGAGTCGATCGCCGCCGCCGCTGCCCCTCTCGCTGCTGCTGCCTGCTGGAGTTTAGGTTTCTTTCTTTGGGTATTATTTGAAAAAAATTGTAAGATTTAAATATTAAGGTTAGATTTGTTTCGGAGTTCTTTCTTTCTTTCATTTTGTTTACAGTTGATACACAGCTTTCTCCTTCATTAAGCCATGTCGCGGCTGCCCACAAGTTGTTTGACAAAATGTCTCTATTCCCATATCACTCAATTTTTTTATTATTATTATTTTTCTTTAATATACAGCCCTTGCAGCTTGGTTAATTCTACTATACTGATCTAATATTATATGGTAAAAAAATGATGGAATAGGAATTGTTGAGAGGATATGATTCATTGATGTGATAGATATATGGTTAAATGGAGATCTGCATTTGCATGTCTATTGGGAGGTAAATAATTGAAATTGAACCACTTGTGTATTGAGAGCTATGGAATAGACAAATGTTGAGTTCTACATTAGGTTTGAAGCGAGAGCGCATATTACCGTTAAATCAGTTTAGTTTTGATTTCTTATTCTGACCCGAGAGCCTTTCTTAATCAGAAATATACTATCCTTCCCTGACTGAATTTTCCATTTTTCATTTTCCATTCCAATATGTGTGCTGATTGAAGGTCATGATGCTGTAATTAGGGATGCCTCAAAATTTATGGGATGTAGCTGAAAAGTATGCAATGCACAAGAGACTAAAAGGTTTATTTTTGGGGAATTTTTGAGTTCAGTATTTATAAGAATGGGTTCATGTGGCACGACCTATGCAACACTTTTTTGATCCTTCCTGCTCATGGTAATGAGTTTATTCTCAAAGGTTTAGTGCTTTATGCTACTACAAATATCTGCAAATTCTTTTTGCATACATTATTTGATCCTATTGACTGACTGGCTATTTTTGTTTCTTTCCTGTTTTCTATTCTAATTTTTTTGGGTTCGACTCTTTATCCTTTTTCTGTGTCAGTGATAGGGATGAAGAGCTGCATGGATAATGTGGCTCTGAGCGAGAGCCCCACAATTGTTATGTAATTCCATTGAATTTTGTGCCAAAGGCTTTGTAGTTTCTTGCAAGGGGTAATGTTACATTTTATGTTTTAAAAATGAGATTACCGTAAACATGTCATTCTTTCTTTTATTTTAGGAATTAGGATTTATTGATATCAATGCCTTATCAGCTTTATGATGTTTTTGAATTTATACTCTTTGTATTTATTCCTATTTTACTGTTATCGTTTTCTATTATACTCTTTGCATTTATTCCTATTTTACTAATATCCATAATATAACAATTCTTTTACAGTATTTCTATGATTAATATTATGCTGGCTGCATCTATTGTTTGACAATGCCCACTTTTTTGCTGCCTTTGCCTTGAATCATAACTTATTATTTGATTAGGTAAATTTTGTTAAGATAAATATTGTTAATGAAAGACTAAGCATCTTACTATAAACCTGGCAGCATATATAATATCCTGCAGTGCTCAACTGCTCATGCACATATGGCAATGAAGATTTGGAATCTGAAATGGCTCGAGCACTTTCAGTGCATTGGAATTGATTTACTGGATGAATGTAATCAAATGGATCCAACTATCACCTTAAATCATTCAAATGTGTTGTCCATGGTTTCAACTATCAGCTTCTTAGATCTTTTAATTTGGGAATCGCTGATAGTTTTACAAAGTTTTGCAAACTTCATTTTATATTTTCTTCCATGTTTTACTCTTATTTGACTAGATTTGAAGAATTGAATTTGATTCAACCTAGATGAATTATTCTTCTACATTTAGAACATCTTAGATCTGAGTTTGTGTTGTAATATAGAAAGATCATCATTCCTTATTTGAAAAGCAAAGAACTTTCGGAATGGTATTTTCTATTTTTTTAATCATGTTACTGATATTCAATTTTCCAAGGTGGTTCGGTAATTTCTAATTGAGATGTATTTATTTATTTTATGAATGCAGGTTCTCAAAATGGGAAGTAAGAAATAAATCTGTTGTGGATGAGAGCTACTAGAATTTGCACGACTAATTCTTTTAGGAAGTTCCTACGAAAACACCGGAAGTTGTTGTCTAAAGTATACATCAAGGTATAGCTCACAGTGCCTGAATCTATACTTTATTGTATTTATATACTATAATTCTTTGCTGCACTTCCAAAGTGAGTTTTGTTTGCTTTTAGCTTTTATGTATTTGTTTTCATCATATTTTTAGAGACAATAGGTGGGAAGGTCCAAGTGGAATGAGAATATAGGAGAGCAGGATTAGTTTTAAAAGTCAAAACTCCACGAGACAATTATGGAATGCCTTCATTCTCTGAGAAGATAAACCACAATATATTGAATGATTTCCATTTCATTTAGGATTGAGGTACAACTCCTTCCAGTTTTTACTCTGTTGTTCCTTTTTATTTATCTTGCTTATTCACAGGAATGTAGAACATGTTCAGTTATCAAAACAAACAATGAGCCACCTTTCCTGGAATTAATGCGAGGACTTTGATATCAACCAGGGAGTAACTACAAGGTAAAGAGCAAAGAGCTTCCATCACCTAAAGGTGAATTGCATTTTCCCTGATATACACTCATGTAAATATGCTTTAGTTGATAAGATGAGGCTCTTCACCCAAATTGTTCCATGTAACCACTTTGAATTTCCATGATGATTATGTCGAGTTCATTCCTACGTTTTCTTAACTAATATGTCCTCCTTTCAAGGCATCTTGGATATTTATTAGCTCTATATTCTCCTCAGTTTGCAAATACATGTTCTTACAAACTGAAATCTTTCAGTTTTCCGAAAAATCGGCCAAAAAACTTCTATTTAATAGCAAATCCAATCGTGCAAGAGTTTGTAAACTCCTACTCCAAAGGATTTGTTTGTCTTCTTCAGATTATTTTTTGTTGCTGAAATATGCTTACCATAATCATATTATGTTGTGCGGAATGTCAAAGTGTGTTGTGATTATCTGCTTGGCCCTATAATATGATGTTTCCACAAGCTCCAACGCTTTTGAATTCACCATATCTGTTGTTGCCATTGAATAAACTTTCTAGATTGGCATCTGCAGGATATTGAAGAAATTAATGATGATGATGATGATGTAACGACAAGAATAAAAACCCATTTCTTCTTTCAAAGAGGGGTGGCTCACAGACTCATAATGATTTATTCCGACAGGAGGTATATAAATGGCTGCATTTCTTGAAGCTATTAACAGAAAATAGTTCATTTTTAATATGCTGATGGAGATCTTACAAAAGATAAAAATAAAAATAAAAAATTTTGATGTCTATCTTATGCGGGTGGAGGATATTGAGAGTTGGTGTGCAGTGTTGTATTCGTCTTGATCTCTGAGCTTTAGTGTATGCTTGGATGTTTGGATTTTTAGATTTTTTTACGATTGTACTAATTGGGCCAAACTGGATGGTGGTTTGTAGGTAGGAGTTGGTATCAATTTAGGTAATGCCATGAGTTACATACATGAGGGAGCAAACCATGTCATTGTAACATCAGTAAGTATAGTTTTGTTTATTTAATTTACATATAGCTTGCATTCTGCATTATTCGAGCAGCTCCGTACACAGCTCCAATTGATGTTCAGTAAAATCATTGCTTTCTAAATACTCCCTCCGTCCCACAATAATGTTCCCATTTGACTTTTTGACACTGTTCATTGTTCAACTTTGACTCGATATTATTGTAATTATATAATTGAAAAAAATAGTCGAGTTCGGTCTTGTTAGATTCGTCTAATCATATAGTTTTAAATATATATTTTACATAATTTCTACTTGTATATATTTTGAGATATTAACAATTTAAAAAGTGCATTGGATTGTGTGCAAAAATGAAATGAGAACATTATTGTGGGACGGAGGGAGTAAAAGAAATTTAGATTTTCCTATTAAATCTACCATCTTTTATTAGGGAAGTTGTATTTCAGTTGGAGTTGATGCTGATGATGATAGAATTGAGTAGTTTTTATCTCAAGTCAAGGGCAAAGATAGTACAGAGTTGATCCCTCTTAAAAGGGAAAATTTTGCTTCAATGCCTACTCGAGGTGCGTGGTGCAGTTCTATTTGTTCCTGTCATCGTTTTATGCTTTTCTTATTTTTGTGTAGGATGGTTCTACAATTTTCTGTCATTGTTGAGACTTCCATATTCCCTGTTGCAGGTCGACATGTTCTTTATTGTTTTTTATGTTTGTGGTGTCTTTGTTTTTACTCTGATAGTATAAATCTAATAATTTTTTTTTGTTGTTACAAAAATGGTCAAAAAATTTCCCATGCCTACCAAACTCTCGCCCATTGGGTGGGGCAATACTAGTAATATATAAAAACATCCCTTATGAACAATAATCTACCCTTATAAACAGTAACCTATCAATTATCTCTCACCAAAATCCCCTTATAAACAGTAACCTACCTACTTCCTCAATATTCGCTTTCTGCACGCAATCCAATATGCATTTTTAACACTTAATAACTCAAAATATGTACAGTAAAAATTCTAAAAAAATTGATATCTTAAAACTACAAGATGAGATGAACCCAACAAGATCCCACTTGACTATATTTTCTCTTCTATAGATGTTGTATAAGCATAAGTCAAAGTTAGATAATAAAGAGTTACAAAAAAGTCAATCAATTTTCACTATCAAAAAATGAAGTATATAAAAGCATAATGCACTTTCAAAATATAGGAGAACCAAATTTGAGCCGAAATTCACATTAGATAATTTAATTTCATTAATTATTATGGATTGATATTATACTCCCTCCGTTTTTTATATCTTCTACTTCTGTATATCATGTACTTCAATCATATTTTTAACGATTAATATCTCAAATTCTATACAACAAAAAGTATAAAAAAATAAATATTCTAAAACTATGTTTTTAGACGAATCTAACATCTCACTTGACTATATTTTATCTATATAACTATGTTTAAACTCGAATCAAACTTACTCAATGAACAGTATTAACTATGCAAAGGGTGAATATAAAAAAACCGGAGGCAGTATTTATTATTTTTAATATAATTCAATAATTTTTATTATTCTTAATAAATACTTCCTCCGTTCCTAAATAAATGCAACATACCCACATTTCACGCAATCCAATGCACATTTTTAATCCGTAATAATTCAAATTCCATACAAGTGAAAATTATGAAAATTTGATATGCTAAATCTATGCGATTAGACGAATCCAACAAGATCTCACTTGACTATATTTTATCTTATATAATTGTATTTAAAAGTCGAGTCAAAGCTACTCAATGAACAGTAACAAAAGTCAAAACGTGCAAATAAAAAAAACGGAGGTAGTACATGTATTATTTTTCAATAGTATAATATTTTTTTAGTTGTATTAAATTGTAATATATAAATTATTAATAGTTGTATATTGTCTATTACTTGGTTACTGTACAATGTATACATGTATTCATGTAATGCTTTAAATAGTTTAAGGAGCTTGGTGAATGTAATCCATATAATAAAATTCAACAATTTTATTTGTTAAATTCAATCATTTTATTCACATTTTTAACATTCCCGCCTATTGAGCGGGGTAATACTAGTATTTTAAATAGCCCGTTGTTAGTATACCCCTGGCTTTGCCTTTACCACTCAAGGAAAACTTAGTTTTACCAATCCTATTGTCCTAATAAAATAATTACTAGTATATTTTTAAACAAGTGTCTGAATCATGTATACCATTACTATACTATTTATACTCTATTTATACCTGTGGGGTTATCCTTGGATTCTTATCGAAAACTCGGATCTTGCCGCCTGACCAACCCAACAACCATAACAAGAAATAATCTACAACGTGCTATTTGAAATGGATACCCTGTTTTTTCATTGATTCAAAATGAATGTCAAACCTGACAGAACAGCATGTCCTTTTTCTTCATTCAAAATAAATGTCAAGCCTGACAGCATATCCTTTTTATTCATTCAAAATAAATGTCAAGCCTGACAGCATGTCCTCTTGTAGTTTTGATGATGGAATCTATGAAACAGACAAGGATTTCAACAAGGAGCTCATCAAAGATATAAACAAAAGCAGGTCAGTAGCTTAATGTAATATTCCAGTTTAGCCGACCTTGACTCTGTTATAACATATACTTCCTCAGTCTGGATATTTTTATTACGAATGGTTTTTTGGCACTATTAACTGTTTAACTTTGATTCAAATTTTTACCATAGTTATGTATAAAAAAATATAGTCAAGTGAGATATTGTTAGATTCGTCTAATCTTGAAGTTTTATAATATAACTTTTAATAATTTTCCATTATACACAATTTAAGTTATTAACCGTTAAAAATGTGTATCGGTATATGTGCTAGGTGGGTCCGTAACAAAAATAATGAAACGGAAATAGTTTTTGCTGCGGAAATGTGGACAAACCCAATTATGGACAATCGTAAACCCAAATTAGCCAAATGTAGCAAAATAAACAAACACAGAGATTTTACATAGTTTTGTCTATTCGACCTACATCCACATGCAAAAGGAAAAATAAATTTTCACTATAAGGGACAAATATTACAAAATGATTTGGACAATAATTCCTTAACCCCACAAAACCCACTCACAAATGAGGGCCTGTTACAAAACACCACACTAAGAGTATAAAACTCTATCAGTGAAAACTTTCTATTTTATCAAAGAGCTGTCATTGGCCTGCACATTAAGGGAACTGTCACTATCTCTTATCAAAAATAAAAGCTGGCTCATGCCACTTTTATTTAACAAAGCTGGTAATGTATGTACCATTGCCTTTTCTGTCTAAATAATTGGGGCTGTGGGCACTACATTCAATAGGCAGAGCCTATATTTATAGTAGCAAAACAAGGCAAGCTTTGGTTTTTCGACGTGGGAAGGCAAATTAATTCCCACCTACCATCACGTGCCAAAAAAGAACTATCCAACACCGTGTGGGGCACACCACTCTTAAAGTTTTCTATTTCGTGTCCTCATTTGGCCATCTCCAACCACACTCTCTATTTTTGCAGGAGCTACAGTATAAATCTCTATTTTTGCAGGATTGCTACAGTAAGTGCATCTCGATCCAATCCAACCCTCCATTTTTGCAGGATCAAAGAATATTTCCACATATTCTATTCAATATATTATTTTATACTCCCTCCGTCCCATGTTACTTGTCCTGTTTGACTTTTTGATACTGTTCATTGTTTAACTTTGACTCAATTATATTACAAGTATATATTTGAAAAAAATAGTCGAGTTGGGTCTTGTTAGAATCGTATAATCATGTAGTTTTAGAATATATATTTTAAATAATTTTTGGTTGTATATATTTTGAGATATTAACAGTTGAAAAAGTGCATTGGATAGTGTGCAGAAATGAAACAGGACAAGTTAAATGGGACAGAGGGAGTATTATTTTTCATATTTACAAAAATTTTAACATATTCTACTTTACAATAATATTTTTTTTTAAAATTTACAGCCAAAATATATTTAAAATATAAAAATACAATATAAATTTTTTTAAAAAATATATAATTAAAACAAAAGAATTAAAAATAAATTTTAAAACCTAAAATCAACTTACACATCAAATCCCCTCGGCAGACATCTGCCCTTTTCTGAAAGGCATGGACAACTTCCTTGGTCCAACTTTCTTAACCACTCTCTGGTCGATCTGGACAGAAAGAAACAACGCAGTGGTTAGGTGGTGGATGCGGGTTCTTGGGGGACCAATCCATCACATTTGCAGAGTTATATGCGCTTGCAGAGGGGCTTGCATATGTTGCTCGGATGGGGATCTCTAAAATTCAATGTTACACAGATTCGAAGACCTCCATAAATCTTATAGAAAAGCAGGATGATATCCATCCTTTTACAGCCCTTATCCTCAAGATCAAGGGATGGAGAGATAAATTTGAACGCTGCGACATCTCACATGTGCTTAGGGAAGGGAACCGTGTGGTGGACAGTTTAGCCAAACATGGGGCTTCAATCCAGGATTTTTACACGACTTGGGATTTCCCTCCCGATTTTGTGATTGGGGACATTGCGGCGGATGCCTCCGATGTGTGGTTCCCTAGGAACTAGTTCCCCCCCTCTCTATCTTTTGTGTTCCTCCTCTTTGTTTTGTATTTTCTTTTCCCTTTTCCGGTTGTTCTCTGGCTTCGGCTTTGGTATAAAAAAAAAAAAAAAAAAACTTGCACAATTTCAATTCAAATATTTGGGGTCAAAGTACAATTATTAAAATCTTTAAAACCAATAAGTAAAAACAAAACACAAAAAAGAAAGAAAGAAAGAAAAGAAAAAAAAAGGAAAAAAATCATCTAGCGGTATGAACAGTGTTCCGCCCAAATGTTCATCCCAACTTGATGCACCCTCCCAAATGTTCATCCCAACTTGATGCATTTTTGCAGGGTGGGTTGGCCCCACCCTGCATTTCCACCCTGTGCAAATTTGCAATTTGCAGGGTGGATTGGAGATGACCTGAGAGACTTAAAAGAGGCACACCCTGCATTTCCACCCTGTGCAAATTTGCAATTTGCAGGGTGGATTGGAGATGACCTGAGAGACTTAAAAGAGGCACAAGTCACAGAAGGGCTCTCTAACCTCTATTCTATCAATGGAGAAGCAGCAGAGTAATTTTAGCATCCTAATGTTTCCATGGTTAGCTCATGGACATGTATTCCCCTATCTTGAACTCGCCAAAAATTTATCAAACCAAAATTTCCATATATACTTCTGTTCTACAGCAATTAATCTATCTTCAATCAGTGATGAAGTTAAACACAGTGTTTCAATTGAACTAGTTGAGCTTCACTTACCTGCATTGCCTGAGCTTCCTCCACAGTACCACACGACAAAGAACGTGCCTCCTGATTTGATGCCAGAGCTCTTCCAGGCTTTTCAGAACTCGAGGTCCAGTTTTTCCACCATCATCGCCTCCCTAAAGCCAGATCTTCTGATATATGATGCGTTCAATTCGTGGGCAGCCACAGTTGCCTCATCCCTAGGTGTTCCTGCTGTCCATTTCTCGACTTCTGGAGCTGTACCATATTCGTTCTACTATCATCGTCTCACACGGGGGAATTCACCTTTCCCTTATGAGGCGATTTATCAGCGAGAGCATGAGAGGAAGGCCCTGGAAGCGTTGAATCTCAAAGATAAATTGATTCAAGATTCAGCGTTTGGCCATTTCACCTTGTCCTGTGAAATTGTCCTGATGAAGACATGCAGAGGACTCGAAGGGAAGTACATTGACTACTTATCTGATTTGTGCAAGAAAAACTTGGTCCCTGTAGGAGCTCTCGTTACACAAGCAAAGACCGAAGAAGAACATTCAGAGATCATGAAATGGTTAGATGAGCAATCTCCATTGTCAACTGTGTTTATTTCCTTTGGCAGTGAAAACTACCTGTCCAGGGATCAGATGAGAGAGTTAGCCAAAGGATTAGAGTCTTGTGAAGTTAATTTCATATGGGTTGTCAGGTTTCCTCCGGGAAAGGAGATGAGTCTAGATGAGACACTTCGAGAGGGATTTCTCAACAGGGTAGTCAAAGAGAGGGGTATGATTGTGCAGGGATGGGCACCTCAGGCTAACATTTTGGCACATCCAAGCACGGGCGGTTTTGTGACTCATTGTGGCTGGAGCTCCACGATCGAAAGCATCTACTTTGGCGTACCAGTTATAGGCATACCGTTGAAAATAGATCAGCCGATGGATGCTCGGCTAGTGGTGGAGACCGGTGTGGGAGTAGAGGTGGAACGGAATGCAGATGGACATTTCACAGGAGAAGATGTTGCAGATGCTGTCAATAAGGCAATCAAGGAGAAGACTGGGGAAGACATGAGAGTCAGAGCTGCAGAATTGAGCAACAAGATGAAATACGAAGAAGAAAATGCAATAAATGGTGCTGTCGGACAACTGCGAAGGATATGCATGGAGTATAAACAGCAGAAATTATGAAATCGGCCTTTCTTTCTCAGGTAATGAAGATCAAAACCATTTCACTCAAATTCCTTCAATTCGTCCTGCGTTTTAATGGAACTGTCGTTGCTCTCAACCTTCAATTCCTCGTTCTTCACTTCGTCTTTATTCTCCTCCTCAGTTGCAATTTTTGCAGCCTCCGATTCCTCATTCTTGCTTTCGCCTGCCTTCCCCACAGCTGAAACTTCTGCAGCCCCTTGACTCCTCATTCTTGCTTTCGTCCTCCACAGCTGCAACTGCAAATCCTCGTTATTGCTCTCACCTTTATTCTCCTCGACAACTGCATCATTTTCGGGCTTGAGTTCCTCTTTCTTGATTTCATCTTTCTTCTCCTCCACAGCTGCGGCGAAATCTGCACTTTCTGATTTTACACCTAATTCTCCACTTTGGGGATTCTCAATTCCATTGCCGTTCCCTTTCCTCCCAGATTCTGCATTTCCAGGATCAGCAGCCTCCCTGGAAACCTCCTCCTTCACACTTTCCTCCTTTATTATATCTTCAACCAGCAGAATTTCTTTTTTCTCATTCCCTGTAATTGTTTCAGGATCAGCTGTCACATTGTCTGTTGCTACGGCATGCTTTGATTTCCCACACCCCATTGCGTTATGTTGTTGTTTGTTTATTTGGTTTAGGGTTCTCTTTTGCAAGGAAAAAAGGGAAATGTTGAGAGGAATTGTTGTTGTATTTGGAGAAGTTGTCCCTCTGCCTTAACTGTTCTCTTCCTCAATCTTGCAAAAGGAACATAGTGCAACCTTTTTCTCCGTTGTCCCTTATTTTTAAGGTCGATAAATAAATGCCCAGTTTTCTTCCTTAAATTTTTCTATTTTAGGAGAAACAGGTTTTTAAATTTCGGATACCCAATAGTAGTATTTCACTGGTGATGCGGTAGCCCTTTTAAGTTTTAACTATGGCCGGCTGAAAAAAAACAAATGAGGGCCCCTTAGATGTACGAAATTGATTGATTTCTTTTTTTTAAAAAAAAATAAAAAAATCAAGGCGTGGATGTGAAGTATATAAAAAATGGATTAATTTAATTTGGGAGGTCTGTCCATTAGTTTATTAGTACTCCCTCTTAATAATTGGAACATTTATGTATATCACGCAATCCAATATTCATTTTTAACGCTTGATATTTCAAATTGTGTAAAAATAAAAATTATAAAAACTTGATATTCTAAAACTATGCGATAAGACGAACCTAGCAAAATCTCACTTGACTATGTTTTATCTTATACTAATAAACTTGAATGTTTAAAATTATTTTTGTTGCTTTTAAGGATTTTGTAAATGTATGGTTATCATACATATGTTACAGAGACCGAGTTACAGTGTATATATCAGCTATCATAAATCACTTGGAAGAATCCATAAATAAGAATTTTGGTTTCAAGTGGTTGAAATTGGGGTCCAGATGACTTCCATAGTATAACCTGCAGAAATTTTAGTAGGGAGGATTGAATTATAAATACTGTTAAAAATCGGATAAAATGCGATTTTCAGTGTTGTTATTATTCACGTTTGGTTCTATTCTTGTTATATCCAAAAGAAAAATGATTTCATGATTTTAATGTTAGATCGGTAGTACTATGTGGTAAGATGCTATCAAAACATGACAATTAATGTTTTTTTGCCTAATTCATCCTTTTTGTTTTTTTAGGTAAATGGTTCACTACTTACAACTAAAAATCCCAATTAATTTGTCTACGCTAAAACAAGTATGATGCGTTTGGGGAGACGTGCTTAAGCGTGCCTGATGATTTATTTATCATTCCATTCGTTAAATTGATTAATTATTTTCGTCAATATGTGAAACTTCCAAAGTTTAAAGGTCTATTTTTATTCTCTTTGCATGTCTCTCTCTAGGAAACAAAATTGAGAGTAATTTTGTTTTGAAAGATGATTAGATTCATAAATATTTAGGATTATCTTTTATTCAAGTTTAATTTGGGGCAATTCTGCATAATTCAAGACCATATTGTTCTACCTCATCCACCTGGTGACTCTTGACGTCATATTGTGTTTATTTAAAATAAATTATTAATCGAAATTTCGCATTCGACCATAATGGCATAATCATGCAAACCAAAATTTTATGTATAGTACTTATAATAACACACACATATACTCCCTTCGTTTTTTTTAAATGTTACGTTTTGACTTTTTTTATTGTTTATTGTAGCACTTTGATTTTTATTTTTGAATCATAAAATCAAAGTTAAACAATTAATAGTAGGCAAAAAGTGAAATGTTTTACTATCACAAAAACACGGTAGTATATATATAACACTTTTACCAAATCATAAAATCATGTTTATATGAACCAACACCATTTTATGTACTCCTACATAGGGCTGGGCAAAATATTCGAACCGATTCGCTGAACCGCAAAATCGAATCGAAACCGAACTGAATTTCCGATTAACCGAGGACCCCGGTTCAAATACAAATACTTCATTTAAGTATTTGCCCGGTTCAAATACAAATACAAATACTTTAATTTTTTCCCCCGGTTAATCGAACCGAACCGAATATATTTCTTGCGTTTAAAAAAGTTATATATATTGTATATATTATACATATTTAATGGTACATAATTGTATATCAATAACATATATTATTATTTATTTAATTCTCTAAGTATATAATAAAATAAATATTAAAAAGTAAAGATTATTATTAAGAATATATGTCTTATATTGATTTTTTGCCATTAAGAATACCCATTATTGAAATAGACACTAGACTAAATTTTATTAAATATACTAATATATTTTGATAACACTAAAAAGAACCACCGAATTCGATAATTATATGATTTTTTTTTTATTGTAATGTAATAACCTCAAAAATAGACCTACAAAAGGTTAAAAATTAAGAAATAAAGATTTGATTATTGTAGGTGCAAAAAATGCGTAGACAGAAACTGCAAAATACTTTTATTAATTTCACAATAAAATGTCTACAATTACAGAGAATTCGAATGAATTTAAAAGAAATATGTGAAGATCAAACGATATGAGTGTTCGACTTCTGTTACTCCGTTGATTCCTCCAACCTTGAAGACGTCGAGATGCTTTTGTGCTTCTTCTTCGGCTTCTTGGAATTTCTGCAGCGTTTTGTTGCTGTAGATCTCAAGTGTTTGAGTCTTGAGAGTGATTAGGGTATGAAGATGTGTCTGGAAGTGAAGTAGTAGTCTCTGGAAGTCGTGACCCCAATATGTGACAGGGTGCCTCTATTTATAGAGGAAAAACCCTAGGGTTTGTGGATGATGGACCAATCGATGGGCTGGTCCAACCCACATTTCTATCGGGTCAGTGAGCATGTGGGCCTTTCATCTGGGCTTGTTCACATTGACTGATTTCCATGGACTGGCCTGCTTTAAGTGTCCATTGGATCATAGGTCTGTGGGTCTTTCATTTGGACTTGTCCACATTGGCCCAATATAACTAAATCCATTTGGCTTGATGGATCCAAATGGCCCAATAAATATTAGTAATAATTATTTCAAGCATTTAATTTATTTAAAATGCTTAAAAACAATTAAATTAATATTTAAATTTACACGTGTCGCATTTTTAGTGGCGAACAAATTTCACGTGTTTACAGATGCCCCCTCGAGACTTGTTTAGGGCGAAATAAAATATTTGAGACGTGAACGAGTCTCGAAATATTTTTTATGATGTTCCATGAATTTCCTTGGCTTTTTTTTTCCTTTTTCCTTTCCTTTTTTTTGTTGCAATTTCCGATATCTAATTATATGATTTCACCAAAAATCAAAATCTTCCCAGGATCGGTGGCGCTGCATGAGAAACCTTTCAATCTCCAATTCCTTAATTTATGTAGGATTGATTTGCACAGATTTATTTTGTCATTTTAATATCCCTTAGTATCCATATCTCTCTACCATATCTTCCCCAATCAGCAACTTTGTACCAAATTCTTTCATCAATCTTGGTACTCAATTCAAAATTGATTAACAAACCTCCAAATCTAATTCAAACTTCAACCATATCTCAAAGTCCTTTGGTCAATAGATTCGATTGAAACTCTTTTTACATCCAATTGGAGATTTACTTGAACATATCCCATTTGAACTGATTCAATGACGGATCAAATATTTCTGCAAAGATTTCCCGCAAGTTTCCCAATCTTTGCGTTCACTTCACTTTCAAACTTGAACAATTATAAAATCTGTCATCAATTTTTTTTAACCCAATGCAGATCCAAATCTAATTCCAAACTGATTCATGAGACCTCAAATATCCAAAATCACACCCAAGTTAAATCTAACAAGGATCATATTTGTTGGATCTTCACATATCTAATGTGATTTAGTTTGGCTTCTATAAATTAGAACCATATCATTAGTAAATCAGTCTAAATTTCGCACCCCAAACAGCTAGCAGGAAACAAGATAGTAGGTAATTTTTTCTTTCATCAAACAATTGATCTGGAAGGAATTTTCAAGCAAGATAAACACCCATTTTTTCTTATCAGGATCAAGCAAACAACTTGAACTTTCCCAGGCAGCAAAGGACGAATCAAAAAAACCAAGCTACAAATTTTCATAGAAGGTAAGCAAGAAGTTATCAATTCGTGCTCTTGATATTCTACCCTTTTTTTTCCTTGCTTCATATCTGTTTGTCTTCGGTTTCTTGTTTTCTTTGCCTTTCCTTTTTGTTCTTGTATTGCTGTTTCTTTCTATTTCTGTGCTTTTTTTTCTCTTTTGTTTTTGTGTGTGTGTTTCGTGTCACCTTCATAACAGGGAGCAAATCATAATCAAACCCCAATCGGTCCATTCATCAACAATCAACCACCAATTCTGCTCCAATTCAGAAGTTAAAATAAGAGCTCGGTACCTGATTCTACTTGCTTGATTCGTCGTCATGGTAGACGGGAGGTTTGGTCACACGGCGCTGCCGTTGGCCTCCGTCCTTAACCTACCCGCCATCAAGAAGCCTTTGACAATGGCGGGGTTGGCGACGGCGCTGCCGTTCGCCTCAACCGTCGTTTGTTCAGAAGGTCCAATGCCGTTCGAACCACGCTGCCGCTACACAGCTTGTGTCGCCGACTTGCCCGTTGAGGTTCGCATAAGGGGGGGGGGGGGGGGAGCTGCTGCCAACACTGCCCGTCGCCGCGCCCGTGCGTTCGCTGCTCGACGCCGCCGCTGTGCTCGGGAAAGCCGCCGCCCGCCGCTGCGCAGCTGTCACCGGATCGAGGGGGTGCCGCCCGACGCCGCTTCCGTTCGAGTCGCTACCGGAGGACGCCGCGAGGGAAGGCCGCCGCCACATAGCTTGTGCCGCCGGAGACCGCCACTGCTGCTGCGTCGGAGGGAGGCCGGAGAGGGAGATCGAGCGCGCCGCCGTCCCGCTGTTCGCAGCCCGCTACCGGTTTTCCATCCCACGCCGCCGCTGCTTGCTGTGCTGCCCCATCGCCGTCGTCCATCGTCGCCGGAGGAGGAGGATGAGGAAGAGGGAGCCCGCGCCATCGCTGCCGCCTCGAGGAGGAGACGTCGCCGGAACCGTGCCGCCGCTGCCTTCTTCAGAATGCCGCCGTCGTCGCGTGCCCGGCCGGAGAGAGAGAGAGCGAGGGGAAGAGGGAGAGCGCCGCCGAGGGGAGAGCTGCGCCGTCGGAGCCCGCTGCCGTCCGCCGCCTGCTCCTTCGCCGTCGTCGGAGGAGAGGGAAGGCTGCGTGGGTTTTTTTTTTTTTGCTTCCAGATTTGAAGGATGAGGAGGATGCTGCGTTCTTTTTTTTTTTGGTTTGAGGAAGAAGATCCAATTTCCTTTGTTATGCAATTTGACCCCAAGTTTTCAAACCCTACACTTCTAATCCCCATATTTTGATAATTAGACTTTGCCCCCTAGGTACTCTAAACCTTTGGATTTAAGCCCTTAGTGTTTAGATAAGTCCACAATTGAACCCCTAGATTTTTGGAAGGCCAAATTTTAACCTCAACATATTTGGTATTTGAGGCTAGGTCCCAAAATATTTAATCTTAAGTCCAAAATTTAATAATGAACTTAACTTAAAATATTTAACATGTATTTTTGTCTACATGTAAATATTCACTTTTTGTAGTGCCCAAAATCTTAATCTTGTGGAAATTTAACTCTAAGTCAAAAAATTTAAAATGAACTTAAAATTAATTTTCCAGATTTGACATGTATTTTTTTTTAAAAAATTATTTATTGCTTTCATCTTGCAATATTTTTTTTTCATGTCATTCAAAAATTACATTGTATTTATCTTGCAAATGTATTTTTTTTTTCGCCTTTTGTTTTTCGTGGAAATAATTGTCATTTTCTTGGAAGATAACCAATTTTCCTGATTTTTTTTGTTTTGTAGTGGCATCATGGCTAAACAATTTATCCGGAGTGACGGGAATCATCTTATAGTTGGTCGTGATAAGGATGCCCAGACTCGTATCCTTATCGACACTCCAGTGATACCACCTCGTTCAAGGGTTAATGTTGAACACCCGGAGCATTGGACTCGCAGGTCTGTATGGAAAATTGTGCGAGCGGATGGATCAGAAGGCGAGGAGACTGCCCTATCACTTCGATCTACTCTTCACAGATTGGGTAGCCGTGAGCTCGAGCCATTTCACCCGAACGCGGTCCCGGATCTTAGCGCTGATGCCAATTTCTCAGACTCTATGTTTGGCATGTTTTGTTTCTGCCCAGGCTAGGCTATTGGGAGTGGACTGAGCATGTGTTTTGGCACCACAAGCAGCATTTGAGGCGTGCACAGATTTATGACGGTGTACAGGCTTCACTCTTCACGTATTACTGCAGCAAAGGAGTACTTCGCGCATTTCTTGAACGGTGGCGTCCAAGCACGAACACCTTATGTACTCCCATTGGTGAGCTTTCACCTTCGTTGTGGGATATCCATGAGCTGGTTAGGCTTCCCCTACAGGGTGAGTTTTATGACGAAGCTGTACCGAGTGACAAAACTTTGAGCTATGGGAACGACCAAACCCCAGCTAGCTGCAAGTACGGTCCAATTATCATTTCGGTCTCTCTTCTTTGTTTTTATTTTGTTTCCGTCTTCCTTTTTTGACTAATTTTCCTTTGCTTGCAGATATCTGTTTTTGGCATACCACTCGATCTGCAATAAGGATAAGGCGGTCTCCATTGCGGCGTGGGTGGATTTTTGGTTCGGGAAAGGCAGGAAATATTCTAGCCCGACACTTCAGCCTCAAAAGAAGAGGGCGAGGGCACCTAAGGAGCCGTCCATCCCAAGTGGGACTATAAGCAGAACGCAACTGCAAGAGCCTGTTAGTGGCAATATGGATTTTCTAGGCGTGGACGTTGCTTACCGTGATGAGCTTTATCTAGCAGCATTCATTTCTGCTTGGATTTGTGGATTTGCGCTTCCCCATGGCCGTGTAGGCATGGTTCGACCATCTGTCTTTCGAGTTGCCAGTCGCATGGCACGTGGCACACAGTTTTCCTTGGCTATCCCCGTGTTGGCGAGCATATACTGAGGCTTGAGGATGATATGCACGTCCACTGACTTGAAGCAGTGCAATGCGGTTTTTCCTCTTCACTTTGTTTATCCGTGGCTTGCGGGACACTTTCCGACCCATGATTGGCTGGAGGTTGCGGGGAACCCGCCCATGGTGGGGTTTTCGGGTGTAGATGCCTTTAGACGTATCAGTTATACTGCCGCCCAGAGATTGTTTACCAACATCTCACCTTCTTCTTTACTGTGCTTTCGATTCACCACTGTGACGGCTCCTTTCACCTTTCATGACAATGAGTTCCTTATCAATTCCTCTAGAAGGGATCTTCTCATTTGTGTACGTTCGGCTTACTTGACATTTAGATGCGGGTCTTCTTGCATTGTTGAGGCATACAGTCCACATCGTTTTAGCCGGAGATTCGGGTTTTGTCAGCACATCCCGGGGCCATTGAAGGAAGAGATCCTTTCTGGAGATCCGAGCGAATTATACCGGTTATGGTTGGTGAGCACCCAATTTCTCACGAAGGCGTCTCTTACATATCCTGGTGTATCGGGTTCCATTCTTTCGACAACCCGTGATTATGCCAAGTGGTGGTCCCGCTGTCATGATCCGCCTAGCAACAATTCGAACTCCGCCGTCTGTGTTAGCAATGATGAAGCACTATCGCCCAACTTTGCCCTAAACGTAGTGCGTTCGCCGGCACAACCTCTGTTGAAAAACAAAGAAGTAATTTCCGCTTTATCTTTTTCTGATGAAGGGAGGGATGAGGTTTTTAACTTAGACCATCTTAGTATCCCTTCATGCATTTTTGAGGAAGAAGCACCTTTAACAGGACTTTTAAATGAAAGTTTTGATGTCTTTGTTCTATTCCTTGATTTTGTCTTTCTTTGGTTTCTTCGCTTGTACTTATGCTTTCCTTGTTTCCTTTCAGGTTGTGGGCTTAGGCAGTACATCGGCGCCCGATGATGGTGATGATGATGATGCAGGAAGCAGTGCCAGTGTTCCTATACCCTTGACACGTGCCCCGCGCGTTCCCCGAGCAGATGTAGTGCCATCACCCGCCCTTCCTTTAGCGATGGCCGATCCTATTGCCCACTCAGCATCTCCGGCAGTGCGTCCCTTGTAGAAGGCTACTCCTGCAACAACTATTATTACCCCTGATGAAATGAAGAGGCGAGCAAGCTGGAAGGTAATGGACTATTTTTGGGAGATAGTGAGAGACATAATTAAGGAGGCGCCTTTGGAGAAGCTTGCGAGGGGTCGAGCTGCAGCGGATGAGTTTCTTGGCTCCATGAGGAATTGCAAGCAGGACACATCTCGGCTGGAGTTATCATTGCACCGTTTCTTTGATGGGGCCGCGATGCTTCAGGATTTGCGTACGAGGGTGGAGTCGCAAGAGTCGTTGCAACTAGCCGAAGGGGAGCTGGCCAAGAAAGATAGTGAGTTGCAAGCCAAGACGGAAGAAGTTAAAGTGTTGGGCGCCAAATTAGAAGAGTTGAAGAAACAAATGGTCGAAATGGAGTCATCTCTTCAGCGAGCTACAGGAGAGGAGCAAGTTCTTAGCGAGGCTCGCGCATCTCAAGAGGCGGTTGTTTTGAAGATCAAGAATTCCCCAGGCCCATCCGCCGAAGATTCCGCCAACTTGAAGATGATGGAAACGGCTTTCAAGAGGTCCCGAAATGAGTTGCTACATCTACAACCTTACTAGCTTCTTCATTCTTTTGTTCTTTATTCTCTGTTTTTCGCATTCTTCATTGCTTAGTTCACATGGAATTTGTATCTTGATCCCCTGGTGAAATAAAGCTCTCATTTCTTCATTATTTACAGCATGAATGCACTTGCAAGCCCCGATGCAAAACTTTACACCATCCTTCAAATTTGAATACTAAAACACTTTAATTAAAATTAAGTGCTTTAGTGCATGTAGCCATAACTTCTCCAAACCAAGTGATGGATTAATTTAATAAATCCATTCAACATTTTTTAAGCAATGTGTTGAATTTAACTCATATGCTCAAATTTATTCTATCAAGTAATGGATTAAATTTAATCAACCCATTTTTTTGCTTGCAAGTGATGGATCAAATTCTATCAACATTTTTTTTTGTGTAATGGATTAACTTAACCCAACTACATTTGTTCCATCAAGTAATGAACCAACATAATTAATCCAATTACTTGATTGATTTTTTTTTGTTTATGACTGAACTTAGAAAAAATGATTTCCAAGTTGCCTACGTACCCTGTGAAGAGATCAAGCCATTACGTAGTTCAAAACAAATTGAATTTGTTTATTTCGAGCCGTACACAGTTTATACTCTTGCGGGCCAGGAGTATTACATTTTTTTTGTTTTTTTGTTTTTTTTTGTGTGACGTGCAGTTTAGGCTCGTGCGTCAAGGAGCATTTTCCTTGTCCATTCTTCAAGCGTAGAACTTCTTCAAGAACCGCCCATTTATCGGTCCGATGCTCACTCCATCGTTATCAATCATCATGTAGGCTCCGTTTGTGAAGACTTCCGTGATGACGTATGGTCCATCCCATTTGGAGGTGAACTTGTTCCCATTGCGGTAGTTGATGACAATGGGTCACCGGATGGCGAAGACGAGATCTCCAACTTGGAACGAGCGTGCCTTGACTTTCTTGTTGTAGAACTTCGAGAGGCGGGCTTGGTAGCATTCCAACCTTTGTTGTGCTTCGAGCCTTCTTTCATCAAGGGCTTCCAATTCTTCCAAACGCAGTCGGGCGTTGTCTTCTTCAGTAAGTCCTTCTTGGATGGCGACTCTTAACGACGGGATTTGCGTTTCCAGCGGCAACACGGCTTCCACTCCATAGACCAACGAGTATGGCGTTGCCTTGGTGGGTGTGCGGAAAGTTGTTCGATATGCCCATAAAGCTTCGTTGATTCTCTCATGCCAATCCCGTTTTGACTTGGAGACTACTTTCTTCAATAAACCGCATAAGGTTTTGTTGAAGGCCTCTGCCAGTCCATTTGCCGGCGGGTAATATGCAGAACTCTTTCGCTGAGTAAATCCAAACTTCTCACACAACTTGGTGATGGTGCTGTTGACAAATGATCGTCCGTTGTCTGTCATGATGTAACGCGGGACGCCATAACGGTAGATGATATTGATTCGGATGAAACTAGCAACATGTTCCCCTTTGACTTCTCTAAAGGGTGCAACTTCAGCCCACTTGGAGAAATAATCTGTAGCAGCAAGGATATAGCCATGCCCCCCGGAAGACTTTGGCAGCGGTCCAACGATGTCCATGCCCCATGCGTCAAATGGCCATGATGCCACAGTTGGATGCAACGGCTCAGGAGGTTGGTGGATGAAGTTGGCGTGGAATTGGCAGGCTTGGCACTTTCGAGCAAACTCCATGCAGTCTCTAACCATCGTCGGCCAATAGTATCCCATTCTCTTGATGCGGAAATGTAGCTTCGGCCCCGATTGGTGTGCGCCGCAAATCCCCGCATGTGCTTCTTCTAATGCCTGAACAGCTTCAGTGGAGCCCAAACAACGGAGTAGAACCCCTTCGAACGACCTTCTATACAAGGTGCCATTAAAGTAGAAGAATCGGACAGCACGTCTTCGGATATCAACTTTTCTTCTCGGATCCTCGGGTAACTTCTGATGCAGCAAGTAGTCTACCAAAGGTTGTCTCCAATCTTCTTCTTCGTCGATTTCCAATACCTCAACGGCCGTATTCTCGTCGAACTCCTCATCGTCTTAAAAAACTGGAGGCATCACCCATCCTTTAGTCAGCGTGATGGTCATCTTGTCTTCTGGCGAGGTAAGTGTTGACGCCAGCTTTGCGAGGGAGTCAGCTTGCTGATTTTGGCTTCTTGGGACATGTTCAATTGACATAACATGGAGATATGCCATCAACCTACGCGCGTACTTGTAATATGGCACCAGGTCCGGTTTCTTGACTTCATATTCGCCAAGCAGCTGGTTGACTATCAACTTGGAGTCGCCGTAGACTTGAAGGTGCAGTTGTTTGGCGTCGACTGCCATTTCGAGTCCCAAGATCAGTGCTTGATATTCAGCAACATTATTGGAGCAATTGCTAGTGAGGGTAATTGAATGAGGTAAGATCTCAACCGTTGGAGTGACGAAGACGATTCCTACTCCAGCTCCTTCCTTGTGGGCAGCTCCATCGAAGTACATTTTCCATGGTTGTCTAGCTTCAGTTAGCATCACATCTTCGTCCGGAAGGTCGTCAGAAAGATCCCATTCAGCAGGTATCGGATGATCAGCTAAGAAGTCGACCAGGGCTTGTCCTTTGATAGCCTTTTGTGGTACGTAAATGATCTCGAACTGTTGAAACAACAAGTACCATCGTGAAAGTCTTTCAGAGAGAGCAGATTGAGACAACACATGCTTGAGAGGATTTGCTTTGGATACGAGATGTACCGTGTGAGCTTGGAAGTAATGCTTCAACTTGCGGATGGCGAAGACCAATGCTAGACAAAGCTTTTCGATTGGACGGAACTTGAGCTCGTTCGGTGTCATCATCCGACTTAGATAGTAGAGCGCGTTCTCCTTGCCCCCATCATTTTCTTGAGCTAGCAAGGCACCGACAGAGTTTTCTTGGGCGGCAACGTACAGGATCAACGGTCGTCCGATCACTGGAGCAGCTAGCACTGGCGGCTTCATCAGATAAGCTTTGATGTTGTCGAATGCTTTCTTGCAGGACTCATCCCACTCGAACGGAATACCTTTCTTCATGAGCTTGCTGAACGGTTGGCATCTTCCAGCAAGATTGGAAATGAACCTCCTGATGTATGCGAGCTTACCTTGAAGGCTCTTCAACTCGTGGATATCCCGTGGCTCCGGCATCCTCAAGATTGCGTCAATTTTGGCTTGCTCGATTTCAATGCCGTGATTCCGTACAACAAAGCCGAGGAACTTTCCAGAGGACACGCCAAACGCGCACTTCAACGGATTCATCTTCAGTTGATGCTTGCGAAGGCGTTCGAACACAGTCCTCAAGTCTTGCAGGTGATTGACTCGTTCCTTTATCTTTACCACGAGATCGTCGACGTAGCATTCGACCGAGTTGTGCAGCATGTCATCGAAGATCTTTTGCATTGCACGTTGATATGTTGCCCCCGCATTCTTCAGGCCGAAGGGCATAACTTTATAACAGTATATGCCTTTTGGAGTCCGGAACGCGGTCATCTCTTCGTCTTCGGGCGCCATCTTTATTTGGTTGTAGCCGGAAGACCCATCCTTAAACGATAATGCTTCATGTCCCGTGGTGGCATCAATCATCAACTCGGTGATCGGCAACGAGAACTCGTCTTTTGGGCAAGCCTCGTTGAGATCGCGGAAGTCCACGCAGACTCGGATTTGTCCATTCTTCTTCCTCACCGGGACGATGCTTGAGATCCAGGTGGGATATTGCACTTCACGAATGAAGCCAACGTCGATCAACTTGTTCACCTCAGCTTCAATTTGCGGTAGAAGTTCAGGCCGGAATCGACGTTGTGTTTGCTTTACGGGTCGTGCATCTTTCTTCACTGCAAGGCGGTGGACGGCTATCTTGGGGTCCAGACCGGGCATTTCCTTGTAGGACCATGCGAAGACATCTTTGAACTCTTGGAGTAGTGCCACGTACTTTTCCACCTCATCTACGGCCAGTAAGGCACTGATAAACGTCGGGCGATGATCTTTCTCATCTCCTAAGTTCACTTCACAGAGTTCATCCACAGTGACCTTGATTTCTTCCTCAAGTTGCATTGGCGCTGCGTTGGCGTCTTCTTCACTTGGCTCACCGCAGTCAATGGTGATATGATGAATGTCAACTTTGTCAGCTTGATCATCTTCGTCATGCTTTGTGAAGATGATGGTCCGTTTCTTGAGCTTTAGCCATTCGTCGGATGAGACAGTCCACTCAACTTGACGCTTCATGCGGGAAGGTACGGAGACCGCTCTTTGCTAGTCGATGTTTTGATTTGTGATTGGCGTTTTGTAGAACCTAGCCTTTTGAAGACGGATTTTGCAGAGTCTTCTTTGGCAACAGCCCCGAGCCTATCGAAAACAGTTGGCTTCACTTCTTTGTTTGCTCCAAGCCGGCGAAAGACGGATTCTTTGTGCTCGATTGTCTCCGTTGAGCCAAGTCTATCATGGACACTTCGTTTTTGCTCTCCTTTTGACGGACTACCGATGCGATCAAATGCTGACTTTCGTGCAGGTTGGTCCTTTGGAGCATGATCCTCTTGATTTGCTTCTTCGGTGATGTAATTGGCCGTAGCTCGTTTTATGACGATACGAACCGGTGCCTTCACTGTTTGTTCCGCTTTGACGAATATGGGCGTTTTCGATGCTTGGGGCGCCGTGTCAAATTCCGCAACATACCCAAGTCCACTCCGGTCACCTTTTCTTCGATTGTTGTCCGAGAGCTTTCCCAACGGCGATGGCTCATTTGGGTTGAATCCAGACTTGGTGAGCAACTTGAATGCCTTCGGACCGAATTCTTTGTCGTTCTTCAGTCGGCGTGCCTCACTGCCTTTGAGTTGAATCTTCAACGTTTTCTGCGACATGCCAGGATCAATGGGCGTAAGTGGGAGTGTAAGCCCCTCGAATGCCTCTTCCAAGATCGATTTTCCCCTATCATCACGGGCTGGTTGATCATCTTTACGTTCTTCTTCCCCGCACGAAGGTGCCTTAGCCTTGGACGAATCAAGGTAGTATTTAGCGTCCCCGTAATAAGACTCGGCCACCGCAAATGGTTTGTCATCGGCGATAACCCTTTTGACGACGCCGTTGTGCACGTACTTGAAGCACTGGTGCCATGTTGAGGGGACGACGCCGTTTTCATGGATCCATGTCCGGCCAAGAAGCATGTTGTATGATGTTCTTGCGTCAATGACGTGGAAGTATGTGTTTGCAACCATCTCATCAATTTGCAAACGGACTCGGATTGCACCAAGGGATTTTTGCCCCCCTTGGTTGAAGCCTTGGATCAACATTTTGCTATTGGATAATTCTTCCTCCGAGATGCCCAATTCTTTCAGGGTGTGAAGTGGCATGATGTTAACGGCAGACCCTCCATCTATCAGGACGCGGTTTACTCGCTTGTTGTCTACGTATCCAATGACGAACAATGGTCGGTTATGAGCCTTCGAATTTTCCAGCTCCATCGGCATGTCGTCGTCACTGAACGTGATGGACATCATGCATTCGTTGAGATGCGAATGATCCACAACTTGTTTGGTGTGGTCTTGCTTCGACGTGTTCCCAACTTCGAAGACGGTGTTGCAGGTGGTGGAATTGTGAGGAACTTTGATCTCGATTGATCCAACTTGGATGGAAACGGTGTTGGCCGTCTCTGCTTCGTCTGCCAAGGTGATTTTGCCTTGTTTGACGAGATCCATGACTTTGTCTTTGAAAACGAAGCAATCTTGGATCGTGTGGCTCACCAAACGGTGGTACTTGCAGTATAGCGGGTCGTTGGTCATCCCAGCTTGCTCGGGACGTTTCATCCTTGGTAGCTCGATGAGGTTTTCTTTCATCAAGTCATCGAAGATGCCCGGTAGATCGGAATCAAGGAATGGGTACGTCTTAGACCGTCTATCTTCCAATGACGACTTTTGACGTTGAGCTTGTGGTGGCTTTGGCTTGTCGTTTGTCACCGGCTCCTTCCCGCGTACCTTTACGAGAGCGGCGCTTGTTGCCATTGCATCCTTTGTGGGTGGCTTCGACTGTGGCTTGCCTCCCTTCTTCTATTCGACTCGGTTGTTTGTACGAGTTTGTTGAACGGGCGGACCATAGGCTCCACTTGACGCCAAACTTAGCTCCATGTCGTGAGCACGAGTTGCAAGCTCCTCGAATGTCCGGGGACGAATGCCTTGCAGGATGTATCGTAGGCCCCATTGCATGCCTTGGATGCACATCTCAATCGCCGACGTCTCAGACAAGCGATCCTTGCAGTTGAGGCTCAGGCTTCTCCAGCGGTTGATGTAGTCGATCACCGGCTCGCCCTTTGATTGCTGCGTGTTCGTCAATTCTATCATGCTGACGGTACGCCGTGTGCTGTAAAAGCGGTTCAGAAACTCTTGCTCAAGTTGATCCCAACTGTCGATGCTGCCGTGTTCCAAGTCGGTATACCATTCGAACGCATTCCCCTTTAGTGAACGAATGAACTGTTTGACGAGGTGATCTCCAAACGTACCCGCTTCGTTGTATGTCTCTACGAAATGGGCGATATGTTGCTTGGGATTCCCTTTGCCGTCGAACTGTTGGAACTTGGGCAGTTGATAGCCTGTCGGCATCCTCAGTGAGTCGATGCGGGCGCTGTATGGCTTGAGATACGTCAAGGAGGATTTTGATCCTGCCGAGACCTCTTCCTTCAGCGTTCCCGTGATGAACTCTTTCAGTTGATCAGCCGAGATGAAGCCGTCAGGAGTGACTTGGACGTCAGCGGTTGCTTTTCCTTTTGCCGAAGCGCCTTGCCGGGAAGTCTTTCCATCGTCGCGGATCTCTACGGGCTTGTTCACCGCTTGGCCGCCGTTAGAGCCATCTAGTCTGTTCATCATCTGCTCCATGCGTGCATCTTGCAACTCGGATCTCTTCACAAGCATTTCCACGATCTTTGTCAGGTTGGACATTTGCTCTTCAAGAGTGCTGGCTTGGGTTGTCATTGCAGCAGCATGACGCAGGGCGGACGTTTCTTCTTGATCTCCTCGCGGGCTTGACAACGGCGTGGAAGATCCCGATCTATGGTCGTTTCCTTCTTCCAGCAGCGGCATATCAGCATCAACTTCTTTTCCGCGCGCAGCATCGGCGGCCTCCATTGCTTTCTTCATGTTCCTTGTGGTGACATTGGGCATAGCGGCACCGGATGTTGAAGAGTTGCTCTTGGAGGTGTTCCTTGAAGCCATTGGATTTCGTTGACGACGTCTGGAGGAGATGAAAGGCAGAAGTGTCCCACTGGGCGTGCCAAAATCTGTAGGTGCAAAAAATGCGTAGACAGAAACTGCAAAATACTTTTATTAATTTCACAATAAAATGTCTACAATTACAGAGAATTCGAATGAATTTAAAAGAAATATGTGAAGATCAAACGATATGAGTGTTCGACTTCTGTTACTCCTTTGATTCCTCCAACCTTGAAGACGTCGAGATGCTTTTGTGCTTCTTCTTCGGCTTCTTGGAATTTCTGCAGCGTTTTGTTGCTGTAGATCTCAAGTGTTTGAGTCTTGAGAGTGATTAGGGTATGAAGATGTGTCTGGAAGTGAAGTAGTAGTCTCTGGAAGTCGTGACCCCAATATGTGACAGGGTGCCTCTATTTATAGAGGAAAAACCCTAGGGTTTGTGGATGATGGACCAATCGATGGGCTGGTCCAACCCACATTTCTATCGGGTCAGTGAGCATGTGGGCCTTTCATCTGGGCTTGTTCACATTGACTGATTTCCATGGACTGGCCTGCTTTAAGTGTCCATTGGATCATAGGTCTGTGGGTCTTTCATTTGGACTTGTCCACATTGGCCCAATATAACTAAATCCATTTGGCTTGATGGATCCAAATGGCCCAATAAATATTAGTAATAATTATTTCAAGCATTTAATTTATTTAAAATGCTTAAAAACAATTAAATTAATATTTAAATTTACACGTGTCGCATTTTTAGTGGCGAACAAATTTCACGTGTTTACAAAAGGTTAAAAATTAAGAAATAAAGATTTGATTATAAAATATAATAGGCTTGGATAAAATATCCGAACCGAATCGCTTAACCGCTGAATCGAATCGAAACCGAACCCCCGATTAACCGAGGAGTCCGGTTACAAATACAAATACTTCATCTAAGTATTTGTCCGGTTCAAATACAAATACAAATACCTCAAAAAATCAGGATAACCGAACCGTGCCCACCCCTACTCTACATGTGAACTACTGAAACTTACGTAGTACAATAATTAATGTCCTTGGGGACCAGTAGTAATTGAAAACTTACTAGTAGTACAATAGTTAATGTCATTGGGGACCAATAGCACTCTTCAATTGCTGCTGCCTTTATGAGTCAAATTTTTGCACATGTTGCATGCCATTCAAAAGGTTGAATACTTGAAAATGCATAGTATATTCAATACTCCCTCGATCCCATTCCAAATGTCCTACTTACTATTTTTGCATGCTCCATTACAAATGTCTTCTTTCTATAAATAGAAATAATTTTCCCCTCCAACAACTATGTGGACCCCACCATATACTCACAAACCAACTATACCTTAATTTCCGTGCCCAACGGTAACAAGACACTTGGGTGGGACGGAGGGAGTATAACGTTAGTTGGCAAATTAAAAGACAAACAGTCCCTTGAAATGTAGTAGTAGTACTACCATAGATTTAACTTTATATAATACTTGCTCCGTTTTTTTTTTTTTAACGTTACACTTCTCATTTGTGCATATGCCAATGCACATTTTCAACGATTAATAACTCAAATTCGGTACAAGTAAAAATTCTAAAATTTAATATTTAAAAACTACAAGATGAGGCGAATCCAACAAGATCTCACTTGGCCATATTTTGTCTTCTATAACTCTAACAAAAATAGAAGTCAAAGTGCTACAATGAACAGTAAAAAAAGTCAAAACGTACCTTTAGAAAAAACGGTGGGAGTACCCTAGTAGCCTAATGGATTCAAAATTTTGATGGAATCAACAACCCTTGTTCTGAAGAAGCACCAAAGCACCATCCTCCTCTAAGATTATTCATGGAATCACCAAGGCATTTTCGATATGGGAAGGCAAATTAATTCTCAATTACCATCACGTGCCAAAAAGCACTACCTAACACCGTGTGGCGCACACCACTCTTACAGTTTTCTATTTCGTGTCCTCACTTAAAAGAGGCACAAGTCACAGAAGGGCTCTCTCATCTCTATTCTATCAATGGAGAAGCAGCAGAGTAATTTTAGCATCCTAATGCTTCCATGGTTAGCTCATGGACATGTATTCCCCTATCTTGAACTCGCCAAAATTTTATCAAACGAAAATTTCCATATATACTTCTGTGCTACAGCAATTAATCTGTCTTCAATCAGTGATGAATTTAAAGACAGTGTTTCAATTGAACTAGTTGAGCTTCACTTACCTGCATTGCTTGAGCTTCCTCCACAGTACCACACGACAAAGAACGTGCCTCCTGATTTGATGCCGGAGCTCTTCCAGGCTTTTGAGAACTCGAGGTCCAGTTTTTCCACCATCATCGCCTCCCTAAAGCCAGATCTTCTGATATATGATGCTTTCCAATCCTGGGCAGCCACAGTTGCCTCATCCCTAGGTGTTCCTGCTGTCCATTTCGCGACTTCTGGAGCTGTAACATATTCGTTCTACTATCATGGTCTCATGAGGGGGACTTCACCTTTCCCTTATGAGGCGATTTATCAGCGAGAGCATGAGAGGAAGGCCCAGGAAGCATTGAATCTCAAAGATACATTCATTCAAGATTCAGCGTTTCGCCATTTCACCTTGTCCTGTGAAATTGTCCTGATGAAGACATGCAGAGGACTCGAAGGGAAGTACATTGACTACTTATCTGATTTGTGCAAGAAAAACTTGGTCCCTGTAGGACCTCTTGTTACACAAGCAAAGACCGAAGAAGAACATTCAGAGATCATGAAATGGTTAGATGAGCAATCTCCATTGTCAACTGTGTTTATTTCCTTTGGCAGTGAAAACTACCTGTCCAGGGATCAGATGAGAGAGTTGGCCAAAGGATTAGAGTCCTGTGAAGTTAATTTCATATGGGTTGTCAGATTTCCTCCGGGGAATGAGATGAGTCTAGATGAGACACTTCCAGAGGGATTTCTCAACAGGGTAGTCAAAGAGAGGGGTATGATTGTGCAGGGATGGGCACCTCAGGCTCACATTTTGGCACATCCAAGCACGGGCGGTTTTGTGTCTCATTGTGGCTGGAGCTCCACGATCGAAAGCATCTACTTTGGCGTACCAGTGATAGGCATACCCTTGAAACTAGATCAGCCGATTGATGCTCGGCTACTGGTGGAGGCCGGTGTGGGAGTAGAGGTGGAACTGGATGCAGATGGACATTTCAGGGGAGAAGATGTTGCAGATGCTGTCAACAAGGCAATCAAGGAGAAGACTGGGGAAGACATGAGAGTCAGAGCTGCAGAATTGAGCAACAAGATGAAAAACGAAGAAAATGCAATAAATGATGCTGTTGGACAACTGCGAAGGATATGTATGGAGTATAAACAGCAGAAATTATGAAATCGGCCTTTCTTTCTCATGTAATGAAGATCAGAACCAGAGCGGTCCTGACAATTCATGGGCCCTAGGTAATAAAACAAATAATAGGCCCCTATTTTTATTTTTTTTTACTTGACAACCTATTCAGGCTACGAAAAAAAAGTCGTAAAATAATAGAACCCATCGAGGAGCAGGCACAACATAGGTATTATATTCATAATTATTAACTAAACCAAATATTGTGAATTTTTCGGGACTATGATGATTTTTTCAAAAGTATTAGCTAGCTGTTTTTTTCTCCCAACTTATTAAATTGATTTCAAATTAGGACAAAATCAACAATTATGAAAAATATTTGAAAAAAAATAATATTATCCATATAAATTAACTATAAATTTACCAAACGCGATTGACCTGAGTGGTAGTATGTGGCTCTGACAGCTTAAAAAATTATAAATTTGGAATATAAATAAATTGAATGAGAATCAATGAAATATACATTTAATTGATTAATAATTATAATAAAAGTTAAAAATAAATTTGGCCCTAACTTGACTCTGGGCCCTGGGCGAACGCACTCCGTCGCCCGCCCTCAGAACCGAATTCAGAACCATTTCACTCAAATTCCTTCAATTCCTCCTGCGTTTTAATGGAACTGTCGTTGCTCTCAACCTTCAACTCCTCGTTCTTCACTTCGTCTTTATTCTCGTCTCCAAAACCTCAGCCTTATGCTTGTCAAACACTCTCAAGATCGTAGGCCCTAAACCACGTATAAAGGGCAGCTGGATATGACGCCATTAGAGACTGCAAATTCCGTAGAGGGATTGCCCTGTGCACACTGCAGTAAAAGAGGTTTTGCCGCCTCCGCCTCTTTCCTCTGATACTTCTTAAGATCCTCCGATCTCTGTATCTCTAACTCAAGGCATTTTATGTACTCAACGGTAGTGCCGATGATTTCCTCCTGTGTCGGCTGCAACATTAACAGAACAAGAAACATGGTTTCAAACTTTCAATTCCATTTACAGAACTCGATCAATCTACTTTAACCAAAATCGCAAATGCAGCAATGGAGTTAAATAAATAAATAAATAATTGCTGTGATCGCTATTCGCTCATAAAACACAATGTAAATCCAAAAAGTACCAATGGAATCAACCCTATGCATGCTTCATCAAATCCAAATTCAGAAATAAAAAAGGACAACTAGAGGGACGCAAGCCTGAAAATGATAAAATGAGTCACCTTGAAAAGTATTACCAAATTCACTAATTCTTACCATTATTTTCTTTTGATCTATCCAAAACCTTAACTTATTGTTCCTCTTCAACTTCCCAAAAAGTATGACATAATTCTCATTTATTTCCCATCAATGGAATCATCATCAAGGACTGGATTCAAAATCTTGATGTTCCCAATGGCTGGCTCATGGCCACATCTTCCCTTTCTTTGAGCTTGCCAAGACATTAGACACTAACAAAAAGGAAAAACTTCCACATATACATATGCTCCACACCCATCAATTTCCCCTCCATCACCACATTCATCAATGACAACATCCTGAATTCCTCCATAGAATTCCTGTAGCTCGATCTAGAATCATCCCCCGACCTCCCTCCTCATTACCACACCACCAAGAACTTGCCATCCCGTCTCAACTTTGCTCTCATGAAGGCCCTCCAAGCTTCGAATTCCACCTTCTCAAACGTCATTGCCATGATCAGCCCAGATTTGGTCATATACGATGCGTTCTAGCCTTGGGCCGCGAAAATCGCTGCTTCACATGGTAATATCCCAGCTCTTTACTTCTCCACTTTTTGGGCAGCACTACTCTCCTTTGTTCACCATCGGTACACGTTCGGTAAAGGAGTTCCCTTTCCTGTTCCTGAAATACAATTGGAAGAACACAAGATAAAGAGTGTAGAACTTTTGCTTGAGTTTGCGTATGCCCACGTGAATAGGGGTGAAAGCGGTACGGTAAATATCCGACCGATCCGATGCAGTATCCGATTATATTCGAATCCGAATCCGTTTTTGACTATCCGGACGGATATTTCAATATTCGTATCCGAATCCGAATCCGTATTTTAATATCTGCATTCGTATCTGTATCCGAAAATATCTAACCGTATCCGAGAATATCCGACCGTATCTGAAAATTGATAGAATATTATCCGGATTTTAAATATGGATATCCGAATATATTAATATATTATTATTTAATAATTAAAAATGATTAATAATTATAAAAAATATCAAATTTTCAAAAAAGATTATAAAAAATTATCCGATAATCTGTATCCGATTGAATCCGTATCCGTCATATATCCGTCCTATATCCGTACCGTATCCGTAATCCGAAATATCCGAAATCGTATTCGTATCCGGCTCATCCGTATTCGATACCGAATTCGACAAAAAAAATATGGATAATATCCGTATCCGATACTATCCGACCGTATCCGTACCGTTTTCATCCCTACACGTGAAGAAGCTAATCAAGAATTCCTTTGGGGAACTTTCAGGCAATCTAGGGACATTATTTTGGTGAAGACTAGTAAAGGGAGTGAAGGGAAGTATTTAGATTACCTATCCCAACTGTGTAACAAGAAGTTAGTACCCGTTGGTCCTCTAAATTTCCGATGACAACAAGAATGACAATAAAATAGGATCCGAAATACTTCATTGGCTCAGCCAGAAGCCTCGGGAGTCAACCGTATTCATTTCCTTTGGGAGTGTGCACTTCCTGTCAAGAACAGACATTAAGGAATTAGCGAAAAGCTTGGGGCTTTGTGGAGATATCAACATCAACTTTATATGGATCATTAGGTTTCGTGTTGGGTCATATGTGACAAACGTGGAAGAGGATCTGCCACGAGGGTTTCTAAACAGGGCTGGGAACAGATGCCTGATGGTGGCAGGGCATAAATCACGCAAGCCAAAATTTCATGCATAGCGATAATATACACAACACACACACACACATATATATATATATATATATATATATATATATATCACAATACCAAATGATAAAATCATGTTTATATGAACCGACACAATTTCATGTACTCCTCCTACATGTGAACTACTGAAACTTACTAGTACTAATTAGTGTCCTTGTGGACCAATAGCACTCTTTAATTGCTGTTTTCCTTTATTTGTGTCAAATTTCTGCACATGTTCAATAACATTTCAAACAGTTGAATACTTGAAAAGTAACTTTATATACCCCAATAGCCTATGAGACTGCAAGCAAAACCTTATCAACAACCCTTGTTGTGAAGAAGCACCATCCTCCTCTAAGATTATTCATGGAATCACCAGGACATTAATGGATTCAAAATTTTGATGTTCCCATGGCTGGCTCATGGTCACATCTTCCCTTTCCTTGAGCTTGCCAAGGCACTAACAAACAGGAAATACTTCCACATATACATATGCTCCACACCCATCAATGATCCCTCCATCACCAAATTCATCGATGAAAATGCCTGATTTCATCGTTGAACGAATGTGTCGAGCTAGTACAACTTCATATACCATCGCCTCCTCCCCAACTTCCTCCACATTATCACACCACAAAGAATCGGCCGTCAGATCTCCTTCCCACTCTCATTGGGGTATTTCAGGCGTTACGTTTTAGTTTCTCGGATGTCATCCGTAACGTTAGCCCGGACCTGGTGATATACAATGCCTTCCAACCGTGGGCTTCCGATATTGCTTCCTCACATGGGATTCCTGCAGTTCATTTCGCTACTTTGGGAGCCATGCCTCTTTCCTTTTTACATCATCGGTTTACGTTTGGAGAAACCGACGACTTCCCTCTCTCAGCAACACAGCTGGATGATCACCGTCTTGAAGATCTCGATGCTGCAATGGAGTTTCTCCGCGCCAATATCTTCAACACGGAGCAGGATTTCTTCTTCGGGAACTTCATCAAATCACATGACATTGTTCTGTTAAAAACTACAAGAGGAGTCGAAGGGAAGTACATCGATTACCTCTCAGCTGTATCCAACAAGAAAATAGTACCCGTTGGTCCACTTGTCACTAAAAACACCAAGGACAGGAAGGAAAACCTGGAGATCATCGAATGGCTAAACATGAAAACTCGCCATTCCACGGTCTTCATATCCTTTGGCTCCGAGCATTTCCTGTCCAATCTTGAGATCAAAGAGATAGCGCTAAAGCACTCGAGCTCTGTCCTATTAACTTCATCTGGATCATTAAACACCCCGTTGGCGCTACCATTACGTTGCAGAAAGCACTTCCACAAGGCTTCCTCGACCGCATTGGTGAGAGAGGGCTAGTACTCACCGAGTGGGCGCCTCAAGCAGACATCCTAGCACATCCAAATACAGGAGGTTTTGTGAGTCACTGTGGGTGGAGTTCTATCACAGAAAGCACGTGGGCGGAGTTCAATCACAGAAAGCATGTACTTTGGCGTTCCCATCATAGCCATGCTAATGGCCACTGATCAACCCTTAAACGCCCAGATGTTGGCAGAGGCCGGTACCTACATACAAGTGCCAAAATTTAGAAATGAGGGATACAAAGCAGAGGACATTGCCAAGGCGATGGAAAAGGTCTTTTCTGAGGGGACCGGTGATAGTTTGAGACGTCGAGCACAAGAACTCAGTGAGACAATGAGAGGAGAAGAAGTAGTGTTGGACAAAGCAGCAAAGCAGCTGTGGCAGATGTGCATCAAGCATAACATAAACTGCAGGAAAGCAAGAAACCGAGATCTTTACCTTCTAATTCTAGCTGTAATGGATAGGTAAAGTGAAGTATTAATCATTCTTGTGTATTTTCCATTCTTTCTACCTCTGATTTGTAAGAAAGCATAGGTATGTATGATTTGTAATAAGAGTCTTTGGTTTAATGTTTATGATGGAACTGAATACAAATGAAGCTTCTGTAACTCTATATATATGCCAAGAAATTATGAATTGGAAATCAGATGAATTTCAATTTCTCCCCAAACAACTAATATTCGAATTTGAATATTATACAGATCAAGTTTAAACATCAGGTATTGATTGATTCGTAATTTCTCCATACTAGCTCTAATTATCAACGACGACGCAAGATGAATAAAAGCTGTCATGTCCTTATAAAGAGATGTTAAGTTTCAAATGTGGGATGTTATTAAAATTATTACACATATGTATAATTAATTATGAATATTTTCTGAATTACAACGATGCTTGGGATCTCTTATATAGTGACTCTTCTGGATCGAGAACCTCACAGTACTGGCATGTTGTTTAAACTATGTCAATTGTTGTTGAAAAAATGTATTAATTGATTAAAATTATACCAAGAAAAACTATCTACTAATTTTTTTGTTGTTTAATGTTCACCCAATACTAATGTAAAAAAAAAATGAAAACAAAAACAAAACAAACAAAACAAAACAAAATTATCTGGCTTGGGCTTCACAAAAAAACAAACAAAACAAAAAGAAAAATTGCCGCTTTACCCCTTCGTTAGTTTTATCCAGTAGCACAGCCTCATGCATTGCCGCTTTACCCCTTCAATAATGCAAGTGCAATATTTTAAATAGCCCGTTGTTAGTTTACCCCTTTACCACTGAAGAGAAAAAAAAAAAGAAAACTTCGTTTTAACAATCCTATTGTCTTAATAAAATAATTATATTTTCAAACAAGTGTTTGAATCATGTATACCATTACCATACTATTTATCATGTATTTATCTGATACTAAAACTTAACTTTGCATGCATACCTAAATGACCATTTTAGCATTAAAGGTTCTTCATATACCTGGCAAGTGGCAACAACTTCAACGGTATATTCCCTCAAAAAAAAAAAAACTTCAACGGTATTCTCCCACAGTAATTAGGGAGACTGCTACCCAATTCCCCCAATGAAAAGTAAACTCTTCTGTTCTGTTGTGACAATACGATGATATAAAAAACAAAACGATGGATAAATTCAACAAGTAGGTACTTACATTCACACTGGTTGGTCCTTAACGGCGGCACTTTGATCAAGAGATATCTGTGGACTGTCTGGCCTGCGGGTTATCCTTGGATTCTTATTCAAAACTCGGATCTGGCCGCCTGACCAACCCAAAAACCCTAGCAAGAAATATTCTACAACGTGCTATTTGAAATGGATACCCTGTTGCAAAAACATTCTAGTGAATGTCAAGCCTGACAGCATGTCCTCTTGTAGTTTTGATGATGGAAACTATGAAACTCATCAAGTTACAATTTAAAAACAGACAAGACCCGAAACAAATTATGTACTATAATACAAAATCTTACGCAGTGATGTCAACAAGGAGCTCATCAAAGATATATAAACAAAAGCAGGCCAGCATAGCTTAATGTAATATTCCAGTTTAGCCGACCTTGACTCTGTTATAACTTATAATTAATGGCACATGGCTAAATCGGAAATATTTTCCTATTTCGTGTACTCATTTGCCTATGAGAGACTTAAAAAAGGCAGAAGTCACAGAAGGGCTCTCTAATCTCTATTCTATCAATGGAGAAGAAGCAGAGTAATTTTAGCATCCTAATGTTTCCATGGTTAGCTCATGGACATGTATTCCCCTATCTTGAACTAGCCAAAATTTTATCAAACAAAAATTTCCATATATACTTCTGTTCTACACCAATTAATCTATCTTCAATCAGTGATGAAGTTAAACACAGTGTTTCAATTGAACTAGTTGAGCTTCACTTACCTGTGTTGCCTGAGCTTCCTCCACAGTACCACACGACAAAGAATGTGCCACCTGATTTAATGCCAGAGCTCTTCCAGGCTTTTCAGAACTCGAGGTCCAGTTTTTCCACCATCATCGCCTCCCTAAAGCCAGATCTTCTGATATACGATGCATTCCAATCCTGGGCAGCCACAGTTGCCTCATCCCTAGGTGTTCCTGCTGTCCATTTCGCGACTTCTGGAGCTGTACCATATTCGTTCTACTATCATCGTCTCACACGGGGGACTTCATCTTTCCCTTATGAGGCGATTTATCAGCGAGAGCATGAGAGGAAGGCCCTGGAAGCATTGAATCTCAACGATACATTGTTTCAAGAATCAGCGTTGAGCCATTTCACCTTGTCCTGTGAAATTGTCCTGATGAAGACATGCAGAGGACTCGAAGGAAAGTACATTGACTACTTATCTGATTTGTGCAAGAAAAACATGGTCCCTGTAGGACCTCTTGTTACACAAGCAAAGACTGAAGAAGAACATTCAGAGATCATGGAATGGTTAGATGAGCAATCTCCATTGTCAACTGTGTTTATTTCCTTTGGCAGTGAAAACTACCTGTCCAGGGATCAGATGAGAGAGTTGGCCAAAGGATTAGAGTCTTGTGAAGTTAATTTCATATGGGTTGTCAGATTTCCTCCGGGGAATGAGGTGAGTCTAGATGAGACACTTCCAGAGGAATTTCTCAACAGGGTAGTCAAAGAGAGGGGTATCATTGTGCAGGGATGGGCACCTCAGGCTAACATTTTGTCACATCCAAGCACGGGCGGTTTTGTGACTCATTGTGGCTGGAGCTCCACAATCGAAAGCATCTACTTTGGCGTACCAGTGATAGGCATACCCTTGAAACTAGATCAGCCGATGGATGCTCGGCTAGTGGTGGAGGCTGGTGTGGGAGTAGAGGTGGAACGGGATGCAGATGGACATTTCACAGGAGAAGATGTTGCAGATGCTGTCAATAAGGCAATCAAGGAGAAGACTGGGGAAGACATGAGAGTCAGAGCTGCAGAATTGAGCGACAAGATGAAAAACGAAGAAGAAAATGCAATAAATGATGCTGTCGGACAACTGCAAAGGATATGCATGGAGTATAAACAGCAGAAATTATGAAATCAGCCTTTCTTTCTCAGGTAATGAAGATCAAAACCATTTCACTCAAATTCTTTTTTCAGTCAACTCATGAACAAGAACTCTCTCAAATGAAGCCAACAATGAGACCTTCTGCAAAGAAATTTTCACTCTTATGTTAATAGCTCCAAAACCCAATGTAAGTCCTACCAATCAAATAAACCCTATGCATGCTTCATCAAATCCACATTCACAAATCACAACAGCAATGACTGCAAAGTGAAACCAATTCAATAAACTGGCAATATAAAATCGACCTTGTGGTGGAAAAAGTAGGTACCATGGACTGGAAAACAGAGAATTTCTGATTCATCCGCTCCCTTCTTTGCCTCTCTTGCAACGATTCCTCGCCCTCACCCAACGCAGCTTCATCAGATGTCTTCTTCGAACCAGATCCGTTCCCAACAATTGAATTACCCATGCAGGGTGAAAAATGCGACAAGGGCGGAATCACATTATCGCTAAACCCCTCCATTATGCCCAGAAGCAACTCTCTGATTTCGTCCACTTCAGATTCTTCCTTCAATTGCCCATTCCTTTGGCCATTCATTTCAACTTTTTTTTTTCAACTCCACAATGAAAAAAAATCAGCGCATTTTGCAGACTGCAGTATTGTATCCAGTATCCTCTTGAGTCCGGTCACCTGTGTTCCCATGTAGACGAACACACTACACCCCATTTAAATACATACAATTTCCAATTCCACCTGTTGAATACGTACATATTGTATGGATTAAGGGTGAAAGCCTGAAATGTAATCGAGTTAAGGGCGACTACCAATATTTGGGAACACTATTTTAACGGTGAGCAAACAAACATTCAAATTGCTTGCCCACTTTGAATTCAAGAATACAATAGAGTTAGGATTGATCAATAGACGAAGTTGGAGTAGGTCATCTCACTCGGCCACTGTCAGAAAGAACATGGATCTTGATTGCTTAGTAGTACCACATCTATTGAATAAAATGGCCATTGACCATCCTTTTCTACCGATAGAAAGCTAAATGCACCATTCTTCAGTTTTTACTCAAATATTCATCAATTGCCTTGAAGACTTCAAGTCATCAGGTAGAGATACTTTTGTTCCATTTGTTGGATCCTTCTCTTCAAGAATTTGACAAAAGAAGGAAATATTTTGGAGAACCTTTGATGATAGGTAAGAATTATGATCAATGTTCATTTGAGAACCCTCTAGGCATTATAGTGATAAAAGAAACAAATAGTTACAACTTCAGCGTGTAAGTGGGAAACCAACAGAAGTTGTCTAAGGGTTAAGGTAAGTGTCAGTTTGAATTAATTGAAAAGATCGAAACAGAGTCACAGCAAATGAGAATTGAGACCAAACTGCGCTATCCCAATGCTCATATCTCTTGCAACAGAAGTTAGCCTGATTCACTGGATTATGCAACACTTGCACCACACACAAGTCACAATCCTCAAATGTTTTGACTTCCAGTTGGTAGTTTTCAAGTACCCTGTTTCATTATATGGGCCATTTCACATTTGAGAGATCTGTGGATCAATAATTGAGCAAAATTTAAGAAAGAACTGATGGAGGACCAAGTACTTTGCAGCTGTAATCTCATAATCAAATGAGACAAATTTTGATCATTTTTTGTCAGTTGTCACGATTTTGGGAAGAAACCAGAGGGTAGTCTGCACAACGGAGAAAAGGTCAACTGTCACTGAAATGCAAGATGTGGGCCATTACTAAACGCCAAACCTTATCATGCATACAATTGGCTGTAAATTTATTTCCTCGATTTCTAGAGTATAAACCAGCACCTCTGGGCAACGAGTGGGAAGGAGCCATTGCCATGTTGAAAATTTAAAATCTTCTTGGTCCTAGTTCATTATCATCCCAGACTTACCACCACAAATAATTAACATTTTGCTTCATAATGAAATGTGGATGCACAACTTTATGAAAACATTAATATACAATGTGGGTATGTCATATATGCATAATTTCAAACGAAAAAACTCATCATTTGGAAAAAAAGAAATCTATGGCAATTCCACATTATGCATTCAATTTAGCTGTCAACACATAAAATAATAATATCATGAAGTCAAATATGCATATACCCGTACGTTCAATAAGGCGCAGTAGAGAGCCTTCTACTGCCGAAATCTCCATTGAGTTTGGATGGTAAGCCACAATTACTTAAAAACATTTTCCTCGTTGGGAATGGTTGCAAATACCAGCACGCAGGTGTCCTGGCACCACCTAGAACAAAGAATGTTTCAGCCATGTGTGGTATATTAGTATATAATGAATAATGAACTAAAAATAAACCTTACACTCATTCACTGTAATTTCCTGGATAAGAGATTCAACTGTTCAATTCAATCATTTCCATTACAGAAATCTGCAACAATGGTCACCAAAGCAAATAACGAGAGAATCCACTTCTGATAATATTTTAACAAAAAACATACTACTGATGAATAGATGATGGTAACGATATGAAGCGATGACTACACAGTTCAAATGGGATAAAAGTGTAGAATACCTAAACTGATGAAAGCAAATTTATTGAGGCATTAAAATATCTATTTACAAAGCATGTAAAGCTACACAACTTCAGCAAGTTACTTGGAAGGAACTACATGTTTTTGGACACAGGGGAAATTGATGATACAAGGCCAAACTTGTGCAAACCGGAAGACGTAACCTGAAGTACAATGAAAATTCAGTGAGAAACCATTACAAAACATAAAATAAAACAGTTGGGAAAAACCATGGCAAATACCGAGATATCCTTCCTTCGCCACTCCAGTTTTCATGTTTAGCCACCTTTCAACTCATGTTGTCTTGTCTTGATCGATGGTTTCACAATTTTATTCAACTGATTAGACAATCCTCAGGCCTCTGGAAAACCAATTGAACTTGTAGAAGCCCAAATCTGGTCCCGGAAGCCCATCACCACAACCTATTTCAAAGTTCACAAAACTATCATTCCAAGAGTTGTTATACATGACACAACCACAAGCTTAGAAAGCTAGAATAAGTAAATAAAATCATCTCATAATCACCATTTTCGAATCAATTAATCAAATGGAATGACAGCTTGTTTCACCGGGAACCGCAGAGCAGAATCAACAATGCAATAACACTAGAATCAGCATTCCAATAACACTGCACTACTCCTGTTTTTTTTCTTTTTTTATCTTTTTCTTTCTCGTTTCAGCTCATGATAACCAGCTCCATGTTCCCGGAGCTTTTTACATTTAAGAGGAAAAATCTGGATAATATTGCAAATGATAAATTACTCAACAAATCCCCTTCAAATCTCATGGGATGGGTACTCCAACTATAATGTCGGAAACCAACTAGTGGAAATTCCAGTGGATACAACCAAGTGAATTCAAAGAATGGAATTGGTTCCATTCAATCATCCTTGGCAGCTGATCAAACAGAAGACTTTAGTTAGGCTGTCAGTTTTCATTTGCAGGAAAGCACTATGTAGAGACAAGTGTACATAAATGTATATACAGGACAAATTCATTGACGGAAAGAAAGCTAAAACCTAAGGGACAACAAAAAACAGAAAGGCAACGAAAGCCATAGTGACAGCTAAAATCAAAAGGACAACGAAACCCAAAGGGGCAGCCGCGAACATTAAATTCCAAGAATAGGTTTTGCAACCTGAGCCCCACAAGCAGCGGCTTCACCTTCACACCTTTTCAATAAGTGGCCATTTTTCAACTTCAAATTCATATCCAATTACCACTCCACAAATGGTAGAAACCCTCAGAATCCATGAAGAATCTCAGGAGGTGAACCCGCATAAGGAAGACATAAAGACGACGCTCACATATATAGAGCATAAGAAAACGTTCAAAATGCTTGATTACATGCGCTAGAACACCCAAAATCCACCACCTTTATCAAATTGGGAGACTATGACAGAATAGATCTGACCCAATATGCATATGATAATATTTCCATCCTAATATGTATAAATACAATTACAAAACAATTCAGGAACACATGTCCACATGTCTAATATCGAATCACCCAACCTAGGACATGGGACCAAAATGTATGAATATAATCATAAAACCAAATCAGAAACACATGTCCGTGGTGGAATTAACCAACCCAGGACATGGCACCAACATGTATAAATAAAATTAGGAATCCAAATCGGGAATACATGTCCATTATGGAATCACCCAACTAAGGACATTGCACCAATATGTATAAATACAATCAAGAAATCAAATCAGGAACACAAATCCGTTGTGGAATCACCAACCCAGGAAATGGTACCAACGTGTATAAATCAAATTAGGAATCCAAATCGGGAACATATGTCCATTGTGGAATTACCTAACCAAGGACATTGTACCAAGAGGTATAAATACAATCAAGAAATCAAATAAGGAAAACATGTCCATTGTGGAATCACCAAACCTAGGACATGGGACCAAAATGTATAAATACAATCATAAAACCAAATTGCAATCCGACCCAGGACATGGCAGCAATGTGGATAAATAAAATTAGAAATCCAAATTGGTAACACATGTCCATTGTGGAATCACCCAACCAAGGACATGGCATCAATAGGCCCAAGAAGTATAATTAATTTTGGTCTGAAAAAGAACATGAATATTTAATTCTTGAAATGGACACACTCATTTAACATTCATGGCACTCATTTAACTCGGATCATGGCACTTACTCAAGGTATTCCATCTCTAAAATGACATAATGCCTAAGGACAATATCATATAGACAACAAAATCAATTCATAATATATATATATAGATCATGAAATAGTATATTTAGCCTACCATTAGAATTTAAAACTGCCATTCATAATCTTGGCCATTTGCTTCACTCCTCCAGGAATTATTGCTTTTGTCCACTTCATAAAACAACAGAACATATTTACGAAAAAGTGGTGTTTGTTCTTACATTGGGAAGCTCAGCAGATCTATCTTAATCAAGTTTAGCCAGACCACCATATTTAAAGAATACAAGTTTGTCGAAAATAAAATTCAGTCAAAACTATTAATTTATGAAGCAGCATTAACAAACCTGACTATTACCTCGAGCAGTAGTAGTAGCAGTTGAATCACAACCGGTAACAATGAGTGGATAATGGGAAAATCCATGAAAAATTCTGTTCCAGTGAGATAACCTACCTTCGCCAATCCCATTTTTCATGTTTAGCCTACATTCATAAACTCACTGTGCGATAAATAATACTTCCTTCGTTTTTTTTAAAGGTTACACTTCTCATTTGCACGTATGCCAATGCACATTTTCAACGATTAATAACTCAAATTCGGTACAAGTAAAAATTTTAAAAATTTGATATTTAAAAACTACAAGATGAGACGAATCCAATAAGATTTCATTTGGCTATATTTTGTCTTCTATAACTATGACAAAAATAGAAGTAAAAGTGCTACAATGAACAATAAAAAAAGTCCAAATATAACCTTTAAAAAAATGGAGGGAGTACATTTATTTACAATTTAGTAAGAACCATATGAATAAGATATTAAATATAAATAATTAAAACAAATAGTAATATAATCCAATAAATTAAGTTATGTTAGCAAAATTAGATAAACAATAAAAAAGGGTTGGGTTTTTCAAAAAGACAAAGTTCGACAACACTAAAAACATCCTCATGTATGCTTCAAAAGGTTGATTTCAAATAAAATGCACAAACATAAGCTCGGTGAAGCATAAAAACAAAAGATGATACCTCTAGTTTTTTTCGTGGGTAAACCTGGACACAATTGGAATTTCAGACATTGAACGCCAAACTCTGAACGTGAACGCACGAGAATGAGCCAGTATTCTGACATTGCGGAAAACAAACGGGAAAAAAAGCGGTGGAGGGAAGACGACGCCGAGAATGAGTGATGTTGTTACCAAACGGAGCCATAGAAAACAAAAAACAACTTACAGTTGGCACGAGACCCTAGAGAGTGTGGAACGATTAGAGATGCGGATGCGTGTAGGTTGTAGACATGGTTGTTCAACCGAATGCGAGCCAACCGTAATCTTGAACCGCCGAACCCAGACGGTTCGGTTAACCGGCGGGTTCGGTTCCGGTTGGAACCGGACCAATTTGGCGGTTTAACCGCCTTTTTTAAAAATAAAAAAAAATTAAAAAAAAGTACGGTTAACCGTCGGGACGGTTGAACCGCCAGTTTATGCAGCTTTATAAAAAGAATAATAAAAAAAAAAACCGTGTGAACCGGTTGTTGAACACACACAAATCTTAACCGCATCGGCTGGGCCGGTTACGGTTACGGTTTTTTAGCCCAATTCAATATACATTTTTAAAGAATAATATCTTAAATTTTATAAATAAAAAATATAAAAATTTAATATTATAAAACTATAAAATATAAAAATATAAAAATTTAATATTATAAAACGATGTGTTTAGACGAATCTAACAAGATCTCACTTAACTATATTTTATCTTATGTTACTATGTTAAAAAGTCGAAACAAAATGATTCAATTAATAGTTGATACTATGTCAATCTTAGAATGTTTCAATTATGGAAGTACTACAATTTATATAATATATTAGTATTATATATTTAAAAATATTAATTAATTTTATCAATACAATAATAATTTATAGTAGAATTATATTCGGATTCGAATTTTTAATAAATTATAAATATAATTTTAAATAATAATATTACATCTAAAATATGTTTAATTTATTAAATACAAGTATTATTATATTATATATTTAAAATAGTTCTCATTTAGCAAGTAATTAAAATAAAATTACTAAATTATAATCTTTATTTTAGACAACACTTAAAATAACTTAAATAATTAAATAATTTAATTTCTTACCATTAAAAATAAAATTTTTAATTCTTAAAGTGATGTATTAAATTATATATGAAATAAAATGATTATTTTCTATTATAAAATGGAAACACTCACCAAGCTTGAATAGATTTGGGCTCTAGTCGCTTAAGCAAGGTCTCGGGTTTGAGCTTGTGTATGCAAGAAAAATGTTTTGGGATATACGCCCTTAATTGCCTACAGATCCTTCGGATTAGTCATGGATCCAATGTGGTACGGGATACCCGATTATTCACAAAAAAAACACTCATTGTGCAACAAATAATATATTTACTTACAAAATTAGTAAGATCCACACGAATAAAATATTAAATATAAATAATTAAAATAAATAGTAATATAATCCAATTTAATCAAGTCGTTATGTCAGCAAATTAGATAAAAAGAAAAGGATGGTTGGTTTTTTTCAGAAAGATAAAGGTATGCCAACACTAAAAACATCCTCACGCTTCAAAAGGTTGATTTCAAATAAAATTTTCAAAAATAAAATGCACAAACATAAGCTCAGCGAAGCATAAAAGCTAAAGATAATACCTCCATCACACATGTAATCTCCTTTTATCGTTTGACTCAAGTGGCCGCTTAAAAGCAATTAGAAAGAATTTTGCATTTAAGAAGTTATGCAATAATCTAACTTTTCCAAGTATGAAAGTAATTAAACCATGTTGAAAAGCAAAGATGAAACATGCCTCTGGTCCTTTCCACCACTCCATGAAGCTCTTTCCTCTTCCCTTTTCTCTCAGATTAGGTAAGCTAAGGGCTGCTGCACGGAAGCCATGTTCTGACCCAACAGGAATGGTTTGGTCTGATAATAGCTATGCACCTTTCACGGAAAGAAAACCTGTCTCCACAAATGCCCAGAGAACATATGTAAAAATCCATTTCCCAGCTACTTGATTTTTTTTTTATTTTATTTTGTTGCTATTGTATTTGTACCTGGGAACTATATGTTCCATTAGCCTTTTTGTTTTTCTGTCTACAAATATATTGCAGAGCAAACATAAAGCCAAATAAAAGCAGAGCCACCAAAAAAGGGGGTCATAAACACAGTTTTAGGAGGGGCGCTGATTTATTCTTCACTCTAGTTAAATAATGTTGCCAATCAATGGTAGGCACGATTTTGTAACAAGTAAGAATCCACATGCTGCAAATTCATGATGCCTAATGACAGTAATTTAAAACAAAAAGTTATTAAATTGAGCAATATTCGATTTCTGGGATCATAATGAAGTACTTATCTTTTGGGATGGGACAGTTTCCTTTTTATAATGAGAATATGAGAGAGGTGATCATCTAAGAGACCAGTTTTTAAATTGTCCTATTTTGATGAGCTTTCCTGGAATATTTTAGGAACAAAACCAATTACCTACTTTACTCATTGGCAGTAGAATCTATTAGGAACAAATTAGAAACTGACCATTGAATATCAGTTTATCATCACCTTAATCAAGAAGCTCATCTCCAGTTTGTTTCCTCCACAGTTCCTGGTTTGTGAGATCTTCCGCTATATCCAAGCGATGCCATCCACTCATCCTCAGCATCTGCACAACTTCGTTGTCAAAGGTGCAGCTTGGTATTCCCACCTATAACCATGTTATATAGCCTGCTATAGTAAAATCTGACAAAATACTTATAAAATATCCCAAAGAAGTCTAAGTGTTATAAATGAACTATGTACCATAAATATGCCCAGTCATGTTCAGATATAGTTAAGTGTATAATCCAGTATTATGTTATAAGGGGGAAAAAAAGTAAACACACACACACATTGATTTATAATATAGTGTATAATCTATTATTTGAGTTTTCAAAGTAAACACGTTTTTTTTGTCAAGGGATGCCCAAACTTTTTTTCAGTTATTTGCCATCATCTTCAGATGAAGTGAGAGAAATGTGAAACCACAATTCACAGAGCAGAAATATTCATTTACAGATTCATCATTTTGACTTCAATAGTATCCCAGTCCATTTCAGGGTTCAACTCAGGATTTTCATCAAGCTAAGATGCCCAATCATCAACAGGTTCACATCTATCTATCTATAATCTATAAAATCTCTTGATCTTATGAATAGTGTTGGGCCATTAATGGGCTTAAAGAATAATTAAGTTGTTAGCAACTTAATTTGAGCTTTTACGAATTAAACTCAATTTCATTGTTTAATTATATAGCAATTAGTTAAATTGCTTAATAAATTTAAATATTTAGCAATTAATCTTTTTATAATAGTAAATATTATAGTACATGATATTATTTAATACTTACTCCGTTGTCATGAAAATGCAACATATCCTCTGTGCACGCAATCCAATGCACAATTTAAACAAACAATAACTCACATTTTGTGTATAAGTAAAAATTATAAAAACTTGATATTCAAAAATTACAAGATGAGACGATTCTAACAAGATCTCACCTGACTATGTTTTTTCTTTTATAATTATTGTATAAATGTGAATCAAAGTTGAATAATGAATAGTGTCAAAAACTCAAATGTGTCACTTTCTTGAAAACGGAGGTAATATCAATTTGTTTACTTATGATATTTTGTACTATTAAATATTTTATTTGCTTCATGTCAATGTGGATTAAATTATCTATATTGAATGTATGTAAAATGTTTATCTTAATATTAAAAATAATAATTTATATTTGAACAATTTTTTTTTGCATATACCGGGTATCACATGCCACATTAGGCCCAAGACTAATTCCTTGATGATCTGGTTGACATTGAAGGGTAGGGTTGCATCTCCCAAAGCAGAATTCTGCATACACAAAGGTTCGAAAGCGATACCTTTGCTTAAGCTTCCACAGCCCCATAGCACTGGTCAGTTGTGATTGGTTATATTTCAACAATTGATATTTCATGTTTAACTATTGATGAATTAATTATTGTTTTTAGGTGAATACCTAGGTATCCGCAGGCCTCATTAGACCCAAGAGTAATCCCTCGAGGATCGGGTGGGAATTGAAGAGTTGTCTCTCCCAAAACAGAATTCTACATACACAAAGGCTCGAACCATATGAATTATTTTTTGTTGAATCAACATACAAATATTAAATTTCAATATTTTATTATTCAAACTATATTAATCCATCGTTATCATATCCCGGCCCATTCGGGCTGGGGTAATACTAGTATACGTTATAACTCTTGCAACAATGACCAAAGATTCAATTAACATTGCTATTTTGTATTTCAGGATACCATGTTAATACAGGAAAATGCATTATCTAACCTGGAAAAGAAAGCATGGCTGAATTTTGTAGATACACCACAGACACAAGATCATCATTTTTGTCATTGCAACACATGTTTTCATCATCAAAGTTAATAGGTTTCCATGGGGGCTCTTGTACGGAGAATTGCTCCGGATGAGTGGTTAAGAATCTGTTTCAACAAAATTACAAAAGATAAGTAAATCAATTTTCCAAAATAACATTAGAGATATCCAAATAAATTACTGAATAAAAGGAACTTTACGACTTCTTAAATTCACCCCAATTTGTGACAAACGTTTTCTAGAAATATCCAGTTGTCAAATGCTCAAGTGTATTAGTGAATAAGATGAGCTGATTGCAATATCTATATAAATATAGTGAAGATCAAAGAGAATATAAGATTTACAGAGTCAACATTTTGATTTTAATGAGATTCCACTCCATTACATTTCTATGTTCAACTTGGGACATTCATCAAATTGTCACGGCCAATCATGGATGGGCTAACATATAAGATTATAAGAATTTTCATTTTCTAACCTGATTAGAAATTTAGAATCCCTCGAAAGGAGAGCATGGAAAAATTTTGCAAATGCACCACCAGAGACAAGGCGATCGTTTTCGTCAATGCAACACGTCATCATCATCAAAGTTAATAGGTTCCCAAAGGGATTCCTCTACTGAAAATGTTACAGGATAAGCGTTTAAGAATCTGTTACAACAAAATTACGAAAGTTGTGCAAATCAATCTCCAAAAATAATATTAGAACTAGCCAAATAAATTACTAAAGAAAAGGAAGTTTACGAATATTTCATTTCACCCCAATTCCTGACCTCTGTAGTCATCCATTCACCATCCCAATTTGCGAGAAGAATTCAAAAATGTCTTTTGGTAGAATTGAAGGCCATCTGCAATACAGAACCAATTTCAATATATTAAATGACAATTTTAATATATCACTACATAGCAGACCCAAATTTTAATACATTACAGCAAGATATTGATGATTCAGAATGCAAGAGGATCACACTAATTCATCGTCAAAGTAATAATGCACCTAACATGCAAAAACAGTTCTCTGTTCCCTTTGTGGATAAGCTACAGCTTCCCTTTTATCCTCGAATCCCCCCGATGGCTCAGAGAAAGATCAGAATGGGGGAAAAAGTAACAAAACTCCTGATTTAACACATAATCCTGAATCAATTTCCATACTCCTCCAACCTGTCCTAAAACAAAAAAGCGTAAGTGAAGAATTAACGATACAATATAAAACTAGGATCAGTAATTACGTAATGAAGTATCAACCACAACTTACTTAATACTTAATAGGATAAATAGATAAAGAATGCATAGACGAGAGGATACCAGCAACCAAAATAACTCACCGTTTTGAGTGGACTGAATAAGTTCTTTGCATCCATATTTCACTGGATCTCACATAGATACAATCTGCTGAAAGTATATGGAAATACCATCAAGTAAAATTATGTATTTTTTGTTTGGCGTCAAGAATGATAAGGTTTCAATTACTTCATTCTTACTCCACGCCAAAGGACCTGCATAATGAGCCATAAATTTAAATTTGATCTTCAGATATATCCAAGCGAGTGTCGTCCACTCATCATCGACATCTGCACAACTTGGTTGTCAAAGGCAAAGTTGCTCAGCCCGACTGCCAAAAACCCTAGAGAGAAGGTACAGAGAGTGAAGATGCTTGCAGATGCTTGTATATATAGGACATAAAACAGACAGTTGGCAACAGTTGGCGCGTAGCTAAATATGGGCTGGGCCTAATTTTTAATTTGTGTTGGGCCTCTTCCAAATCAATGGGCTACTGATTTCATTCTATTACTAATTATGGGAATAGCCTTTCTTCATTATTTGTAGTCTGCAAATAGGGGAGGGAATAGGTCAGGCTACCCGACAGGGCCACAGGGGCCTATGGCCTAGCCTACGTAAAGCCGGGCCAGGCCAGGCTTTTTTGTAAAAAGGTCAAGCTCAGGTCATTTTAAAAGTCTTTTTAGCTAAATAGACTCAGGCCAATGCTTTATAAAGAGCCTATTAAGCCTACCAGGCCGGCCTACTTATGATTATTATTAGTATATTTATATTTATTGCACAGAGTATACGTTGCAGATTCATGAATACATAGAAAGTATATGATATTAATATTATTATTTTATGTAAAATAATTATTAGTTTGATCTTACATAGTTTTTAAAATATATAAAGATTTTCCCCAGTATGTAAATAACTGTGGATAAAGTATTGCTCAAGTGCACAAATTTATGTCTTACAATCTTATAATTATATCCGGACATATTTAAAACAATTTTAACTTAATTTTAAAATAGGCTTGATCAGGCTGTTAGAAGGCTTAAAACCTGGCCTATTAAATAGGCCAGACTCAGGCTTATAAAATAGGCCTATCGCAGGTAATAGGCCAGGCTCGGGCCGTATAAAATCGAAGTAGGCCTAGGCCGTACAAGCCTAAGCCTAACCCGGCCTAGCCTATTTCCACCCCTACCTGCAAATATATACTAGTACTATATCAGTTATATATTTAAAAATAATGATTATTTTTATCAATACTAATATAATTTAATAGTATATTTATATTTGGAATCGAAATTTGAATAAATTATAAATTATAATTTTAAATAATGATATTACAACTAAAATGTATTTAATTTATTAAATACTATATATTTAAATAATTCTCATTTAGCAAGTAATTAAAATAAAATTACTAAATTATAATCTTTATTTTAGACAGCACTTAAAATAAAGCATATAATTAAATAATTTAATTTCAAGGAGTCCATCTGCTGTCTTGGGGCTCTTCTTGTCATCAGATTGCTACTTCGTTTCGCTCAATGTGTCGTGAGGACTAATCTGCATTGGGCCCTCCTTTGTTTTTTGGAAATGAAGGAATCTGTATTGCATGAAATCTATTCCACCCTCTCCTCATGTTGCTGTTGCTTCATCTAATTGCATGCGCATGGTTGCCGATCATGTTGGCCGCTGCACTCCTACATTAGTTCATATGCGGCTGGTTTCTTAGAATCCGCGGGGTCATTCTGGCATCCTACTCCATGTGGATGGAAGTTCATTAGGCAATCCCGGTCATTCAGGATTTGGGTGTGTTATTTGTTCTGGCGATAGTCATTGGGTGGAAGGTATTTCCGGGTTTGTGGGGGTGACCTCGAACTTAATGGTCGAGCTCCGTGGCATATGGAATGGCCTTCTTGCTCTTCAGCGAAAGGGTTTTATCTCTGCCTATTGTTTTTCAGACTCCCTGGAGGCGTTGCGGCTTATGGCTCAGGACCTTCCGGCGGAGCATCGCATGTTTCCTTTGATGCACAACATCAGAAGTATTTGGGCTCAAACGCATGGGTATCGTTGCTTCCACATCCTTCGTGAAGGTAATTCTGTCGCAAACGCACTAGCTAAGCGGGGAGCTAAGTCTTTGGATTTCTTTACGACATGGGCTTTCCCTCCGGATGAGGTGCGGCCACTACTTTCTGTGGACATGGCCCGGGTTTGTTTTCCCCGGTTCTGAGCTCTCTGTTGTTATTTCCTTTCTTTCCTTTGTCTCATTTCTGTAGTTTTTTTTAGTTTTTAAACTCTTTGCCGACGTTTGTGCATCACCTTTACCCAAAAAATAATAATTTAATTTCTTACCATTTAAAATAGAATTTTAAATTTTTTTTTTTGGCGTGTGCCGGATATTCTTCTCATGCCACATTGGGTCCAACATTAATATCTCGAGGATCTGGTGGGCATTGAAAGGATGTTTCTCCCAAAGCAAAAGTTCATTTGCTTAAGCTGCCAGAGCCCCATGCTATTCAGGCCAACTATGTTTGGTAATAAAATTTTAATTTCTTAAAGTAACGTATCAAATTACATATTTAAAAATATTTCTAAATATACTAAATATTTAAGAAAAACCTCAAATAATAGGTTTAGGAAGACTTCTGGTATCTTAACCTTCATACTGCCTCAAACCCGATATTTTTTTTTTTGAAAAAACCGAAGCCAGCAAACAGAAAGAAAGATAAAAAGGTCTGAAGGAACCTGATATTTTACCAATAGTAAATGAGTAATTCATTGTTAGATTATATTCATTATCATTTAAATAAAATTGATGAATATAGGAAATAGCATTAGAATTTAGAAGAAAAAAAAAAGTACCTTTTTAAATTTGATTATTTTAAAAAAATTGTTTTCGATAGGCTGGCCAAAATTCAGAAGGCGCGGACCAATCACGATTCTGTTCTCGAGTCTGAAAAATTGGGCTTTCAGAATCTTAAATTTCATTTTCATCCTTTATATATCTTAAAGCATATATGAACAACCAAGTTTATGGCCTAAAACACAAGATTTGGGGCAACTATTTGTGCCCCTTTTTTTTAATCAATATATTAAATCAACATTAATATTAATAAGAGATGCGTAACTAAAAGTTAGATAAAAATATATGTTTCTTTATATATAAATATAATAATATTATTTCAAAGTAATTTTTTTTTTTAAAAAAAAAAAAATGAACGAAACCAGAAATTGTCCATTCCCACGTTGAAACATGTTTTAGCAACACAAATTGATAGTAATATCTTTTTAAAATTGCAACACACGACAATATTCTCTCCACACATGTATATGTGTAATTTCAATTTTCAAGTTTCAACCCACTCTAGTTAATAGTTATAAATGGTTAGTGTTTCTTGTGGTGGTTGAAAGTGGCAAGAACCACCAAGACGAAGAACGCCATTGCAGCGGCGGCGGAGAGGCCAAGGGCGGCGGCCCCTTGGTGGCAGAAGCGATCAAACACGTGGCAGACTTTTTTCCACTGCAGATGGGAGTTGCCCCTGTAGCCCATGAGCCCAATCCCACCCGCCGCCCCAATGCTCGAGAAAAGTAGGGCCACCATCGCCAGGTCCCCAACCACCACCAAAATAGCTATGCCTTTATTTTCTCCAACTTTGTTCGCCAAACTTAGGACCAATGAGATCACCGCATGGACACAAGCTATTGCATTCGCCATCACGAAGAAACTGCACATACATATATATATATATATATATATATATATATATATAATTCATTAATCAAAGATATGTGCATAATCCTTAATTATTTTTATAAAGAAAAATCATTAAAATTGAATATTCTAATACTATTATAAATATATTTAAAAAAATCATTATAAATTTAAAGAGATGAAAACTTACACAAAGGCAGACAAGTAGGTCCACTTGGCAGTGACCGGAACATTGACCGGCGGCAGGGAGGGGACGAGGGTGACAGCCACCGTGGTGTTCTGTTTGGCCAGCCCCAGAACCAGCGCCGCCGCTAGGGACATGACCACCGCCGCGAACCTCAAAAGCACGTGGGAGCCGCTCACCTTCCTCTTGTTGGCCACCGCCACTACCGGCGCATCGTCCTTGTATCCGCCGGTGGTGTTGTGTTGGTAACTCTCCATTTACACAACCTTAGCTTTGTTGAAACGAAATTTGAATTAATAATTGGGAAACGGGATTTACGGGAGAAGAGGAGAATAGAAGAATGAATGAATGGGAAGAGTTGGATTTAGGAGTGAGTTTTATATATAGAAAAAGGTTTTGAGGACTCCAGTTTTGTTTGAGTTGTGGTTGGAGTTAGAAATCGGCATATTATACTTCCTCCGTTCCTAAATAAGTGCTACGGGCCCACATTTCACGCAATCCAATACACGTTTTTAATTTGTAATAACTCAAATTCCATACAAGTAAAAATTATAAAAATTTGATATTCTAAATCTATGCTATTAGACGAATCCAACAAGATCCCACTTGACTATATTTTATCTTATATAATTGTATTAAAAAATTGAGTCAAAGCTACTTAATGAACAGTGACAAAAGTCAAAATGTGCCAATTAAAAAGTAACGGAGGTAGTATATAGTAGTACTATATAGAGTATGTGTGTGTGAAAGGTGTCCAAAACAGACAGGAAGACGTGTCGTTGTGTCAATGTGAGTGCAAGAAATGTTCACATTAAAGCCTTGGTGCCATACTTTTAAATTCACACTCACTCCCTTTACGATTTACATGTTGACAGCTTTCGTTCATTGGGGTGTGTGGTAAGCTCCTCAAGTCATCTCATAAATGCAATTTTAAATGCTCCTAGAGTGGGGTATTCATTATTGATCACAATACAATGGGATATTGAATGTATTTTTGAGATTTCTATTTACTACATAAAAAGTAGAAAAATATGATAAAATGTTGATATCCCACCTTATTGGTTGTAACGCGACCTCTTACTATCTTATATAATTAGGATCAACTTCATTTATCACCAATTGATTTTAGCATCCAGTCATGAATTCATTCATAAACTCCATTGTGTCCATAAATACATAAATGATACTTCATCTGTTTTTATTTATTTGCTACGGACCCACTCAGCGTCCAGTCTAATGCACATTTTAAACCATTAATAGCTTAGGTTCGGTACAATCAAAACTTCTACAAATTCGATATTTAAAAACTACACGACGAGACGAATCTAACAAGATCCCACTTGGCTATATTTAAACTCGCATAACTATGATAAAACTTTAAGTTAAAGTATGTGTATGAATAGTACCAAAAACTACAATGGAGCAAACAAATGAAAATGGAGGAAGTATATAGTAGCACAAGATTATATAAGCATATATCAGCTCCTAAAGTACCCCACTAAGTCCACTTTAATCTGGCAACTTTTAATTAGGCGTGACATTTAATTTAATTTTTGTAAATTGTACAATGGATAGATGGGGTTTGTTTGTTTTATTCAAATTTTTGTTCATGGCTATAAATAATCAAAGTAAATTGAGGTTCAAAATTTAACTAGTTCTTAGCTTTATGGTGGCGTTGTAGTAGTAGTATGATGTAAATAAAAAGGAGGATCTGTATTCATATGTTTTTGTTATGTTTGAAGAGGGAATATGGTAGTAATAACTTATGTGTGGGTGTGTAATGTGGAGTTGTAAACTGTACTCGTAGGCTTAGCTTGCACAGTAGGTAGCAAGTTGTGGCAGTAACTATTGGGTGTGAAATTTATGTACTACTATAATTTATGGGATTGACTAAAATAAGGCTGCTGCGGAAAGAAAAAATAAGTAGTTCCAACCAAGTGGGAATTAGGGATGACAATGGTTCCGGGTCAGAACCGAGAACCGAGAAAAACCCGAGCTTGGGTCGGGTCTTGGGTCTTACAAAATGGACCCAAAACCGACCCGTTGTCATCCCTAAGGATGGAAATGGGTCCGGATCAGACCCGGAACCGAACCAAACCCGAGCCCTGTATCGGGTCTTGGATCTTGGCGGAACCGACCCAGACCCGACCCATTGCCATCCCTAGTGGGAATGGCAATTTTAAAAACTGTCAACTTGAATTTTCGGATGAGATGTAGGCAAGTTGACATGAAAAATATTAATATCAGCGACAATTGGTGTATGCCATTAATTCAATTGGTTTTCACTTAGTAAAAGTATATACTATAACTGCTAAATAATGTATCGAATTTGATCTTTCAGATAATTGATTTGAAAGACAAAAATAAACAAATAACGTAAGAGAAGTAAGAAATCTACTGGAAGGAGGAGGTTAGAGTAGAGTAGGGTGGTCAACTGATTAAAGGAGGCTGGTTAATCACATAATTAATTAATCCATTTTTAATTTAAATTTAAAGAGGGCACCCCTACATCAATTATAGAAATCCCCTATCACTCGTGTCCTACTTTGATATTTTCGTTGTCATCCAGTAGAAGTGTTTCGTTGTTTTTAGTAGCACCTTTTTTTCTTCATTAAAATGTAAATGTTAGAATATATATGTATAAAGCTTTGCCAATATTCATCACAAGAAATTTTAAATAAAAACTATAGAAATTAGTGATGGGCAAGCAATATCATTAGATTAAAAGAAAACTAGTACATAGCTTCAGGTCATTATTCTAGACGTATATACCAGCATTTTATATAACATACTATATCTTATAGAGAAGCCTATATATTGTTTAAATAAAACTTAGATAATGTTATTTCCTCCCATTCAAATACTATTTTTTGAGGTAATTATTTAGACGGATGAAAAGTGCCATTTTTCTTGTCAAAATGTGTGTATCGTCTGATCCAAAATTTCGATCACACAATCCTGATTCTTGAATGAAACTTCAACTTTTGACTGTTGGAATGGGCATTCATATTGATTTATTTATTTAAGGCAGAGCTGTCACAATTTTATTTACTTTTTTTTTTTTTGGGCTGTGTGGTTTCTTTTGGCATCGTTAAATTAAATACTACTCCACTATGCAGTTGAAATAGAAATAGTGAAATTTCATTTAGGTCATCTCCAACCGAAAACACTAAACTCAAACTAAAATGCAGTAGATATCATATCAAAAAGTATTTTATCTCCAACCGAAAACACTAAACTCAAATTTAAAAGAATATTCAATGGAATATTCTTTATTTTTATCACTTTATACACTTTATTCCCCTTTGAAAGCATTTTGCAGTAGTGAATAATAGAACGCATTTTGCGTTTGAATTTTGGTATCGGTTGGACCATTTTCTCTACCCTATTTTTGGTTTTGTCGTTCGGTTGGAGTTGGTATTATACTGTACTCCGTATTATTAGGGAAAACAAGGGCCCATACCCTATCAATAAAAATTTATTCAAGTCAAAGCCCCACTATTTAAATTCTTCTAGTTTAGGCCCCATAGATTAAGAAAAGTTAATGGTTAATAATAAACAAAGCATTTTAGTTAAATAGTATGGTAAATCATATAACAAGAACTTGGTAAATATCATATGGTATGTGTGGTAAAGCACATACCAATAGCGTGGTAAATGGCATACCATAAACTTGGTAAATACCATATGGTATTTGTGGTAAACCATATTGGTATAGCATGGTAAACCATATATCAAGGATGTAATAGTGAATTGGACGGTCCTGGGAGTAATTGGACGGTCCGTGCATGAACCGTCCCGCTCCGTGGTATTTTGCGGTAAAGCACATAAGGACAGCGTGATAAACCATACAAAATAACTTGGTAAATTCTACATGGTATCTATGGTAAATCATATTTGTATAGTACTATAGTGTACTAAACGACATACCAAGCACTTGGTAAATACCATATGTTATATGTGGTAAAACACATACCAATACAGTGGTAAAACACATATTAATAACCTGGTGAACACCATAAGGTATTTATAGTAAAGCACAAGCACAGACCAACAGAGTGGTGAACCACATATCAAGAACTTGGTAAATTCCATATGATATATGTGGTAAACCGGAGACTAGTGGGACGAATCATCAGTGGACGTCTCCGATTTGTCGTGGTATTTAGTGTACAAATAAAATATTTTCGTGGTAACTTACATAGGTGACATCTGGTAAGTGTCATTGTAACGTAGTGGTAGGCATGGAATGATATTTATGGTAATCAATATAGGTTGAATACAGTAAAAATGAATATTGTGTGGTAATTAAAAAAATATTCATGCCGTATATAATCCAATGAGGTTACCACATTCCTCTTGTGTGAGTTACCAAATCAAACTTATTTTAGTTACCACGTTTTTGTTATGTAGGTTACCATCTAAGCATATGTTGTAGGGTTTAGGGTTGTAAACATTGTAGGGTTTAGGGTTTTTAAGGTTGTAGAGTTTTGGATTTTTAAGGTCGTAGGTTTAGTGTTTTTAAGATTGTAGTGTTTAGGGTTTTTAAAGAATTGTGTGCAAAGTAGTCAAACAAGTTGTGGTAACCTTATCTTAGACTTATGGTATGATATGTAGTATAGATATGGTAAACCACATAAACAAACGTGGTAAGTTTATCCGTTCGAGGGTTTAGGGTTCAAAACCGAAGTCATTATTACGTCTAGATGAATTATGTATTATCCTATTATCTCAATACATTAAAATTGTGACCACCAGTGTAATTACTATGAATCCAAATGTATGTATGTACATAAAAGAAGCATATACATTCACATCTCACATTGCGTTCATTAGGAAAATCATCTATGTACCATAATAAAGTTTTAAATTTGTATTTATCTATCAATATCTTTATCCAATCGTATCTTACTATCATAATGGTGACTATAAATAGTAAATTATAAGTTCTTCCTTAGTTACAAGGTCAACATTACTTTGAACTCGTTTGTATTTTTGAATATTATTATATGTTTCTAATATCATTACGAGAATCATTCATGTGCTCGTTGGTAAGTTCCAAATATTTATTTTATCTATCAATATCTTCATTCAGTTGTCCTTTACTATCGAATGACCATGTGAAATTGTTGATTTGATGTTCATTCTAAATTAGAAGGTCAATGTCACTTCGAACTCGTTTCTATTTCTGACTCATGTTATATGTTTCACTATATATAACATTCGAGATTCAACATTCGTATCTTTTATGTTTTCTCTAAACCCTAAATAGACAGTCCTTTGGAAGTGTCCACTAGCCGACCTCATCTCATATGTTTTCTCTAACATTCGAGATTCAACATTCGTATCTTATATGTTATCTTTTGAAGTGGTGTAGGAGGTGTGGACGGTTAAATAGACAGTCCTTTGGAAGTGTCCACTAGCCGACCTCATCTCATGGAAGTATCGACATTTTAACATTATTCATTAGTGGTAAATGTGTAGTAATGGATTCGGTAAAGATATATTCTCCGACGTGGTAATAGTATAGCCATAAAGATGGTAAAGAGTTATGAATCAATTTGATAAATGTGTATTTGTATATATGGTAAATTATCCAAAACTGGTAGTTTAGCACACTACACCAAATACGTTTACCAAGTTCTTTATTTGTGATTTACCAAGTTTTGCATTTGTATTTTACCAAGTTTGTAGTTTGTGATTTACCAATTTTATAGTTTGTGTTTTACCAAGTTATAAGTTTGTGGTTTACCAAATTTAAATTCGTGGTTTACCAAGTTTTGATTTTGTATTTTACTAAGCTTTAAGTGTGTGTTTTACCAAGTTTCAATAATGTAGTTTGGCACAGTATATAATATAATATGATTTACCACAAATAACAAATAGCATACGGTGTTGAAATATATTGAAAATTTATGTGAATTGAGTAAAAAAATATGTGGTAACTAAATCAGTAGAAGTGTGGTAATCAATAATGTGTAGACTTGGTAACCACTTGTTCATTTTGTGGTAAAAGAATTTGGGGACAAACAAATATATTGGGATGGTAACTGGGACGGTCCTGAGGACCGTCCCATGACCGTCCCAAACATTATGTCCACTTTAGAATGTATGGGACGGTCCTGGTGTGCACGGGACGGTCCTGAGGACCGTCCTAGTGACCGTCCCAACATTCTGTCCATTTCAGAATGTATGGGACGGTTCGAAATGGCCGTCCCTTTCACCGTCCTCTTGTTAAAGTTTCAAAGCACGTCAAAGCCAACCGTCCACATCACCGTTTAGGATGATTTACCACATTTTACATATAGCATTTACTGACTTATACTAATACCAATTACCACGATTAACAATAACACTTTACCTACTTTCTTAAACAATTCTTACCATTATATAACATATGAAATTGTACCTAACAAAACCAACATACACATCCAAATACCCATACAAGTTCCAATTACATCGACTAATCCCCACATACACAAACCAAAATCCTTGGTTCACAAACCAACATCCACCCACACAATTGCATTTCCATATACAAAATATTCAAAGGTTCATCACATCCATATACAAAATAATAAACTACGCAACCTTCCCAGGACTACATCGCTCTATCCCCTCCACTACTCCTGCCCAGCCACGTAAAGCCTTTGTCATTTCATTCCTCTTCACGTCCCTGCACCTTCCTTCGAAGAACTTCTTGGATATCATAGGATTGTCCTCCAACCTCTTCTCGATATAATGTCCTACGTGACTCAACCCAAGCACACATGACAACTCCTTTGCCTTGAACTCCAAACTAATGCCTTTGCCCCACTAAGAATATCCTTGTCACCGGTTCAAATGTTTCTAGACCGCTTGCAACCGAACTTGATATGCATTTTCCTTGCTCACCTTCGTCAAATGCCCGAATTCCCCGGCCTCTATGGCTTCTCTTTGTCTTTGAGACCATGGGACCTCCACATCGTTCACTAGCTCCGGTAGATATTTTGCAGAGCATCGGGGTGCTTGCATTTTACTCTCCTACGTGACACCTATAAAAAAAATGGTTGAAACAATCATTTCCCATTCACGTAAGCATCCTCATACCAGTGCATTACATTGCATTCTACCACATTTATAGCACTAATAACTTAACTTTAACATTTTCCACCATACTATCCATTCTAACATTTCATCGAATATATTGTGATCAATTTCACAACTTTCATAAAAAGGATTGCCCACGCAACACAACATCTACATATCACAGTACATTGCCACAAAAACAACACAATGATCAATTCCAAAGATTATTTACATCTCACATCACACCTTATGCATAAATCTAACTTAATGTATACCCTCACCTAATTTCATCTTTAACCAACAATACCACAAAACTGAATGCTTACCCGGATCGCTCTGCTCACCCCCTTCCAAATGCTTCAGCTTCTTTTTCAGTGTCATTACTTCTCAATCTCAATGCCTCTTCTTCCACTTCCTCCACTAGGGTTCAGTCCTCAATTGCCTTCAACAGCTTCCAAATCCCCCGCATATTCTATGGCTTCGGGCGTTTTTTCCTTTCTAAACCTAATGGATTAAAGACCTAGCCCTTCCAAGAGTCTCTGCGTCGCATGGAGTGCTTCTTCTCTTCCTCTTAGTTTCTGTTCGGTCGACCTTGATCGTTTCTTCCCTTGGATAGTCGGGTCGTTCGATTCTCTTCTGTGTGTATCCCGCTCTGTGCTTTCGGTGGTTCTTCGTTTGATTAAGAATGAAGAGGATTAAAGAGTTAATGGGATTAGTGTATTTGGGTGGGTATTTTTATGGAAGTCAAATGTAGAATGGGGTGTAAACGCTAAGGGAATGAGGTATGGGGCGTAAACTATTAGAAAGTTTTTTAAAAGGGAAGTGGGCTCTAATTTTCCGTATCATGAAATCTGGGCCCAATAAAGTATTAGGCCTGATTCTCGTAGAAGTTACGTAAAGCCCAATAAACTATTGGGCCCATTTACTGAAACGCTGGGCTATGTGTTATTACCTTCTTCTTAGGGGCTCAATATGTCATAGGCTCGTAGCCTTTGTTAATCCAGAGCCCAATACCCGCATATGACCATATCCATATTCAGACAATATTAAGAATTTATTTAAAAATGAAGAAACATACTACTTTATTTAATTTGATAAGAACAGATAATATTACCCTCAAATTGTGAATTTAAAGGTAATGAATCCGATACCAGTTCTAATTCCTCCTTGAACCAAGCATTCCTTCTAAAGAAGGGTCATCACCTCTATTCATACACAATCCTATACGGCATACTTTACACATATGAATGAAGAAAGCATAGAATTGGACAAATCTGCATTCACAGAGGTCAAGATTTGAAGATGATGACTTAGATTATCACCCACAAAAGTGTCATTTCCAAAAGAATATAGTATATCCCCATTTGGAAAGAAAATTGAATACATGATGCAATCCTTGTCACCTCACCAAAAGGCCAAACTTCAACCAAACAACACAAGCAAGCAATGCATCGTTGCCGAAGCCTTAAAAACAACTCAAAAAATCATCTGCTCCCCCAACTCCTGCCCAGCCATGCCTTCTTCCAACACCCTCTTAAAGAACTCCTCCAATGTATCCTTCCCATAGCTCGGCGTCTTCTCTGCGTTGTACTCTCCCGTCTCCGGATCCCAAATCAGCATGCTCTCTGCCGCGTAGTACCTCCCAATCTTCCCAAACTCCGCTGCATCCTCCAGTGCAGGGAATACCTTCACAAGAGCATCAAGAACCCCAATTGCGAAATCCATAATCTGGATAGGCACTTTGAGGAACTTCGGCTCTTTCCCCGCAAGCCTAAACAGCATCTCCCCTTGCTCCAATGGGGTCAGTGCCCCGCCCGGTCCCCCAACCGGGAGGACCTTGTTGGCTAAATGATTGCTCAGGACGCAGTCTGCAATGAACGCTGCCAAATCCGGTTCGCTGATCGGCTTGCAGGCGCACAATTTCCCATCCCCAAACATGACGTAGGGTTTGCCATCCTTGACCAACTCAACCTGCCCTGCTAAGCTCTTGAAAAATGCAGTTGGCCTAACAATGCTGTAGCTGAATCCAGTGTCGTTCTCGGCTTCCAGGATCAACTCTGCCTCGAATTTCAGCTTCGCGCGCTGGAATTCGAGGAGAGGCTTCTGGACACAGATTGCTGACAATAGGACAAAATGTGTGGCACCGTATTTCCTACCGGCAATCAGGCTATTCTTGGTGGCTTCATAATCAATCAGCCATGAGTCCTTCACTCCACCAGACCTACTAGCAAGACAAGACACGACAACATCTATTGAAACCCCAAGATTCTCTACACTTTTGGACAAAGATTCTAACTTTGTGACATCTGAAAAACACACATTTGCGCCATTTAATATGCCCAAGGTTTCTTCCTTGCTATTCTTACCCTTTATGCCGCTTCTTTCCCTGGCAACTGCAATAACATTGAACCCCCTTTTAAGCAGCTCTTTAACTACAAATTTCCCAATGTAACCAGTTGATCCCACTACCAGTACGTTAATGTCTTTAGGGTTTTTGGCCCTGAATGATGATTTGGGGGTTTCAGCAGCTGATGATGAAGATGCGACAAACTTGAATCTTTTTCTACTGGATTTAAAAGGGATTGATGATAGGTAATTAGAAGGAACAGGGATTGCATACTGATACCGCACAGGGCTTACCTGAAATTGATAAAGAAATTGAGACTGAAGGAGAAATTTCAAGGCAGGGCGTCTTGCGGAGTGAAGGGCAAGTCCACTGCAGTTGAAGGGTGTGCAAGCAAACATTTTTCAGTTTTCAAAAATTGTTGGAATTTCAGTATGGACTGGGTTAGGGTTTCTGAATGAGCATTGCTGCAAGCTTAGAAAGTAGAGCAAGAAAAATCTGCAGTGAGAGATGGAAGAAAGTACCGGTGATTGTTGATGGAAATGAATGGTGTATATTTGGTGGGAAGATCACGAGAATTCACACTTGGACAAGATTACACGAAAAATAAAAATGAGTTTGGGCCTGAAAATGGACAAAGGGTATTTAGAAGGGCTCACTTTACAGGCGACAAAAAAAGACGCCTGTTTGCAAGTTGCAACAGTCCAATTGTTGAATTTTTCTTTCATTCCAGCATCGATTTTTTCAACAAATAAAGCCAACCTACAAAAATTGAAGAATAAAAAACACTCCACAAGTCCGCAGTAGCTTCAGTGTTTAGCAATTGACCTTAATTAATAAGAATAAAAAAAAGTACTGTATTTTCTTGGTTTCGGAAGAAAGTCTGAATTCTGAAAGAAGAGTGTTATCCAAAAAGGAAGAATGGCTGAATGGGCTATAAAAATAAAATAAAATAAAATAACTAAAAAAACAAAACACCCTTCGGCAAAGCACGTGTACAGTGACGGGTTCCTCGTTAGAATTTCTCTTTCAACCTCATCACACAAGCGAAGGCACCAAATTCATCCCGATTCTTCGAGAGGCTGTGCAATTTCTTTATCCAGAACAGATCAATTATCCCAATATGCCTCCACCGCTTAATCCACAAAATTCACTCCCTTATGATATTGCCCTCAAGATAGTGTCGTCTCTTCCGGTATTGATTAATTTCTAAAATTCTTGATTCTCTGATTCTCTCTCTCTCTCTCTCTCTCTCTCTTCTGGAAGTGGGTTGTGTAAGAAATTATTTGACCTATCTTTTCAGGCTTTTGATGTTTGTTCTTTGGGAAGCTGTTCAAGGTTTTGGAGGGATCTCTGTGGTTCTGATTGTGTGTGGGAAGGTTTGTGTAAGAACAGGTGGCCTGAATTTTTTAGGGATGAAAGTTATTCTGCCCCTAATAATAATGAATCCGTTGATGGTGATCACGAGATGATCTCCAATTCACAGGTTCTTCCCCTTCTTTACTGATATTTATTGTACTATGTTTTTTTTTTTTAATTTTACTAATTTGATTTTCAGTATAGCATATGGTTGCATCATTTTCCATTTGTTGAGTTGTATTCATGTTGTCAAAACTTGTTTTGGTTGATGTTGAATTGTTTTTTGTTTTAAATATTTAGCTTCATTGATGTTGGGGATAATTTATTTGGATAAATAGCCCACAGCCATATTTTGTTGTAAAAATTTCGCGAGGACGAATGGAAATTCGATCAAAAACCCCGCTTGATTTAGGTATCATGTGTGTATGTTGCATATTAAAGCCTCAGGGGATTTCACACCTGAATCAAATCCCCTGAATTTTGTCAAGGCCTGAACAATTTCTTTTGGAAAGGAAACTATTACAGGATGACTTAAGAGGATATTATAGGATGACTTAAGTACAACTCTGTTTTGTATCATCTAGGTACTAATATATGATAATGAATTCATTGGCAAATGTAAACCTTGTGAATGTGTGCTCAATATAAATCTTGTAGTTAATATTTTTGCTAGATTAGCCATACTGCATACACAAGTGTGTTGAGAGAAAATGTAATGCCTGCAGTCTTCACTTACTATGTGTAGAAGAGAAGATGCTAATTTCTTATAGACTACTGTGAATTCGAGGAATTGTTTGTATTGATTCAATTCTAATGGTATGGTGAATGACACAGTTTGTAATGATTCATATTTCACTATAGGGATGGAGGGATTTGTACAAAAGCAGGCACTGCAAGATGGCAACAAATGTGGCCATTGTTGCAGATTTTATGGAGAACTACATAATTTACGAGTCAAAGGAGTCAAACTCTATCGAGGTTGGGTACTACTTGAAAGCACTTGATCTACTCAACTCATATCAGTTTGGATTCAAAGATATTCAAACATTCTTTTTCAAACCGGAGCTCAGTGTGCTGTTTAACTTGCTCGGATTGCACTACTGCATCGTTTGGCTTGACATCTCGGTAACTGAATCATTCTACAACTCCTTAATGGAATGCCTTGTGTTTTATAGTGATTAACAATTAATGGAATGCCGTATGCTCCCTTCATTTTGAATGTAATCTCGTCTTAGATGAAAAGTAGTTTATATATAAATGTCAATTTGCAAATTTTATTCATTTTCATCACAATTTATACCATTAATAGAAAAACTTTTGTTCGATAGGAGTAGTATATACTATTTTACTAATTTTATAAGCCGTTTTAATATGTTTAAGATTTTATAGGGAAATATTTGTGAATTGAGAGAGTATTTGCTAACAGGGAACGACGCATTTTGTATGTAGTCCATAAGAAATGTGATTGTCTGGGGTTTTCTATCTTGTTCATCTATTATGTTTCAACTGCTAGCCATCCCAATGGTTTATAGGTAGATGAAGCTGTAGAAGCTATAAACAGCAGGCAGATCTCGGAGAGGCGTGTGGGTGTGAAATGGTGGAAGTTAGGAAGATGGCTTTATGGGTTTCGTTTACGTGACGAGCTGCATTCCCGGAATGTCTCTCTGAGAGAACTTGCTGTGTGCGGCGAAGAAATTCTTGGAGTGCTGCATCGGGGTGCGATTCATGAAATCTTTCGTGTCCAAATTTCTGCTGCTAATCCAGTGCAGAAGATGTATAAATGGTGAATAAATAATGAAGTTGTGTTGGGATTGTTTTTTAAATTTCGTGTACAGGGTGGGTGATAACTGATAATAATAATAATAATATGGGCAGATGTATTTATATTGTATTTGAATGCCCATTTGGACAGGAGAATCTTCGATGATAAGATGATAGTGAAGAATGGATTTATGAATCAATTGTAAACGCAGCCAGCAGTGTTGTTTTTAATTTATACAGTATTTGAATTGCTGATAATTTTGTTTCGTTTCCATACCCTCTTCACCCCACATCCCAGTGAGATATTCCACCGATTGCAGCCGGGGGCGGATCTATTCATTGAATAGTGGTGGTACGGGACACCACTTAAATTGATGAAATTGTTATTTTAATGTAGATTTATATATATTTAACTATATTAGACTTATTAACACTACTTAATTTTTTTACGGTGACACCATAATTATTCATTTCAATCAAGTTTTTCTCTGTATTCTGTATTATTCTGTATTGTAATTACTATCCCTAATTTCAATATAGCATCCACTATTTTTTGTACACCACTTAAAAGATTTTCTGGATCGGCATGGCAATGGTTGCTAGTCATTTGGAACCAAAAAAAAAGTAAATAATTTGTTTTGTGTATATTAGTGGAGATGTCAATGTGGGCCTTTCAAATTTCAAATATATGGAACTTATTTATGTGAAGTTCCGAGCTTGTCATGCACTTTGTGTGCAAAGAGAGCACTTGACGAGAATTTGACAACTTTGGTTTTAAGTTTTTATGTATACAGTCACTCAAATCAAACAACATAATCAAATACAATGAATGGAAATGTGATGATCTTCTCATTCAAATTAGGACTCAGAACATTGTGAAGTTAAAATAGGACAGAGGCAAAGGCGATGACACGAAAAGCAGTAGATTTGTTGTCTATAGGCTATAACTACAGCCTACAAACAAAGAGGTAACGATACGTGTACACTCTACTTCCTCATACGATTACACGTATATACACATGCACGTGTATATATACACACACGTATGTCCGGGTAAATGTCGCCATTTGAACCCTCGCAATCATTTCGCCGCCGCTGCCGCTTTTTTCTCAGAGAATTAAAAATGTTCCAGCCACCGCCGTCGAGCCACTCCGGACCAAGTTGGACCGGCTCGCATTCGCCGGCGTTCGGCCTCATGCACGGCTGCTGCTACAATCTATGCAAAATCGTCACTTCTTGGTCGGTAATTGTTTAGATAATTCCTCCACTTAAAATTAAACAGCTTTCCAAATAGTGATTGAACTTTTCAATTTTGCAGCTTCTACGTCTTCTGCTGTTGCTGGCTTCTAGAAGACTGCTTCGGCGGCCGCCGTAGGTTCCCAGGGCCGACGTACGGCCTGCCGGAGTCTCCTCCACCCCCTCGGGCCCCTCCTCCGCCCTTTGGAAGGCATGATCCATATGGTACGATGGGCCCAGGCCCAGGACCACCATACGGCCCAGGCCCACCTCCATTCAGCTACCCAGAAGAAGCACCCCCACCGCCTCCACGTATCTTCTAAGATGGGCTGGCAGGCCCAATAGTTGCCTTTCGGACTCTCTGTTTAATTGTGGTAAAAATAAAATTTTCTTACTGGTTCATAACTTCATATTCCTATTATTATTATTACTGCTTTTATTTTCTTTTCTTTTTTAAAGAAAAACAAAAACAAAAAAGAAATGCGCGTCTGTGTCCAGACTCCAGTCTTTTAAAGTCCAATTATTGCTGACATGAGCACACAGAAAAACCAAACCAATAAAGTGAAGCAATCAAATACCATGGTATTTGTATTTTTTTTTTCTCCCTAAAACAATATCTGGAGAAATCCATACCATATGCAAGACGTGCACATTAATGATTAGGATCTACATACAGTCAGTCCCCCATATCCCCACCCCCACCCAAAAGGCATTGTTATCCATAATAGAGTGACATTGACATCTAAAACAATTTTTCTGTATGTTAGTTTTATCCATATCGGTTGTTATTTCTCTACCCATTTCCGCTACTTTAGATAACCAATTCTAGAAAAAGAAATATAAAAATTAATGGGCAACCATTAAGGAATCAATCCCATTCGTAATCAAAATTCAGTATGGATACATCGTACAAGCTCAAATTGGACAGGAACATGATAAATATTTAAATTGGTGAGGTGTTTTGTCCGGTGGATTAGGAAAAGTTTGGACATGGTTTTTTTTTAAAAAAAAATAAATAAATAAATAAAAGTTATTATACCTGTATTGTGTTTTTTTTTTTTTTTTTTGGATTAATCGACTCGAGCACTGCCAAAAATGTTTGTAGGAATACAAATAAAATGAATATGCTGCTGTTACTGACTCGGTTTCTGATGTATACTTCCTCCGTCTCACTGTTTTTGTTACGGACCCACTCAACACGTATGCCAATACATATTTTTAACGGTTAATAACTTAAATTGTGTATAACGAAAAGTTATAAAAAGTTAATTGTCTAAAATTACAAGATTAGACGAATTTAATAAGATTTCAATTGACTATGTTTTTTCTTACATAGCTTGATAAAAATTTGAATCAAAGTTAAACCGTGAATAGTGTTACGGAGGTAGTATATAGCACCGTAATGAAATGAGTGGTTGATGATTCGGACAGCAAGTGACAGGTGGCGACGGTGTTCTGTGTAAGTCTAAACACATGGGATGTTGTTAGGAAGGTGTGTTGTTTTAGGTTTTCAAGGATGATGACTCAAAACTCACCAAAATAAATCCAAAAAAATTGCCTTATCCATATTCTTATTTGCAACATCTCGGTTTGTGTAGGGTTTTTCTGTGAGGGTTGATTAGTTTGTGAATTTCTATGGATGTGGGAATTCGAAATCAACGGTCAGAAAAAAAGGGGGTGGAAATGAGTCAGCAATCCATGGAAATGAGTCAGCAATGTGTCAGCACCATTACACGCGTCGTCTCTTCGTTGGGCCGCCGCCATTATTTAATCACAATTTTTTCCTCTTAAACAGCATAACACAAAATGGTGTCCAAATATTCTTTCCTACTCGTGTTTAGCTTATTTCCATTTCCACCCAAAAGCTTAGGAACCTTACAAATTAAAACTTGCCAACATGTTCCATAATTCATTGAATACTTTTTTGTTTTGATATAATTCAACCATTTGTACAATATTTACTATTCATTGAATAAATACAAAATTTTTTTTTTGGTTTTGCAAAAGCGGTTGTAGTAAATACAAAGATTATTAACTAATTGATTTTAAATATAAATCTGATATGCCGAATTGTTCTTTACAAGTGAGTAATAAATGTTGAATAAATTTTTTTAATATTAACTATTTTTTTTTTGATGAGCCGAAGCCGGGGAATATTAACTAATTGATTTTATAAATATAGGTTTAATATTTTTTTTTGTGTCAATAAGCATTTTTGAATAACAATCCAAACACATCCGCATACCTTGAATTTTTTTTTTTTTTTTACCTTGAACACCGTAGCCAGACCATTATTCGAGCCGGGTGGAATGGGAAAGAACTATTAATTATGAAGTGGAGCAATACTGCAAGAGAAATGAATGTAAACCCAGTCTTGTACTCTTATTGGGTTCTTATTTGCATCCTGATTTAATGAGATGTATCTTATGTGTCAATCGGATGTGTTAGGTATTTATGAGTATTTTGGTTAAAAATACTTAGCACTTATTATACAAAATACTCCTTCAATATTTTAGATATGCTAATTCAGCTCTCAAATGAAATCCTTTCAAAATTATTCGATAAAAGATCCATAATGGTAAGTCGTGAGTTATAATAACTAACTTTTACTATTTAATTAAAATAGAATAAAATAGAGATAAAAGATCTATTTAAAATATCTTAAAATTATTCTATATATTATTTTTAAAAAATTAATTAATAAAACTCAAATATTTCAAAATTCTGGGATGAGTACTTTGTCCAAATAGTTAAATGGCTCCCGTTATGTACACTTACATTTTTTACACAAACACACAAAAAATAGTTAGATTAGGGCACACACAAAAAAACTTATCTTTCTACCCTTTCAATCCTTATAATAGAATTTGGAGTCCGGATCTTCATTATTTTAGTCCGGGTCTTTGTTTTTAACACACACACATCGGGGGAGGGATTTAGACACACACAAAATTTGTGAACAAATCTGTGAACAAAATTTGGAAACGTCCATTGTTGGACGTTGAGGCAAGGGGCCGAACGGCCACTACTGGCCGTTCGGTTGGAATAGTGGCCGGCCGGCCAGTACTGGCTGTGCGTTGTTTTGTTTTTTTTCTTTTTTCTTCTGTATTCTTTTAAATCATATGTTAATATATTTTGTTATGTTATTCCCTCATGTGTCCGTGTACGACAGACAGACGGCCTCATACAGACGACAACGTCGGGCTGCATATGACGAGGCTACCGGACAGATTCTGGCTATACCAGAGCCCCTCCACCACCACCATCTCCATCAGCAACAAGTAAAAAAAAAAAAAAAAAAAAAAAAGTTAAGAACGGCCATTACTGGCCGTTCCTCTTTGGAGCGGGTCGGCCAGCACTGGCCGGCCATCTCTTCATACCCACGGCCAATGCTGGCCGTCCACAATAAAAGGAGCCCGGCCAAGAATGGCCGTTTGGAAAGGGGTCGGATGGCATTGGACGTTCGTTCCTTCCTCCAAAACAAAAAAACTCAACGCGCACACAACTAATTTGCGATATTTATTTGAATGTAAAAAACATACGGGTTCTATGAGTTGGTACTGTTCTTCCACTATATCTTCATCTCGGTATTGCTACTCATATTGCTCGTTTATATCCATGGAGTCTATGAATATAAAAATGCTTAAGAAAAGTAGGATTTTGGGTTTTGCTGTTTCAACGAGGAAGAAAAGGAAAAGAGGAAGGGAAGAATAAAGAATTTGTAAATTTGTGTACCCAAATCCTTAAAGTGAGTGCCCAATCCATTTTTTATTGTGTGCCCATAATCCTTCATAATCCTTAGAGTGCCCCCAATCCCTATTTTTTAATTTTTTTACATAATAATGTTGTGCCCCTAACCAAAACTGTGTTCATATAACCGCAGCCTAGTTAAATATCTTAACTTTCAATGAAAAGTTCTTTAATTGTATTTTTGCCTCTCACAAGTGGCAACCATGTGTTCCAGTATACATTGAACACGTGTACACGATCATTCCAGCAAAAAAATTCGGCCGCCAATTGTTCGCCTTTTCTTCAACGCCATTCAAACTATTCATCTCCATTTTTCTATATATACTTTTACACCCTAAATTCTTCCACAATTCGTGCATTCATTCGTTCATTCCAATTTCATCTTACGTGATATTATACCCTCAAATTCGCCGTTGTTGCTGTTCTCAATCGGTTCAGATCAAATAGGAGTCGATCCAATATTTCTACCAAATTTTCCGAAATACCTACCCGTAGTCCTTTTCCAATCGTTCCATTTCGAGCCAATAATTGTTGCTGTGAACAGCCTTTAGATCGCCCGATTTTGCGTAGAAAATGGAGGTTTCTTTGATCGGCAGCTCTCGGGTGATTCCTGGTAGAGTAGGTGATGCGAGTTTGTCCGATTTTGGCAGGAATTTGAATGGGAGAATCTGTAATTTGAAGATTAATTGTTTAAATGGATGGAATCCTGTCCAAATACAAAGCTTAGTGTGGTCTTCTAGATCGCTCTCCGGTTTCAGTGTTAGAGCATCGGCATCTGCGCAAAATAAATCTGATGTTTTCGAGAAAGCTTTGACAAATCAGATGACAAAGCCTGTAAGTTCTTTTTTTTCCGTAATTTGATTTTTACTTTTAAGATTTTGGATGATGAAATTCATAAAGAATTGCAAGATTTGTTGCTATTTTTGCCTTTTTCTGTGTCAATTGTTTGGTGATTTTTGTCTGTCGGTGCATGTGGTTTACTCACTGATTTTCCCGAATTGATTTGCCAAGTTTTATTCATTTCAACATACTCCATTTTTTTACATCAGTATGTTTTTTTTATTTTTTCAGATGATATTGATTGTTAAAATGCCACAAGCTAGTTCCTTCTCTGAACAGAGTTCATATTCATTATCCAATAATAGTTCACATTATCTTGCATTGTTTTGGATGGAAACATTTGAGGAGTTACGATAGTAAACATTTGTCAATCTTCTTGCAGAGCAATCCTGTAAAATTGTTTGTCGGTCTGCCACTTGATACTGTCAACGCCAACAACACGATAAACCATGCCCAAGCTATTGCTGCAGGGCTGAAGGCTTTGAAGTTATTAGGCGTTACAGGCGTGGAGCTTCCAGTATGGTGGGGAATAGCCGAAAAGGAAGGCATGGGAAAATATGATTGGACTGGTTACCTAGCTGTTGCAGAAATGATTGAAAAGTTAGGCTTGAAGCTTCATGTATCCCTTTGCTTCCATGCTTCTCAAGAACCCAAAATCCCACTTCCTCAGTGGGTTTCAAAAATTGGTGAATCGGATCCAAGTATTTTCTTCACGGATCGATCAGGGCATAAATACAAAGATTGCTTGTCACTCTCGGTGGATGATCTTCCTGTTTTAAATGGGAAGACTCCACTTGCAGTGTACAGAGAGTTCTGCGAGAATTTTAAGTCTGCTTTTGCACCATTCTTTGGTTCTACAATCACGGTAAGGCTATTAATTTCCTTGGAGTGGATTTTTGAACAGATGTTCCTTTTATTATGGTTTTGTTGATTAAGGTAGTTTCTTTCTGTTGAACAGGGGTTATCGATTGGACTAGGTCCTGATGGTGAGCTGCGTTATCCATCCCAGCACCGTAGAGTAAAAAACAACCGTCATCCAGGGGCTGGAGAATTCCAGTGTTACGACAAGAACATGCTTGGTAAACTCAAGCAGCACGCTGAATCAACAGGAAATCCTCTGTGGGGACTTGGTGGCCCTCATGATGCCCCAAGCTATGATCAATCCCCAGTTTCTGGAGGCTTCTTTGCAGAGAAAGATGGGTCTTGGCGCACCCCATATGGCGATTTCTTCCTTTCTTGGTATTCAAACCAGTTGTTGCAACATGGAGATCAAATCTTGTCACTTGCAGTCTCGACTTTTAAAGGCACCCCCATCACATTGTCCGGGAAACTCCCACTAGTGCATTCATGGTACAATGCTCAATCCCACCCGTCGGAGTTAACAGCAGGATTCTACAACACAGCAAGCAGAAACGGATATGATGCGATTGCTGAAATCTTCAAATCAAATTCATGCAGAATGGTACTCCCAGGCATGGAGATGTCGGATAATGATGCGCCTAGCGAATATCAAGCGTGCCCTGAAGCCCTTATCGCTCAAATAATATCATCCTGCAGAAAACACGGTGTTGCTGTCTCGGGTGAAAACTCACCCATCTCGGGTGCTTCCAATAGTCTTGAGCAGATAAAAAAGAATTTGACCAGTGAGAATGCAGGTGCTGTGGATATGTTCATGTATCAAAGGATGGGAGCCTATTTCTTCTCCCCGGAGCATTTTCCGGCATTCGCTGGATTTGTTCGTGGCTTACTGCAACCGACTCAAAGTTTGGATGACTTACCAGCGAAAGATGAAGGGAATGCAGAGTCCCTTTCTGGTAAGGATATGCATATGCAGGCAGCTTAATTAGGTTTGCCCGTTTTTTTTTTTTTTCATTTTTTGTCGAAGTTACATACACCATGTATGGTACCATACACGGTGTATGAATGTAAATATTTTACATAGAGAATAGGTCGGATGTAATAATAATTATGATAGTTTGTGTAGTTGAGTTTTAATACTGATATTATTATTATTATTATTTTTGAAATTTACTTTCTAATTTTTTTTTGGCGGGCTATACAAGCTAGGTGCTACTTTCTAATTGGAATGATGAATTTGATGTTATAAAAATTTAGATTTATTATGAATATGAATATGGTTAATGGAACATTCTGCCTGCGATGATATGGATTGCGTGGCCGGTATGTTTATTTGATGAAGCCATTCTTGTTTGTCATTCGTTTGGTAATTGGTATTAATAGTTTTGCGCATATTTCCAGCCGGTCCAAGTAAATTACAAAATTACAAATATTCTTCTGAACCATATACTCCCCAAATGCATTGATATAATTTGTTCTCGTACACAATCAAATCTGAAATCTCGGAGATGTCTAAAATAACACATTCAGTGTATTAAATTGTTTTCATAAATCAAAATAAATTCTCCCAAAATTAGGGGAAATATTCAAACCATTTTTGATTTTCCATTCTCAATACATCATATAGAACAACACATATGTAACAATCTCTGAGCAGAAAAGGAAATAGTCTCAACATTTCCAATACTGTAAAAGGTCTGATAGAAACAAGAAATAAAATAGAACAAATCCTGTCCATCTAGAAAGTTGAGGAGGATTCATCAACAAACTGGCAGCCAAACTCTTCACAACATCCAATATTTTTTGTGTTTGTGAGATGATCGACTAATTTTGCTTCTTCAACAACCAAGAACTCGACAAACAGAAACTCCCAAATTAGGTTCCGTCTGCATAAAAACTAGGTAAGGAAGCCAGCATTAGAGCCAGAATGATGTAGAATATACACTACCAAAATAACGTAGACAAAAAATTGGAAGATTTTATACCACATTAGGTGGCATCATTCACGGGCAATTTTTGTGTCGAAGCTGCTGAGGCAAATGGCGAAGGCCTGGAACCCTGAAATTGGGTACCCGTAGTCCATTGTGAAGACATCTTTTCCTACTTTGCCAAACTGAAGGATGACCCTGTCCTGTTCGTGCCCAGGCAGATCGTTCGATGGGGAAGCAACCAGCTGAAAGTTTTTCACAGATGCAACCGTAACGCGTCCATGGAAGTTCAGACACCAGCACTGAAGATGCTCGTGCCATCGAGGAGACTTGTTTTGCAGGACAAGTGCACTGTCACCTTGGTCTTGCAGGTGTCTGGATGGGGATTTACCAAAATTGTTTGATTTTGAACGAAAGAAAGGGATTGTTGGATATGGATCCACACTCGTGATGGGGAAATGCATCTGTGTTGGAGCAACACCACCGGGCTTAATGGAGGATGCTGGAATTGCATCAAGAATGCACTTTATTCGTCGCGGACCTCTGAATACAAAACAAGCACTTTATATTACGCATAAACTTTTCAAGCCTCGAAACAGTTCAAAAATGAAAAAGAATCATAAGTTTTACCTGGCTCCAAGAGCATTCACGTCATACGAGATGTGAGCCACTGGATAGTTACCAACAGGAACAGTAGGTGAAACTTGTTTTAATCCAAAACTGGCACTCGATCGACTTTTGGCCAATTTTGCTCCTCCATGGGGTGGAAGAGCATCAAAAACAACAAATTTTCTTCCAAGCAAATTACATCTGGGGAAATGAAAAGATATCAGGCATTTTAGAAGCACATTTCGTTCAACCACATATTTGAAAATCATAGTTACCTTAATTTCCCAATGTAAGTAGGACTTCCCTTTGACATATCATCTGCTTGTAAAGAAATCATGTACTCAGTACAAGTGGTTCGCCTGCACTTCCGAGCAGCAAGAAGGAGCTTGCCATCATCCGCCAGTGCTGCATAAGATTAACCGATGGTAAGTCAAACAAGATGGGTCTGAGTGTAAGACGAAAAAGATGGATCCTGTAGTAAAGATATTTATGCAGAATGCTGAAGAAGAAAAGGCACCACAGACAGTCCATCAAATCACACGAGAAAATAGTTTGCACCTGGACCCAGACTGGCATAAAGATAATATGTTTGAGTAGAGCGATTCCTTTTTATATAACAATGGAGAAGATGTTCTCTTGGGCCAGGCTGCAAAATAAAAAAACATAAAAAGCTAAGAGAAAGAAAAGTACGAAGTATCTAGGAGCACAAAATTGTAGTAGTATGATGCTGTTTATGTGAAAAACAACTATGTCGGCATGTGCATCAATTTGCAACCAAAAAGCTCCCTCCACACGGTTATGAAAGTAGTCAAAAGGTAACAAAGCAGCAATAGGTATATTACAGATAAAGACCTCCAAAGAGATCAAAAAATAAAAATCATAGATAGAATAAAAGACGAGTCGAGCCCACTTCCATCAACTGAACAAATAATACCTCATAAACCTGAGAAATATGTATGGGATGCCATTTATTTTTGTTTCTAGTTCCAGAAAATTTGTTCCTCAGAGGAAGGAATGAGACCAAAGCAAGTAATTCAACTCAAGTTTAAATTATTTGATGGAATAAAAAGCATAGTTTCGAAAGGTAACTGAAATTTAATATACTATGTTGTATTCAATTGTATCAACGTTGTATATTTAATAGTACTTTGATATTTGGATGGATCAAGAAAGCTTCTATACAACTTAATACTCATCTCATCTACATGAGGTTTGGTGGAATTAACTCATTTCAAGAACATTATTCATACTCAGCCTTTTTTCCATGATCAAGTAGAATGCTTTTCTCAATCAAATTAGAAGAAAAGACCGACATATACCACATATATCAACGAGCCCCCTCCTAAACATAATGAATAAGGAACAACATCAATTCCATTTATAGAAATGTGACATTTTTTAAAGTTCCTATACATAATTGGATTGCATGTGCAACAGCAACCTAAAAATGATGACATCTTAAAAATCAACTAAATATCTTTGTTACCTTCCCATTTTCCCCACGGCTTCATTCAAGGTAGGCGTCAGGCAAATAAGCAAATTGATAAAAAATCTCAGAAGAGCAAAACCAAGAATGAAATGCCATTAAATTTAAGATTGAAAAAAAGAAGTAATACACAGAAAACAGTATACAAATCTAAAAGACCTTTTGTTTAAACTAAACATCGGGTTGGATAAATCACGAGAAACAAATGTCAAATCAAGAACTCACCACACACAAGATCTAAAAGCTATAAATGAACAAATTCAAATCCAACCAACAAAGCCCGTTTGTTTAAACTATGTCATTTTGCAACAAAGCAAAATTCTCTCCTCTATTACCTCGCTTTGAACCATTCCAAAAACCAAATTATGTTGTTAAAAACCTTGGGCATCTTTTGAATTTCAATTGAATGATAAATTGCACTGACAGAAACAATGAAACACATCAAATACAACACCAGAAAAACAGAACATCAAACAAGAACCAAATCGAAAACAGAGCCACCATCTCAATTTCCAACAAAACAAAAGCATTTCAAGAAACCTCAGACCTGCTTAACAGATACAGGAAAAGTGATCTTTCCAGAAACTTCTGGAACTTCCACCAACTCTTTCATCATCTCCCTCCAGCTTCTGCAAACCCCGGCACAAGCCACCACATGCTTCCTCGACGGCCAATTTGACTCCGATTCCTCCACTTTCATCAAAACTTCTCTCAGCAACTCCGTCGGCAATCTCTCCCAGGAACACCCATCGCTATCATCATCCCCATCGTTACTCCTCTCACCCGCAACAATTTTGGATTTCCCGGCCACCGCCGCCGCCGCGACGGAGCTATCCTGCACCACCCTCCGTGACCGTGATTTCAGTCCCAACTTAATCATCCCCCAATTTTTATATTTCAAATCACTGAAAATAAAAAACCCTGCACCTCACCCCAGATCACGAACCTCTCACAATAAGTTAAAACCACCATCCACATCAATAGGCGGCTGCGATTTCTATAACCTTAATTGATAAACAGTGATACACACCCAAATCTCTGAACAAAACACTTGGAAAACTGTGATTTGCCAAATGGGGTTCAAATAAAACCCTCCCAGAAAAAAACCGGAATTATATAACCAAGAAGAAATGGGAACTTGAGAGCAAATTGATGACTTCAATCACGGAAACGGCAGAAAAGATTAAAGCTTTACATGAATTTGGGCGGAAAAACCTAATCAAGTCTCTAAAATAATGGAAAGAAATGTGTGTTGCAAATTTAGAATGGAGAGACGATTGGGTTTTCGGGGTCCCAACTACCGTTTTCCACCGTTGGTTAATTCGCTCAAAAGGATCTTCATTTTATATGTTATAGCATCTTTGTAATGAGTAAAGAGGGGAGAGAGGGCGCACGCAATTGTATTTATAATTAAGGTTTTTTTTTTTTTTTTTTTTGTTTTTTTTGTTTTTTTTAAGCCAAACACAGGAAACATATTTATAATATTGCACGATGATGGTACCCTATATGATTGGGAGCAACTTCACCTATCACCTATTAATTTTAGGTGTGAACATCTTATTCATGAATTTCTACATGTTGTTATTAGAATCATTGTGCCCGGGTTGGGTATATTTGATCTTGAAGATAATATTTAATTTCGAGATGAATATCATCTCGAGAGGAGGGTGTTGGTATCCCACCTCAGTTGTGATGTTTTCACTTTACTATTTTGAGGACGTCTGGGAATTAGCGGATTCGGAGAGAGAACTGTGAGACAATTTGCTCTTCCTATCTGCTACCGTATCTGCTCGCTCCCAAACATTCGCTTTATATGATTGGAAGCAACTCCACCTATCACTAATTGGCTCCCAAACATTCGCTTTATATGATTGGAAGCAACTCCACCTATCACTAATTGGTTTTACGTTTGAGCCTCCCATCCACGAATGAATTTCTACAATACTAGTATGCTTTAAAAAATTAATATTCTTCAGTAATTTAATATATACTGTAAATGTTTAATATCTCAATTTATAAATATAAAAATTATAAAAAATTTAATACTCATTTTTTTCAAACAAGTGACGTCAAGACGTTGGTAAAGAAGGAGAACAAACAAAAAAATCAACAAATAAAATTTAATATTCTTTTTTTTTTGTAACACAGCCTAAAAAGGCGGGCAAACAAGCAAAACAAAAAAGAAAAAACAAGGAAAAGAAAAAGAAAAAGCAAAGGAAAAGGAAAACAAAACAAATGACCATAAGGCTAACCGAACCACACTACTTGACCCTCATCACCGGAACACCTCTCGCGTCACTATCCACCAAGCATCGAACATCATCCGGGGGTGCAGTCCAGCACATGTAATGACTCGCACTCCTCACTGCCATCCCTGCAAGCGCATCCGCCACTCGGTTCCCCTCCCGCAACACATGTCGAAGAACACACCCCGGCATCCTTCGAAGCAAAAGCCTGATGTCATTAATCAAAGGCCAATACACATGCCGCCGATCAACTTTATCTTTAACCAACCGGACCACTTCCAACGAATCACAATAGCACTGTTTCAAGCCAATTCCCAATGTATTCGCCAACTGCAGCCCCCTGACCAAAGCTATAAGTTCAACTTCCAAGATTGGTTGATTCCCTAGCTGACCACCACAACCGCGAACCCAAGCACCATTACCCTCCCTTATCACCACGTAAAAAAAAAAAGTAATATTCTAAAACCATGTAATTAAATAAATTTAATAAAATATAATGACGGAAGGAATACTAGGCAACAACTCATCTTAAAAAGACTCCATGTCCTATATATATAGAGTCCTTTTGGACTCGGATTAAACTTTATTAAGGCACACATAATTCAAACCTATAATAATAGTATTATTACAATCATATACGGACAATTTATCAGACTCGGATTAAACTTGGATTAAGGCACACATAATTCAAACCTATAATAATAGTATTATTACAATCATATACGGACAATTTATCATGTTTTTACCGTCGGTGAAAATGATAGTCGTACCGTCTTGGGGTTTGTCTGGATCAAAATTTTGGCTTAAAAATTTTGGGGTTTTTACCGTCTTGGATTGACTTGTGCTACTTCAATTTGTAAGTTCAAGCTAAATTCATTTAGAACTGAAACCAAGGTCGCATTTGGTATCTTAATAGTATATTATTATAGGCACATACATGCATTGATATAACAACTAAATTCATTTTATGTTCACGTATATGCAAAATCAAGTCCAATTGTTGTATTGAAGCACATTTTCGTTGAATTAATATTGGGTTTAGTTTATGGGTAATGCGGATGCGGTTCGCTACTTTATTTCGGTAACTTATTTGATAGTATTAATGAATGCATTTTAGAAAGGGGAGGGATGCTAATTTGTTGGAGTAAATTGGGCACTGAGTATACTAAAAAAAAAAATTTAAAAAAAATAGAAACACAAAATCGAAGCTTTAATTTCTCGTCTCGTCCAATTTATGCACAATCCTGTTACATTACTGAATTTGATAATATTTAGCATATATAGGAGTATTTTAATTATATTTCTTGATGTATTTAATTTGTGGTGATGTTTATATAATACTTTATAAAACAATTTTTGGATGATGTTTTCCAAATAATATTTGGTTTGTTGTTTGCATAAAGAAAAAAATCATGTAAATAATAGATAAAGTATATGTAATGATCATTGTTGCATAATATTTTGCCATAATAATATTATCAACCTTTTTGTATTTTACATTCATTATGATATTATTCTTACAATCACTTTTTTAATTTTTACTATGAATCTATATTCTTACTTGTTATTCTCTAATCACTTTAAAATTTTCGGGCGCATTAATGATCACGGTGAAGAAAAAAAGGAGACTATGAGGAGCAAGATTTTATTATAAAGTTTGTAATATATCTATAATATACTTTATGTTATAAAACTAATACTTCATTCGTCTCATTGTTTTTGATACGGACCCACTCAGCACGTATGCCGATACACATTTTTAACGGTTAATAATTTAAATTTTGTATAATGAAAAGTATTACAAAAAATGATATTATAAAACTACAAGATTAGACGAATATAACAAGATCTCACTTGACTATGTTTTTTTTGTACATAACTATGATAAAATTTTGAATCAAATTTAAACAGTGAATAGTACCAAAAACCATCTGTAACAAAAACACCGAGACGAGGTAGTAGTTTATAGTTTATATGAGTAGATAATATTGATTACTAATACATGGACACTATATTATTCAGATGTAACTGTACCTGATAATAATGATTTTTGAAAAATTCATTAAATAAAAGTTTAATTTAAAATCTATCAAATCTTTCAAGTATCGGGATTGGGACTTAGCCCAAGTGGTTAAGCCCCTGGCTCTCAACCTTTAGGTTGAGGGTTCGATTCCCACCCGGCCCCTATCCCTCCCCTTTTCCCCTTTGTAATTGTGTGGCATGGGCCCCACCACTTCTCTAGCCTGTATAGGCTGTTCCGAAAAAAAAAAAAAAATCTTTCAAGTATCATTTATCAACTCAATTTGTTGTCAAATGTTTTGTTAATTTGAGCGAAAAAAAAAATGTTTTGTTAATTACTGTATATTTTATTAATTTTACTGATTCAACTTTTCTAAAGTAATTGCGTTTTATAAGAAGCCTGTCTCCATATTAAAGAACTTAAAAGATACGGTGCTTATTTTTTGGCGTATATACAGTGCTTATTTTTTAATTGTTGGAGAATATTTTTTATTTTTTATTTTTCAATTTCTTCTTTTTTTTGGGAGGAAAAAAAAAGAGGGGGAAAAAAAAAGTGAACCTGAAGGTAGCCCCAAGGAAGTAAATGCCCACAACAGACAACAGCTAATATCCACCAGCCACATTATATAATATTGTTTGATTCACAATAATAATTACTATGATAAACTCCACAAAACCACATGTATTGACACAAGCTCTCACTTGTCGGCTATGACACGGCTAGCTTGCTGTAAATTCACAAATAGGCCAGAAACCCATTTTCATCTTAATTACCATGTATTCCTTATTCCTATACTATACTTTCTTTGGCTTATGGTCTGGATAAATATTTTTGGGGTTTTGATCAAATGAAATTGTCTAATTAAAAAAGATATAATATTAATTTTACAATACATTTATTATAAACTTTTTATATTTATCATTTGATCAGTTTTAAAAGTTAAATTATTACTTTATTAATTCAATATTTAATTTTCTATAGATGAATTGCGGGCGTCGTTGATTAGTGGCAGCCACAACCTTTTGTTTACCACTTAAGTTCAATCATTTAATTCCAACATGGAAAAGAAACTGAAGGGAAATAAACAAAATATAATCACATTGGAATTGGTTGGAATTCAACATATTTTATTAAAGAAAACCTAAAATCCACCAAACTAAAAGGTTCATATGTTCTTGAATATCGACATATGGTACTATTCATTGATCACCTAACAATTAAGACAGCATATATATTTCCAATCCATCAATTCTAAAAGAAAATTTAAAAAGAAAAATAATAGTAATAAAAATTTCCAAATCATAAACACGAAACATTATAATATCAGGTCAATGGTTCTTGTCCCCGTACCGTTTCTGTAATTATTTGTAATATATGATCAAATTTGCCGAATATAATGCCTAGACTTGCAAGGCATGTCCTAGCTAGTTGAGGAGTTGTCAATTCAAAGATAATTGATGTAGTATACTTGTATAAGTATTTAATTAGTTTCCAATCCCATAATTTCAAAGGCATTCAACGATATCCATCAAAACTATTAATCGCAATATGAAAGTTAAAAGAAATGTTTTTGGAGAAATATAAAACATATAAGTGGATAAATTTTCCCTTACAAGAGTGTCTTATTACTCTATTTACTCATGTGCTTCGAGAAGGTAACATAATTACTGATGGGCTTGCTAATAGAGGAGCATAGGAGGAGGCTTTCTACACGAGGTGGGCGTTCACTCCGGATTTTGTTAGTAGAGACGTGGCGACGGATGCGTCCGGCGTTTGGTTGCCCAGAATCTGAGTTTTTTAGCTCTTGTTCTTTCTAGCTTTTTCGTAGCTTAGATTGTTTTCCTCTTTCTTCTTTTTTCTGATTATATCTCTCGCTTTGGCTTCGCAAAAAAAAAAAAAAAAAAAAAAAAAAAAAAAAAAAAAAATCCCTTACAAGACAAGTTTAAAAATAATAAACTGGGTTGTGTTATTTTCCCTCCTTTCTCCCGTAAAAAAAGTGTATGCAGAAAAAATGGCGACAAGTTGGTAAAACTGATAAGGCCTAATTTATTACTAATTGCTTTGCTTTGCTTTGCTGGCAAAAGAACAATGAGTATAAGTTTGTGGGCCCATTTAAAGGCAACATACGGCCCACAGAATTGTCTTTAGGGGCCTAATGGGCTGTCCCGCCACCTCTTTAGGAAAGGCCGAAGCTCCGGCCTAGATGATATAATTACTGCATTTATTTTTATTTAAAAGAAACCAAAAAGAGAAGCCACAGCTGTTTTTGGCGTATTGAGTATATATATATATATATTTTTTTGATAAACATTCATACATATGTATCGACATAATTGTGTGGGAGTCCAAACCACACAAAATATTCTTATTGATTAATGAATAATTTTTATGTGTTAAATAAATTTAAAAATGAAACAACATATTCAAAGATGTAACTACTACGGGACCGAATCACCAAAGTTAACCCCAATCACTTGGATTGAGTTTGTAGGATGGACTAAGGTCCGATCCCTGCAAAATGATTTTTCTTTTTTCCTTTTATGTTTGGGTGAAGCTGAGGCCGGATGCAAAACAATTGAAAGGGAGATAGAATTAATTTGATCCCGAAACTCGCTTCAAGCCATGCTAGGCCAAATGAACCCGACACTAGTAATTGATCATCAACCGCACTAAAAGAAAAGGTGTAAAATGAAAGAAAAATAAGTAATAATCTTCATCCCAAACAATAAAATATAAACAACCATGTAGAAAATTGAATGATAAAATTGGACTGAAATACACAGTGTTTCAAACCCAACCCTTCTGCCTTGATCCAAACATGGTGGAGAGCCCATCACCTGTCCCCTTTCAAGGCACATTTCAAAGGGTATTTTGAGAAACACTCCCTTCCCCAAAACAAAACATCTGCCTACCTCTGAACACGGTAGATAGCTAATCACCTGCCCCTTTTTAAGGCAGAGAGTTAAAAACAGATATGCATTAATAGTATGGTATGGAAATCTTAAGTCTAGTATTACTGCAAAGCAACAGCAGTATTAATCTCTGAAGCATGAAAGAAACCAGTTAAGTAAAATTCATTTCAGAATGTATGCAATACGAAAATCCTATTCAGAAGCCACTGCAGTCAACAGTAAACATGAAAACCCCCATGTTGACTTCAACGTATGAATATGTTTTTTTCATCATTGTTTAGCTTCACTTGCAAAAATGAACTAAAGGCTCATGTCAAAATGAGAAGAATCGATGTCAATGCAAAGAGTCTAAACAAGCAAGAGATACATGATGCAATACATGTATAATCTAGAGACATGATGGAATATATGTATAATCATATAGTGATCAGATGATGAAGATAACTCGAAAATCATTTTCAGCCAAGCCTTATATTTCAGCAGAAATATGACAAACCTTGTCGAAAATACACTAGCTTCAGGGCCAGGCTTGGCCATGTGCCCACAAGAGTCGTGATGTATTAGAAATGAAAGAAAATGGGTGGAGATGCCTCTAAGGTATCACATTCATCAAAGAAGAAAGACCAAGAATCATATAAACCATCATTGAGGAAACAAATCTTTGCGCGTAAACCAAACATATATAAATATATATATATATATATATATATATATATATATATATAAGAGTTATATAAATTGCCTCATAATGGCTGTGTTGGTCCTTGTCAACGTTGTATATACAATCAGTAAAATTAGGGTTGAGTTTGGACAAAGTTAGTGACAACGTTCTGTACACTGCACATTCTCAAATTAGTGGTTGGTGTAATTTTTAAAGCAACCACATTTAAAAATCAGCATAGCACAAGCTACAAAACTAGGTTTCTCTCTCTTTTCAAGGTTAGAATGCATGCCAGTATCATAAGTCTGAGTTACAGCTTTTACCAAGCAAAAAATCTCCTTCAGGAGTCCTATACAACTGGAACACTTCCACAGCCCTGTTGAACAGTACCAATACAGTTTCCTGCAAAAAACATTTACCCTAATAAGCAACATATCACAAGCTAATCCGCATATTCCCATTCACCATTACTTCCTTCAATCGCTGAATGAAGAAAAGAAAATGTAAGTGGAGTGACTTGAGATGAAGGTATGAAAATAAAGATATTCTCATGAGCATATTAGTACTCAAGGTAAATAGTGCCTAAACTAGAACCTGCAAACAAAACCAATGCTCCTCGGTAATGAAAGACTAGACTATAAGTACAACATGGATATGAATCCATGGATATGAACAATATTGTTCATAAAAAATTAGGATATTGAATCGTGGAAGGAAGCTATAATAGGACAAAAATAAAAGTAAATCTTTGTGAAATGTCTTGCAGTCCACATTTCTTCATAAGAGGGACAAATGACTATTTGTTTATGTGCACCATAAAATTTCGATTACTAAAAAATTGGCTAAGTGGTTTGACGAGTAGCAGTCTCAAGTAAAAAAATGCACCAGTTTTTATTAACTTCAATTGCTTGCACATTACTGCTCAAAGGTGAAAATAGCAGAAACAAACACACCTGGTTCACTTGCAAAAGAATAAGATTTTGATGGACAATGAGATTCAATAGTATTATTCCTGGGAAGTTGAGAAGCTACATTCATGGATGGAGCAATTCTTCCATGTCTGCTCATGTAAACTTCTGAACTTGCTCCAAGCATTTGATCTTGTGTTTGAATCCGGTGCAAAAAATGGCAATCACTCTGTGCCAAAACAAATTAATTTTGAGTTCAATGTTCATGTTACAGATACTTTCCTTTAGTATATCATATAGAAATATGATCCAAAACTTCTACAAAAGTAAACATGTGAAAAGGTTTTTGATCTACACTGAAGAGCGGTCAAATTGGTGAATTACCAAATCATGCCCCTATTGCTACAGCTATAGATATCGGGATTTTGAGAATATGCCTCAAGGACCAATGGTTAACGATGACCCTGATGGGTGGTTTTGCTAGAATAGGCAATAATGTAATCATTGTTTTAGTAAATGATGCAGAAAAGGGTAGTGATATTGATCACCAAGAAGCTCAGCAAACTCTTGAAATAGTAGAGTCATGACAAGAGAAAAATAAAAGTGAAAATGGAGTCATGCATGATGCAACAAGAAATAAACAAGTCTCTCAGAATAACCTGCTGGTTCACCACTTGTTCTTGACAGAATTGGCTGGGATCCTTGAATGATTCCACAAAAAACATCTGACGGATGGCTTTTCTAAGGCGATGATTTCTTTGTGAATAGTATATTTTGGTTGCAAGGGGCGCTGGAGCATCTGACAATTTTACAGTCGTGACAAAAGATTAGCTTGGACCACAAGCAGATGGTGAGCCCCACTACCCAGAAACAAGATTGGGTGAGAATTCAGCAAAACAAGACGAAATGATAATCTAATTAGTAAATAAACACCAAAGAAGTGGAGAAAGTCACATGGAGGGATTTCCACTAATGTCTTGCACATATCCTTATTGCCTGAATCGGATGGACTCTCAGTCGCTGCCCTAAAATAAATAAATAAACTTAGTGATTTGAGACAAACAGTTGGAACTATGTCAACAAAGCATTCCTCGTTCTATTTTATTAAACAATGGACTCAGGGTACACTTAGGTTAATTGTAACTTGTTCATTTTCCCATTGAGTATTAAACTGTAATTACATTAAGCAAACACATATATGCATTTCAACTGTTCATGCAGCTTGTTCGTTTTCCAATTGAGTATTAAAATTCAGTCTTTTACTGGAGTAAACATACCTTTTGAGAGGTTTTGATGATCGTCGAGTCACGTCCCCAGAGCAGTCTACATCGCATGGACTAACTCTTAAACCATTAGGTTTTGGCCTTGAAGTCACTCCCATATTTCCTGAAATGCATATACATCTATGATGTGACAGATCCATCCAGTTGCAGAGAAAGATTTTGACACAATTTTCAAGAACAGCCTATAAATTGAGCTTGAAAGAACAAAGAAATTGAAATAAATGATACAATTTTCTTTTCTGGCATATAAAAGGAATATGAGAGAGAGAGAGAGAGAGAGAGAGAGAGAGAGTAATATACTAGTTTTGGTTTGAGGAGCAGGATTTCCTGGAATCCTAGCATCGACATGAGCATCTGATGCAGCTATATCCTCGGAGTCCACAGCTTTGAAATTTTTAGGTTCTTGGACTGATGAGGCCTTCGCTGTTAGAGGTTAAGTAAAATTAATGACAAAAGCTAGTATGTATTTTAGAAACTAAACCAAGCCATCTCATAACTACTCCGAAAGCAAATTTTTCTTTTTGGAAGTTAAAATTGAAATCAAGAATTTTAACTTCTGCCCACAATCATATATCAATGATGTTTTAAGTAGAACCTAACATCATTCACAGGTGTTAGTGTCCATAAAACCTAGAAGGAATTGTATCAAATTCCAAGAGGGCGGAAAGGATACTGGTCTGGGTGGTCTGTAATTTCTTTCTCTCCTTCCTTGGTTTTCTGTTCACTGTATTGCCATCAAGTTCCAGACTAACATCTACCTGCAAACTTAAATACTTACAGAGCTCTGCAAAGATAGGAGCAATGATTAAGACAAAGATAAAACATATATTTCATAAAAAGATATAAATTATCAGCAAGGTGAGACAATCATTTCACCATTAGGTTATTCCTTGTACATCTTTATTCTGATGACAGACTGACAAAAGTATTTCTTTACAAGAATATCTATCTGGTTGCTCAATTCTCTGGTGAGATATCCAAAGCACTTTTATTTGTTAAGATAATGTTGGATTTCACAAAGATGCCTGCCCTGTCTCCAGGCAATACCAAATCTTGATTTACTCTTCATTAATGTCTAATAGAGTTATAGAGCTTTTCCATTGTTCCCAGATATAAATTATGACCACATGACTACAAAATCGTTCTTGGGATATCAATGCAAATGAACAATTATATAAGAAAATTAACCATCATCTATGCCAAATCCAAATGAGAAATCACAATAAATTGAAACCTGCATGTGCAGCGTAATGACTAGCCTTGATTGGCTTCTTACAAGCATTGCAGCAAACCTTCAAAACAATGAATAGAGAAGTTCACGATTTTCTGCATATTTTAGTGATAAAATCTCACTTAAACAAGAGCATCCACCATTGGTGAAAGTATTATGGAAGTTGGTAGTGTTTCTTTTTCCCTTTCAAAAGTATGACAAGCAGTTTGTAGTTAAGGGCATGACATAGAGAAAGTTTTATTATCTAGAGCATTTCACAAACTACACACCATCAGACTACTAACATGGAGTATCTTATTGGTCTATTCCACATAATATTTTGGTCCTCAAACATCAATCATTTCCTCTTGAAGGGATACAGCCTAACAAATTAAGGAATTTGCACTATAATTTTTTAACCTTCATCTGAGTTCAACGTATAAATGCAATAAGAGTATAAAGCACAAGCAACCGCATATAATAGAATATCCCAAATTTTATTTTTATTTGGTCGTAGCAACATTTAAAATGTGTATAATATTTGTTAAAAAAAATTCTTCGATCAAGTTATCACAGCTCACACCATCAGTTAATTATATTTCACATGACAGACAAAGAAAGCCTTCTTGTTTCTACTGTATTTAAAAGAAACCTTGTTTTAATTTAGAAATTGCAAATTTGCATCACTTGTAGACAGGCTTTATATAAAATAATTTTATGTGTGGTTCTGAGAAGACTTTCAACCTGTAGGAATCTAATAGAGTTTACACACCATATTGCATAACCCTCATGCAGAGAACATGACATTGTCTCCATCTACTTTCTTTATGCTCTTCCCATTTTCCCAGTTGAAAAATAAGTGCACAATGGAAGTCATTGGTATATAATTAGTTTACTGCTATGGTAATCACACAAGCATCACGATGTAAACATTATGATTCGCGTAAAAGAAGAAATCACATCCATGTCATCATGAGATAACACTGCACTACTACAGTCTTCAAGGGAGATTTTTCGTCTTTTGCTAGAAAGCTTTAATGAGTAAGTTTTCCACGCCTTACCAAATCTAAAGGATCTGTCATTGGCCTCAATCCAAAAATATGCATATCTACAAGAGAGAATGGACCAGAGTGAACATATATGTCAAAGCTAAAGTAATGTACAAAGAGACCATCAGAAAATAGAGTATGATACACTTAAGGTGGAATGTAATATGGTGATGACGACTGTATTGACATTATTAGATTGTGTGATAAAGAGTTTGAATAGTTGTTTGTTGTATAAGTATTTAAGGATAGGAAGAAAATATATATATATATATATATATATACTTTATAGCTAAAAGTTGCGATTTAGTGGTCATTAGAAATGTGAGTGGGAGTGCAATAGAAATGTTGTGATAAACAAAGAAAGCTGCATCACATAGAGGCAGTGGCACAAAGGCCAACCACCTCTAGGTTGCAGAAAAAAGAAAATATAGAAATGAATAAAAGCTGAAAACCAATGGGAGAGGACAAAGGTGCTCAAGGAGGCTAAATTACGAGTTTCTTTAGAAAAGGGAGGGAAACCCTTCTATAGTTTAAGATATGAAATTAACTTGAATACTACTCCCTCCGTCCCGCGAATTGTGGCTCGTTTCTTTTGGGCACGGTAATTTATGTGGTGGGGTGTGGTGAGGTTTAGTAGTTAAATTGATGTGGGTATTTGTGTTTAAAATTTTAATGAATTTTGACTTTCTTTATTGTTTAACTTTGACAAAATACTATTGTAATGATTTAATTAGAGAAAAATATTCAAGTGTGGTCTTGTTAGAATCGTCTAGACGTCTAGATTTAGAATATATATTTTATATAATTTTTATTTGTACCAATTTTAAAATATGAAGAATTAAAGATATGTAAGGGACTTTGTGTAGAAAAATAAAAGTGTATTGGGAGTTGTGCAGAATAGTAAAAGTGATTACTTTTAATGGGATTTAGAAACCATTAAGATTCTAATCATATTTATATTAATTAAATATATCTAAAAAGGGAAAGTGGCCACAATTCGTGGGACAGCCCAAAGAGGAATACGAGCCACAATTCGTGGGACGGAGGGAGTATATCTTAATTCTTATCGTACACTCTAGAATATCCTTTTTTTTCCCTTAATTCTAAAAGAAGCTCGAACATAATCAAATCACCTACTTCAAAAGTTAATACCCTACTAAAAGCCAGCACGACTTGGTTAGCTTAGTTGGATGATGAATGAAAAAGTATACAATGGACTTCCTTCTTTTCCAATGCTTTAGACATATGTTGAATACTGATATGAAGAAGATCAATAATGCATGGGATAAAACTATGCCATGACCCACAGCCAAGCTTTCCCAACAGAAAATGTGATCCACTTGACATAAGATTTATGTCCTTACAAATAAAGTGCCAATTTATATTCAAAAAATATAAACTGAAGATATTTACCTTCTTCATCAAGCAAATTTGCTTCATCAGCATCTTGTATTTCTCTCCTAAGATATTGTGCAGCTAATTTCTGGTGACCACCCCCTGCTCGAAGTGTAATGGAGAACAAGAGTAAGAGATGGAAATACTATTGCACATAGGATATTTGTTAATTGCACAGTCACACCAAGGTATTTGCAAAATTTCCCTTAAACAAAGACCACCTTACCCTCTCTTATCAATACCTAGAACAATGTTCTTTTTTTACTATCATGCATTCATGCGTACCATGCATCATGCCTATTAAAGCAACTTTCACGTCGTTTCTCTTTCTGTAGGATTGAGGCTGTTATGAATATTTAAAAGAGATGAATCTATTCCCTTATAATGGCTGACTACGCCCATAACATCTGCACTAGATTTCATAAATTTATGGATTAAGGTTCAGCACAAAACCAAATACTCCCTCCGTCCCACTTAACTTGTCTTGTTTTACTTTTGCACACAATCCAAGACACTTTTCAACCGTTAATATTTCAAAATGTGTATAACAAAAAAATATGTAAAATATATATTCTAAAACTACATGATAATACGATTCTAACAAGATCCAACTCGACTATTTTTTCCAAATATATACATGCAATAAAATTGAGTCAAAGTAGAACAATGAACAGTGTCAAAAAGTCAAAAAGGACACGTTAGCTGGGACGGAGGGAGTATTACGAAGGGTTGCACTGTACCTGTTAAAGTTTGTGAAACAGTTCCAGCGCCTAGAAGCCTCGCCAAGGCCGTCATTTTCCCAGTCTCAATAGGGCATACCATCAAAAAAGAACGATGTGTACCTTGATAAGCTGCTAGCAAGAGTGTGCACATCAGAATGTTAAATAAATAGATAAATATAGGGAGAATCTAAACTGCAAAATTACATCACATTAATAAATAAATGGTTCTAAAAGTCCGTTGCTTTCAAAGGAGAGAAAAAAAATGTAGAATTGCTCAAGTAAACAGCTCAGAAAATAAAATGAACCTATTGCATCCGAACGATATTAATGGGAAATTGGTAACCCACAGAAAAGTAATTATATAAACTAGCTAGGAAAACCAAAAAATTTAAAAAAATAAAATAAAAATAAAAAATGATCCATTGCTTAACCAATCATTGTGTATAGTCAAAAGCCACCATTTTGCACCATATGCTTGGCTCATGTATAACTAGTACTAGTATTTCAAGGGAGGGCCCAGAGAGAGAGAGAGAGAGATCATACCACATTAACACAAGGGGCAAGGGAAAATCAAAGCTATTCACTGTATGAAAAATTCAAATAACCAAAGTTTCTAAACATGCATTCGACTCCAATAAATCATCAATTCCACTAATTACCCAAAATATATATTTAAAAAATTACGGAAAATTGAAATGGCATTGAAAACGATCTTATTCTTCGAGGACTCGAGGTTCAGGACTGTACAACTCCTGCAGCACAATGTACCATCAAATTTTCCATCTTTATATGGGTTATCTACACTAAAACTGCCCAGCAACATTACCCAGTATTTTCCCAAACACCAACAAAAAAGCAAAGCCATCCATATATAAAAAATTACCAAAAATACAGACATACATGCAGATATAAGTCCATTCTGGAATTTTTAACCAGTTAAACTAGCTATTTCCAAATTTCAAAATCAAAAGTAATCCCGCTATGAGTTTACCTCTGCCTTCAAATATCTGATCTCCAAAATTACATCAAACATCACGAAAAAATTCAGGAATTTCCCTGGGCTTTGATAGCCACTTTGAAATCCAGGCAGGATTCGCCGTGATCAAGAAAATTTGTAATGTTGAAGAAATTGGACCCAGAAATTGAGAGAAGAATCAAAATCACAGAAATTCTCTCTCCAGAAAAATAAGAAGGGAAAAAAATTGAAATTTGTACAAATTACAATTTTCAATTATTTCTGCGAGAGTAAAACAACAAAAGGGAGGAACACGTCAGTTCCATTTCCTACGGTTACATCAGTTGCCATTAATAAAACTAAAGTCGCGTTTAATACTATGTAGTCGCATATGAATTAATGGTTACAATTTTGAAAATGCCGTGAGTGTTTGGGCCGCTCGCTGTGCTGCCAGACGCAATCAAATTGAAACATTACTGGCCCATTATAAATGCCTATTAAATGGGCCTAATAATAGAATTGTTAAATAGGGCTAAAAGGCTAGAACAATATATGGGCTAGTAAGAGTACTCCTATCAAGTTTAACTTAAAAGAGTTTTTTCTTTTCTTCTTTCGCAAATTGTTAAAAAGAAGATTTAACAATTAACAATATAATTTATCAAAATAAATAAATAAATAAAAATATATATTCCCCGTTTTCCTATTCTGGATAAGTTTTTTTTTATAAAATAATGCCATAGTCCAGACTAGGTTGTAAACGAATCAAATATTTTTTATTCGATTCGTGATTCGATTCGAAATTATTCGATTAATATTTAATTCGATTCGATATTCGATTATATATTAAATTATATATAAGTATATAAATTTATTTTATTAAATATTTAAAATTTTAATTTTAGTGACTATATTACTAATTAACATAGATATATTTATATGTGATATTAAAATACTAAATTTGATCTATAAATCGAATAAAATATTGAAGTTCAATAATTAAAATTAATTCTATTAATTATTAAATTACCTTATAGAATAATTCGATTCGATTCGATAATATTCGAAAAGCTTATCAAATCAAAACGAATCTGTGGTATTCGGTTCGATTCGATTCGTTTACCACCCTACTCCATACTCATGCCGCCCACAAATGACAACACAATGAAACATTCTCAAATAGTCAAATTGTGTATTTTATTCTTGTAATAATAGGTGGTGAGCTGTGTAGCCTGTAGACATGTAAGAGTATATTTTTGCTCTATGATCGCAGCATTTTAATTTTTTAGTCTTTTTGGGATATAATTATTGGAATTTAGTGGCCTTTTCCCACATCTTACAGGGGGTGAAAACCGAAATTTTCAATTGTCTAACACTAACAAAGTGAATTTCAAATAACCAATAAATCTAGCTACAGAGTATAACCCACTCATATACAAAATATTTATCACTTCGTGATGAGATAATTATCATCAAATGAGAGTAATATGAAAAAATATCCTTGTTGCACTTACACTGATGAATGCACAATAGGCTGCATAATGAGTTTTATTCATGTGATTAAATTAAGATTGATAAAATGTACTTCATCCGTTCCTAAATAAATGCAACATACCCACATTTCACGCAATCCAATGTACATTTTTAATCCGTAATAACTCAAATTCCATACAAGTAAAAATTATGAAAATTTGATATTCTAAATCTATGTGATTAGACGAATCCAACAAGATCTCACTTGACTATACTTTATCTTATATAATTGTATTAAAAAGTCGAGTCAAAGCTACTCAATGAACAGTGACAAAAGTCAAAACTTGCAAATAAAAAAGAACGGAGATAGTATTATAGTTTGATTCGTTAACTCTTCAAAATATCTACATGGAATTCGAATTTCTACTTTCTAAATTTCTTTATTTATTTGTGCCATTTTATTAAAAGAAAATCCATTTTATTTATTTATTTATGTTTTTTATGAGCCAAAACCAGAGAATTGTGATGAGAGCTCATACCACACAAATTACAAAAGAATAAAATGGATGGATATGGGTCGGGTGGAGAATCGAACCCGCAACCATAAAGTTGAAATGTATAGACTTGGACGTTTTTTTTTTTTTAAGAGCCGAAGCCAGCTAATACCCGGACTTGGACGTTTGGGCAAATACTCATCCCCAATATCAATTTAAAAATAGGGTATGGAAATTAAATAAATCACCGTCCCATGTTCGCTTAGGCTTTGTATTAGTATTACTTTTATTTACTTGAAGAAAATTAGTCAATGTAATTAAAAAAAAAAAACCAAAAACCTTACACATCTTTTGAATTAGAAACTGTCAAGATTAGAAATTAATAAACCAAGTATATATCTCATTAATACATAAAGATAGCCAAATAATTCATTAATGATCTCCATGTATGCTCCATTGATTAGTTAACTCTTTGGGATCGGAATACAATATTCGCAATATATAATAAGCACATCCATAAAATGTTAGTTGAGCCCACGCTTACAGATTCGCTGATGTTTCATCTAATTGTTTAGTTATAATTTATGATGATAGCATACAGTAAAAACTATTAGATGATCAAACATGGGAGTAGATTGGACCAACATGAATTATTCTATTTTAGCTAGAGAACTCTAATAGTATTCATCTGTTTATGTTTTTCCTGTTTTATTATTTATTTTTTACAAATAAATGTCATTTTAATTTTAGAAGGAAGAATGATTTATAAATTATTACTACCTTCATTTCATATTATAAGTGGCAGACGCCCGTCTAATTAATTACAGATGATTGATAGTTTTTTGTTCTGTTTAGGAACGCTATGCAATAATTACACTAAATGACGAACATTACAATGAGATTTTAGTCTACACATAAGTTAAAATATATATACTATTATTGAAGTATATTTTACACTCTATTTTATATATCATCGAAATATTTGTTGGCATATACCGGATATCCCATATTATATTGGATCTAAAATTAATCCCTCGAAAATCTGGTGAGCATTGAAGGGTTGTATTTCCGAAATATATACTCCCTCCATTTTGAAATTGATAAAACATTTGCATAGTTGTTACTATTCATTGAGTGAATTTAATTCAAATTTCTAAAACAGTTATATAGTATGATAAAATATAGTCAAATGAGATCTTGTTAGATTCGTATAATCACGTAGTTTTAGAATATCAAATTTTTATAATTTTTACTTTTACACAATTTGAGATATTAACGTTATAAATGTATATTGGATAACGTGAAATGCAGCAATGTCGCAGTATTTGAAAAATGGAGGAGTATAATATTAAAACCACGTATTGAAGATATATAACAACAAAAATATGTGTAATTTTTTTGTCGAACCGAATTGTATAGATTTCACCCGTGATCCCACCGTAAAATACAATTGATTTCACGAAAGTTTAACCAATCTGATTTTAAATTCAAACTACGAACCTAAATAAGTATGTACGATTTAAAATTTTTCCATACAAAAAAGGCAAGCATTAAATAAGAACATTCTAGTAATTTTAGAAGTAGTTTTTTACATACGTGACTTTTGAAATACTCCACTACTCTAAACTAGGGTGTCAATTTCAGGTTTCGGGTCGTGTTCGTGCCAGGTTGTATAATATTTCAGGTCGGGTTTCGGGTCGACCTGATTTCGGGAAAAACCCAAAATGACCAAACCCAAGCCTGAAATTTTTCGTGTCGTTCAGGTTCGTTTTTTTGGGGTTATAGGCCAAAATTGACACAATTTCAGCTTTCGGGTCGTGTTCGTGTCAGGTTGAGCAGGTGATATAATATTTCAGGTCGGGTATCGAGTCGACTTGATTTGAAAAAAAATTCAAAATGACTAAACCCAAACCTAAAATTTTTCGTGTCGGTCTGGTTCGTCTTTTCGGATTCGTGTCCAAATTGACGCCCCTACTCTAAACGACACTCATATAAGTATTAAAGTTTTTTTAAAAAAAAGAAAAAGAAAAGGAAAAAAAAAAAAGGAAAGGACGTATAACATGAGTCTCTCGGACTGTAACAGAAAGGATCAAATGATGTCTGAACAAAATGGGCCCTTAATTTAAAAAATAAAATAAAAATATTGGTTGTCACGTATGAAACCTACAAAAATGCATCTGAACACTACCGACAGGCGAAAGTTAAGTTGTTCGACTGCTTTTGAGCCGAGCGGTAAAAATCATCCTTCTGTTGATTATTGTTAAATAAGATTATATTTTATTTTTCATCAATGATAGTACTTTTTTTTATATATAAATAAGTATTATATTGTAGAATTACTTAATTATAGAAATATATATGTGACTAAGTAGAGTAGTTTATAGTACTTACTACTTAGTAATAATAACTAATAACCAATCAATTAGATTCTGACCGAAACTCGTTTTTATTGACCGAATAACATGGAGAAACGGGGCAGTGAATTTAGACGGTAAATATAAGAAGCGGGTGGATGGGGTAGGGAGTAGGGGAATCCATCAACATATATTACTACATGTGTGCAAACAAAATCATGCGGTCCTCTCCTCTCCACTCCTAAATTATTATGTCTGCATCAGAAAGCCTACTTTGCTTATATAAGTACTCCCTCGTCCCGCGAAGTTTGACACATTTATTTTGGGCACGGTAATTTAGATTTAGATAGTGGGGTTTAGTAGTTAAAGTGGTGTGAGTGTTTGTATTTTAGATTCTTATAAATTTTGATACTGGTTATTATTTAACTTTAACTTAATGTTATCGTAATGATGTAATTAGTGAAAAATAATCAATTATGGTCTTGTTAGAATCATCTAATCGTGTAGTTTTAGAATATATATATTTTATATAATTTTTATCTGTACCAATTTTGAAATATTAAGAATTAAAGAAATACAAGAGACTTTGTGTAGAAAAGTAAAATTGTATTGGAATTTGCGCAGAATAGTAAAAGTGATTACTTTTAATGGGATTTGACAATAATTAAAATTCTAATCAAATTTATATTAATTTAATTTATCTAAAAATGGAAAGGTGTCAAACTTCGTGGGACACCCAAAAAATGAATAGGTGTCAAACTTCGTGGGACGGAGAGAGTAGTACATTTCTTGCACTTCCTTTACCTTTCCTTTTTTTAGTGGTTTACGAAAATTCTACTCAATACTCGATTAAAACTCTAATTAATTATTAAATTTTAAAAATATAAAAAAAAATATTAGATACACTTTTAGTTTTATCAAGCCTAATGAATTTATATTTACAGCATAATAAACAAAACTGTCAATTTAAAAAATTCAAATTATATATTAATATAATTAAATTCGAGCTATAACTTCAAATTTTGTTACTGTACATGCTCGAATTATACTGTACAGACTAGGATCATCACCCCTACTTTCCCCCCTGTTATTAGTACTTGTGCTTTGTGGTTTTTTGTCACTATAAAAATAATTTCCTTTAGTGGTATTTAATGGCTTATTTTTAAAATATTTAAATTACATTATTTAATTATCTTAATTATTGCAAATACTGCTTTTCCAAAAAATTATTGCAAATACCAAAATATATGGTAAGTGGTTTCAAACAATTAATAATAGTATGTTATCCCCTCAAATTTAATATTGAGGTCTTAACTTTTAGGAAGATGATTAATTAATTAATTTATAATTAGTGAATGAATTAACCACATCCAGTTAGATATGATTATTTATCCCTCATTTTAATAATAAAGTTAGCATGCATAATGTGCATATTTGGCATATAAACGAGGGTAGAAAATAATAGATGTGTCGCTCACATTTAAAATAAATTGGTGATATGTGGAATTAATCCCAATCATATAAACCAACGAGGAGCCACATCAATCAATGATCTTAAGTTCTTAACAATGAGATTGCTAAATAGCCAAGTGGGCTAGTCCATGAAAACGTGATGTACGAAGGGTACATTAGACATTGCCTAATATGAGAAATTTGTGCATATAATGTATTGTGATTTTTTTTGTTAAACATTCACACATACATATGTGTCGGCAAATGTGTATGGGAGTCCAAGTCATACAAATTACAAAGGAGAATGATAGGAACGGAGTGAGAATCGAATCCGGGTGAAAGGTACGGGAGATACCAATAAGTCAATTCACATTCCATATAATGTATTGTGATTGATTTGTGATGAGTGTCGCGGACGTACATAAATTAGGTGGCATTAATTTCCAAACAAGGTTGGATTGTACCCTCACAATTAATCACATTAAATTATGATTAAAATATTACAACTTTTACACGAAATTAATTAAATATATCCATTAAGCAATAATAAATCACAAATATAAGGAAATGACAATTCAATAAAATACTAAAAATACTTTAATTGTTATGACATCACAAATGCATTTGAATAGGTCATATTTGCAGGGTCTGCATAATAACCAAGTTAGATTAAATAATCAAGCTAACTTAATGGCTCACACTAGATGAACATGACCTATGTGGATCCGACCCAAAATTCACTTATTTAATTTAAATTATTTTTTAAAACTAACATTACTCGCCGAAAATCATTGAAGGGTAAATTCACGGGTATACTACTATACTTAATTATAGAAACATCAGATCAGACTTCTGCAGTTGTTTTTTATTTTAATTTTTTTCCTTTACTAAAGAAAAGATTGGAATCTTCATATTTCTATGTCGCAGGAATTCAAGTCAATTTCATTTTTGCTTCTTCTAAATGTTTTTCAGCTTCCAGAAAACGTGACAATTCCTTTAAACTAAGCTGGCATTTCCCTTTTATCATAAATATATATAGGTCCTTTTCCAATGTCGTGGTTTTTTTAAAAACGAACTGTACCTTTGCAATGTTGATATTAAGAGAATCATGTGCTTGCATAACATGCTTCATTGTGATTAGTTGTATTTATGCATTTTATTATCACTACATTTGATAATTAGGTACTTTTTTTTTTTTCTGTCAATCCCTATTGTGAGCTATATATATATATATATATATATATATATATATATATATATATTCATATCATATATAGTAGTAGATGGAAATGTTATGATTGCAAATATGAATTGTTCGAGAAATAACCTATAAAATAAATTGCGAAATATTAGTACTAGGTTAGTGGTAGAATAGAACTTACTTTGCCACTATGACTGGTCTTACTGCAGTATATATTACTGAATTTCTCGAATAAGTAATAAAAAGTGATATACTATGGTTTACTTGACCATTTCTAACACACCAAACCAAATTCCATTTTTTCTGGTCAATTGATGTCACCCGTTACTTAACGTAATCAACAAATACAAAAATTCAAGATCGTTTTATTTAACTTTTATACCTTTTACTATCAAATGAATGATGAATGGTTCATCCAAAAAAAAAAAAAAAAAAAGAGAATGATGAATGTGCATAGTTTACTTACGGTCCTACAACTGTAAATATATATATATATATAAAAAATATAGTCCCATGTCAATTATAATATCATGAACATGTCCACACACTGACATTGGTCCTATATTAGTATAAATTAATTGCAAAAAGATATTTGGCAAAACACGACAAGAAGACATTAAGGGAACTAGGGTTGCATTTTTCCTCAACATCCATCTCACTTCTCAATCATAGCATTTTCAAGAATCTACTATATTACTTTCTACAAAAAGCAATATTTTTTCAAAACAATTACTCACTGCACATATGCCTGGAACTTGGTTTCCTCGATTAGATTGTTTTTTGTTTCCTTTATTTTGGTTTTAAGTTTCCTTCCACTTTTCTTTTCTTTTTTCATTTATATGCTGACGCTCCGCGTCCTGTCACCAAAAAAAATTACTGTAATGCTCACATTATATATATGTGTGTGTCCGATCTTGCCTTTAAAATACTTTAAATTGTTATACTTTTTTTTTGTTTTGAAAATTTTATTTTTACTCTTATGGGCAGACTGTTATACTCACATTCGTTTCAATATAACTATAATTTCGTGGACTTTTATTTATTAAAAATTGATAAAAATACTAATTATATACTACTTTGCATATAATTATTTTATAGTAATTAATTCATTGGAAGATCGCTATAGTAATAAAAATGAAGCTCGCATAGAACAACATATAATTTGAAATCAAGTTATTCATTGTATATATAGTTGGGGACTTGATTGTTTAGAAGTAAAATTAATCGGGTGTATATTAGATGTTGTTGAAGGGTAATAGTATATAATTAGGCGATTAAATTCCTTAATTGTTTAAGGTTTTGAGAAGATTTTGATTTTGATTTTTTTTTTTTTTTTTTGCGAAGTATGGTAGATGCAAATGTCAACAAATTACAAATGGATGAAGTATGGTAGGTGCAAATGTCAAACAAATTATAAATGATAAAGTTGAAGGATATGAGACGATTGCGTAGTAAATCGAACTTCAAACTATATTTTGATAGATTTAAAAAGATCATGAAAAAATTGACAAGCACAATTACATACAAAATTTAAATTAAACTCCCATCAAACACCACATGCATTATTTAATAATTTAAATTTTAAATATTGATTAAATTAGGGAAAAATGTCAATATAGTCATTTTTTATAAAAAAAATCAAACCAGTCTTTTTTTTTTGCCCAATTGGTCCGCAACATATACTAATTACGTCTCAATCGGTCATCCACCCACTAATTATGCCCTAATTACATACTTTTGGCGAAATCAGTCCCTTTTTTTTCAAAAATCTAAATTGGTCCGTTATTAATTTTTGCCCTCTTTCATGCAGTCCAATGCACATTTCAAACCACTAATAACTCAAATTTTATATACGTAAAAATTCTAAAATTTCGATATTTATAAACTACACGACGAGACGAATCTAGCAAAATCCCACTTGGCTCATTTTAACTTGTATATCTAAGTCCGTTATTAATACGACGAGACAGACCTAGATATACAAATTAAAATGAGCCAAGTAGAATCTTGTTAGATTCGTCTCGTCGTTTAGTTTATACTAAATATCGAAATTTTAGAATTTTTACTTATATCGAATTTGAGTTATTAGTGGTTTGAAATGTGCATTGTACTGCATGAAATGAGGCAAAAATTAATAACAGACCAATTTAGATTTTCGAAAAAAAAGGACTGATTTGGCCTAAAATTTGTAATTAGAGCATAATTAGTGGGTGAATGACCGATTAGGACATAATTAGTATACGGAAGGGCTGGATGAGGACTTTGACTAAATTCTTGCTCTTCAACATTTAAGTTAGCAGTTCCCCTATTGATCTCCTTTTATCATTCAGATATTTTGTATAGAGATTTAGCAAAAAATTTGCCTTGTGTATAGTCGTTAGTTTAAGAGGCAAGGACACGTAATCATTGCCTAGTACCAAAAAAAAAAAAAAAAACAACAACGCAAAGTGGCTTTTCATCGCACCCGCAGTCAGAATAAAATGTACGGCCACAATCATCTCAACACTCCGCTCCATCAACGGCTATGCACCACTCCACGCGCCCCTAGTATCTTTCCAAATGCGCATAAAATTATTCGCAGGTCGAGTCATATCCATCTCAGAACAGAAGACACAACCAACCTATTTACATATACACATATCCATACACATACAGACATAAATATAGAACAGAGGATGCATCAACAGTTATTGAATCGTTCTCCACACACGGTTTAATACAGTAATTAATTTACATCTATTTATAATGGCTTCCTCGGCCTTCAAATGTTTTTAACTATGTATATAAATAGTACTCCCTCCGTCCCATTTAAGATGTCTTGTTTGATTTTTGCACACAATCCAATGCACTTTTTAAATCGATCATATCTCAAAATATATATAAGTAAAAATTATGTGAAATATATATTCTAAAACTACACGATTAGACGAATCTAACAAGACCGAACTTGACTATTTTTTTTTCAAATATTTACTTGCAATAATATTGAGTCAAAGTTAAACAATGAACAGTACCAAAAAATCAAACAGGACGTCTGAAGTGGGACGGAGGGAGTAGTACATAAAATTTTAACTATGTAAATATTTTAACTATGTAACTATAATAAAATTTTAAGTGAAAATCTGTATATAAATAGTAGTACATTACTAAATGTCAAATACATTTCAATACGGAGTTATTATTTTTTTTAATAACTATAATAAAATTTTAAATGAAAATCTGTATATATGAATAGTAGCACATTACTAAATGTCAAATACATTTTAATACGGAGTTATTATTTTTTTAAATAAAATATTACTTGACTATTTTAATATGGAGTATTATTTAATATATTTGATTTTATTATTTTTATTTACTTATATTAATAATTAATACTTCTTTTGTTTTATATATTTGAATTATTTGTATTATAACTCTTATTTATTGAGTAACTTTTTATCATAAAATAAAATGTTGTTAAATTTCTCTAGTCACAAAATATTATAGTACATGATTAATTTTTAATTTTTTACTTGTTGACAATTTTTTTGACGTAGTCATTGAAGTGTTGACTCTCTTAATTGAAATTCCATATATATAAATCCTCAAACTCGAAATATGTTAGAAAGTGCTAGAGCTCTATACCAATCAGACAAATGCATTTGGTTTTTACATGTCGACAATTAATAAACATTGCTGTTAATATTTATAAATATTAACATTTATATATTAACACAAGCTCTTAGCTAGGGTTGCAAACGAACCGAATATTGCAGTATTCAATTTGATTTGTTAAACTTCACGAATACTATCGAATCGAATCAAATTATTCTATAAGATAATTTAATATTGAAAAAATTAACTTTTAATTATTGAAATTAAATATTTAGTTCAATTTATATATCAAATTTAGTACTTTAATTTCAAATATAAATATATTTATATTAATTAATAAATATAATCATTAAAAATAAATTTTAAATTAAAAGTTATTTTATATATTTATATATTATTTTATATAAAATAAAATATTTAATCGAATATCGAATCGAATAAAATATTATTCGAATGGAATCACGAATCGAAACAATAAAAATATTTGATTAATTTGACACCCTATTCTTAGCCACCGAATAAAATTGAATAAAATAATGTAAAAAAATTAAACCACCTAGAAGTAAATACCTATGTATCTCCCTACCTCGCACTACATATATTTCTCCTTTCTTTTCACGGACTCTGAACAACTGTATATATAGCCATTCGACCCTCTCTCTCCCTCTTTTTGTTGCCACGTACAGCGTACTCTCTCTCTAGAGTATTCAACCCAGCCATTAATCTCGTGATTTCTTGTGAAACTGATTTTTTTCTGAGAAGATTTGAATCCGTGAATCGTGATTGCTTTGGAAGCTTTTGCTAATCTTCAATTTTGGTTGTGTTTTTAGTTCCGACTTCCGACTGCTGGGGGAAGTGTATTTTGGCTTGATTTGTGGCGTTTATTGCTTCGCAATTTCGAGAAGCATCGCGAAATTTCAAAGCCGTGTTTGACACTTTGACTAGAGTTTGATGCATCTTCATTGTGGCGGCTGTAGGAAGGAAGTTGATTTGGGAGTTGCCGCCGGCAGAAATTTGAGGTGAAAAGAGTTTTTATTTTATTTCCCTTACGCACTGGCAATATAGTTGCATTTTCATATTGAGAATTGAGATCTCGTTTGATATATCGATTCAAATGCCGTGTGTCGTGCACGAGCTTCGTGCGTAATTTGCGCGGGCTTTAGTCACGCAACAAGTTTTTTTTGTCTTCCTTGTGGTTTAGGTTAACTTATTCATTTACAGTAGCAAAATGGTTCGGTTGATTCGTTTTAAAAAATTTTGAGTAGAATTTGAAATGAAAAATAGTTTCAGATATGTCAGCTCAACTGCACAACGGAAAGGTTTGATACATTTCATAGTAATAAAACCGGGACGACAAAATGCGAATGGAAAGATTTGTGTATAGTTCTTTATTTTTTGCATTCTTGTTTAATTGATATATAAGGAAGCTTGAAGTTCTTCTGTGACAGCGTTCTTATTTGCAACATGCAAACAAGTTCAATCTGGTATTCCTTAGTCCAGAACACACTTTAGACCACCTTTCTGCACCCAAATTTGGTTAAACTACTATCACTTTAATTTCCTGTTTTTGCTTAAAAGTCTTTATTTAAATGATCATTGGTGAAGTAATAATTATGTGGGAAGCTTTGATTTGGGGCACTCTGTCAGTAAAATTATCATGTAGAAAGACACAGAGATCGGTGTACTCTTGTAACTGTGTCTGTGAGACTCTATCAGGTTTTTAGGTGTTCAGACTTAAGAGTTATTCATATACATTCTCTTTGTGTTGCAGGTGGTGATTTGTTGTGAAAGAGCTGGTTCAACTTTATAGCTCAATGCTTTGAGATTGAAGGGCAGAATATCTTTCAAGTGGTTATTTTGGGTATTGGATGAGATGGGTTTTGGCTTGGGTTCGATGCCAGGAGATATGTTGTCAACTTCTGATCATGCATCGGTGGTTTCTATCACTTTATTCGTCACTCTCCTTTGTGCATGTATTGTGATTGGTCATTTATTGGAAGAAAATCGTTGGATGAATGAATCTATCACTGCCCTAATAATTGTAAGTATGGACGTGCTCATGCTATGCTCGCTGTTTCCATTTTGTGGTGGTCATAACAATTTTGTTATTGAACATGCTTTATCATTCAAGTGATTAATGCTGTTTTCCAATTAAAGGGTTTGGGCACTGGTGTTGTAATTCTACTGACAAGTGGTGGGAAAAGTTCGCATCTCTTGGTGTTCAGTGAGGATCTCTTCTTCATATATTTGCTTCCACCAATCATCTTTAATGCTGGGTAATTGAAGTTTGTCCATACATTTCTTTTACTGTACTTCTTTGCTTTTCTTTATTATTTTTGTATAGTGTGAGCTTTGCTGATCTTTATGATGTGACACATCATCATAAGTTAATTCCTGAGACTAGCAGGTGATAAATTTCTCCTCTAATGAGGATAACCAGCATAATAATATAAAATTGGCTTGTTGAGTTGCTTTTTGGTTTATGGGCCTCGTATATTCTATTCTAACTTGCTCCATATATGTCTTTAATCTATTTAGCACACATTTAATAAACAGAAATGTCATTCAGCTGTGGTCATCTTTACTTTGGAAAGGTGTTTACAACATTTTAACTCTACCCCAGTTGGGCTCTGCATGCCAACGCTAATCATGTGTTTATTTTAGTTATTGAATTCTCAACCGAGTTGATAGATGAGTTGCATTAAAGAAAAACTATTCAATTCTTAAAAGAGGGTTAGAAGTGTTATCCTGGATAAAAGAATTTATGCATAGTACATTCTCTTCATAAGTCTGAGCAATTAACGGTCATGTTTTATGAATTGGAATAGAAGCTAATTGTTGTCATACTTTCATTGCTCAGGATTGCTGCAGAACTAATTATTAGTATGCTCATATACTTTAATGGTGCTAATTATTTGTTTTATGAATCAGGTTCCAAGTAAAGAAGAAACAATTCTTCCGCAACTTCATGACTATCGTGATGTTTGGTGCATTTGGTACCATCATATCTTTCATCATCATATCGTTAGGTATGTCTCCTTCTGCCCTAGTATATGTAATGTGATGTAAGGATAATGAAGATCAACTTATGCCTCTTTAACTTCTGTTGATGTTATGGTTTACTGTTGTTAGCAGATCTTCAATACAATGTTCTTTTGCTAACTTCACCCTCCTCCTGAGCTGGTTTGTGCATTCTCTTCCAGCAAGGCCCAACGTTGGATTTTCTTCTCCTTTTGTAGGCAGCTATATGTGTCTGGATACAAAAAATGCTTGAACATCGAAAGATTAATTTTAGATAGGAAGAGCATCAGTATTGTATGATATTGTTACTTCTAGGAACAGGCCCCACTTTTATTTTGACCACTCAGTGTGTTTACTCGTTACCTGTAGTGCGATTTTTCTTCTCTTTCCTTGTTCATTGGGTGAGTCATAAATACTGATTCATAAAGTCTTGCGATGAGTTGCAAGATTAATGCAAGAAAAGTAGAAGGATATCATTTGCAAGAATTGGAAAATAATTGAGTAGTCTGAAGTTTTATTTCTCATTTAGCAGCTATAGTGTGTAAATCTATGTGCAATTACTTGAAACTTCTAGAACGTTTTTGCAGGGTCCATCGCCTTCTTTAGGAAACTGGATGCGAACCTTGCAATTGGAGATTATCTTGGTAAAATGAATCTTGTCTCCCTCCATTCACACTGAGACACCTACCTGTAGACTGTAGCACGAACTTGTTTCTCTTTGCTTTAACGCTTCTACCTTCTTCCCAGCAATTGGTGCAATTTTTGCTGCAACCGATTCAGTTTGCACATTGCAGGTATATATATTACGCTGTTAATCATTTAAATCTGTTCTGACAATCTTTTCAAGTTTAACATATTATGGAATGATCTGATTCTACAGGTGCTCAGTCAGGATGAAACACCACTGCTATACAGTTTAGTGTTTGGAGAAGGCGTTGTCAATGATGCAACATCTGTGGTGCTATTCAATGCGGTCCAGAATTTTGACCTGTCACATATCAATACCATTATTGTCTTGCAGCTAATTGGAAACTTCTTATATCTGTTCATCTCAAGCACTGTGTTGGGAGTGGTTGTAAGTCTCTCTTTCTCTCTCTCTCTGCTTGTGTTCTGAGGAATACTAAATTCAGATCTTATGTGTCCTTCCATGTTTTTTCACATTTTCAAAATTATATACAGGCTGGACTGGGGAGTGCTTACATCATAAAAAAGCTCTGTTTCGGAAGGTTTGTGGCAAATACTTTACTTGTTTTGTTATCTATAGAATGCAACAATAACCTTTCAAGTTATTAAGTAGTATTATATTTCTGATAATGAATTTGGCTGAAGAATTGTAATGAAATTCAAGATGCTATAAAGTCATCGCAGATTTAATTTTCCATAACCACTAGTTGCATTGACCTACACATGAATTTATTAAGTATTTAATTTGCTTTTACTACGTGTTCACTTATATTGAAATCATAAAAGAAAAATAAAATGAAAATTGTTAAGATCTATGAACAATATCTTCAACTCTATTTAATGAATTACAGGCACTCCACTGATCGAGAGGTCGCCATCATGATGCTCATGGCTTACCTTTCATACATGTTGGCTGAAGTAAGTTTCTTGACAACTTGCAATGAGATCATTCACTCATCTAACAACTGATTTCATGGCCGACTGAACTCTTTTATCTTCCATGATGGGATAATTGTTGCAGCTATTCTATCTAAGTGGTATCCTTACTGTGTTCTTCTGTGGTATCGTAATGTCTCACTATACCTGGCATAATGTCACCGAGAATTCAAGAATTACTACCAAGTATGAGTTTACAATCGACCGGAAAAACTTAATACTGTTTTCCTTTCTCTGGTAGTTCCCTGTTCTTAGTAATGGCTTAATCATATAATGCAGGCATACCTTTGCAACATTGTCCTTTGTTGCCGAGATTTTCATATTTCTGTATGTTGGCATGGATGCTCTAGACATTGAAAAATGGAGAGTCGTGAGTAGCAGGTAATGTGGCTATCGTTGTAATACATGGATGCCAAGACAAGAATTCTATGTCACTTAAATTAGGAAAATTATATATTTTGAAGAATTTTCTCACTTGTATTATTCAGCCCAAAAACTTCAGCTTCTGTGAGTGCAACTATACTTGGACTGATATTGTTGGGGCGAGCAGCCTTTGTTTTCCCTCTGTCAATTTTATCCAATCTGACAAAGAAGTTCCCGCACGAGAAGATTGATTTTAAGCAACAAGTATGAGCCCAATATCCCTAATTAGGTGCTTACTTTTGTCTTTCATTCAATTCATCGAATGACATCTCTCGTTTTGCCAATTTCCGACTTCCAGATTACAATATGGTGGGCTGGTCTTATGCGGGGTGCTATTACTATGGCTCTTGCTTACAACCAGGTATGTAAAGCATGTTTTGATAAATGTAGTTAAAACCTTCCGCGATGTATTTCTATTCACGCATGCATCTTCTGTTCCGTTGTAAGAGAGATATTTTACGATCCTGTTGGTTCTAATTCAATTTGTTGTTGTTCATATAATCCAATGAAGTTGTGACGATTATGTATTTTTTCTGCAGTTTACCCGAGGTGGTCACACCCAAGAACGAGGAAACGCCATCATGATCACAAGTACAATCACTGTTGTCCTCTTCAGCACTGTGGTGAGTCATCCAACCTCTTTGAAATCTTTATATACATTTCTATCACAATCACACAAAATCACTTTTTGAATCCATATATCCACAACAGGTCTTCGGTTTGATGACGAAACCTCTAGTGAGATTCTTGATGCCCAGGCAAAACAACCAATTGATCTCTTTCGACTCCATGCCCGCAACCTCCTTCATCATCCCACTCCTCGGCGACACCCAGGATTCCGTAGCAGAGCTATTCCCTGCACCTGGAACACCTTCAGCAGCTCTGGACAGCAGCCAGAACCCGGCACGTCCAAGCAGTCTGCGCATGCTATTAACAAGGCCCACCCGCACCGTCCACTACTACTGGAGAAAATTCGACAATGCATTTATGCGCCCTGTTTTCGGTGGTCGTGGCTTCGTGCCATACGTGCCGGGCTCCCCGACAGAACAAAGTGTCCATTTGGAAGGAGAGGCCAAACAGTGAATATATTGAAGACCACATCTGGTTTTGCAGGTTTGATTGGGTATTCCTCATCTTCTTTCTGATTATAGCAATAGTAATATTTTTATTAAATGAATTTGGATATCGAAGAGAGTATTTATTATTTTTTGTGTATATTTTGTTTGTCGTATACTTGTATGGGGCAAAATTGGGGTGAAAGTAAGTACGTAAAGAGTGATCTTTAATAGCAGTGTGGGTCTGTGGGAGAGGTTTGGAATGATGTGGGCGATGCGGAAACAAATGTAAAATTGGTAGGTACGGTGTACCAGTACTACATTATATATATGCATTTTTTAGTTTTTGGATTGTGGCATATATATACTTCATACTTAGTATATATGTAGGGCAAGGGGTGGGCTATATTGGGTTTTCTGTACGATTCGATAAGTGAGTAACATTGTAGATCGAGTTTTGCGTGTGATCGAAACTATGTAATTTGCCACCATCCCATCCTGGATATAAATTTGTTTCAAGGTGCAACTCCTTTTGTTACTTCATTTTTGTTCTTGATGTAAATCATACTACTGTTCATCAGAGAAAAAGGATAGGGCGATGTGCAGACGCATAATTGAGTACATATTTTTTGATAACAGAAAACATGCATATTTCGAAACATTTATATATTTTTTTCAAGTTTTTAACATAATACTTTATGTCTAGAGTAGATGGTAGTATTGGCTTTTCTTTATATCAGTTTACTCAATTATGTTGTTCTAATTTATTTTTCTCTTAAAATAATGTAATTTATTGTTACTTTATTAGTATTATTATTCACTCTTAAAATAAGGATTGACGAAACATAGACTGTTCAGTAAAAAAAATATTTTATTCTATTTTTACATTAGAAATACAAAATATTTCATCTTTTATGATCAAATATAATCCTTAAACAATCAAACACAGTTGACCTGAATAAATAGGATGAAATTTTAGTAGTTTAATCAAAAGTTTTGGAATCGAGTATTTGTTCTGTTAAGTGGTGCCGTCTTTGTTGACTAAGTGTGAATGATGAAAGTTCCACTCACCTATGGAATCCTGTAGATATTGCTGCTACTTTATGCCTATAAATGGATGGGCATTTGTGCAATTGAAGACACACCAAGCAGCAGAAGAAAAGCAGCCTGCAAAGCTTTCTTCTGCCTGCTGAATTTAGTGGGCAAATTTGGCCCAGAGAGTGTTAGGTGTTTTGGTAGGCTTTTCTTTTGTGAGGAGTCTACATTTGTTGAGTGAGTTTTGTGGGTCCGGAAATTATTGTCCAAACCCTTTTGTAATATTTCCCCTCATAGTAAAATTTGTTTCTCCTTTTGCCTGTGGATGTAGGTCAATTTGACCGAACCACGTAAATTCTTTGTGTCTGTTTATTTTGCTGCATTTGGCTAATTTGGGTACACTTCCGCAACAAACTGGTATCAGAGCCCTGATTGCGTAGTATGCTCTGTGGTCGCAGTTAATCTGATCTTCCACATCAGAAACGCATCTCGGTTAAGCTACCCTTTTGTGAGCCTTGTTTGTGCCTCTTGTTAGCAAAATGTCGGCCATAAATATTAAGGTTGACAAGTTCACGGGGAGGAATAGTTTTAGTCTTTGGCAAATTAAAATGCGGGCTTTGTTAAAGCAACAAGGCCTGTGGGCTCCACTGAAGGAAAAGGTAGATCCAGATAATGCTGAGATGGTGAGCCTGGAGGAGAAGGCTCATTCAACCATCTTATTGTGCCTAGCAGATGATGTTATTACCGAAGTTGCGGCGGAAACAAAGGCGTCTGGTCTGTGGTTAAAACTCGAAAGTCTTTACATGACTAAGTCTTTAACCAACAAGTTGCTATTAAAGCAACGTTTGTTCAGCCTACGGATGCAGGAAGGTACATCTCTTCGAGACCATCTCGATAGATTAAATACTATCTTGCTGGAGTTGCGTAATATTGATGTCGTTATCGAGGACGAAGATGCTGCATTGATATTATTAGTATCTTTACCACTATCATTTGAAAATTTTGTACAGTCATTTATAGTTGGTAAAGATACTGTCAGTTTAGAAGATGTACGTGCTGCTCTGCATAGTAGGGAATTGCACCATAAGGCATCTTCGAGTAATGTAGATGATCAGGCTGCTGGGCTCGTTGTTAGCAGTGGCAAGGGACATGGAAAATTTGTAAAACAAAAGAAGAAAAAGTCTTTTGTTAAAGGTCCCAAGCCAGGTGATGTATGCAATTATTGTAAAGAGAAAGGACATTGGAAGACCCAGTGTCCCAAGATGATGAAGAAACAACAACAGGGAGCGCAACAAGAGTCTGTCTCTGTTGCGGTCAACGGCGATACAGATCCAGAGGATCATTTGGCTTTGGTCACAAGCGTGCAACCATCGCAAGATGATGTATGGGTTCTTGATTCTGGAGCATCATACCACATGTGTCCTAACAAAGAGTGGTTTTCGAGCTACGAACCAGTCGATGGAGGAAATGTTTTTATGGCAAATGATTCTGTCTGTAAGACAGCTGGGATTGGTTCTATCAAGCTTAGAACACATGGCGGTGAAATTGCAACTCTGCACGATGTCAGACATGTTCCAAAGCTGAAGAAGAATCTGATATCCTTAAGAGTCCTTGACAATAAGGGTTTCAGATACGAAGGGGAGCATGGAGAACTATATATCATGAAGGGATCGTCCGTGGTTTTGAAAGGAGTCTTGCATGGATCTCTGTATGTTGTGCAGGGATCTACTGTAGTAGATTCTGTAGCTGCTGTTGCTGATACTTCTGATATGTCCAAGTTATGGCATATTAGACTTGGGCATATGAGTCAGAGGGGAATGCAGATCCTGTCAAGTCGTGGTCTTCTTGAAGGTCACAAGTTAGCTGAGTTCGGGTTCTGTGAGCACTGCACATTTGGTAAATTACATCGTACCAAATTTGGAAAGGCAACTCACAGAACGAAGTCGACGTTGGATTACATTCATTCTGACTGTTGGGGTCCTTCACGAGTTGAGTCGCTTGGGGGCAGCAGATACTTTTTGTCCATTATCGATGATTATTCAAGGATGACTTGGGTAATCATGATGAAGGAAAAGGGCGAAGCTTTCTTGAAATTCAAGCAGTGGAAGACGTTGGTAGAGAACCAGACCAACAAGAAGATTAAAAGGCTTCGAACTGACAACGGTCTGGAATTCTGTTCGAGGGAATTCAATGAGTTCTGCAAGAACAATGGAATTGCACGACATCACACAGTCAGGAACACTCCACAACAAAATGGAGTGGCAGAGCGTATGAATCAGACGCTTTTGGAGAGGGCACGCTGCATGCTCTCAAATTCTGGATTGCCAAGGAGCTTTTGGGCAGAAGCAGTTAACACTGCTTGCTTTCTGATCAATCGGGGACCTCATACTGGAATTGATTGTCGGATTCCTTATGAGGTTTGGTCGGGTAATTCCTATGATTACTCGAATTTGAAGTCTTTTGGATGTGCGGCTTATTATCACGTAAGCGAGGGAAAACTGGAGCCCAGAGCAAAGAAGGGCGTTTTCGTAGGATATGGAGATGGAGTTAAGGGATTCAGAATTTGGTCACCTTCTGAGAAAAGAGTTATCTTGAGCAGAAGTGTGGTGTTTGACGAGAATTCTATCCTCAGTATGCCTACGAAGGTGGTGAATGTCTCAGAAAATTCGGGTGCTGACAGTAAGGTGGAGCTTCAACTTTCACCTGATGATTCAGATGAACAACGAGAGCTTGAGCAAGAGCAGAAAGTGCACTTGGGTTCAAATCAATTAATGGAAGTTGATCCACCTGAAACCAACCTACCATCGAGTTCAGTTGATGTGCAGAAGCAAGGAATTGCTTATGATCGTGCTAGAAGGGTGGGCGTCCAACCTCCTAGCAGATATCAAGATTTTGTCTGCTATGCTCTACAAACAGCTGAAGATTTAAATTATTCTGAGCCCTCCACTTACAACGAAGCCGTATCATGTGGCGAGTCTATACAGTGGCTTGCTGCAATAGGAGATGAAATGGAGTCGTTACATAAGAACGACACTTGGGAGCTAGTCAAACAACCACCTGAAAGGAAGATTGTCACTTGCAAATGGATCTTCAAAAGGAAAGAAGGTGTCTCACCAACTGAGGGCGTACGATATAAAGCCCGACTAGTTGCTAGAGGATTTACTCAGAGGGAAGGAGTTGATTACAACGAGATTTTCTCACCTGTGGTCAGACACACTTCCATTCGTGTCCTGTTGGCTATGGTAGCGCATCAGGATCTGGAGCTCGAACAACTAGATGTGAAGACAGCCTTTCTTCATGGGGAATTGGAGGAGGAGATCTATATGTCTAAGCCTGAAGGTTTTCTTGTACCAGGAAAAGAAAACCATGTTTGCAAATTGAAGAGACCATTATATGGTCTGAAGCAATCTCCGAGACAGTGGTATAAAAGATTTGATAGCTATATAGTTGAGCTTGGCTACAACAGAAATCCATATGATTGTTGTGTTTATCACAAGAAGTTGGAAGATGGTTCGATCATCTATTTGCTTCTGTATGTAGATGACATGCTCATTGCTGCACGGAACAAGGCCGATTTTCAGAAATTAAAGGGTCTACTGAGTGCAGAGTTCGACATGAAGGATTTGGGTGCAGCGCAGAAAATTCTGGGGATGGAGATCTATCGAGATAGAGATCAGAAGAAGCTTTTCTTGTCACAGAAAAGCTACATCCAGAAGGTTCTGTCAAAGTTTGGAATGTCTTCGGCGAAACCTTTGAATACTCCATGTGCTACTAATACACAACTCTCAGCTACCTTTGCACCTAAATCTGTAGCTGAGAAGGAGTGTATGGCAAAGGTTCCATATTCTAGTGCAGTGGGCAGCTTGATGTATGCCATGGTATGCACTAGACCTGATTTGGCACAGGCAGTCAGCGTGGTTAGCTGATTTATGGCGAACCCAGGAAAAGAGCATTGGCTTGCTGTGAAGCGAATTTTTCGCTACTTGAGAGGTACATCTGATGTTGGTCTCATCTATGGAGGCGACTTGCAGTGTTCGGTGGTTGGGTATTCTGATTCTGATTATGCTGGAGATGTGGATAGCAGAAGATCAATGACTGGTTATGTTTTCACTCTTGGAGGCTCTGTCGTCAGTTGGAAAGCAACTTTGCAAGCTACAGTAACACTGTCTACTACGGAGGCAGAATACATGGCGTTGACAGAGGCTGCCAAAGAGGGAATTTGGTTAAAAGGACTGGTTGGCGATCTTGGTCTACATCAAGATCAAGCAGTTGTGTTTTGCGATAACCTCAGTGCAATATGTTTGGCTAAGGATCATGTTCATCATGAGAGAACCAAACACATTGACGTGAGATATCATTTTCTGAGATCAGAATCGAGGATCAAAGTGCAGAAGATTGCTACGGCAGATAATCCTGCAGATATGTTCACTAAACCTGTACCTCATAGCAAGTTTCGACATTGCTTGGACTTGCTAAATGTTTTGAGCTGCTGATTGCCTCTCTGAGGCATTTTGTTTTCCCATGGTGGGAAATTTGGAGGCGAAAGAAGAGTTGGAGTACCATTTGGTACATTTGTGTGCATAGTTTAGGTACATTTGTTTTTCAGGGAAGTCTGAGATCAAGGTGGAGCCTGCTTATCATTCAACAATGCTTGAGACGCACCAAGGTGGAGATTTGTTAAGTGGTGCCGTCTTTGTTGACTAAGTGTGAATGATGAAAGTTCCACTCACCTATGTAATCCTGTAGATATTGCTGCTACTCTATGCCTATAAATGGATGGGCATTTGTGCAATTGAAGACACACCAAGCAGCAGAAGAAAAGCAGCCTGCAAAGCTTTCTTCTGCCTGCTGAATTTAGCGGGCAAATTTGGCCCAGAGAGTGTTAGGTGTTTTGGTAGGCTTTTCTTTTGTGAGGAGTCTACATTTGTTGAGTGGGTTTTGTGGGTCCGGAAATTATTGTCCAAACCCTTTTGTAATATTTCCCCTCATAGTAAAATTTGTTTATCCTTTTGCCTGTGGATGTAGGTCAATTTGACCGAACCACGTAAATTCTTTGTGTCTGTTTATTTTGCTGCATTTGGCTAATTTGGGTACACTTCCGCAACATGTTCAATGGTATGAAATTTTGGTATTTTAAGTAAAGGTTTCGGAATCAAATTTTTGTGAATTCAAGAATTTTGCTTTGGGAGATTAATTATTCAATGTTCACAAGATCCTCGATAGATTAGTTTTTAGCCCAACCTGGCATATATAATCCTTAAACATCAAATATATACGCTCTATTTCTCTTAATCTCTAAAATCCTCTTAAAAGAAATATAAATATTAAAAGGAAAATGAGAGGATCCTCCCCGAAAAAAAAAATTAAAAAAAATCAGAGGATCTTATTTAAAGTAGGACTATGAAGAACACCCTTACTTGCTCGGGCCGGGGACGCAAATTTTATTGTGGAGAAAAGTTGAGTTGCTCTTTCACATTCACTATCATTTCACGATTTCTTAAAAAGTTAACAAAGAAAGTACAGTAGTTGTTAAACCCAGCAGACCACAAAGTCTACACATATATTAAAAACTAATCATTTTGGCAGAATATCCAAACCTGAATTTTGGTTGTAATTTGTATTAATTGTTATCTGTGCTGTGTACTAAGCTCGAATCCATAAACCTATAAACAAACTAAGTGCTGCAACCACGCACACAAACAACGGCGGGAACCCTACCTGAACTTTTCTGCCACCACGAGTTGCCCTTGCCATCACCTGGACAGAAAAACAAAGTGCAGTGTCTGAGCCTGATGTAATTATAGCTAGAAAAGTTGAACAACACAGAATCAAGCAGAAAATCTTCAAAATTAAGTTATGGAGAGAGCTAGAATTGATAGCTTGGTTCTTCTTTTGTGTAAATTTTACATAAATTTATTATACCCACCAATTCACGCTTTAGTGTTTCCTTCTCATGAATGATGCTGCTCCTCTCTTCTCTTAGCTTATTAATAGTGTGTTGTGCCTGCCAAAATTTTTCATCAGCGTGTATACTCGATGGAATGGAACTTCGACAAGTGACACAATAATATATAAATGAAGCTCAGGATACAGTAAGACAGGAAAATCGATGATCATCAGGCTCCCATACTTGCATACCAGACATGCAGTTATATACTATTTCTACATCAAACACAAACACTAAACCTACTCGAACAAGACCAGAACTGACCTCGACAAGCTTGGTATCCATGGTTGTGATCTTTGACCTCAATTCCTCGATATCTAGTGTCAGTTTCAACTTGGCTTCTTCTACATCTTTCACCTGCTTTGGCTCCTCATTCTTATCCCTCTGTACATCCTCACTCTTCACCAGAACAGATGAACCGTCCATGACCTTTGGTGATCTAAACTCTTCCGTGGAGTTGATTGCCTCCATTTGTTTAATTACCTGCAACCAATACGAGGCAAATCATGATTTCATGAAGTTGGGAAGGGGAATATTCTCTATGGCCAGGAGTAGTGAGCAACATGGTTGACTTGAAAGAACAGTCTTGCACTCTTGCATTTAAAATTCCACAAAAGGGTCAAAGAGTAATTTAACAGTTCTGAGAAGGCTTCTTGGTTTAACCAGATAATTAGATAAAGATACTCAAGCAACAGAATGAAAATTTTAATAACCACATGCAAGGAACAATACACACATGACACAACAACAAACGTATCTCGACTCTTCCCATGTAAACACACAAACACACAACTCTAGGAAACAAAGCAAAAAAATCATCACCTTATTGGGCGGGAAATTCTCAACGCCATTCTGCAATATATATTTTGGGATTGACATTTCATAAGACGGTTCTTGTTTAATAACTCCATTATAAGGTAGCGAAACAGGTGAATGGGGTCTTTTTGGTGATGAAGAATTCTGTTGCTCCAAAATTACATCAGCCGATGGTTTTGGGGTATTGGGCTCAATAGTAAGAGCAACCCGGAGCTTGGTCTCTTCAATATGTTTCTGACTATCTTTTGAGAACTACCAGAAGAAGGAACGTACGCAATTAAAAAACAAAGATGATAGCAAATACATGATAAAAGAGAATAAAAGAGAGTGAGCAACAAAAACAAATACAAATTCTCCGCAGCAGCAATCCTTACCATGCCAGATGTAATTTCCTCTTCTGTGGTACCAAATGCTACCACAGTGGTCTGAACCAGGAATTTATCCTTACATTGCATGTCTGATGGAGTTGATTTCTGTGCTTGCATTATAACTGCACAAGCCTAGACGTCAGAAATTTTTTAAAATTGATCCATTTGACCCAATTAGTAAACAACCACTCGAAACATCTGCCAGATATCTGCTATCTTATCATCAAAATGCTACCGAGGACAATGCAACCAATTGCCAGAATAATATTCTCTCCTTGACTTGAAAAGGCCAATCGGAACAGAAAGCAATGAATACTGTTGGTATAAAATGAAAAAAGAGTGTGCATGGCACCCATTGCCCCTGCCCCATGAAACAAGAAATCAATTAGAGATGAAGGTAAAACAAGGAAAAACATACCTACAAAATCACATGTTGATTTTGGCTTGATTATGCCTACATTAGGTCTCACACAATACTTCTTTGGTGATGTAGTTTTCACCTGACACAATTACCATACTGTTACTTCATCTCCTTAAGATATGGTAAATTTAATTTAGATATGGTCTAAATTTTTAAAATGAAGGTTGCATAAAGATAGCGTACAAACACATGATTGGAAACTACCTTGAAAGCTACATACTGGTCAGTGACATTGGCAAGATGAACAGTACACAAACTCTGCTTTTTCACCTCAACTAGAGAATCCAAAAATAGTGTCATAAGTATTTTCGGATGTAAAAAATGAATAAATAAGTATTGACTGGAGCAATAACTGGAAACAATTAATATGCCAAGAACAAGAGAAGAGAAACAACAATTACGTGCTCGAAAACAAACAGTTGTACACTTGTACTCCACCTTAAAAGACCTGATATCTGCTTTCTACCCCATGACAAGAAAGATTTTCAGAAATAAATAGCATCTGCTTAAAGAAAATGAAAACCAGACATTTTGGACAAATATAACACCACCCAATCTAATGAACCATACGAACACGTCCATGCTTCCTGAAGATCGATTTAAACTCCACCACATGTTTCCCCACACCACATAACCTTGTAGTGGAATCCAATGACAATGTACAATAGAATGAAATTGATGCTCTGGATTTTGGAAGTGTTAAAAAGTTCCCACAAAAGAATCGATGGAACTATACAAGGTTTTGCATGAAGCACAAATCCTCAGCAGAAATGAAATCAACACAAATGAAGAGAATATGCTTCACATAAGTGACATAAACATCCCACCATGCAGTAGAAAATGCAAAAACCTACACCTCAATTAGGATGCACAAAAGTTGCAAGTATCAATAGCGCTAACTTCAGAAAATGGAGGACGCTATATAAACTATACTGATCAACTAGTATATTGTCCTATTTAATTCACTCACAGAGGAACTTAAGTTCACGAGGCTGAATTTCAACCAATTGAGAACTCATCATTCTTCAGACCTGAAATGGACAAAACAGTAGGCTGCTCTCAGCAATCCAACACTTCTAAAATATGCTATTCATCACACAATAAAATATAGAATAAATCAATAAATCAATTTCTTTTTCAACGACTACACCACAAGAACATTGGAAATTTATTTTAAATTCAGATACAAAAGCATTTGAACATGGCTTATCCATCACAAACCAATTAAGAAAAAAGAATTTGCATCCTATTTTAAAAAAAATTAATTATCACATAGTAACAACCAACACACGAATGCACAAAATATTCAGCTGCAAGTTTCAACTACTCCACACCAAAAAAAAAAAAAAAAATTCCTTGAACATCTGTTCATCAATTACGATCCACTCAAGTCTTCAACCAAATTAACAACAGTTCACAGAAAAATCCGTGCAATCTGATCAGCAAATACAAAACTCCATAACACGATCAGGACAACAAATTAAGCGTTCGTCTCACTCTCACAAACAGACACATGTTCTCGGCAACACATTTAAATGTGAAACTGGAAGAACACTCACCGCAAAAATTGAAACGCTCCGGATTGAAATTCCAGCAGCAGGTACAAGTTCAACTTCAAAATGCGCAAACTTCCGACGCTCGTCAACGTAAAAAATCTGACGCGGAAGGACGAAAAGTCCGTGATCGGGGAAACTACTGCATATGAAGCGAATTTCTTGTGACAAAGATTCAATGCTTCTTTTGTGAAAGTCAAAAGCAGAAGGCAGTAACTTTTGTTTGGATGGAATGTTTGAAAAGCACTTTTTTTTAAAAGTGTGTTTGGATGTATAAAAGTAAAAAGTGCTTTTTAAATATGTAAATTACCATAAAGGACATGCTAATTAATATGATAATAAGATATATTTATAGTGTAATTTATATTAAGTAATGAGGGTATTTAAGTCTTTGTGCAATTTACGAAGTGCTTTTGGCTTATGCTTTTTGGAGAAGCACCCTAGGCTGCTTCTCCCAAAAGCACTTTTGCAGCTTTTCGAGGTGCTTCTGCTTTTTTTGAAAAGCCAAACCAAACGTTTATTTTCCACCAAAAATGCTTTTGGCAGAAGCAAAAGCCAAAAACACCTTACTAAAAGCCAATCCAAACACCCTCTTACTGCCGAAGTAATGAAGTAGAAATCAAGCGATAAAGTTGGGGGATTTTGGGAATTATCTGGTGCGTTACAATATCTGAAACCCCACTAAAACACGTGGAAGTAAAAGTACAACCCATGATGCAGGGGGTGCAGCTGGCAATGCAGCGTCGGAAGCTTGGGAGTTTATGAACCGATGTAGAGGATTGCCAACTGCGGGACTATGGGTGGTGGGGCGTTCTGATGGGTGATCCCTGGAGTTGAACCCCAAATGGATCTATGTCGTCGATTCTTTGTGGGACCCGAATAAGATTCAGGTATTTTTGGAGTCCATGGAGCTGCTTTACGAATTTGTCGGTTGCTTTGCGGTTGCGCCACAGGATAGTGGAAGCACCTTCCCGCGCTGAATCTAAGACCGCGTTTGGGAGTTCTTTTAAACATCTTCAAAGTACCTTAATCATACTTATTTTTAAACAATATAATTAAAATTTTCACTTTTATTCACTATAATATTTAACTTATAGACAATTTTTTTTTGCCAAAGAAAAATTTATGACACAAATATTAATGTGATATATTATTTGACATATAAAACCTTCCATCCTTAAATTTATCGTAAAGATTTTACCATTTCTTCTTTGAACAATAAGTATGATTACTATATTATTTTAGAGCATCATACTATTTTTTTGGGAGGTTCCTCTAAATCCTAAAATGCATTTTTCTTAATGTACATTCTCCATTAATGAGATTTCTTCTTACTAAATAGACATATTCTTTTTTACTATCTTCCAATCTTACTTTTCTTTCGTTTTTTAGGGTTATTTTTTTTGGCTTTTCATAACATTCCTTTTCACTTTTTTCTTTATGACAGCCTTTTAAACCCTGTTTACTGTTAAATTTTTTTTTTTATCCTAATTGTGTGATTGCTGTGTCACCCGAATATATAAAATAAATTTAACTTTTGTTTCGAGCTGTCTTTTAAGTTGGATAAGCAACTTTATTTGTAATAAATCATTATGAAGTTTAGAGATTAGTAGATCTTATCAAAATTTCTATAAGTCCGTTGTCAGAGGAATTTAAAGTTTACTATCAAATGATCCAAACATTTTCACTTCCTTCATATACTCCTATGATTATTGTTGTTATTCCATGTTTCACTTTTGGTGTCATTGTTTATTTTCTTTCCTATATTTCATCCCACATTTCCAAAATTATTTTTGGTCTATTATATTATATTTTTTTCCCACATTTGATTCATCCACTAACAATTTTTTTTTTTTAAAAAAAACATGCTACATAACAACTTGTTTATGGGCCTGAAAAAAAATAAATAAAATTAAAATTTTCATAATTACTTTATATTCCAATTTCCACAACTAATTTTGAAAACTCAACGTACACTAACCCAAAGTCATAGCCCACCACCCACGTACCCGAACCAAGTGGAAAATGGGGATGAAAGAAACAAATTTTTAGCCCTGGCTACAAACGTGTCACGTGCCACAAATTAACCATAATACTACATCAAAACAAAATCATTCACAATATCCTAAATATCCTCAAATTTTAAGATAATACTTCCTCCGTTTTTTTATAATCAAAACATGAATAGTTACTACTATTTATTGAGTAAGTTTGATTCAATTTTTTAACACAGTTATATAAGATAAAATATAGTCAAGTGAAATCTTATTGGATTCGTCTAATAGCATAGTTTTAGAATATCAAATTTTTATAATTTTTATTTTTATATAATTTGAGATATTTATGTATTAAATATATGTATTGAATTGCGTGAAAAACTGAAATGTTATAATTTTTTGAAAAGATAGGGAGTAATTGAAATTTGGAATCCAGACCGTCCGTCTTGTAAAGGAAGATGGGTCGGGTCATTCGGCCATTCTCCATAGGCCTAGGGCTAGAGAGTGAGGTAGAAGTTACGTGTTCGGTTGCATTATTATTTATTGCACTCTCTCATTAATAAATGCTTACCTACATTTTGTGTGGTCCTTAATCCACGTGGATTTGGTGGCCCATCATTTTAAATAAATTGTATTCATAGACGGATACACCAGACCATGCTATTGTAATTGCCTACTTGGAGAAGCTACTCTTATTTATTACTGCAAAATTAAAAAGAAAGAATTTTGTCTATTGAATCCGATCACCGCTACAATTTAAAAATCATACTGGAGATATGTTTAGTAAATAGTAATTACAGTTTAGCATGTAGAGTCTAGGGGTCTGGTCTTAGGTTACCTGTAGATTATTGAAAATGTGATCTTAGTTTGGCATTTATATTCCTATTTATATTTATATTTTATATTAATCGTTTACATGGCATGACCTCCCATTAATTCTTTATCTGAGTTATTGCTAAAAAAATACTCCGTCTGTTCTATTTAACTTGTCTTGTTTGACTTCTGTATACAATTCAATGCATTTTTTCAATCGTTAATATCTCAAAATATATATAATGAAAAATTATGTAAAATATATATATTATAAAACTACATAATCATACGATTCTAACAAGACCCAACTCGACTATTTTTTTCAAATATATATACTTATAATAATATTGAGTCAAAGCTGTACAATGAACAGTACCAAAAAGTCAAACATGACATGTTACATGGGACGGAGGAAGTATATATATATACTTTCATCTGTTTTTATAATGTACTCTTATTTTATTAGTTTAAATTGTCCTCCAAAATAAGATAGGGAGCATTATCTTAAAACTCTTACCTCATACGTCCCCAAATATCGGCATCTTCTGTTACTTTTTGTTGCATTCTATCTACATTTGTATTTTTAAAACATAATTTGTTGCTATCTTGATTTTGTTTAATTGAAGTTGGAGGAGGGTACCCATATTCGAGTTTACAATTGTATAGGTTCATTATTTAGATCATATTTAGATTATTCTAGGGGTATGGAGAGGAGAGGCACAATATCTTTTTTTTTTTAAAAAAATGCTCCATCCATCTAATAGTCGCCCCCCTATTATATTTCATGCAATAAAAATATATTTAATAAAATTATATAATTAGAAAAATCCACAAACATCTACTTATATTTTATTTTATATAATTATACTAAAAATTAAATTAAAATTATTAAATAAATAGTACTCATGTTTTTTTGGCTTCGGAATTAAAATAGATAAATAAATACTACTAGTATGCAAATAAAATAATTGAAAAAACGATGGGATACGTAAGCACATGAGCCCAAATCTGTTGGACCCATAGAGAGCCTGGCAGACCGAAACACCGAATTAATCCTCATCGTTCCTTTTCTAAACCTGGAAAATTAACGGTGCAGATCACTGCATTTCCTTTTCGATGCAAACAAAGTAGAGAGCTATAAGCCAAACGGAATTGCTCTCTCGATAGGTTCGTACACGGGTCGCCATACGAAGATCACACTCTTCGTGCTCTCCGCCATCGCTCTCTTATATCCCCCTTTTCCTCCGATTTTTCAGATTCATTCCACACCTTGCATTCCCCTCCTTCGATTTCCTTGCAGATGGCGTCGTTTGCTGCATCATCTGTTTCGTTCTCTGCTGCTCCGTGCTCGTTGAAGCAGAATCAGGTCATATTTTTGTTGCGATCTCTCAAAATTGCTGGCTATTTCGAAATTCTTATGCAGCGGAAAATTTTTGTATATTTGTTTGTGTTCTTATTGACGTTTTATGGACCGTGGACGTACAGTTGGAATTTGATGAGTGATATGTCTGTGTGATTTGTGAATTGTGATCTGTGTTGGTGGTTGACGGTGATCTTCTTTTGGTTATTTTGTTCTAGAAATTCTGATGTTTTTCGTAGTGGACGAATTGGTATTAAGAAGCGCATGTCCGTTGTAATTTGTAAAGCGTCTTGTCTGTAATTATTTAACTTTTTCCTTTAGGTGATGCACTTCTGTTAGTGATCTAACGTTAGCATGAACTCATGAAGAATTGTGGGATTTATAAATTGGTTATCGTAGATGAACTTATCTATTAAATTTTTGGCATACTTAATTTGATTTTCATGCAGTGTCTTGACTTTAAAACTCTGCAGTGAATTGTGGGCGAATTTGATTTCCTGCTATTTTTTAGACTATTTCATCCATGTTACCGTTGCGTGTGGTTTCTTGGTCTTGAATTCTTTGTTGTTTTGATATTAGATCAGAGCTGTGTTCACAATTTTCTTTATCTCTGGGTTAAGTGCAGAATACAAATGGCCATCTCGACTAACCCCAGAAAAAAAAATACTTGAATACTAAGATTTATTTATTCTGTATTTATGTTTTTTTCCTTGTCATGGCAGCTTGGTCCTGCTTTCCTAAAATTATGTTAATTCATTTTACAGGTTTCAAGTTTTAGGAAGGCTTCTCTTTCATTCAGTGGAAAGGGCTTCACGTCTTACAGGATGCCATTGCACCGTTCCCGAGTTACCTGTGCTGTAAGTCTCATTATATTCAAAATAAATGTTGTTCATGTTTTTGCTGCTGATATTCTTTTATGTGTTTTTTTTTTTAATTGCTTATATTTAGAATTTATATTTTTTTTTATAATAGATGATAGTAGTATATTGATATACTTGGATGATTGTTCTGGTAGGCGAAACCCGAGACTGTGAACAAGGTTGTCGAGATAGTGAAAAAGCAGCTGGCTCTTCCTAGTGATCGTGATGTCAGCGGAGAATCAAAATTCTCCACACTTGGTGCTGATTCTCTTGACACGGTAACTCTATTGCTTCTAATGTCATCACTAACACTTTTGCCTTTAGTAAATTCTTATCAGTTGTTCAATGGGCTTCCATAATATTGATTGATGAAAGCTTGTTCAATTTAGCAATAAACATCGACTGATCGACACATTGTTAAAGAAAATGAAAGCATGAATCTATACACGTGTTTGTGGCTTTTATATATTTTATCTCAGACGTTCTGTTTCTTTTACCTATAAACTTTCAGCTTTGATTTCTCAATGGAAAACCAAGCATTCATTCTTATATGCATATATGTAGAATGTTTGTGATGTTTGTATTGCCCCATTTTTCTTCTGGACAGGTCGAGATTGTGATGGGTCTTGAGGAGGAATTTGGAATCTCGGTGGAGGAGGAAAGCGCCCAGAGCATCACCACCGTTCAAGAAGCAGCAGATCTCATCGAGGATCTTCTTTCGAAAAATTAAATAAAACGATCAGGCTAATAATTTATTTGGTCACCATAAATTTTGCTAGGCAAAGTTGTCTGACAACATATCCTAATCTTTGCCGGACGCTATTTAATCTATGGATGTTTCCGAATTCCGACTCTATTAAACCCTTGGTTCTTGTTATTGCACCGGTTTTGTGTGATTCTATTTCTTCATCCAATACATGAATCTGAATTACTTATTTACGAAGTACAATTAATTGTGCGGTTCATCTTTATGTCATCCATTTGGTATTATGTTGGTGAGAATTTTAATTCGTTCATCTTCTCAACTGAATCTTGACTTATGAGGCAGTACTGTCCTATTCTCCCCGCCTACCCCATCTAACTGTTTCTCCATTTTATGATTTGATATATCTACCTCGTACGGAATATATTTTATAAGGCAGAGGCGTGTAGTGTCTTTTTAATTCCTCCATTTTTTTCTTCAAATAATTTACTTTCTTCTTCAAATTTTATTTTATTGCTATATACTACTACTTTTATATATATTAATTTATAAAAGAAGTTTCAAATTAAACACAAATTTACAAACACAGGAGGGCTTATATCTCTCTCAATACAATTTCTTGTATTCACAAGACACTCATTTTCCTATAGTACTCCCACAACTTTTAATCCCCTTAACCACTATATAGCTATGTTTGTAAACGACTACCAATTGAACCTAATGAATTATATAACGAGCATCCACTATGTTTCGGTTGTGCTAAAGTATTCAAGATGTCACCATAATTAGAAAGTCATGGATTTCATGAACAAAGCCACCAAATTAAATTGCCTAGATGAAAATAAAACTACTCCCTAAACTAGCTCATCCAGTCCTAGATTCCTACTGGGAAAAAGGGCTTGTCCGAAAGCAAACCCAAATTGGGCACAATCCTGAAAGGGGCGGGGATTTGCCCGGATGAGCCCATCGGGGAAGCACAAGGTCCATAAGTCCATTGACACCCTTTTATGCTCATTTTTTTTTTCTTTTTCTTTTTATTAGGATCCTTTTGTTTAAGCTTTGCCGTAAGCTATCAAACATATTTACAAGTGACCAAAAAACCATTAATATCAATTTGGCAGATAGACGATATCATCTTCTTTATTTATTTCTTAATTTCTAATGAGTGTGATTACCATTCAGCATACGAGCGGAGGGCAGACTGCACTACTGCAGACATATAGAAAAAAGAGTTATTTTCTCTTAACAATTTATCTTTATTTATTTTTAATTAACTAATAGAGGTTTTTGCTTTCTTCCCATTTTCCGCCTTCATCAAATAGGGCAAAGGCATATGTTTTTTCGACAAAATAGATACAGTACTATTACTATAGATTGATACTTCATACTACTACTACTACTACTTACTAGTTGCTACACTTCAGGACAGTGTTGGGGAACTCGTGTTTGTTTACTGGTGATATTTCTGGACACTGGATCTTGTGCACAACATGGCTGATGGTTCATGTCAGAACATTATCAGATGCAACAAGGTTTGTTTGTCTCTTTCTATGTAATAAAATACTACATGGAGTACTATTACTAGTATATTATAGTACAGTAGAAAAGTTGAGAAACAGACACCTTGTGGTGGGTGCACAGTCATCTGATTCTACCATGTGCACTTTCACTGGCTAGTGATTACTCTTTTTCAGTGTTTAGATAAAGGAAATCTCCTAGGATGGCTCTCCTCCTATGCCACTTAATTTAAGATAATAAACACATATAGTAGATATTATTTTCCAGCTATCATTAGACAAGTGATGACAAATTTACTCATTAGTTATTAGTATTTTTAATCCAAAGGAGTATCAAAGTACCCTTTTCACTCGGGATGAGGACCTAGCCCAAGCGGTTAAGTCCATTGGCTTCCAACGGAAGGTTGGAAGTTCGATTCCCACCGGCCCCCTATCCCTCCCTTTATTTCCCCTTTGTAATTGTGTGGCATGGGCTCCCACCACCCTTTCCAGGCCTTCAATGGCTCCTAAAAAAAAAAAAGTACCCTTTTCACTCCCTTTTTGTTTTAACCGCACTTTCACAATCCAGAGTTACAAAATCCTTCATAATTTTAACTGCACTTTATAGGAAAGCACAATTTTTTGGGTGGAAAAATCCTATAAAAATCCTTCAATTATTGGAACTTCATTTGATCCTCAAGTAGTTCTTAACGAAAAATTTACAAATTTAAATTCCCAAGATATGAAATTGCTATTCCAAAACCACATCTATACTTCCAAACCCAGAATACATCACTTTAAAAAGCTAAAACAAAAGGTGTACATACTACAAACAATAATCATAACCATACCTTATGTCCCACTCCCCGCATTGCTGAAATACCGGCACCACCACACTGAGATGTTTTGCCATAATTCGAGCTATTGTATCGGATTGATGGCGCAAGTCCCAACCCATCAAGTCATCAAAAACTTATATGATCATATATATAGGAAGAACATGACTAACCAATAAGCCAAGCACAGGTCAAATCCTCCAACTCCAAACCCTCTTGCGAAAGCCACAGCCGAGGAGTCCCGCAACACGCCCGATGGCGCAACTGCAGCGTCGGGGCCAATGACGTCGTTCGTTGCGGCATCGGGGTCGGGCGGGCTCCGGGAGGAGGGAATGGTGGGCATGGACGATGATGATGATCCAGAGGAGGCGGGCGAGGGGAAGATGGGCTCAATGTCAGGTGACACTTGTGGACTATATGGGTAGAAAGGAGGATTCGGCAGCACTGCTGGTGCTGCTGCTATGGTGATGGGGGAAGCTCTGGATTGGATCAATCCATGAGAGGAAGGAAGGGTACTGAGAAAAGACATGATGAGGATTGTGGTTGCAAGAAAAGCCATGTTGTAATGATGGGTGAATGAGGGGATTGGAAAAGGGTGGATTCTTGGGATTGAGGGGGGAGTGTGCATATTTGAGGGATGTTTGTTTGGGTGTGAGGTTGGATGGGAAAAAGGGGTTGGTGGCATCAAATAAAAAGATGACATGTATAGTAGTATCTTGTAAACTTTAATTAGAGTGCATATGAAATGCTTTTACATTTGGGTAAAAAATGATCAAGAATCGAATTATATAATAATGATTAAGTAATTAGAGATAGAGACTTGAATTGGGAATTGGGAATTGTAAAGTGACCCTCTTTTCCCCACGACAGTCTAAAAGCTCAAAAACATCTCACTTTTTAAAACTTTCGAAAAGCATTTACAAGATAATTAAGCACACAAGCCTTATAGGCTATAGCATTGTGGTGAATAAAATAGACGAGAAAACATAATTAATTGCAGAACGAGTTAGCATAGAAAATATTTCATTTTTTGGGGATGATTAGTCAATCACATAGTACTATATAATTCCAAAAAATGTCTTTCAATTGCCACCACCAATCAAACCATTACATCATACATAATAAAGGTAATTGTAGTATATTCATCAAATTATTGCAGAGAATCATCCTATACTACAACTACAAGAAGAAGAATAATACTGATCAAATATAGAAGTAAAATGTTATTGTACTATATACACACAAAGGATTAAGCATATATGTATATGTCAGTATATGTATGCATTACAAAAATGAGGTAGAGGATCAGAGGTAGAGTCGAAATCAATATGGGTCGAAGTGCCAGAGGGTTCTTTTTCTTTAAAAGGTGGTGGAAAAATGAGTGCAAGGGGGAAAAGAAAATGTAATGGAATCCATGTGGTGGACATGTGGGGGGAAACAGACGAGGATCGGTTGCTATTGGACTTATTACCTCTTTTCTTTTTCGATGTAGTGGTGGCTGTTGTTGCACTTGTTTTCAAATATTCTTGATTCCCTTTTTGTTTATTCACTAGTGCTTAATTTATACAGTATTTTATTGGCCCCAGAAAGGTTTCTTTTTAATAAATTAATAATCATCTAGGTTTTTCTTTAAAACTGGATGCCAAGTTCAATTCCTTTTTCAAAATACAAGATTGCCCTTCCTTCTTTGAAAATTTCTTGACAAGACCAAACTCGCAACATTTTTGGACTGTTCAAATAATAAAAGTGAAATGTATTAGCACTGGTAGGCCCAAAGTGCAACGTAACCTGAGTGGGCTAATCTAACTAAAAGCCCAAATGATAGGAGGGAAAGGAACAAGTTTAGCCCATTAGCAGCACGCCGCCCACGCGCGTCCCATATTCAACTCTTTCACATTAATCTGACGTTGGAATCAAGGATGCGAGTGATTCAACTCTTTCATTGGGTAAATTCAGAAATTACCATTTTTTTTTCCTTCTAAAAAAAATGGGTAGGTAGTACCAGGTAGTAGGTGGTATTTATAAATACTCCCACCCTCCAAAAATATTAGACATTTTAATTTTTGTTAATCAATCTTTACCTATATCTAATCTGAATTGCATAAGAAAGGATATATATAAAATGAGTTTTGTTTAATAGTCGAATTTTAAAATAAATTATATAATTCTTATTTTTATAATTTAAGATATAATAAGTTATCAAATAATGTCAGAATATTCCAGTCTTGTTGTTCTGCGCAAAAAAAAAAAAAAATAAAAAAAATAATGTCAGAATAAAATGGATATCATAGTTTTTTTTTTGTGAATATACAATTAACTTGCCAATATAGTCTTCCGAGAAACAAACATTTGATGTTTATTAGTTACATATGGTATTATTTAATTAATTTTATAATATATTAAAATAGTTTTATATGGAATAATTCAATTATAAAAAATTACTTTTAAATTTAGAAGAAATTATTTAAATTATTCAATTATATATTTATTAAACATTTCTTGAATTATTCAACTATTCTTTTAAAATAAAATTCCTCTATTATTTTAAATTATTGTAATTAGATTAATAAAATGTAGTGACGAAAATATCATAATTACTATAACCTACCTAAAATCTCCACAACAAATGACGTCCGTGGCCCTTTGTCATTCAAGTTTGGTGGCGCCGTTTCCACCCTAAATTATGTACTGGTCTTTGATACTTTATTTTTAAATTAGTAAATGATGTGCTTAATTTGCTACATAATGCCGTATTTTTTTTAAAAAAAATTTTTTGTCAATATAATTATGGAAGCAAGTAAGCAACAAAAGGAAGATAGTAAGTTCTAAAAATTTATTTAATACTAGTATTTTTAAATTAGTTATTTGTTTTTTTATTTTTTAACTGTATTTTGAGAGTATCTTTATCGGTTGTCTTAATTTGATTTTTCTACAATATCGTGGTTAAAATGACTTGCATTTAATTATTTGGATTGAAGGATGAACCAGTTTTATAAAATAGTTAGGGAAAAATAACTGAAAATGACGTTAATTTGTTGGGAAAAATCATCTAAGAGGACAGTGAATTAAAATCCTTAGAAAAATCATAGACATATGTGCAAATGACAGAGCTCCGATATTAATACTCCCTCCGTCCCACTCCAATTGTCTTGTTACTGTTGGGCACGGGAATTAAGGTAGAGTTGGTTTGTGAGTATATGGTGGGGTCCACATAATTGTTGGAGGGGAAAATTATTTCTATTTATAGAAAGAAGACATTTGTAATGGGACATCCAAAAATAGTAAGTAGGACATTTGGAATGGGACGGAGGGAGTAATTTTTTTGTTAATTATATTTTGAGGAATTTTATTAAATTTTCAATGCAGAAAGGTGAATAAATTTCCATTGGAGAAATATAAAGTACTACCTCCGTTTCTTTTTAAGTGTTACGTTTCTCTTCTGCACGTTTGCCAATGCACATTTTAAACTATTAATAACTCAAATTCGGTACAAGTACAAATTCTAAAAATTTGATATTTAAAACCTACAAGATGAGACGAATCCAACAAGATCTCACTTAACTATATTTTATCTAGTATAACTATAAGAAAAATAGAAGTCAAAGTGCTTCAATGAACAGTAAAAAAAGTCAAAATGTAACATTTATTTAGAAACGGAGGAGTATTAATGAAGAACCATGTCAAATAACTTGCCAGATTAAAGTTATTTACGGAGTATTTGGATATACAGTAGTATATTTTTTGGACTCAAAATTTTTACAATTAGTAATTTTTCATTTTTATCACCTTAAAATAGCTTCCAGAAGCTCCGGACGTCTGGTATAAATTTTCTCCTACACTCCATTCTACCCAGTTATACTCTCTCAACAATCGTTCGTGCAGTTTTCGCTCTCGCTTTGCGCTCCAGTCAATAGGGGTGGCCTGAGGTACAAATTTGTTTACCATAAGTTTGTTTGTGTATTTTGGATTGTTTTGAGGTTAATTTATAATTTTTCTTCGAGATCGGGTGGTATCAGGAATGATTGGTATGTTTTGACTTGTCGATCGGTTGTAGTTTTAGTTTCGAGATGTTGTACTGGTTTCGATCGTTGTTTGGGTTGGTATTTGTTGTGTCTATGTTTGGATTCGAGTAGGTTGTCTCAGTTGGAGTGGATCTGGATTGATATTGATTTCATTGTTAATTTGCTCAGGTTTTTAAGTTATTTTTGGAGTTGAATTAGGTTTGTTGTCTGATTACTCTATGGATTAAGCTTATCAGTGGCTGCAGGGTTCTCGTGCTTGTTTGATTTCTTGATAGGTGATTGGATCGTGTTACGGTTTTAGTTCAATTTTTGGATGTTCTTGCAAATTGTAGATATAGTAGGATATGAAGTGATGAGTAATTCGATGGTTAGAATTTGTATTGATCAAATTCTCGTTGTTAGAAGATGTGTGGGCTTTGAATGGAAGTTACTAGGAATATTTTGGCAGCTATGCTTATGCACTGTTATCTTCATAAAACAGTGTTATCTATTACTGAAAATAGCAATCGTGATGCTGCCTTCTCATTCTTGATGCTCTTTGCATAAATTCCTTATTGGGGTTTATCACTGCCCGATTTTTATCGTTAGACTTGTGAAATTGTTTTAGAAATTTTTTAGATCATACACAACAATGGTGAAGGCAGTTGTAGTTCTTAGCAGCAGCGAGGGTGTGAGCGGCACTGTCTACTTCACCCAGGAAGGAGATGGTATTTGTCTATTTCAACAATCTAATTTTCTTTGTATTTGTTCATGTTTAGCTTTATGTAACCTTATTTCCTTAAATGTTGTTTTCCACCTCAGGTCCAACAACTGTCACTGGAAACCTTTCAGGCTTGAAGCCCGGACTCCATGGCTTCCATGTTCATGCTCTTGGTGACACCACAAATGGCTGTATGTCGACTGGTAATTTCTCTTGTAATGCTTGCTAATTTTTTGCTTTCGAGTTCAGTTCTCTTTGGATAAAAATTAACTGCAATATGATATCTTTGTTGCAATTGTGATTCCAATTGTGATTCTAATGTGTAGGACCGCATTTCAATCCCACTGGCAAAGAGCACGGTGCTCCTGAGGATGAGATTCGTCATGCTGGTGACCTTGGGAATGTCACAGTTGGTGATGATGGTAAATCACTTATTTTGAGGGAAAAAAAAAACTATATTCGAGCATCCTTTGGGTTTGATTGTTGAGCGTCATACATATAGCATCATGACATCTACAATAATTATTGGAGGATATCGCCAGTTATGTTGACTGTATTATGTTTATTGGGCATGATTTTCATTCCAATCTTATAGAACTTTTTACATTTGTTTCCCCGATTTCTTGTTTTCCAGGCACTGCTACTTTCACTATCATCGACAAGCAGGTCTGATATCTCCATTACCTTCTCCCATGGTTCTCGTTGTTTCTGATTTGAGTATGTTTATAATGGTATTTATGTATATTTGTGCAGATCCCACTTTCAGGGCCACATTCCATTATTGGGAGGGCTGTAGTTGTTCATGCTGATCCCGATGATCTTGGAAAGGGTGGGCCTCTTGTGGTTTACTGTCTCGAACTGAATAATCTCCATTAATTCAGTGTTACTTTTCAAATCATTATTAGTTTTCTTATGAGCTTTGATGTGCTATTTCAGGCGGACATGAACTGAGCAAATCTACCGGAAATGCTGGTGGAAGAATTGCTTGTGGTAAGGGTTATACATTAATGCTAATTAGAATCATTGAGGCAGAAATCTTCTTATTTGTAAGATGTCAAATTAAATTATAGTAGAAGCTGCCTAACCAACAAAGTTTACATTTATCGAACCTAGTACAGTAGTCATCATTGAATCTTGTCCAGAGTTCTGAACTCGAATGCTTATTATGGTCTGTAGTTATGTGTTTAAAACCTTAGAAGCAGAGTATACATTATATTCGGGAATCGGGGGCATAATAGTTCTCTTCGGAAAATTACATGAGCTTAACCAATTCATCCGACTTCAAATGGAAGATTCTTAAATTAATTTGGGGATCCAACATGTTAGTGAAGCATTGTGCGCAGCTCGGTGGCCCTATTTACTCATGTGCTTATGCATTGCGCAGGTATCATTGGTCTCCAGGGCTGAATGAACTTACTCACTGGGGTGCTCCAGATTCATCCGAGCTTTGTATCCATTTCTGGATGGTACTGATTATCATCGGCGTGTGTGATTTGGTGTAGTGTTGAGAATAAAGGATTTGTTACAGTGGAATGAGTTTTATTATGTAATTTGAACCTACAGTCGTTCTTAACATATTGTCATTTGCGTGGCTGCTACTGCTGGAAAATTTGGTGTTGCATTTTACAGGTTTCCTCAATTTCACTGTTGTAATCTAAATAAATGAACACCACCAGGTTAGAAATAGAATGGATACGCAATGGGTGGTGGCTGGGAAATGCGATGTCAATAGCCTGCTGGAAAGGTTAGTAAGTTTAAAACGAGTCTGTGGAGTAAACCTAAATAATTTAATTGATTAGGTAATGATGAAATTAGTTCTTAAAACAACGTAATCAGACTATGAGAATGTTTGGGAGTCAGGGGTCCGCTAGCAGATAGCAGATTCGGAGAGAGAACTGTGAGACAATATGCTTTTCCAATATGTTATATGTTGGTCAATATCCTGTCATCCAAACAGCCCCTATAAATTCTTTTGCAATGCAACCTTGTTTGTGTAAATATTTTTATTACACATAGATGCAACTAAGATGTTTTGTGTGGGACAATAACTAGGCTTTAACTTTTTCTCACCTAAAATTCAGGGCGTTTGGTCCACATTCGTTAACAAGTTTTTTTTACGACCTACCAAAAATTCTCTCCCCATTGCAAAAATCACATCTATTGAAGTAGGGATGGCAATGGGTCGGAGATGGATCGGATGTGCCTAAATCCACCTCCACCTATCAATGTTATATTGATCATCCAACCCATCCATCATCCATCTAAAACTCAATCCAAATCCAATTCACCCATCAACCACGGGTGAAATGGGTGGATGGGGGTGGTTAGTGGATTTCAAACATACATAAACGATGCAATAATTTATATTCAAAATAAATCATGCTTGAACATTAAACTATTACAAATACCCACTAAAATTTCAACGAGCAAAGTAACAATTATCCTATGAAGGAAAGTGTAAAGAGTCAAAAGGATATTAGTAAGAATTAAGTGTTAGTGTCGCTTCAGGCAAGCAGCGGTGCAAGACATTGGCGAAGCAACAGTCACAATTTGCCGATTTGGGAGAGGCGAACGATTTCAATTCTCAATTTTCAGAGCGTGATTGAGAGATTCTGAATTTCTAATGCAATATAGAGTTTTAACTTTTTATTAGTTTTTAATACTATTTATTTTATGTTATATATAATATATAGATTATTTAATGTAAAATATTTATATTTTTAAAATATATATTTATATATTTAATAAAAGAAGCGGGTGGGGGTTGGGGATTTACTCTAGCGGTCAAGTCTCCCTTCTCTCAACCATAGGTTGGAGGTTCGATCCCCACCCGGGCCCCTATGCCTCCCCTTTATCCCCCTTTGTAAGTTGTGTGGTTTGGGCTCCCACACACCTTTGCCAACACATGAGTGTCACTGTTTACCCAAAAAAAATAAAAGAAGCGGGTGATGGGTGGATTGGATGATGGATCGGGTGGTGGGCTGGATGAGCCTAAATCCATCTCCGACCCGATCCATCACTCTATCCACCCATCACCCTATAAGAATCCACGTTTTTCGGGTTTTCGTCCATTTTAACGGATCGGGTGGGTCGGAATACGGGTGGATGCAGGTGGGATTGCCATCCCTATACTGAAGTACTGATCCAAACCCGAAGAATCCTGCTTTAGACGGTTAAAGCTACTTAAATAATTCCAGTTATAAGTAAGTACTCTTATTAAAGACATTTATTTTCAATTGGGTACCTTGAATAAGTACTTCCTACCAGTTAAAATGACAGCTCAGCTTCGCTAGATCGATTTATCGGCGATGATATAAACTTTCCAACCCACAACCCCCGCCAATCTCCGGCATATTGATGGATTTCAACGCCAATGCGTCGTCAATTGCTGCAAGCCACTTCCAGACTCGCGGCCCTAGCAAAATCAGGGGACATTTCTTCTGCCCGCAAAGTGTTCGACGAAATGCTTCACAGAGATACAGTATCATGGAACGCAATGGTAAGCGCGTACACACATCAGGGCTTCCACCAAGAAGCTCTGTCACTGTTTTCCGCGTTGGGATTCAGCGATGTGAAGCCCGATCACTTCACGTACACCGCAGCATTGAGCGCCTGCGCCGGTCTGAAGTGTATAATCTCTGGGCGAAAGATTCACAGTCTCGTTGTTATTTCCGGTTGGAATTCAGTGTTGCCAGTGAATAATGCACTTGTTGATATGTATGGGAAGTGCTTGAGTGCTGAAGAGGCTAATGGGGTTTTTAAGGAGATGGGGTTGAGGAATGAGGTTTCGTGGTGTTCGATGTTGTTTGCTTGGTTGAATGTTGGCCTTCTCGATGTATCGTTTGGTGTTTTTTGTGATATGCCACGTCGAGTGGTGGTCTCTTGGAATACGATTATTTCCGGTTATGCAAAGTGGGGAGAAGTCGAAATGTGTTTGGATTTCTTTAAGAAGATGTTGGAGGACTCTTGCCGCCCCGATCAATGGACTTTGAGCTCCATTATGAATGCCTGTTCTGAAATGAGGAAATCTTGTTTTGGTCATATGATGCACGGTTTGATAATTGTAAGTGGTTGGAATACGGCAGCGGAGGTTCATAATGCGATCCTTAGTTTCTACGTAAAATTTGGAGACAAAAATGAGGTATTGAGGGCAGTTGCGACTGTTGGAGTTCGTAACGAGGTCTATTGGAATGTCACTATTGATGCATATATGAAGATAGGTAACCTTGAAGAGGCGTGCCGTGCATTTCAATGCCTTCCGGAGAAGAATTTGATAGCATGGACCTCAATGATCACTGGATACATGAGAAACGGGTATGGAGAATGTGCGCTGAAGTATTTTGTTCGTTTGATGCAAAGTGGGATTCGACCAGATGACATTGCATTGGGAGCTGTATTACACGCCTGCTCTATCATGGCAACGCTCGGCCATGGTAGAATGGTCCATGACTGTGTGGTTAAGACCGGATTCCATTCGTATACATATGTTGGCAATGGCTTGGTGAACATGTATGCAAAATGTGGAAATATTCATGATTCACATAGGGCCTTTGGCGACATTCTTGAAAAGGATTTGGTTTCGTGGAACACGATGTTATTTGGATTCGGATTGCATGGACGGTCTACCCAAGCATTGTTCATTCTGGATGAAATGATGGCTTCTGGAATGAACCCGGACAAAGTGACATTCGTAGGTATATTAATGACTTGTAGCCACTTGGGGCTAATTGACGAAGGCCTATCTTTTTTTGAATCGATGGCTTTTCATTATGGCATTTCACCAGATATCGATCATGTAGCGTGCGTTGTAGACATGTTAGGACGAGGTGGAAAGCTGGAGAAAGCGAAAGAGGTAGCGAATAATTACATTGAAGCAAATAATGTGGAGGAGCTGAGCTCAATGGAAGCTCTTTTGGGATCTTACTGTTTTCAGGGCAACTTAACGATGGGAGCAGAGATAGCCGAGCAACTGCAAATTCTGAAGCCCAATGATGAAATGAACTACATGTTATTGGCGAACATGTATTGCGCTTGTGGGCAGTGGAAACAAGCTCAGGCTCTGAGGAAAGCTATGGTGGATGGAGGTGTTAAGAAGATACCTGGATGCAGTTGGATAGAAGTAACGAATCAGGCCACAGCTTTTGTGGCGGGAAGCAACTCATTCCCATACGCACAAGAGGTACGCCCGATGCTACAGATTCTTGAATACGAAGCAAGGTACCCCACATCAGTTATTCTCATGGATGGAGTTACCTAGGGAGCATTTGCCTGCCCATGGAATTGACTTGAGGTGCATCATTCATGAACAATGCAAGCGTTTATTAGGAACAAAAAAAAAAAAAAAAACTTTCATTTATACAGTGAGTGGATTTATTACATGATTGTTATGAATATCTATCTACACATATTATTCAAAGTACACAGTTTGTAGCCATACAAGTAGGAATCTAAACATGCCTCCACCAAATAGTTGGGCAAAGAACTGAACCTCTGGCAAAAAAAAGTGGGATGCCATGAATACTAAGTCTTGCTTAATACGGCTATGTTCAACTCTCTGAAATAGCAGGGTCGAAGATATGGGGAAAAAAACAGGTACTGGTTGCAGCGAGCACGACATGTTTTGATCTACCAAGAAACAAAATTGGTGTGTTTGGATGATTTCATCCCTCCCCTTGGTTATCACAGTGGGTAGGGTGACAAGCTCAAAATCACCGGGGGTATAAAATATTGTATGAAAAGGTGAAGAAAGCAGCAAGTCCGAGCCCCGAGAGCGAGGAAACCACAAGGGCGTAAATCGCTTTCATGCGAAGCTGCCAAACAGAACACAATAATGCTGTTGGTGTTTCAAACATGGAGATAGGTAAAAAGACATGAATGTCAATATGTTACAGTTGCGAGTTAAACAAAAGTAAACTTTAACGAATAACAGTTTCTCACTATCACATAGAGGGTGTGGAGAAACAAGGCCACCAGCACGTACTCCAGAGCTGCATAAGTCCATACGAACTCTTGCATTGCTGCATCAGAGCAATTTTGTAATAATAAACATTAATATTATCAAATCCGACTTCACTAATATTTTCTTGATCATTGCCATTATCCCATACCAAATGCAACTGCAAGAATTGATCCCGTAATACCCAATGCGAAAGAACCTGGTACAGAAATCAGGAGCGCGCGACTTTTCATCTCCTGAATCTGTAAATGAAAAAGACATTATAATTTATAAATGCAAAAACTTGAATCTCAACATAATGATGTACTCCCTCTGTTCCTAAATAATTGTCTCTATCAGCTCAATTTCAATAACCAAGGTTTGCATTAATTAACTCATAAATTTATATTTTTGCCCTTCAACTAAACTCATTCTTAATAAATGTTATCAAATAGCATTTATGTAAAGTGAATGATAATATAGTTAAAACATAGCATAACTACATCTAACTGTCTAAAAATGACAATTATTGTGGAACACTTTTTAATATCTAAAAAGACAACTAAAAAGGGAATGGTGGGAGTATTTCCAGAGGCACTCATTTATTCTCCAGTAAAATATCTTACCAGAAGCTGTTCAAGGAAGAAGAAATAGCAAATTGAGCTAATTAAGACAAGCACTGCAAAATCTTGCCAGACACTGTTAAATAAATATGACAATAAGTTAGGGTGACTTCATTTAGGATGCTAAACAAAGAGGCAGAAATCAAATTTTTATACATAAAATAGAAAGCTAACCAAAAACAATTTTGTTGGTTTTGCTCTCTGGTATCTCTTGTCACTCGAAACAATGTAACGGGAAGATTTGAAACTTCTTTACCACAAACATCACAAAGTTTGTTGCCTTTCACCCTAAACCACTTAATTGCGCAGTCTTCATGCACCAGTCTGAGTGCTCCCTTACAAGAGCACTCCATCTTTAGTGTATTACTCTCTTCGCAGGTATCAAGACAGATTCTGCATACGGCATCCTCTTCGGGAATCTCTTGGTCGCCATGGACATGACCAGGATCTGTTTCACCTAACTCACCACAAGTAAAAAGTTTCATGCCAAGGGAAGTTACACAACATACACCAGCTACTCAATGGATTATTGATACATAACAACTATCCTTCTATAAATGTACGGTTATATTACATGCTGACATTGACATATATGTAATGAGAACTTGAATGAAGCTAAAACAGGAACCTAGGCAACAAGCCAACAATGTACATGCTGACACTGGCATACCTCTATTTGCATCTGGAGAATTATTGTTGCAAGAGGCACTGGGTGAAATTCTTACGACTAAATAATTCCTACCAGGCACTGATAGAGACCTTTGTATAGTACCTCGAGGAGCATCTCCCTGCAATATGTAGGGAAAAAAATATCAGTATATTCAGTACTGAATTGGTGAGAAATATTGAGTTCTACAAAAAGTTTCTAATCTTATTTGTGTTTTTAAAGTTTGAAAATGCCCGGCATTAAACCTTAATGAAATTTCAACTCTATCAACTAAGTAGGAAAAGTTGCCTTAGGATTTGAATTCAGAAGACTTCCGGCGTCTCCTATTGTTGTCTTTATTTTGAGGCTTAGTGCCCTAATTAAACTTGCTGAAGCAGAATAACTTCTACTTAAAACATAGGGAGGCTTGAGCCAGTCCTTTCCATTGCAGCTGCTCGAAGAACCTTCAGTTTCTGATGGTATTTGAAGGGTTATATCTGAATGCTGTGTGCATGATGGCTCAGATTTTGTAGCATTTTTCTGAGACTCCCTGCCGTCAGAATCTACCTGTATGTGATGAAAAGAAGCTGTCAGTATAAGTTCCAGGAGTACCTCATAATGAGGAAGAAAGAATGGGGAGGAGCGGGAATTAGATCCAAATTTCCTGTAAGAAACAAGGAATCAAAAAGGCTTGGGGAGGAAACCAAATTTCCTTAGCTATTAGCATTAAGATTGGCAAGCTGTAACATTCTGCACTCCTAACTTTCAGAATATGAAGGTTATACAATAGGAACTTATGACTCCCCTAGGTTGATCATTGGATTCAGATATTAGTCTCAGATGAACTCTAGGTGGTTGGGAATGTTTCAATCTGAAATTACAATGTAAGTTCATAAAGTTGTTACTCAAATGTCTATACAGCATTTCTAGCTCAATAAACCACAGAAACGTATTAAAAGGAAAAAAAAAAAGATTAGAACAGAAACACAAAACCATATATGCATAAAATAGAAAGACACACACAACTAACTACTCAAATATTTACCGTTTTAGCAAAATACAAAACAAAGATGAACAAACAGAAAATCTTTAAATCAAATTAGAAATTAAAAACTAAAGGAAAGGGAAAAAATTACTGAAATTTAAATCCCCCTAAACAAACAAGAATTTGAACGACAACCTGAGATGTGACCAAAACCTGAGGAGTCCCCACCACACTATGCCCCATTGCAGCATTACCCGCCACATCGCCTCCTTTTGGGTTTTCCATTTCTTGGCAAAATTACGAACGACAAAACCCCAAAAAATTTAAACGAAAACACATATGTATCGATCAAATTGGAGCGAGGCGTGCAATGAAAATTGTATGATTTCGTTATTTTTCAATTCTTGGAAGGTTTCGTGACGCGAGTTGAATGGGCTTCAAACCCCGTCACGGGGTTACCGTTTACGGCTATAGATTCTCGTTATCGCACAGCGTCTTTGAACGTCCTTTGATCGGGAAATTGTGGCTCCGCAGCTGGCGCGCCCTTTTCCAGAATTTCTTGATCCCAATAAATAGATTATAGAGGATGAGAAAAAGTTCAAATCTACGTGGGCCCAGTGTAACAATAACAGGCTTGGGTTTGGGCTTAGTCCTGGGCCATCCCAGGCCTCTGTCTGTCCAGTGACTCCAGTCATGCACGATGCATCATGACATGTTTTTATTTTACTAGTATTTTATTTAAATTCTTATGTCTTAATAAATAGAAATATATTTGGGGTCAAGTCCCCAGTCTCCCAACCATATGTTGAGGGTTCGATCCCCACTCGCCCTCTATCCCCCCTTTATCATCCTTTGTAATTTGTGTGGTTTGAGCTCTCACTGTCCCACATACCTTTGCCGACACATGAGTATCATTGTTTACAAAAAAAAAAAAAAAAATAGAAATATACTTCCTCCGTTTTTTTTTTGTTAGCTACGGTTTGACAGATGCTACTGTTCACTTATATACTTTGACTTAAAGTTTTATCATGGTTATATAAGTTAAAATATAACAAAGTGAGATCTTGTTAGATTCATCTCGTCTTGTAGTTTTTAAATATCGAACTTTTAGAATTTTTACTTGTACCGAATTTGAGTTATTAATGGTTTAAAATGTGCATTGGATTGCATGTTGGGTGGATCCGTAGCAATCTTAAGAAAACAGAGGAAGTATTTATTTTGTTTTGTTACCGAAGTATTTATTATTATTATTTTGGTAGATTATCATAATATATAGATTGTAGTAAATATTTTTTTTTCTTTATGAGATTGTAATATAAGTATAAAGTATATGCAGTTATATTTCTTATCATGGTGTATGTATATGTACGTATACTTTCTTAATCAGACATAGAATTTTCATGATCGCTACACATTTGAGTTAGTTTTTAGTACGGAGCTACAACCCTAATAACTACTAATATATCATGGCGGGTTCAGAAATTTTCGATCAGTAGAGCCGTAACTTTTCTTAAAAAATAATATTTTTTTGGTAGAAAAAAATAAAAGCTGGCCTACCCACTCCGCCCAGATCCAACCCTAAATTAATGGCCCATACAATTAGGGGTGAAAACGGGACGGATATGGGTGGATAATACTCGTCCCGTATCCTATCCCATATTTTTTTGTAGAATACGAAATCGAATACGAATAGGCCGGATACTATACGAATTCAAATATTTCGGGAAACGGTAACTCGCATAATCTTATAATTTTTAAAATTATTATTATTTTTTTTATAATTTTTTAAGAGAAATCGGAATATACTCCAAGATCATTAGTTATTTCGTTCAAGACATCTAAATAACACCACTACAAGATGTTACATACTACAGTTTAGATGCAAAGAACCTAATGATGTAGTCGAGTTGATTAATATAAATTTGATTTAATTAATTATATATGGCTTTCAAGCTTTTTATTATATTTATGCATATAGTATTACTTATTTATTTTTTCAAAGAATTGCTTATGAAAGTTGGTAGAATGGGCGTTAAAGATATCTGTGTTGTTGTTGCCTCTCCTTTCTACGTCGCCTTTCCTTACGAGGTGCTTCAGTCGGAAACCCTAGTGAGATTATCCGTTAAGGGTTGCTTGCTCGAAAAACCCATCCCTGGAATGGCCAACTTTTTGGGACTTAAGTCGCTCACTTTGGCAAGCATGCATATATTCAATTATTATTTTCCCCTTATATTTCCTTGTTTGGAAGATTTGGCCCTTAATTATTGCATCTTCGATGAGCCATTACATATTTCGAGCGGTTCACTCAAGTGTATAAGCCTTAAAGCTGTGCACAAATTGAGGGGCAAGTTCGATGTTCCAAGTTTGCTTAACTTCAAATTTACAGAATATGTTCACTTTATCCCATTTCCGGTTTTGTCCTTTTCAACAATTCCAAAGAAAATGGAGTCTGAGATATCATTAACTGTGACTGAATATAGTCCGGATTCATAGTTTCATCAACTGAGGAGATTCGTGAAAAGGCTGTCTGGGTCCAAAGTTTCCATATATGTTGATGGCTACAATATTCGTGTTAATGATGGCAATTGGCCTAAGGGTAAGCGGGGACCTGTTGTGGAGAATTTGATATTGTCTTTGGAATCACTCTCTTTGGATTCTTCTAGGTTTTTTGCTGGAGTGTTTTGGAGCTGTCCTCCAAAGTACATAACCTTATCATGGTTTCCGAGATCATGTGTTGAAGGAAAAACTAGCAACAATTTGATAAATTCTTTCTGTAAGGAGGTGATCGAAGGTCGTGAACATTGTCATGTCAAAAATCAAACTGTCTTCGGAGATTTAAATCTTGGGGATGTAAGTGTAGAATGTTTCAACTCAGCTCTACAAGAATGGCAGTCTTTGCCCATGAAGACATTGTTGAGTGCTTCCAGGCATCCTAAGAGTAAGCAAAAACTCCGTTTCAAATTAAATTGGCATGGTAAGTGATAGCATGTGTTGTTGCTCTCTTGTTGAATTAAGCTTACTCCATGGTTTCTATGGCTCACAATGGAATAAATTTGAAGTTTTATCATGTAATAGCCAGTTTATGTTAATTTGAATATATTAACCAACGTGCATGAGTTTCATTGTTTATAGCAAGCATATTGAGTTTTGGAAAATTCTATTGTTGTTGGACTTATTTTGGCAACAATGTTGACTAGTATGCTTGTCTTGTGTAATTAATGTGTTGTATTTTTGAAAGAAAACAGGTTTATTTGGCTTCTGAAGTTACGGTTAAGGTGCATAATTGTAATATTCTTAATATGCAAAATGGTGGGAGAATATGATTATGTGATGCTAAGAGTGAGATTATGTGGCGTTGAAAATTCAATCACATAACTATATTTGAACATCACTCTTATAAACATCACAAAACTCAACCAGACCATCACAAAACCTACTCCGACCGATGATCGCTTCCTCTAATTAATATGGCCCAAACTATGTAAATGGTTTCATAAGTTTATTTGCCCAATGAATCTCATGTATATTTTAATTGTTCCCTAATTTCCCTAATTGTTGGAACAATATGTATTAGCGGCGGAACATTTTCTCAGGTGTGTATGCAAATGCAAGTATTTGATATCCTCACTATCTATTCTATATAATATATAAAAACAATATCCCTTATAAACAGTAACCTACTCTTATGAACAGTAACCTATCAACTCCCTTTCACAAAAATCTCCTTATGAACAGTAACCCACCTATTTCATCAACATTCACTTTCTGCGCGCAATCCAATACATATTTATAATGATCAATAACTCATCATAACTCAAAATGTGTACAAGAAAAAATTCTAAAAATTTGATATTTTAAAACTACATGATGAGACAAATCTAACAAGATCCCACTTGCCTATGTTTTTTTCTTTTCTTATATAGATGTTGTATAAGCATTAGTCAAAGTTGAATAATAAACAGTAACAAAAGTCCATTCATTTTACTATAAAAATGAAGGAATTATTAAAAACATAAAAAAATATTGCACTTTCAAAATATATGAGAACCAAATTTGAACGAAATTTATGTTAAATAATTTAATTTCATTAATTATTATAGATAAAGAATACTACCAAATAAAATATGTAACAAAAATTTTATGGGTTCATAGTTAAATAATAAAAATGAAGGAATTATTTAAAAAAAACATAATGCACTTTCAAAATATAGGAGAACCAAATTCGAGCAAAATTCATATTAGATAATTTAATTTTATTAATTATTATAAATAAAGTATACTACCAAATAAAGGATGTAACAAAAAATATTATGGGTTGATATTATATTTATTCTTTAAATATAATTTCAATATTTGTTATTATTCTTAACCAATACTCTATTAATTGAAATTATAGATAAAGAATATATTGTAAATTATTAAGAAATACTTTATAGATTGATAGTATTATATTCATTAATGAATAGCAAATACTGTCTGTATTAGATAAATTAACTAAATTAGATAAGTTGCAATACGACAATAAGTTAAAACTATAGTCATTTTAATTTGCAATGGATTCATTTACAAGAGTATTTATTATATTTTTACAATTTAATTTGGAATATCTACATATTTATGAAATTTCTAATATCTCAACGCTTTAGAATGAATCAATATCAATAATTAATTGTCGAGATACAATACGATTTCACGTACTTTCTTTGTCAATGTATGACATTAGAGTCGTGAGTAGAAATATTTTTATCTTTGTTTTTTCATTTTTTTGTCCTTTCAACTATTGTTTGTAGTATAAGTATTTTTTTAAGATACTAAATTGTAATATATAAATATTGGTAATGACATATGTTGGTCGATTTCTATGCAATATATAGATATACTCATATAATGCTTAAAATAATTCAAGGAGGTTAGGAAATGTAATGACATAATAAAATTGAACAATTTTATTTGTTAAATTGGATAATTTATTCATATTGTCCATAATTTCCGCTATTAGGCGGGGGGAAATACTAGTAAGTAACAATTTCTCTGAAAGATGATGGAAACTCTATAGAACATTTTAGGACAACCCATTACCTATTCTAGAATTCTAAAGAATATGACTAATGTGGAATGCTTTAGACCTATAAGGATTTGAAAATGATAGTAAAATCTTATTCATGAATCTAGTAGGAAATTATAGAAGCTTCAATTAGGAGGGATCTCAACAATTTTATTGTCAATACTTGTCTGGAAGTTACATTATGTTTTATAGGTCGGCATTTTTCCAAGCAATTTCCTGTATAAATATGGAGTCTGCGTTTTTCAGTGTAGAATAAATGTAGGATTATAATATTAAGAAAGAACTTGGGGGTCGTGGGTCATCCTTGGTTGTATGAAGAGCCTATATGCAATGATCATGAATGGAAGGCCAGAAGGTCAAATTGACTCTTTTAAGACCTCATCAAATTGGTTTGTTGTCACCGATTGTTAGTTGGTTTAGGGGTGATTGACGTTAGACTTGGTGAGGAGAACAAAGGTTCGATTCCCGCAACAACGATTGAATCCATCCTCTTAGATGCCAGAACTTATCCCGATTAGGCGCAGTAGAAGGGGCATGCAACTGAGTTGGTAAAAAAATAACAGTAAATAAAATTTACTATTACTATTCTATTTCTCGCGTCCTACTATAGTTTAGGTCTTGAGTTTTACCCTTTCTTGCTTGTGTGGAAGATAAAATGGCCAGATCGATGATAGTACACATTCATGATGTAATTATTTGGATTGAAAACAAGCCAAAAAAAAAAAAAAAAACTTATGGGATCAATTTTGGAAACTAGTCAGCAATTCCCACTATAGCCATTATTTTAATTAATCCATTCGTTTCATGATTGTGGCAATTTATTGCGATGTAGGTCCTCTGAATTTCTTTGGCTGTGAATAGCGAAATTACTGTTCGACAGCAAAATTAGTCCCATAATCTTTTCTCCATTATTTTTCTTCTGAATTCAATATATAATTATATTAAATTAATTGGAAAAAGAAAAGAGGGATTATAGCATGAGTAGAAAGACGATCTTATTCCAGTATCTAAAGATGTGATGGGTTTCCATGAGAACATTAAGAGAGAGGCTTTATGGCCATAGATATAATTAATATGCGAAGGTGCCTTTCACTACGTTGGTTTATGAAGACCTCTAATATTCACTGAAAAGAATATCAGATGTGGAGGATGACCCATCAAGAAATGGTTAATGACAAGTTGAGAAATTTTTTTGGGCAAACCAAATGGATTTATTAAGTTAAGAGACCAAGAGTAATCTCGAGCTCTCGCTATTGCCAAAAGGGTCCTTTTTAATTTCTATCCCCAGGGGAGTGTTCTATTAATTCTCGGCAAAATGGGGGTTAAGTGTAAAAATTACAAAATGTATATTGAATTCAGTTATCCAGCCTTGTAACCAACGGAAAAAGGAAAATAAAATTAATTACTTTTCTCCAAAATTAGGTCAATCCAAATCCTTGAAATTAATTACTTTTACCCAAAATATGAAGAATTAATTATTTGGATAGGTTTTAGTAATTGGTGGACCAATGGGATGATTCCCAAATTAGACTAACTTATTGGACCAAAAAGAAATATTTAATTATTATTTGTTAAAATTACAAATACATCATCAAAGTTATATAAAATCCTACAATAACCCCAAAACTATAATTCTAACGATGAAGTTTCACAGAGGGAGATAAAAATGAAAGCAATCTTGTCTGGGGACCAAAATTGAGAAAATTATATATATGAGACCAAGAAGTGGAGATAAATTAACCTATGAGACTAAAAAGTGATTTTCTTTCGCTACTTCTAAACTTATTACAGCGACTACCATTGTGGGAACATGAAAGAGGGATGTAAAATATACTGGTGTGTTGAGGGATTCTGCGATATTTTTTGTGACAATTATTGATTTTTAACACCAATTTTAGCGACACCTGACACTAAAAGGTTTGATGCGACCCTTTTGATGACACACTATTATTGATCATATTTCAGAGACACTTTTCGACACCTAGGGTCACTAAATGTGTCGCTAATCATAGTAGCATTTTTTATATTATGATATATGCTTGAAATTTTCAGTAATTTAACCAAAACAATATGTTCAATATATTTTGGTTAAAAAGTTTATGGGTGTCCTAATTTTGATGTAAATGTTTTTATTAGAATCCAAAAATGTGAAAATAGGCAATGGTAGTGTCCATTGTTACTAAATATTACAAATCATTGAAATTCATTTACGTTTTTCGTTCTTTTATTTCCGTTAAAAGGTGGTAGTGTGTTTTATTAACCACGTTTCACCGAAAAATAAAACAGAAAAAAACGGACATGTAATTGTTAAACTTTTTTTGGGGTTTATATAAATTCGTTTTATATATTTTTCAAATATATAAAGCAGACACTCGGCAAAAGTAAAGGGCAAAAGCAGTTTCTAGGGTTTCACAAATGGCAAAGAGGGCAAGAATGGCAAAGAGGGCAAGAAATGGCGGACGCAATGCCGATGGAATTAACTTCCCGGAAGGCATCATTCATCACATACAGTCATACCTAAATGCAAAAGGAGCAGCTCAAACCAGCGCCATATCAAAATCGTGGTATGGCGCATGGTTAAGCCGCCCAAGCATAGATCTGAATGAAGAAGACTTCAAAAAACGCGATCCAGATGGCGAACTCACAACCTCACCTGAAGCATTCTGGGATTTCGCTTGGAAGACCATGCGAAGGTACGAAGATTTTAATCTAAGGGTCGAGACATTCCGGATCCGGATGTGCACAACTGGTTCAGATCCCATATCTTTTCTTGTTGAATTTCTTAAGAAAGTTGTTAAAATGGGAGTCAAGGATATCACCCTCAATTCCTGTGGTTTAGATTTTGGTTTACCTTACCAGTTGTTTGAGATTGATACACTTGAGAGATTATCCCTCAGGAATACGCTGATCAATGGACCTCCGCCCGGGGAGGTCATAAATAATTCGAATATTAAATCGCTTACTTTAGAGCACATGCCGGTAGAAGGTGATTTCTTTTCGCACATATTTCCTTTCGTCGAGGATTTAAATATCCGGCATTGCCATGTTGTCAAGGGGACAATAAAAATTTCAAGTGCCTCACTCAAGTATATAAGCCTTGACTCTGTTCATAAATTGGAAGTCTACTTTGATGTCCCAAACATTCGTAAATTCAAATTCAGATCCCTGTTTTGCCACACTTGGTTCCCCACATTCTCGACAATCCCAAATGAGATGGAATTCGATTTAGAGTTATGTTTTGGTAATTGTCATAGAATTGCGGAGTCATGGTACTACAAACTGCAGGGGATTTTGACAAAACTGAGTGAGTCCAATTGCAAGGTTTCTATCACCATTAGTGGCACCGTTTCTAGTGAATCTCTCGATGAAGATCTTCGTGGAAAGCAGGGCCCTGTGGTGGTGGAGAATTTGATACTGTCACCATCATCATTGCGTTGGGATGACCGTTATCATTTCTTTTCTGGTCTATTTTGGTGCAGTCCCCCAAAGTTCATAACCCTGTTTTGGTCTCCGAATTCTGGTAAACCGGCCGAAGGAAAAGAAAACAATGATTTGATAATATTTCTATGCGAGGAGCTGATACAGGGACGCGAGATTTGTTGCGGAATCAGGAGAAAAATTATACATGGTGATCTAGACCTTGGGCGAGTAAGTCTTGAATGTTTTGATGCCAGTCGTCTTTTTGAATGGCGGCCCTTGCCCTGGAAGACACTGATCAGTGCTGCTAACTGTCCTAGAAAAAAACTGAAAGTTCGATTCAAATTGGAATGGCGTGGTAAGTATATTGCATATTGTGAATTTTCCTTTTGTATATATAGTTGGATAGTTGGATGAATAAGTAGTACTAATTCTGGGGAAAGCTGCCATATGAGTCCTATAACTTCTTTAAGTTTTGTAAATAGTCGGTTAATTATGTTGTCTATTTAGAAAAAAAAAACTGCCAAATAAAATATCCTATAATTATATTTATATTCTCTCCTAATTAGTTTCATGACCGATCCATGGTTGGATTTTCTAATTAAGTTGAGTTGATTAATTATAAGCGAGAGTGATTAAGAAAGGATTGGCATAGTGATGAAACAAATTGGAACATTTGCGTAATTAGGACAAATTATGATGTGTTAAATTAGATTTTTTTCCCCCCAATTCAGGACACTAGAATCTCTTAAATTTATTATTTCTTTTTTTTGTAAGGAGTGACACTAATGTGTGGACAAAGGTGTGTGGGAGCCCAAACCACACTCTTAAATTTATTATTTCGATATCAATTATCTGGTAAACTATATATTTTTTTTCCCTAAATTGGACAACGAATTTCATGTAGAATATTTGTGGGAATTAATAGTCAAGAATGTATCTCATTTCAGTCAATCACCAGAATTATCTTTTACTTGAAATTCTCTGATCTGGGGTTCTGCCCATTAACCCCACAAAGTTACTTGAAATTAGAGATCCCCCAAAAATATATATATATATATATAATAAATAATAAAAGATTAATGCTAATACTTCAATTGGTGTCTGAAATTGGTTACTTCAGTATGGGTGTTGAAAATATAAAATCAAGTTATTCTAGTGTGGATTTGTGGTATAATTTTGATTATTGGCTCTTAATTAGTCCAATGTGTTGGAATTATCAGATGAGGTGTTTTTGCTACTTAATTATAAAGAATGCTAACATTTTTAGAAAGATTTTTACTGATATTGATTTGTGTCCGATAGAAAAAGCACCCTTGGCCTCAGCTAAAAAGCAGGATGGTCGACTCCCTAACAATGACGAAACTTCTCATCCACCAACCAGCAGCGAACCATCGGGCTCAAAAACTCCTTAATACCATACTCTATGCCATCAACAACTTGTGCTCCTTTGGACGAGTAGGCGGGACAGGAAGTTCGTGAATCCTCCAGGTATTTATTGACCACAAGCATGAAAACTGTTTTTTTAGATGAGATGAACAACTTTTTTCAATTTCAGCTGCTGACGATCCAATATCAGCTGGCGATTATGGGGCTACTGCCAATAATGCTTGATTTCCTTTCGCTGATCTGTTCATTTTGCTTTGCCTGTGCTTGAATTGTTTTTGAGTCACTGGCTACTGCAGTATTTTCTACAAACTTTTATTGCATTGAGGACAATCAAATTAATTTGAAGGTGGAATGTGCATTGTCAGACTTTTATTCGACATATGTTCATAAATTACCTTTTCGTAAACTGGATAAATCCTTTCACTTCAAAAAAAGAAAAGAAAAATTCAAATTTGGTCTCACTAGACATAATTTTGTTTTTGGTCACTTGGTTAAATTATAACGGATTAATTGAGTTTTTCTGAGTTTTCTTTTTTTGGTTACGTGATTATACGTATTTTTCAACAACCGGCCAATGTGTGTGTATATATATGCATATGCAGAGGCGGACCCAGGAATTTATGTATGGGGTCCTAGTTCTATACTTTTTCATGAGTACTGTGCTTTTCCACGAAATTTTAATTTTTGGGTATCATTTTCAAAACTTAATAAATTATTAATTAATTTATATATTTCATATTTTTTTAGTGTTTTTTTTTTATATTTCATACATACAGTATGCAAATCGGCTCTTCTATGCAATTTTTTTATGTAATTTTTTTTACAAATTTGTAAATAACTATATAAGTGTTGGATTCCTTTTGCCATATAGACAGGTGCATGATTTAATTAAATAAATAAAAATTAATTATTTTTGTGTGTTTTAAAATTTTTTATGATAGTGTTATATATGTTTTATAGAGATATTAAAAATTTATAATTATATTTTAAGATATTAGAAGGGCAATGTTTTTAAAATAGAACATAGTCATCGAAATAATTAAACAACTCGCTAGTTGACAGTTTTCACAAATAATTGATATAGAGAATTTTACAATTAGATTACTAGAAATTAAAGATAAATTTAAAATAATTTATAAACTTTAACTTGAATTAGAGAAGTAAAAATAAATATTATGGATCATTAAATCTAGAAAATAAAAATGTATGTATACATATAGGAACATATATCTATGATATAAATATAAGTATGTAGTATATGTACTATATATAAAAATAAAAATAAAAATGGGGGGCCTGGGCCCCACCAGGCCCCCAAATAGGTCCGCCCCTGTGCATATGGTCCTTGGATTACAACAATCCTAAATCCTTCATTTAAGTCTCTAATTTGTCGACAGTGTCAAGAGTTGTCGTATCTATCATATCTCAACTTACATTTTCCTCTCTCTGTAATGCCTATATATTATAGCTAGGCTCAAGAGCAATGATATTTTACAAACAAAAAGTCACAGTGTTTAAGAATTTATACAAATGTGGGATGTCAAAAACAAACTGGCAAAACTTGTGGGAGTAACACTGTTGGGGTATTTAATTTTTGCAATTATGCCCTTAGTTGGCGTAATTGATAATCTAATTAGTGCCATTGAAAATCTAATTACTGAATCAAGCTTTTCATCTACTAATTCATACATATACATATATATATACAGAGATTTATAATCTAATTAGTACCACACCATTTGATTTCCGTGATCAGGCTAAAAGATTATGTTACCGAATAATTGTATTCAAGCAATTCTTACAAAAATACATAATTTATTAGTTATTAAAGTAACAATATTGTTTAAGTGGCAGGCATCTGATGATTATGTTGTGTATTCTGATAGTAAGCATATGGGGCTTGTTATCGTAGACCAAATGTTGATTTAGCTAGCCTTTTAAGTTGATCAATTTGCGGTTTAAGTCCTTTTTATTTTCATTTTTGATATATCCACTAATCATTTCCCAAATATTTTATTGACTAGTCGCTTAAATAATATTGAGCATTTATAAATTCAGAGCACAACTTCGCGAGATGTCTACCCACTAAACTAATTTCATATGTGTTGTTACTCCTAAGAAATCCTTTAATTTACCAAAATTGACCGTAATTAAACTACCAAATCAATTTTGTAGTAGATTAAATTCCCAAATCAGTAGTCATTAATCACCCATTTTGATTTATTAATATATATTTTATGGTTGCTTTTCCATGAAATTATTGTGGGCTTTGGTAAGAAGATAAAATCTGAGTCTTAACATTTATTTATCCGAGGTACAATTTTAAATATTTTCGGTTTAAAATCAAAATTTTTGAATTTGGATGAATTAAAAATTTGTGAATTATGAATCTGAAAGTTGAAAAAAAATTAAAACAAAAAATATTAAATATGAAATTTAAATTGTGTACAATTAAAAATTATGAAATAATAAAATATAGAAATGCAAAATTTGTCATAGGCACGTATGCCGATACACATTTCAAGCAATTAATATTTTAGATTGTGTAAAATTAAAAATTTTAAAAATTTAATATTCTAAAACTACAAGTTTAGAAAAATATAACAAGATTTCATATAACTACGTTTTTTCTTCCTATGATAATTTTTTTAGAAAAAGTCAAATTGTGAACAATGCGCAAAACACTAAAGGTCCAATTCACAAATGCAAATGCATTGAAGTACTTAATCTATTAAAATTAAATACATTATTAGAAAAAACCTTCGGGCTAATGCAATTAAAGAATCCCATACACGTGGTCTAATCTATTGTTACCAAAATTATGAAGTGGACGGTCTTCTTTTTTATATACAATTAATTATCGACGCAATAAATGAAGCCCAAAACTTCAAACTAGCCGTTAGCACATCATGTTGCTCGTCGGAATTGTTTTTCACTTTGTAGTTACAGCGCCACTCTTAACTAGTTCGTGACTAAGAGCAACATGAATATCTAATCATGGAGGCCAGTTACGACACATTTTGATGAAATAATCAACGTATTAGTTTGTCTCCCTCCAAATATAGAAAAGGCAAAACTCTGCGCTTTCTTCATCCGCGGAAAAATTTAGGCAATCTCATTCCAGTGCTGATGAACCAGTGGTCGTCTTAAAATAACATAAGTTTCTTGAATCTTTTAAACCGATTTCAAATAAAAAACGTTTTGCAAAAACTTCTTATTAAGCATATGCAAGAACTCAACTCAATATGTTTAAAACTTTAAATAACCGGATCTAAAAGTTTTCCGGTGAATAATTAGAAATGGCAATGGGGCGGTCCCATATTGTCGGGTGATGCGGGCATCCATTGCCATACTTATGTGCAATATTGGAAAGGAAACTATGAAAGTGATAGCTTTTGTAATTTCTGGAAAATTACCGGTGCAAAACGAAAGCAAATCAAATTGTGCGGAGAATTGCCTATAAAATACCGTAGCCCCGCCCAAACGCCCGAATTCGGTGCCCCTTTCAGTTCTAGGGTTTAACGATGGCGAGGAGGGGAAGGCGGAACAACGTGGATGGTGGATTGCACCTACCAGAAGGCATCATTCATCACATCCAGTCATTTCTTGATGCAAAGAAAGCTGCTCAGACCGGCGTTCTTTCCAAATCATGGTACAGCGCCTGGTTAACTCGCCCAAACCTCGACCTCAACGAATTCGATTTTCGAAGACTCGGTGGCGCAGATCCGCCCCTCTCAGTTGAAGAATTCCGGAATTTCGTCAGAAATACGTTGCAGAGGTACGAAGACCAGAATCTAAGGATCGAGACTTTCGGCCTTAAGATGCATACATTCGCTCCAAAAGTGGTTTCTTTTTCTGAGGAAGTGATTACAAAAGCTGCTAAAATGGGCGTAAAGGCTATGGACCTCTCGTCCCCTTTGAACATCGATTTGCCTCAGCAGGTCCTTGAGGCCGAAAACCTAGTCCGACTATCCGTTCGGGGCTTGGTAATCGAAAGACCGCCGGGTGGACTGGTAAATTATCCGAGACTTAAATCCCTTACTTTGGAAAGACTGCGTCTACAAAGTGATTGTTATACTCTTATGTTTCCTTCTTTGGAGGATTTAACGCTTAGGCATTGCGATGTCTGTCAACCCATAAAAATTTTAAGCTCTGTGCTAAAGTTTATAAACTTGAAAAATGTGACGGAATTGGTTCCGAGTATCCATAATTTCGATTCTCATAGGGAATTGAGGGCTAAATTTGATATTCCAAGTATATGCAAATTCAGATTTTCTGGGGCATGTTACTCTACCAAGCTCCCTATGGTGACCATTTCTACTGTTTCAAGGGAATGGGAATCTGATATAACGTTAGATGTGGATAGTTATCTTGGGAAAACATGGCCACAACAGCTGAGAAGATTTATGAAAAAGATAAGCCAGTCAAAAGTTTATCTATGTCTCAATTTTGATGCATCTGTCTGTTGTGCTTATGATGAAGAGTGTAAGGGTAAACAGGGCCCTTTGGTGGAGAATTTGATGTTGTCTATGCCATCGGTACCTACAAACATTCCTCGCTTTTTGGGCGGTCTATTTTGGAGTTGTCCGCCAAAGTTCATAACTCTGTTTTGGTTTCCTGGCCAAGGACTAGCACCTTACCAAATAACAAGCAATTTACTCATACGATTTTTGTGCAAGGAAGTCATACGGTATCGTGAAGGTCCAACTAAGGATAATCTCCTGTTTGGGAATCTTGGTCTTGGGAAAGTAAGTGTTGAATATTTTGATGACACTTGTCGAAAGTGGCGCCCAATTCTGTGGAAGAATTTTTTAATGGTGTCAACGAGTCCCAGAACTCAACAAAAAATTCGCTTTCAGTTGGAATGGAATGGTAAGTGATGGTGTTATTTGTTGCTTGCATATTTGTTTGTGAATCTTGGATGAAACTTGCGCCCATAGTTACTTTGAAAATGGATTTAATTATTTGTTGCTCTCATGAACTAATTGTTTGTTTTCTTGAATCTGGCATAGTAGTTCATGCCCTGACATGGCAAGGGGTGTGTTTGGTGCAGCTTCTGTGCCATACCTAGGGTGTGCTGCACGCATTCACTGTGGTGTGCCATGTGCACCATGGCGAAGGCAGCTAGCTCTCTCTCTCTCTCTCTCTCTCTCTCTGATTTAGAAGGTAAAATTGTCTTTTAGCACATGTTTGAACAACAATACAACCTAGTTTTCCACAGCAAAAATTGCCTTTCTCTGCTAATGAAAGCAAAACCCTAGCTTATCTTTGGCCCTGTCTATGCTTTCTCTCCTGCTCCATCACTCAGCTACCTCCTCTGCCAACTACTGTGTTCCTGTTCTGGTTAGAATTCTCTGATGTCTTTTAGTTTTAAATGGCCACCGATATTTGTTTTGGGTAAACCAAGGGACTTTTTGGGCCTCTACGAGGTTCAAGAGTAATATTTGAGATACAAGTGAGCTAAGTGGGTAGACCTCTACCAAAGTATTTTTCCGTGCTCGAACCTTGCTCAAGCGGCTAGATTCATGCTGCTATTTTTGGGGAGTGGGGAGGAGGGGCTATATATGGTTAATTTAATTTATATTTTGCAGACGATTTTGTTCATTGATGATTTGATGTCTTATGTGATTGTTTGGACAAATGTTAGTTTTTAATGTATTATCATCTACATGTTAGATTTATATCATTAATCTTTTTATAATACTGCCGCCGTAATTTAATAAATCAAACATTAACATAGTATCAACTATTCAGTGAATTACTTTGTTTTGACTTTTTAACATAGTAATATAAGATACAATATAGTCAAGTGAGATCTTGTTAGATTCGTCTAATCACATGGTTTTATAATACTCCCTCCGTCCCAGGCAAGATGTCTGGTTTGACTTTTTGACACTGTTCATTGTTTAACTTTGACTCAATATTATTCTAAGTATATTTTTGAGAAAAAATAATCGAGTTGGATCTTGTTAGAATCGTAAAATCATGTAGTTTTATAATATATATTTTACATAATTTTTTGTTGTATATATTTTGAGATATTGACGATTGAAAAAGTGCATTGGATTGTGTGCAGAAATGAAACAAGACATCTTAAATGGGACAGAGGGAGTATTATATTTATATAATTTTTTATTTTATAAAATTTGAAATATAACTCTTTAAAAATGTGTATTGGATTAGCGTGAAAAAATGGAATGTTAAAATTTTTTTATGACGGAGAGAGTACTTTTCCAGAATTGGATGTTTTGATTGAAGTTTATGCCTTTATGCTGACTTTTGAGTTTTACTGGAGGCTTTTTACGAGAATATGGATGGTTGTTAAATCCGAGTATTTTAATTCAGAGGGATTTTATAAAGAATATACCTAAACGATTCTAAATCTTTTTTTCTTTTTTTTTTCTTTTTTTTTTTTTGCAAAACAGCCTATACATGCTATGAAAAAGAAAGACAAATTAAATCACGACACTAATAAACTAGAGATCATGAGTCATGAGCCATTTCACGTTCATGAGGCATTACTTTTTCTAAGGCATTTTAGGGGAAAAATAAAATAAAATGGAAGACTCATTTATTGTTAGTCCTTATATAGCGACACTATACGAAAACTTAGATCTCTAAAAAGGATTAAAATGATGAATAAATCTTCAACATTTGTTGAATATGGCCTTTTTTTTTCTCTTTTCCTTGCTCCATTCATTGTTTTGCTACTATTTACACACTTTGATTTAAAATTTTATCATAGTTATACAAGTTAAAATATAGTCAAGTGAGATCTTGTTAGATTCGTTTCGTCTTGTAGTTTTTACTATCGAATTTTTAAAAATTTTACTCGTACCGAACTTGAGTTAATAATTGTTTAAATGTGTATTGGACTCCGTGCACTTGTGGGTCCGTAGCTAGAAATAAGAAATCGGAAGGAGGATTATATTAAAAGTTTTCTAATAAGGTTAAGAGCCCGTTTGGATGAGCTTTTGGAGGAGTGATTTTGCATTTTGCCGAAAACACTACTGATATAAAACAGGTGGATGAGCTTTTTAAAAAAAACAAAAGCACATTGAAATACAAAAGCACATCGAAATGCCAAGAGAAAGCAGGCCGGCGATGCTTCTCAGTAGGCAAAAAACACCTATTACAATTTTAAAAGTCTCAAATAAATACCCCTACTAAAATTACACTATAAAAATATAATTATTTATTTATTGTCAAAATAAGTTTATATTAATGGTTGGAAAAATTAGTATTATGCCTCTACATATCTTTTTATCAAAATTTTATTTAAATAATTATATTTTTCAGTTTATCAATATAAAATTTGGGAACTTATTCGCATATACACCCCAAAACATATAAAATTTTTAAGACAAAAAGAAAGCATTTATATTTTGAAATCTTGTCATATTCTTTACAAGTGTTTGAAGTTATTACGGAAGAATAGCTCTCTAAAAAATCTTTGTGTATCGTGAATGGCTTACCATATTCTTAAAATTCTATGTCTATTCTCTCTCGTCTTTAGTGCTACGCTTCGACCCTAATAATTGAAAAACGAGATATGCTTTGCCCTGCATTAAGATTTAAAACTTGTCGTCAAAAAGAAAAAAAAGTGGAAATAGTTAAAGATCTAGATGGATCCCTATCTTTATCTCTATCCTCGAAGATACCTATCTATATTACGAGAGATCTATCCATGGATCGAGGGTATGGTGTGGCCCTCTTACGTTCCCCTTATTAGAGTTTCACAATAAGGCGTGATATAATTGAATTTGTTTAAGGTAATTTATTGCCCTTATTAGAGTCAATAATAATAATAAAGTAAGGTTAGATCAAGGTTCTAAAATTCTAACACGTTTTTGGAATGTATTGATATACCCCTTTTACATAGAGATAATTATCATTATAGGCTACTACTTTTTTGTAGTTGCCTATGTTGACCTAATTTAATCCCATGGCCGAATAATTATCAATATTCACTAAAGACCATTTTGCCTAAAAAACGATAGTGTGTCATTTTGGTGACCCATTTCAAAATTGTTTTTACTAGATTTTTTCACCCGCTACGCACGGGTGTTGAACTAATATAATTATATAAAATAAGAATATAGTGTTTTTTGGATTACATGAGATTCAAAGTCTTTTGCTTAAATATTGGTTAGAATGCATGCAACAAAAAATTTAAAGCAAATAAAGGAGATAATAAGATGAATGAAGCAAATTCAAACCCAGGTGGATATATACAAAAGAAGAAAAATTATGTAGAATTTGTTTAGAATGAGATTAAATTTTTTAGGTTATTAGTCATTTTATATTAATCAATATTTTTAGGGTTAATTTAATGTTTACATTATATTTTCAATGAAATATTTATATATATAATTATTATATTTCTTATATTGATATATGATTATATCTTTTTTTAGACATAAATTTTAACCTAATTAAATTTATTTAATAATATTATAATATTAATTTTTTTAGAAAATATTAGTATGTATACAATCAAATAATTTAAATATATTTGTAATCAATTATATCTTAAAATATATATGAAGATTTTCTCAATATTTTGTTATATTAATAGATAGATTTATTTTCTAGATTAGATATTGATGATGTGTCCGATGACGTGTAATTAGTCACCAGATTACGTGTAAACTTAATAGCCGTTGATGTAAAAAGAGCATATAATGATTGATTAACCCTTTAAAATTAAGAAGGATGAATTAAATTTAATAAGGACAAAAGAGTCTGCACATGCCAAAAAGTATTCAGGATTTATTATATAGATTTGTGGCCTGAAATCCAAATAGAGTCTTTGAAGTGGCCTATATTTATAGTTATTATAATTATAATTATATTATATATATATAGATAAAATACGGAAAAAACACTTACTACCTAAAACAGACTGGAGGGTGTATTATTCAAAAAAAAATGTGTATTTTTCTTTTTAAAAAAAATTATAAAAATGACGTTAGATTACAAAACCAAATATTCTGGATAAGTTTGAATACAATACCAGATATTTGTAGGTAGCCCCCTTATCCCTCTCCTTTATCCTTTGTAATTTGTGTGGCATGATCTCCCAACACCCTTTCTCTAGTTTCGGCTCCTAAAAAAAAATATTTGAGGTATTTGGAAATCCCTCTTAATTTAGTATTATGTTTATAGTTTACATATATAAATATGGGTAGAGGCTTTTGGAAATCTCTCTTAATTTAATAATATGTTTATTCATGTAATTTACATATATAAATATACTTTTAATATGCATGTATGTTTTATGAAATTGGCCGCTACAAGAATGCGTTATTTATTGTTTACACCAGATGACCTTATAATGGCCTACATTGATAACCAGATCAAAGTCGGATGATTATCAATATAGGCCACCTTGTAATACGCCCATTATTAATAGTGTTTGTAGTGCTCTATTTTGATAATAATCTTGCCTTATTTTGTTGCATTGTGCTATGGTGCTAGTCTCTAGGAAGCCTTTGCACTGTGACTACGATGGAACTTGAGAATGAAAAGTTTATAGTATGCTGCAAGTGTGATTGCACTCAGCCATTAGTTGTGTTAATTGTATAAATCCCTGGCTTTTGGTTAGATACATTTTTCTGGTGATATGTATGTATGCATGTCTATGTCTTACATGTTATCTATGTTACTGATTTATTGGTTTGTGTGTATATATAGCACCTGTGACCAATGTAACCCGGTCTGGAAGGAAGATCATTAGTCCAATTGTAAACTCCATTCGCGGAAGACGACTCCAACAATTGAACCCAAGTGCGGGTACCCCTGTACCAGCGAATCCTGCTCGTATCCAAGAGATTCGACAGCATTGGGCGATTAATGAAGTTTTCAGTGACCAACAACCAAAAATTAATCACTATTCTCAAATGATTAATCGCATGAAAGACAGAATGCATTTGTTCTTTGGCCGAGCGGCTGAGCACCGGCAGATACAATTTCCATCCCTGGATGGCCCCACTGATCCCACATCTGGAATTGATGGACCTCCTGACAATGATGTGTTGGATTATGTTCCACCCTCGGATTATCCTTGTATCCAAGATGTGCTATGGGAAGTTCTGATTCTTCTTCAAAAGGTTCAAGGGGAGTATGCCAGATTACTTGAGGATGCTGCAGGAATGTATGCACGGATTGACCGCATTGAAGGCCTTCTAAATAAACTGCAACAAAGGACGGAATATTTCTTTAACAGAGTGACTGAACCACTGGGTATTCAATTTCCACCACTGGATCATCCAGATGATCCGACCTATGGAAACTACAGACCCCCTGGTGATGCTTGATTTGTTTCTATCATTGTATCATCTGCTTTGTTTAGACTTGTTTAAAATCACATGTTCTGTACTCATGTATTCCTCATTTGATGAAATTCATGCCTCATCGCTGACAATGGAATTTCTGTGAGGGTGACCTGTGAGGTGTCTGACCGATGTTTTGTTTAGACATTAATTTATATATATGATGGGGATATTTTTTTAAATTGTTTTTGGGGGAAACGATTTATATCTGTGTTATGTGATGTACTTTATGATGTCTCCAGGATCATTACAGGGTTGGTATACAGAACAGAAGGCACTAAATAGTGTTTACTTGGGAACCTAGGTAAGTGTTACCTTTGACACTATGGTTTACCAAATTGGCAGATTCATATCAGGAATGGGCCCTCCCATTCCAAAACTGTTATCCGAGTTGTGATTGAGGATCTAAAATCTGAGGCATGATTGAGGCCGCAAGGAACAAGGAAGAAGCAATTGTTTAAAATCAGAAGCAGGAGGAAGACAAAAGGTTGAAGGGGAGGGGCTGCAAGAGAATGGAAAAACTAAATTGCCAATGACTGGCCTAGAGATCCCTCTAAAGATGTTTTCCAGGCAGCCCCTCAGGAGAGTGGTGTCCCTGCATTCTGCAGTTTTCAGCTTCGTTGTTCTGAGGGGGCTTAGTTGTTCAGCTTCGTCGGCCTGAAGCAGATGGTGGTTGTGTGGGAGAATTATTTGTTTATTTATTTATTTTTTTCAGTCGGGCGTTGCAGCAGAGTGAACTTGCACAAAAGTTGATGAAGTAAGGCAAAAGGGGTTGGACTGTCACCTTTGAACTAGGTTATAATTTATGGGGAGTATATGTTAGTTATGGTTTGTTATAATTTTTTTCTACTTTTAGCTATTTTTGCAGATTTTTAGGAAACTGAAAATATACCGTGACAAATATAGAACTAATTGTGATGGGCTATGGTCGAACCTTTGACACAGGTTTTTTAGACTTGTAATTCTAGGATTGGAAAAACAAAAAATGATGCACCTTTTCTTCATTGCCGCTGCAAAGCATAGAAATAATAGATCGGCAACAATTTATAGACAATTAAAAAGGATGGAGAAGTTGTCTAGCTCGGGCACTACACTCACAGCCCACGTTAGGTAGCTAAACAATAAACCAAGGAAGTAGCACGAAAAGATTTATGTGATGGGTGGATCAATATTATTTCAAAGATTGGGTGTTTGGCGCTTTTTCTGCTAACCCTGGATAGGCTTATTGACACTAATGTGTCGGTAAGATGTGTAGGAGCCCAATAGAGTCGGATGAGTATCGAACCCAACCTTAAGATTGGAAGTTAGGGACATGACCACTATGCCAAATCTCCATTCCCAACCAATTTATATACTATATTTCAATACAAGTAGCTAATTAGAAGTTTAGAACATAGTATCTAATCTAATTAATACTAACAATAAGCATTGAACTAATATATAATACCAGATTATATAATCAAAGCATAGGGATTAAAACATAGTTAGTCAATAACAAAATAATAGTAAATTGAAATTACTTAACCTGTGTTTGTATTCACAAAGAATACAGAAACAAGTCGGTGTGTTTCTTTCGCGCATACCATAATGTGCGTTGATGTGTATCCCAAAGAATAACTAGATCAGATGGTCCTATTTATACCAACACCATGGGTGGAATCAAATCAGAATAACAAACCATGTACAACCAACCATATGTATCTGTATATATCTGGTAACAAATCAGATCCAACCAAAATGTGCTAGTGAAGCTGAGGTGTTGTGCTGGAATGGGTTTTACTGGGTAATATTGCCATAATTGTGGGGATTTGACTGGATAATTGTAATTAGTGATATTATGTCCATTATGTATATTGTCCGAAAATTATGCCTATCACTATTGTCTGCTTAGGAAACCTACTGGCTATTTGACCTCACTTGGATGGAAGGAAATCAAAGAGAGGGGCAGTTGAGGACTTGATTAAAATAATTTTTGTGGTAGAATGGATAATTTGCTATCTATTGTTCTAAATTGTTCTAACACCCTTTCAAGAATCCAAACCATATTCTATTCATGTTCGTCGCAACTGCTGACGCCGTAGAAAGCCGAATCACTCATTCAATTTGATAAATCAGTTCACACCCACTTTAGCCCGTTCGACGCAGCGGACAGCCATTCATTCACAAAGGATATTTTCAGCCTCTTTGAATGTCAGAATTTCAGTCCTAAACATCGAGTTTCTCTCTTGGAACGTTGGGTTTTACTTTTTTTTTTTTTTTCCATTCTGAAATGCTTATAGTTGTAGGAATAAATTCTTTTTTTTGGTTATTTCACTAATGCGTGTGTGTGGGTTGTGGTTCTTGGAGCAGAATCTGGCGGTGGGCGTAAATGTATGTTCCATATTTACACTTATAGTGCGTAGTGACAGTTTTTCCACATTTATATTGTTTTTATTGATGCTTTGGGTATTTTTTTTATCTTCATATATGATTTCTCCCTAGTTTTACTTTATTTTCCACACCTTTTCATTGTGTTTACCTATTTTTATGATAATAATAAATTGAATAATGCTATGTAAGAATAGAATATATTAAAATTATATTTTCAATTAGCTATCAGAAAAAGGCAAAATGATGTAACCTCAAACCAAAATGATGAAACTGTACCATAAAAGAACCATTTAAAAAATTGTGCAGGTTGTATATGTGATTCAATTTGATTATTCTCTTTGGGTTTATGACAGAATTTGTTTGGGGATAAATGATAACTCGATTTTTGTTATGGTTATTTTCGCTATTTAAATATGCATACCTTGCATTATATTATTATTTGCGGGTTGTTTTTTCCGGATTATGAATTAATTAAGCAAATTTTTTATAATCAGCACAATGGTAACATGTAAACCATCAAACCATAACGACTAGCACATTAGTATAGTCTACCATCATCAAACTATGGGCAACTTCAAACTTACATTGTCTACAAATCACTCACACTACAAACCAGCACATACCAACTTAATTGTTAGCACAACGGAGACATACAAGCAGCACATACCTATCACATCATATCATTCTGTTAGAACACATCGGTGTGCTGGTGTTGTTCCACGTGTGTGATGTTTTAATACAGGCGATGTGCTTCTATATTTTTTATGTTATACTTTCAGATAATCGTTATATGATGTTTTCCAGATGACATGGTATTCGACAACGGAGCATAGTCTCGAAAAGTGCAATCCTTGAATTGCTACAATCACAATGGCAACATGTACTCAACCATCAGACCATAATGACTAGCACATTACTACAACCAACCCATCACACTATGTGCTACTTCAAACTTACATAATTTACAACCACTCACACCGCACACAAGCGCATACAAGCTTATTTGTCACCACAACAAAACTTTAGAAGCAGCACATGCTTCATGAGGCATCATCACATCAAATCAGTTCTCCTAGCACAAATTAGTCAGTGGAGCGCAACACAATGAGAATACACTACCCAACATGTACACAAGTATAACATTGCTCCTTACCATTCATGATATACAACTTTATCACACGATCATAATTCAATAATAACAATAATAACCCAACAAATCAGTCGCACAACTATATACACAGGCCAAAAATTTGTTTCCAACAGCACAATTACAATTACATACATAGACATGCACTTTAAAAGAATAAATTTATCCCAAACCCTCGTGTCAGCTAAACCTTCATACACTGAAATCCAACCCGTGTTTCATCCACATGTTTGATTTTGCCTCGACTAGATTCTCCTACGAAAGTATCTTTCATGGCATCTCGGTTCCGTGGGTTCAATTTGCTATTGCGTCGGCATCCCTCCTTGTGACAACAATATACCATGTAGTGTATGATAGATTTCTCCGATTCTGACCACCGTTGGTATTGTTTATGCATGGAACACCCACAATTATGTGCAAAGGTCGCATTGAAGACAATTCATACAGTCGGGAATGTACTTCCTTTAAATTGTTTATATCTGCGAAGTCATGAACATGTGCCCATCAGAACATTATCAAATGCCTACGGTATACATAGCCCAGCATGCACGACATAACAAGTTTTGCACATTCATGACTCAATTTAAATATAAACGACATCATTCGAACTATTGCCAACCAACCACAACACCGTGTCCGCTCACACACACACACACACACACATATATATATATTTGATGAAAATATTTTGCATACTCAGTAGGAACAATGCTGGTGACGATTTGTAGAATAATACCACATCTCATGCTATTTATCATTTGGTTAATTAATAATTTAAAATTGGGAGGCTAACCTGTGTATACTGCCATTATGGAACATACTACAGCATCCCCCTGCATAATTCATTACAGCACATCAACATTTAAACAATTCATTGAGATGCACGCATCTCCGCCATCGTCGGGGGAGGGGGGTTGGTTTCAGATGTGTTTGAATGCACTTGGGGGTCATCGGACCCCATTGTTTCATCATCCACATCAGCGAATCCATCTTCCGAACCTAGCACATCCATATCCGCATCTTTCGTACTTTGTTCACCCTCCTTATTCGATATAGAGTTGAGGTCAAACATCACCATTTTTATAAGATGTTTTTCGTGTCTTTTAGCATTTTAATATTGATGTATCAGGGAAAGGTGCCGGCGGTGATAATCCAGTTTGCAATCGAATATGAATTAGGTTTTAGAGTTATGGCAGACCATACCCACAATATCACATTCTATAATACATATTTCTAAAATTTTGGTAGCATTTATTCTTTCCAAGACGCTGGTTATCAGTTAATGGAAACCCAATATTTAATCACCTTGATCAACGCTCTCTCGGATATGGAAATTATGTCACACCATAGTCACTTAGCACAGAGTAGCTTATAAGGTAGCAAATTCAGCTTGCGCTGAATTACATCAATTCAGCTCTGTAACCAAATAATATATGGTAATAAATCAAATAATATCTTTTATAATTCCAACCTTTCCCTGTCCCTGTCCGGTCCTTCTATAATCATCGCCCTTTGTCCTATTTGTAATTTGTCCCACATTTTTGTGGCACTGTTAATGTTTAAATAATAATAATAATAATAATATCTTTTATTCCAAATTTTTCCAACATAATATTTTAAAAAATCAATTAATCGTTGTTGTCCCGGTTGCTACGGCATGCGCCTTTCATTGAATGGCTACAGCCTCCATATGGCAAAATTGTGGGCTGTGTTTTGGACTGGGGAAAAGCGACGAGCACATAGTTGCTGCTATAGCAACAACAAAATTGAAGACCAATTAACTACGTCAGCTCTCAGCTACATGTAGCCTGCACTGCTCAGAAAATTCATCGTCATCAATATCTACCCTGGCAAAAAACTGGCAGCTCACCACCGTTGTTGAATTTCTTGTTGAATTTTTGTGTTGCTACTGTTGAAAATCTTTTTTTCAACAAACCACATCCAATTGATGCTTCTTCCCAAATTTTCACACAATTCAAGTTTCCAATGCCGAATCGCAGAGCGATCCACGCCATCAGCAACCGTGAAATTCATCTTCCGATACCTGTAATTCAACATATCCAATCATTCCTCCCTGGTAAACTAGCTGCTCAAACCTCTGTTGTATCCAAATCGTGGTTCAACGCCTGGTTAACTTCCCCAAATCTCAATTTCAACGAAAGAAGCTTCCAAAGATGCCGATCCTTAAATTTCTGGGACCTAGTCAACAGAACTGTGCAAAGGTACGAAGAATCCAACCTAAACATTAATACTTTCAAGCTACTGTTGGATTTTCATCCTCAACGTGCAAAGTCGGAAACCAGTGAATTGATCAACAAGGTTCTGAAATTATGCGTCGATGGGTCCTATGGCAAGTTTAGGTTCCTATATTCAGATTATATTTCCCGTTTTGTGAAGTTCCCCTATGGAAAATTTCAAATCCAATATTCAGACTATGTTTTACCTTCCAAGGTGCTTGAAACCGAAAGGCTTGTCAGATTATCCGTGTTAGGGTGCAAAATTGATAGGCCCCTAGATGGAAATGCAGAATGTTCTAGACTTAAATCGATTAAGCTGGATTTTGTGCATATAGATGATGGCTTATTTCGGAATACGTTTCCTTGTTTGGAGGATTTGATGCTTGTGAATTGCAATGGCTATAAAGAGTTAGACTTTTCCAGCATTTCACTTAAGAGGATAAGCATTGTGGAACTCGTACATTTTAGGGGCAAGTTTAATGTTCCAAATGCAAAAGTTTATATTTTCAGGGCCGAGCTTGCCTTCATTGTCTCTGACAGAAGCCTTGAGGGAATGGGAGTCTGATATATCAGTGAATCACTTGGATGGTCATTTTAGCGAGTCTTGGTTCGTTGAGCTTAGGGATCTCCTGAGAAAATTGAGCCTGTCGATGTGCAATGTGTCTCTTACGTGCAAAGTGTCTCTTAGTATTGGGGTTTACGCGAAAGATTGTAATCATTATTGTGTAGAAAACAGAGGTGGAGAGCAAATACTGCGAGGGAAGGTGGAGAATTTGAGGTTGTCTTTACCGCGGACATTCTTTGGATACGATGAATTTTTAGGTACGGTGTTTAGGGTATGTCGCCCGAAGGTTATCACGCAGTACTGGTTTCCTGCGCCGTGTTGGGAAGAGCAATCCAACAACAAATTGATAAAGTATCTGTGTGGGAGACTGATCCAAGAGAGATCTGCCTATTGCTATTTATATTGCACCCTGAGTGTTAAGGATGTCAGAGTTGAGATTTTTGAAGAGCCTCCGGTGGGGGAATGGCGACCCCTGCACTGGGAGACCCTTTTGCAGGATTCAAATCGTCCATAGAATAAGCGAAAAATCCGTTTCCTACTGGAGTGGAATGAGGATTAATAAATGGTCTTTCCAGCCATCCAGGTTGTTTTTCTTTCCTTTTTTTTTTTTTTTTTTTCGCTACAGGAAGCTAAAACCAATGTATTTTCCTTTTTCTACTTTTCCACTCACATGCATATCTGTAAAATTCCGCATCTGGAGACAGAAAAACTAACAATCTTTTCTTGCATATCCTTGTTGATGAAACCCCAGATCGACGATATTCAAGGCCGGGTGGCCATTGAAGCTTGTTTGATTTTGAAATAGAGATCCGGGAAACTTAAGCAGGCACAGTAGTATAGTTTGCACTAGGGGTGTAAATGAGATTGATAGGCTCGTAAAATATTCGGGCTCGACTCGATCAAAGCTCAACTCGAAAAGGCTCGGCACGAATTCGAGATCGGCTCGAATATTAATGAGCTCAAGCTGAGCTAACTAATACTCGGCTCGAAAGCTCGATAATACGCCCGAATATATTATATATATATATATTATTTCTTTCTTGAAAATATAGTATATTTTCTTTCTTAACAAATGTGAGGAAGAGGAAGTCCAACAGAAAATTCACTCTCATTTTATTTAATAATATAGTACATTATATTTTATTATGGTTAACACTAATAAAAAAAACTAAATCCCAATCTCCTTCCAAATTGAGACTATTATAAGGAATTATGAATAGTTTAATATATTTCTATAGAACTCCGTCTTTCAAGTTTTTAAGCTCATTATTGAATAATTTAAAATTTTTTAATCTTGAATCCAATGTGGTCTAGGGATACCCGGTTTAAAAAAAAATTGAAATTTATGTCGAGCCTTTTTGGTCCTTCGAGCCGAGCTCGAACTTCAATATATTGTGTCGAGCTCGAGCCAAGCTCAATTTTTAAAGCTCGTCGAGCTTCGAGCTCGAGCCAAGCCGAACTTATACATAACCGAGCCGAGCTCGAGCCTGGTAAGGCTCGAGCTCGGCTCGGCTCGTTTACACCCCTAGTTTGCACATATATGTTATATGGCGGTGAGGAAACATTGAATAGTACATTGGATGCGGGTGCCGGGTAGGGGAAGGGGGACTTTTAGCTAGCGGTTGGGGCAATATATATACTTTTAATACATTTGCGGTTCAAGTCCATTAATTTCAAACATATATTGTACTCTTAGAAGTAAGTATTCTTTTAATACATTTGCGGTTCAAGTCCCTTAGTTTCTTGGATAAATTGAAAAAAAACTCAAAATCATTGCAACCATATACACAAGGAAGGAATTAGTCAATCACTTGCACGGCGAAAGGCAGAGGCTCCGACAGCTCGCCGAGTGTTTAATTTCTTCAAACCCAAATTGCAAGACCATGCATCCTCATGGCCGGGTTGCTCCGTTTTCTATCAGTCTCTTATAAAAGAGAAACTCCAATCCATAACGAACCGTAACTCCGATCCATAACAAACCGTAACTTCGTCATTGCATCCTTGCATGCTCTTTCCATTCCTCTCTCATTCTCATTGGGTTGTAATGTGCTAAAAATGAACTGAATGATATTGTCCACCACAATAATGAAACTGAATTCCACAACATGTAAACATCAAATCCTCAATCTTTGGAGTACGTACGTAGTCCTTGTTGGCGTATATCCGTATGGACAATCGGTATTATGCTCATTGAATGACAATTAGTAAAATTGTGGCACCGTACCAAATTAAAAAATTACTCCCTCCGTCCCAACCATCTTATCTTGTTTGACTTTTTTGCACTTTTCATTATTTGACTTTGACTTAATTGTATTGCAAGTATACATTTTAAAAAAATAATCAAGTTGGTCTTGTTAGAATCGTATGATCATGTACTTTTAGAATATAAATTTTACATAATTTTTTGTTATACATATATATTTTGAGAAATTAACGGTTGAAAAAATACATTGAATTATGTGCAGAAATCAAACAAGTTAAACGAGACGGAAGGAGTAATAATTAAGGCATCAAAACAGAAAATCGGCAAAATTATAACATCAAATTGGAACTTTTTCCTAAATGTGTAGATAATATGTAGTAATTTTTTAGACATTTCATAATGTATTTATCATCTCACCATTGCGGGATGGGATAGTCTAGTTTTACTTATAATATACTACTTGAAAGATATATCCACATTTCGACTATAATCTTTGTGTATTACTCAATAAATATTACTATTGCTCTCCCAAAAAAAAAAAAATATTACTATTGGTTTTAAATTGAGACTATGGGTATGCAGAATTCTGTTTTGGGAGAGCCAACTCTTCAATGTCCACCGCCTACCAGATCATCTAGGGATGCGTATTGGGTTCAATGTGGCTTAAGGATAACTGGTACACGTAAAAAAAATTGTTTCAAATTAATTAATTATTTTTCCTTTTTTGAGATGGTTCAAAATCATAGTTTTCTATATTTAATAAAAGAGTGAACAGGAAAATGAAGAGAAAAAGAGTATAATGTAAAAAAAAAAAAGATGAAAACAATATTATATTAAAAAGTGTGTTAAAAAAATACTCCCTCTCATTTTTAAAGATTGCTACGGACTCACCCAACACGAAGTCCAATGCACATTTTAAACCATTAATAACTCAAATTCGGTACAAGTAAAAATTCTAAAAGTTCAATATTTAAAAACTATAAGACAAGACGAATCTAACAAGATCTCACTTAACTATATTTTAACTTGTATAACTATGATAAAACTTTAAGTCAAAATATATGAATGCACAGTAGCATTTTGTCAAATGTAACTAACAAAAAAATGGAGGAAGTAATTAATTGAGAATATGGAACTGACATTGTACTACTCCCTCCGTCCCACGAAATTTGGTCATTATTCTTTTTGGGGTGTCCCACGAAATTTGGCCACTTTCTATTTTTAGATAAATTAAAATAATATAAGTTTGATTAGAATTTTAATTGTTGTCAAATTACATTAAAAGTGTTCACTTTTACTATTCTGCACAAGTTCCAATGCGCTTTTACTTTTCTACCAAAAGTCCCTAGCATTTCTTTAATTCTTAAGATTTTAAAATTGGTACAAATAAAAATTGTATAACATATATATTATGAAACTACACGATTAGGCGATTCTAACAAGATCAAACTTGAATGTTTTTCTCTAATTGTATCATTACATAATATTAAGTCAAAGTTAAACAATAAACAGTATCAAAATTCATTAGAATCTTAAACACAAAATGCCTACACCACTTTAACTACTAAACTCCACTACTTAAATTACCGTGCCCAAAAAAAAGTAGCCACATTTCGCGGGACAGCGGGAATATATAACACTAGAGCGACGAGTAATAATGGATTATACTTTCAGCAAACATGGATTGTTAACTAAAATATGTAGGGACTACTTTGCAAATTCCAAGGCATCAAGGGGCGTATCCGAAATATATCAGCAGTTCAGCACAAAATTTTCCTTGAATAAATCCGATCAACCTCCCCAAAATCTCAATTCTACCAATTTCTGCAATTTAGGGTTTCTGATGAGGAAGCGCAAAAGAACCAACCCTGGCAGCGGCAGGAGGGAAATTCCGCTACCAGTTCCCGTAATTCAGCACATTCAGTCGTTCCTCAGTGGTAAGCAAGCCGCCCGAACTGCTGTTGTATCCAAATCATGGTACAACGCTTGGTTAACTCGCCCCAATCTCTATTTCAATCAAGAAATGATCGATGGAAGCCGATCGTTGAATTTTGAGGATTTTTGGGGTTTTGTCAACACCACTATGCAAAGGTACGAAGAATCGAAACTGAATGTTAATGGTTTTAACCTAAAGTTAAATATTCGCTCACGTTCAATGGCAAAAGATGTTTATGAATTGATTAAGAGAGTTCTGAAATTATGCGTGGACGGAACGGAATTCAAATCAAAATGGTCAACTCGGGATATTATTTTACCTAAAGAGGTTCTTGCTGATAAAAGGATTGTAAGATTATCTGTGTCTGGGGGCTCTGTCTGTCGACCCATCGGTGGATTAGGGGAATTTTCAGGACTTAAGTCAATTAAGTTGGAGAATTTGAGTTTGGACGATGACCTTTTTTGTGAGACATTTCCATGCTTGGAGGATTTGTCTATTGTGGGTTGCTTTGGCTACAAAGAGCTAGAAATTTCGAGCTCTTCACTTAAGTGGATAAATATTGTGGAAAGTGGGAGTTTCAGGGGAAATTTAGATGTTCCGAATATCCAAAAGTTTGTGTTTTCAGGGCCGCATTTCCCTTGGTTGTCTCTGACCGAAGTTTTAAGGGAATGGGAGGCTGAGATATCAGTTCATCACTTGCATCATCGTGCTTGCACATCGTGGTTCCGTAATATGAGGGGTCTCCTGAAAAAGTTGAATGTGTCTCTGTGCAAAGTTTCTCTTAGTATTCGGCTTTATGTGTACAAATGTCATCATAGAGTAGGATGGACTTCATTTCGTAATAAACCAACTGTGGAGAATCTGATGCTATCTTTACCACCTCAATTTTACAACTATCAAGAATTGTTCGATCTTTTGTTAAGTGTTTGTCGCCCCAAGTGTATAACCCAGGATTGGTTTCCTAATTCGTGCTTGGAAGAGAAACCAAACAACAAATTGATTAAGTATATATGCAAGAGACTGATCCAAGATAGAGTTGAAGATGATTATGTCTATAGATCCTCTGTTAACCTTCATTTTCTTCAGGAAGTCAATGTTGAAATATTTGATGACACTCTTGGTGACTGGCAGCCTCTGCAATGGTGGACTTTGTGTAATGGTTCGAAAGGTCCAGAAAATAAGCGAAAAGTCCGTTTTCTATTGAAGTGGGAAAAGGTTTGACAACAGTGTAATGTTCTTGTCTCCATTTTGTTGCTTCTTTGCATCAAGAAGCTCAAACCATGGTTTGTTTTGAACTTAATTGTACTTGTATTGAATTAAACTGAAATTCTATTATGGTGAATGAATAAATTAACTCCATTTTAGTTTTACAAAGAACACTGTATTCAATGATTTGATGTTGCAACTAGTGACTGGTTGTTCTTAAACTACAATTATGTTGAATGATGTGTCAATTAGTTTTGGATTGGAACCTCTTATACATATTGCAACATGAATCTTAAGTTATATAGTATTATTTTACTTTCAACATGGAAACATGGAATCTCTTGTCAGTGTTGGAATATTTGTCTGGTGGACTATTGCTTTAGTGGATTAAGCTCGAAGTTATATATCTCTACTCATTCTTCTTATGGCAGAGTAGTCTAATCTTCCTCCATTATTGGTTGTGTTGGAGGTTTGAAAAAATTTATCTTTTGTTCCTATGTGTGCCCCGCCCCCAAAACATAAATTGTTAGGTTTGCGTTTTTTTCTTTTTCTTTTTTTGTTCTTTATTCTTGTATGAATGATGGGAAGCTGACATGATGTGGTGTAGATAGTATTATCAATTATATGTGTACTGAAATACAGGAGACCGTTTGAATGTTCGAATGAATGGATTTGGGCATAAGGTGATGTTTGGGTCTTGAATGAATGACTGTATGGAGTATTATTGCATCCAAAATTTTGATGGATTTCTATCAAGTTCAATTTCAAATCCCTTAATGATTTCAGTTTACTCTACTTATTCTTTCAACCCTTTACATCGAATATTGCGCCCCTAAATTTCTAGGAATTTGGAAGGTTTCAATCCAAATTTCTTAATTTCAGCTGACTGGTTTCAATTCTACAATTCTACTGTCTAAAGGGATGCTTCGTGTGGATGGAATGTGGGGACAAAACTTCAATCATTTTTGTGTGTCTCTCACTTGTTTAAAAATTATACTACTATTATCCTTTTCCTTACACGAGGTATGAGAACATTTTGATCGGTTTTCCTTATTACAAGACCCTTATTATAAAATAAAATAAAACCCCGCCCTGTTCACCACTGGGGTCACCGGCTGTAGCTACATTAAAAGTTTAAAACCCTGCTAATGACCTAGAGGAGAATGTCCTTTGTGAAATAGTGAAATTGGTATGAAGCATTGTAAGATGTCTGGTCCGATACTGAGAAATTTTATTTCAAGATTTGCTTAGTTGGATACAGAGGAAGGCATAGAACTTGAATACTTTTGACATTCATTTTATATATATATACACACGTTACAAATTCAATAAGATTTTATTTGATTATAGTTTTTTTTCCCCCGTTTTATAACAGTTATAAAAATATGAGTCATACTTAAATAATAAACTGTGTCCAAAATTTAAATTTCCCTTTATACAAAGCAGAGGAAGTATAAAAAATCAATTAGGGAAAAATAGGTTTACGCCCAAAATATTTCCAAACCCCATCAGTATTTCTTTGCAGCCGTAAAATATGTAAACATCCCTGGCTCGATTCAAAACCTGCGATTATTTCCCTGGCTTTGCTCCATCATTCCCAATTCTTCAATAATTGTTGTTTGATTCTTCCTTTGGTAGAACAGGGGCCGGATTAGATTCATGGTCGGTTGTCGAAATTGAATTGAGAGGTCGATCATAAATCGGATAATCCCTCGACCCCAATTTCAATTCCAGGGTTTTACGTTTCCGCACCATGGAAATCGGCAAGCGAACTGAAGCCAGAAGCGGCGATTTTCAGCTTCCCGAGACTGTAATTCACCACATACTGTCGTTTCTCAGCGGGAAGGAGGCTGCTTCGACGACGGTACTCTCGAAATCCTGGTACAATTCATGGTTGACCCGGCCGGGTCTCGATTTTGACGAGCGATATTTTCGGAGACGGAATTCAGATGCGCAAAGTGACGAGGAGTTCCTGAATTTCGTGAGGAGGAGTATGGGAAGGTATGATGAAATGAATTTGAATATAGATACTTTCAGGCTTTGTATGAATGTTAGGGATGTTGATTCCTCTTCGTTTGCGGCTGGATTGATTGGGAAAGCTTCAGAAATGGGTGTTACTAGTGTCGATATTGAATATCATCCCCCATTGTCGGAGTTCCTTTTGCCAAAGGAATTGTTTGAAAGTAAGGGATTAGAAGGATTGTCTGTTTTTGGATGTAGAATTATATTGGGGGAGGTTTTGTGTTTGAAGCTTAAGTCACTCCGATTATTTAAGGTTCGATTAGAAGCAGCTATGATTAGGATTATAATGGAAAAATGTGTAGTGCTTGAGAATTTGTTCTTGTCTGATTGCGAGGGATTCAAGAAGTTTAATGTGAGCAAATTGATTCAACTAAGGGGTTTAACTGTTGTTAGACAAGTGACAAAACCATTGTTATCTGGGAGCACCTTTGTTGAATTTATAAATAAGAGTCTTGGATCAGTTGACGATAGGATTGATGTGTCTCAGTTCTGGAAATTGAATTATTTATTTCTGGAAAGGGTGAGGTTGGGAAGGCTGCTGTTTAGTGATTTCTTGAACAAATTCCCTTGTTTGGAGGATTTAAAGGTGCATTATTGCGATGGATGTGTGAGATTCAATATTTCAAGTCCTACGCTCAAGTACATTAGCTTGGCACACACGGAGAAATTGATAATTCAGCTTGTTAATGTTCCAAATATCTGCAAGTTCAAGTTTTCGGGATCAATCATCCCTTCTCTGTCATGTGCCACAACATCAAGAGAATGGGAGTCTGATGTTACGTTTACTTACTGGAGCTCTGTTGGTGCTTCATGGTTTCTGAACCTAAAAAACTTTTTAACAGAGTTGAGTCCTTCCAAAATTTCTCTGGCTATTGATTTGCTGTCAAAGCACGTCCATTTCATGCCAGTCAGTCAAGCATGCTATAAGCCAGTTGTGGAGAATCTGACATTGATGGTGCATTCATCAGCATCAGTCTGTTCTGCACTTTTGGATGGTATAATATGGAGTTTTCAGCCTAAAGTCATAACCCAACGCTTGTTTTGCTCACCTGAAATGTACTCAGAATCAAATGATAAACTTCTCCATCCAGAGTTCTGTAAAGCAAGCAATGTGCTCCTGCAGCTTCTAGACAAGAAGCTTGTCTTCCGGGAAATTTCTGATTGCTGCAGGTCAACTGAGAGAATACTTGGCTGGGATGAGCTTTTGGAAGTAAACCCAGAGTATTTTGAAGATTGTTTCAAGGAATGGCGGCCTCTGCCCAGAAAAACTTTGTTTCCGGAGAAGGAAGTACAGATCCGCTTCCGACTGAGATGGGGACAACCCAATCATCCCAGGCTCCAGATTAAATAGTTTTTCTTACTCTGTTTTAATTTTACTGGCTGCAAAACTGAAACCAAAGACTTCCTTAGGATATTTGGTCTGCAATGCACCATCCTCTTGCTGTACTCGTTTCCTTGTGTAACTCAACATTAATTGAAAGTTTGAAACCCTGTACTTTACTTATTGATTGTGAACCTTGTCAAGTTGAAATATAATTGTGTTGCTAGTAATCTATGTAGAGTACTGAAGTCTTGCTCTTTTTTCTGTACATAGGTTGGACATTGATGTCTATACACTATACTCATTGTTTGTGGAAGCAATAAAAATGATATATGAAGTTCACAACTTCATTAACACTAGTTTTGTTATTCATTCACGACTCTAGTTTCACTTTTCTTGTAAATGGGATTTGGTATTGTATCCTAAAGCTCAGATCAGGGTTGCAGCACAAACGGCCACACAGTCCCAGGTATGATGTTATATATTCTAGTAAGCATGTTAAGAATTGCTTTACATTATTTACTATCCTTGCTCTCAGGACATTATCTGCAGGGCCTCTCTAGCTTTCCCTAGCACATTACAGACTGTAGCTGCGATGTGGTGAGGTGTCAGGCCTGCCTGCATCAGTTGGTCATTTGGGGCTCCATGATCGATATACAGGTCAGGAAGAACCATAGGCCTCCACTGCACAAGTTCGATATTTCCAAAATGAATGGTTTTTGTTAAGGAGAAATGAAGTGGATGTTGAATATCTGATTGGTACCTTTAATTGTCCGTCAAGGAGCCCAGACAGGGCCATGTACTGAGCTACATGAGATCCAAATCCGCCAATTGACCCTTCTTCGACGGTGATCAAGACCTCGTGTGATTTGGCCAAGCTTTGTATAAGAGCATGATCCAATGGCTTGCAGAAGCGTGCATCAGCCACTGTCACCTGTAGACCATGGGCCTCTACTAGCGCTGCTGCAGCCAAACAGCTCTGAACTGCTGTTCCATAGCCCAGTAGAGCCACTCTCTCCCCTTCAATCAGAATACGGCCCTTACCAACCTGACAATCAGTTTGGCAACCTTTATTTTAGCATATGAGATCACAAATCATTAAAAGTAGGAAGGTGTAGTGCTGTCTTACCTCAAGGGGGATGCCTTTATTTCCAGCTGGAAGCTCTGCTCCAATTCCATTACCTCTTGGATACCGGAAACAGCTTGGTCTGTCATCTATAGCTGCAGCAGTAGCAACCATGTGAAAGAGTTCAGCTTCATCTGCAGGTGCCATAACCACCATGTTGGGAAGGCAAGCCATATAAGTCACATCAAATGCCCCACAGTGTGTAGGTCCGTCTGCCCCTACTAACCCTGCTCTGTCCATTGCGAACCTCACTGGAAGCTTCTGCAAGTCAACATCGTGCACCACCTGGGCAATGAAACCAGTAATAGCCACTAGAATTCAGTGACTGGGTAATATTGGATAAGTTAATTGTAACAAGAAGTTTAGGTAAGAAACTAAGAATGTTGGAAGAAGCAATCAGTTGCCTGCCTGGTCATAAGCTCTCTGCAAGAAGGATGAGTAGATTGCACAGAAGGGTTTGAGGCCTTCACATGCCATGCCTGCTGCAAAAGTTACGGCATGCTGCTCTGCTATCCCGACATCAAAACACTTGGTCGGGAAACGGCGTTGAAAGAGGTTCAAGCCTGTCCCACCACCCATCGCAGCATGTATTGCGACGATATCCTTGTCTTGCTCTGCTTCTGCAATCAAAGCCTCTGCAAAGTATGTTGTGTATGACTGAGTTGGGGCGCTGGATTTAAACTGTGTTCCTGTTGCTGGATCAAACTTGGTTACACCTGAAATGGCAGCAAATTACAACTTCATTTTTGGTAAATAATTTACTGAATTCATGGTGCTAATAATATGTACCATGATATCTGTCTGGAGCTTTTTCGGCATACGGATATCCTCTGCCTTTCTCAGTAACAACATGGATTAACACTGGACCCGTTGTTTTAGTACTCTTGACTTCGTTGAGAATTGCAGTGAGATCATCAATGTTGTGGCCATCAACCGGACCAATGTAATAAAGTCCAAGCTCTTCAAACAGCGTTGATCCTGAACCACTGATCAGCCCACGAGCGTATTCATCAACTTTTGCTGCTAGCTCATGCATCGACCCTCCTATCTGCTTGGTAACTCCCTGCCACAATCAACCTCCGTTGAATAAGCAATTTCTACAGAATTTATAAGTTGTTGTGCATTTTCTTTCCGCACTTTTACTTTGTGTAATACTAACCTTGGCAACTTCTCTTAGTTCTCTCAGAGGTCGGTTTGACTGCAGCCTGCTCAAGGCACTGCTCAACGCTCCAACAGGAGGAATTGGGCCATCTAAATTAGCTGTAGGTAAGGAAACCTGTTTGTTGTCATTTAGAATGACAATCATGTCCGAATCCAGGTACCCGGCGTTGTTCATTGCTTCATAAGCCTGCCCCGCCGTCATAGCTCCATCCCCAATCACAGCCACAACATTATTCTTTCTTCCTTTAAGATCCCTACCCACGGCCATACCTGCATTCAACAATTCCGCCAGCAAAACAGAAGAAAATCAAATACACGCCTCCTGTATAAATTAACATCACAACCACCACACAAGAGGATGGAGAAAGCAGCACAAGATTGTAATTTGTACCCAGTCCTGCAGAGATAGTTGTGGAGCTGTGACCAGCACCGAAACAATCATGGTCGCTCTCGGACCTCTTGGTAAATCCACATAACCCATCTGTCTGTCTTAATGTCGGCATCCTGTTTCTTCTTCCGGTTAAGATTTTGTGTGGATATGACTGCAGTTGTAGAACCAAGTTATCGCAACACAACAAAGACAAGGACAGCAATCAATAGTAAGAATATTCTTCTTCATCAGCGAAGGCATGATCAAAATGAAATTTCACCTGATGGCCCACATCCCAGAGTATTTTATCCTGAGGAGTATTGAAAACATAATGAAGAGCCACAGTTAACTCAACTACACCGAGGCTCGAACCGAGATGCCCCCCGGTCTTGGAGACATTGAAAATGACATCCGATCGAAGTTCGTCCGCGAGTTGCTTCAGTTCCTGCATCAAAATTAGTATCTGGTAAGAGAGGCTTTAAACACTTTTAAACGCATATATTAGCATTCTAATAACACAAAAAACTGTTTCTTGAAGCTTGATTTAAGCTAGCTAGTAGTACATGATTGGGTGTAGTTCTTAATTCATACCTTGGTAGATAAATTTTTCATGTGAATTGGATAGTTGATGGTATCCAAAAGGGGAGTCGGAGGCTTCTGTGAGAAATATTCCCCCCTTTCTGACAATGATGCACAAATTCCACCTGACCTCTTCCTTGCCTACAGCAAAAACAAAGTTTTTTTCTTTTCAAGAAAGAACATTTGATGAGCACCACTAACCCCTACTTTCTCTTTTCTAGGTTTCAAGATTTGTTAATGAAATACGTCTAGGAAAAACAGGGGGAACTTTCTTTTTACAAGATCGGGTACATGGGCATATCCCCAATCAAATTCTATTTTACATGAAATAAATGATGAAACCTGGGTATTCTTGCAGGGAGATTGAGGCTGCAGATCTGTCCCCTGTAACCATTGACTGAAGAATCTGGTCTGTCTCTGAGCATCTGCACCTAATACTTCCATGCTCAATTTCCCAGGAAATCCAAATGTGCAAAGGGCCATATCGTGTATATATATACACACACAATGTAACCAAACCAAATTCCAGAAAAGCCAAATGTCGGTACAGATTTCCCAGAGGAATAAAAAGCTTCTATCACCTTTTTTCCAAACAAAATGAACTAATTACAACCAAAAGGTTTTATTGCAGGAAGAGTGACTATGGGATTCTGATTTCCCTGGGGGTGAATCTCAAGGGAAATTGGGCTTTGTGAAAATTGAAAATGGCTATCGAAATGGAGGGTGAGAAGTGAATTTTAAAGAATTAATTGAAGTGCAAACATAATGGTGAGATTCTATACCCCTCTTTTACTTATTAATTTACTTTCTTGGTGGAGCATTTGGAGTGGACACTACACAGATGTGCCACAGTAAGTTTTTCTTTTTTGTGTGTGTTTGTGTTTATAGTGTTGGTAGTACCAAATGGCTGCTAGTGTGGGGTCTGGGTTGAGGCAGTGGGGAGGATGACAAAGGGGGAGGCAAGACTCGACCATTACCATTGGGCCACCTCAGCAGAAATCACAAAAGGATAGAGGTACATGATAATATATCCATCCATTATAGGCTATACTGTAGTATATTTTTATACTCCCTGTCCCCAAAAATAAAATAAAAAATACTACTAGTACTATTATTTATTTTGGAATATTAAAAAAAAAAAAAAGTGGTTAAGGATAAAAGTGTAAATTCATATATTTTAATCCTAGTTCTAGTCTAATACTGTAATAGTTGATCGGTCTAAAATCTAATGGTTGGAGTAGTAAGCTGTAAGCTTATTCATGTACGAAGGCGCTGTAGTATATTATACTATACAATACACGTACAATAACAGTCTAAAATACACAAGTGAGGGGTGATTCATTCAGATGTGGTCATTACACACTAGATCTAGACTTGTGACATTACCTCATTGGGTGAGATGGGGAGCGTAATTCGATCTCAAACTCAAGCTCGCAAGCTATAAGATTATCCACTGCCCATGGACAATTAAGTACGTTAAATTTCAATCCCCTCCCATATAGTATCTTATTAAAGATAAATATTTTAATTATAAAAATATCACAGTTACATATCAACCGATTCGATTCATATTTTATAAAAAGAGATCAAGACATAGCATACTACTCCCTAGATACTGTGTTTTGAAAAACTACTTACCACTGTCAATGAACTAAGGAAAAGATTACTATATATACTACTACTATTAACCAAAAAAACTGATCACGTGTAGTAGGACATAATTCTATCTTTTAAAGTTCCTACTTCCAATCACCCGTCGTAGGCCGTCTACAACAACTACTTTATTTTACAGTCAACTCTAACTCTATTTTCCAGTTAAATTTACAGTTTTCTATAATTCATCTCCAACCATCAACTCTATTTTTACTCTATTTAAGAATATCCCACTTTTATTCTTCATACTATTCATTTAATTTTAAATTTATCAAATTACAGTATATTGTATTTATTTAAATATATATTATATTCATATTTACTAATTAAAATTTTATTAGAATATATAATTTTTTATTGATAATTTCCAGTATTTGAATATAAAAATTAACTTTTTGTTGTTAGCAAAAATTAATTTATGGAGTATATAATTTATAAACTGAAAAATAATAATAATAAAACAAAAAAATGGAGAATATAATTAATAAAAGAAGAAAAGAATAAAAGAAATAAAAAGTAAATAAAGAGATTAAGCGTTAGGATTAGGAATATAAATAAGTATATATAAATTAATTATTTTTAATTATAAAAGTAAAAGTTAATGGAGTATAAAAGAAATATATTTATAAAAAAAAAAACTAAAAGACAAAAAAAAAGCAGAAAAGCAAATAGCGGAGAGCAACAGTACACCGCTAGAGTACCGCAAAAAAACAATACACCGCTAGAATTAACGTTCCACTGTTCATTCCACCAAAATCCACCATTCCGTTTGACGTTTCCCGTTGGTCATTGGAGGAGATTTCAACATTATTTTAGAGTTTGCTCTAATTTAGAGGAGGTCGTTGGAGTTGCTCTTACCGATAGTACACAACCCCTACTTTATGAGAACTTTAAAATAAGCTAGTAAGCATTATAGACCAATTCTTACAAACCAACAAACCGATATCCCCTTAGAAACTTATACTATACACCCCTTCTGCAAGGGATGATGCATCTATCCTTTTTTTTTCGGATGTCTCTACAGGAATCATTAGTCAATTTCTCCGACATGAAACCCAAACACCAACTTACAAAATTCAGTCAATGCTTGTCCGAACATGTGTGCATCACCATTGTTCATCATGAATGTTAACTTTATTCATAAATTAAAAATCCAAAAGCTGGGGAAGAAAGACATGTCAAAGGTTTCAAAATTTCTACTCCACATTCAGTTTGTTGACGTAATTTAGTGGAAATCAACCATTTTCATGGAAATCCCACTACCATATTTTTCTTTAATGAACCAATAATTTCTTGTCAGGTCATCACAATAATAAGTCAATTCAATTTTATAGTGATGTTGGAGGATGTCGAGATCAGTTTGGTCTGCCCTGTGCATCCCTCTTTTTTCCCATTTCGTGTGACCCTTTTATGCTCTAATAAACTGTGGGACCTTAATTATAATTTTTCTAATGTATTACTAACAATTGTCATTCCTGCCCAATAAATCTTACTTTGTCGAACTATCTAGCTTAGTGAATGGTTTGTACCTTGTAGACTTGTTATTTCTCCAGTAATATATGCTACCTCGTTTCTGTAATGTTTTAGACGTTTGATAATGTGTTACTATTCACACACAGACTTTCAATTAAAGTTTTATTATATTTATACAAGTTAAAATATAGCCAAGTGTGATCTTGTTAGATTCGTCTCGTCGTGTAGTTTTCAAATATCAAACTTTTAGAATTTTTACTTGTACCAAACTTGAGTTATTAATAGTTTAAAATATGCATTGGACTGCGTGAAAAGTGGGTCCGTAAAAAAGATATGAAAACAGAGGATGTATATATATATATACTAGAATTCTTCCTTGGTGCGCGCTACGCTGCGCGCACCGGTGAGGAAAAAACATTATAGAAAACTGTAATGAGACATTAAAATAACAATATATTAATTGAAAAAACAATATTTTATATCTATTACAATGAAGATATGGATCACGAAGACGTAAACAAATAATTATGGTCATAACAGTGTAGAAACCATTTGTAGTGTGATCTACTCGACTTCAATTAAATCTTTCAAATTAAATAATCACCCAGCTGGAGTCTGTTATTGCATAAACGTTTGTCATCTTCGAAAGATACAACAAGATGCTTAATCCATGACAAAGAACAAAGCACACATTTTGGAAGGGTATGAAAACTTATGCTGACAAAGAACAAAGCACACATTTTGCAGAAAAAATAATTATGCTGACATCTCAAATCTCAAATAGGTTTCTTTTTTTGATGGTATGTGTAAATAATTAGCTTACTGATTCCTCGGGGTGAAAAAACTTTAAATGAAGCTTCTATAGCTTCTTTGTAAATGTCTTCGTCTGATGCAGTCATCTTGGTTTTGTCAAACCCTATAACATACCAATCCAGAAACCAAGAGTGTGAATTTATGCCAGACAAAAAGAACAATAGAACAATAATTAGTAAAAGAAATTACTCAAACAGAAAACATATAAAGCACCTTAAATGTTTTATTTCGCTTCCCTTGTTGATGGAAAGCTTCCCTCATGGGTTGGCCTACTCCTATGCTATCTTAATGAGATTGATAACATATGTGGTGCGCTTATGGAGGACAGGATCAGCTGCATCCAAATCAATAGTCTATGCAATACTATCAACAAAAAAAAAGTCATTTAGGTAGAAAATAAATTACAGAATCACGACAATGAAATACTTGCTGTAGCACCAAAAAGATTAAAATCTCCTGAGCTCCGGCATAGGTGAAGGTCATCCAGAAAATAATCTGGTTTGGACTCAATCACTGCATGTTCCTACATAGAAGTGAGATTACTAATCTTGCATCATAGAAGTAGTCAATAATCTTTCGGGAAGAAAAAAAGGGGTAGTCAGTAATCTCCATTACTGTATCATTCTATAGATTATTTACAACAAATAATCGCTCATGATCCATCTCAATGATTTCAAATTAAATTTCGACGCTTATAGAATATTTTCCGCAAACCCTTCCAGGACAATTTTCAAAATGAGTTTATGCTTGCAATAGTGAAAGCCAAGGAAAGATAGGCAAAAAGTAAATGCTTACTTTAGGAGGAGAAAGTAAAACAAAATAAATAAAAAATAAAAATAGGTCCACACTGATCCGAAAAAATCCAGTAAGGCCATACGAACGCACAAATATGAACATGACATCTGCTTCACAACAGATTTTATCCAGTTTCACCATTGACGTTTAAGCTGAATGAGTTTAGCTTCACTTTATGCCACAATTAAGGAACATCATTGAATCATGCGATAGTACTGAGTATGAAATGCATGAGTGATTGTTGATCATTCTCCTTTTAAGAGATGATTTGCATAAAAAAATTGCACTGACAACTAAAGAATACCAAAAGTATTGTAAGGACACCTCCACCTGTAGATTTAATCAAAACACCAAGAAAATAAGATGTGGGCTGAGAATTGTGTTCCTTAATCACCTTAGATATTCAACCATACTACAAATAAAATAAAAGTTTTCCGTGCCCAAGAGTTATTTTCAATTTCCACACAAACTGGTTTATGAGTTTCTTGATTACTACTATCTTTAACTTGTCCACACCAAACTTTATAATGTGCAAAAAACGTGACCACATTTTGTTTACAAGTATCATAAGCCACACAAATGTCCAATTGCCTTTCTAGCACTACGAGGAATAGGATTGCATTATTGTAATGTCTAAATAAAAAACATAAACCAACTATGTCAAAGGTTCCAATGAGCTAAAAAGAATATTCAATAACAAACGATAATGACTCACCAATCAACGGTAAGCTAATTATTCTTTTCACAAATCAGGCAACAAGCTACTGGAAATGAATACGCTGTTCAATACTAACAAAATTGAAGAAATGAGAAAGGGGTTACAGCAATGTTGCTCGAAACAAAAATTTTATTGCTAATCGGAGCACGCAGGTAAAAGATAAAAGACAAAAGAACTTCATAAAGAAAAATTCAAAATCACTCACTGATATAGTGCCAAAACTTGCACCTGAATCTGTTGCAGCGCCTATTCACAAAGTAGAGGAAATCCAGTAAAATTCAACAGAAACGTGATGAGAATAAACAAATACCATGTGGCAGTCACTTTTGTATCATAAATATATCAAGCGACTTTTTCCTGGGAGAGATCATTTAGGCAACAAACTACATTGCTGGTGAATTGTTCGCACATTCATCATAGTTGCAATAAACTAAAAGTTAGATCATAAAAATTGCCAGTCCATGAGATGCGAATATATGCTAACAAAGCATTTCACCAAGATCGGAAACAATGGCAGCAATTAACATTCAAAAAAAATAAAGAATAAAAATGTAAAAGCACACTAACTTCTCCTTGACTTTTCTTTCCTATTTGGATTCTTGCAGAAACCTTAATAGAACTAACCTGTACCAAAAGGAGTTGAAAAGGTTGAAACTCCAGAAGCAGGGGTTGAACCAAACAAGGGAGTAGACATGCCAAAGCCAGATGTTGAAACAGACAAAGAATTAAAAGGCGATGACTGGGTAGTAGCAGTTGTTCCAAACAATGATGGGAGTGGGGTAGAAGTAGTGGGAGTAGAGAACAAGGAAGGAGTAGAGGCAGCAGCTGTGGGAGTAGAGCAGAGCGAGGATCCACTTCCACTTGTAGCTTCAGGTATTGTTGCAGGCATATTCGTAGCACCCGGCGGACAGTTTGAGCTGTTGCCTTCTGCTTGGCTGTTTCCCGTCTTTCAGGCTCAAGAAATGGATCTTGCCCATCTCCTATTCGTTTTTGATCTGCAAGGTATGCTGACTTCATGGATTCAATGTACTGGTGAATTCTTTCCACCTGCATAGCACAATTATTAGGGAAAACAATGGGGCTCAAGTGTTAAGTAAAACTATTTAAGTGGTACACAGAAGAGGACTGGAATAGGAGTTTGAAAGCAAAAGTGATCTCCTTATTTGAGAAGTTTAGCAAATCAGAATGCATGATGAAATGGAAGTGCATAGGTTGATATAAAACAATTCTCAAGTCCAAAGTCTAATAGAGCTTGTTAAGCAAAACTATTGAAGAATGAGGAGAAAGAAGACACCAACAATGAGATCCAATTTCAAGATAAGATTCGCACCAATTAATGTGTTGCTAGAATTGATGTCACGGTGAACAACCTTCGGTTACAAACCATCGTGGAGATAAGCCAAGCTGCAACACGAATGCACCAAAGATAAGCAAGAACCAGGATAACTGTGACATAATCAAAATGGCAATTTATCCTACCCTTTTACAGTTCCTATAATTACATTGACACGAATCTCCCATGTCAAAGGGCTGACATCCCCCACGTCTGCATGTAACCATTGGTCCAGATTTCCGTTATCAATATATTCATAGACAAGCATCCTGGAGAAACATGCCAAAAATGGAGAATAGTTTAAGTACCAATGCTTAACAAATGCACAAGATTGCAAGAAGAAGTGCTTAACAAATGCACAAGATGGCACTTGGAATTAAGGCACAGCAAACCCCATTCCACCACTTTGTAACTTGACTCAAAATTCCTCGGCACACATGGAATTTGCCAAAAATTAGGCAAATGGTGGCACTTAGGCAAGGGAAACAGGAATTATAATCGAAGGAATAGATATCTTACATGTGATGCAACAGAGTCAGGAATCCAGCGGTGGGCGGCCGAGCCTTCTACAAAATGGAGAAAGCCTATCTCGCAAGGGGCCCTTGGGTTGCGGCAATAATCCCTTGGCTCGGGTGGAAAATGGCAGACGAGCTAGGGTAAATATGGGCTCAGAATTCAACCCAACCACGACACAGACAAACTAATCAATATCGAAATAATCCCACATTGAATATGATTTTGACGACCAATAATCCCACAACGAATAAACTACTCATACACAATTTAGAATAAACTCTTGGCGGATTAATCTAAACGAATTCTTTACATTTTACACAAAATTTTAACCACCAATAGTCCATTCTTTTGGCAGGAACGCACGCAATCCAAAGAATGTAAACACTTATTCTTCGGCTCCACTTGAAATTACGAATGAAATGGGCACAAATTCCTCTATAAACTGAACCAATTGCAGTACTATTCCAAAAAAAACATTATAAAAAGAACCGCCCACACGCAATGTCCGACAGAGCGACGAAAGGGGAACAGAACGACCAGGGAAGAGGGGATGATGAGGAAAATAAAGAACATCACCTTCAATTACTCTTGTAGGTGGGTTAGAGCCATTCGACAAACATAGCCCTTGTCCACCTTCGATCTCGTGGATTTCTCTTAGGGAGAACCCTTATCTGTAGGTCGACGAGCGAGCAGCGACACGGCGGTAGGCAAATGGATTCTCCAACGGCAGCGCACGGAGTCTTTAAGGCAGAAATAAGGGAATTTGATTTCGGGTAACAGAAATCGCTGCTCGAACGTGAGAGACGAAGGGGGCCGCAAGAGAAACGTGGCTCGATGGTGCGCGCAGAGAGCAAAAGTTCATCACACGGGCTCCGCAACCAACAGAAACCCCAAAGAAAACCCTAACCCCTTAACAGCGACCCGAGAAGAATAAGGCAGAGGGCGGCGGCGGAGATGGCGCCGGACGGTGGTCTGGTGTCCAGCGGCTTTGCAGGTGGTGGTCAGTCATGGCGGCGATTTGTTGTCGCCGGGGAAATTGGGAGTTTGGAGCAATGGTGGGAAATTGGTGAAGAAACGGGTGAAATAGACGAAAGACACTGATAAAAAAACCAAATCAAGAATTAGGGAAATAACACAGTTACAACACATCAATAATATCCATTGCAAGAGCCACGTTGCCGGTTAAGAGTGCAAAAATGAACAATAGGACAAAAGGGCAAAACAGGCAAATCATGTCTACATTCACTATTCCTGGCAACAGTAACCCTGACTTGCATATATATATATAATAGATATGTGTGTGTGTATTTGTTAATTTGTGAAATTGATTAGCATAAAATAAAAATCAAACCCTGCCTAAAAAACTCAATCTTGCGCATTCAATTAACTAACTAATTCGACGCCTAAATCATACAGTACATTGTTAGGTTGTGTATTTAGGGACAAGCCAGTGCAATTGATTCATAGGAATAGAACATAGATAGCTACTTATAATGATGGTCCAAACACATTTGATAGGTTTCATAGGTGGCTTTCTTGTCAACTTTTTTTTAAGGAAATTATCCACTCTCCGGGTCCTCAATTAAGGGCACAAATTATTTAGCCCACATATTCAGGTGATGGGTGTTCACAAAGACGAAAAAAATACTACCTCGGTTCTGTAATGTTTTTGACGTTTGATAATGTGTTACTATTCATACACAGGCTTTCATTTAAAGTTTTATCATACTTATACAAGTTAAAATATAGCCAAGTGAGATCTTGTTAGATTCGTCTCGTCGTGTAGTTTTCAAATATCAAACTTTTAGAATTTTTACTTGTACCGAACTTGAGTTATTAATGATTTAAAATGTACATTGTATTGCGTGAAAAGTGGATCCATCAAAAAAATATGAAAAGAGAGGAAGTAACTATTGGGGGAAAGTTCAAAAATTGATGCAATATTATTAATTTTACTAAGACATAGCAATATAGTTTTCCTCTTTTTTTTCCCTTCTCATCCCGTATATCCTACGTTCCTACTTCACTGGACTGAGTAATCTGGATGGAGGGAACTTATGCCCCATAAGGGATATTATCTCCCAAACTCGTATCTAAATTAGCTCCATATTCAAGGTTCCATCCGAGATCTTAATTAATTAAGGGTAAATATATATATGCACCTTCTCACCACAGACCCAATTAATAATAGAGTTGAGAGTGTGTACCATGGACGATAAACATACTTCAAATAGAATGATTTGATTATTGCATTTATAAAATGCAATAATCAAATAATTAATTAAGGGTAAATAAATATATGCACCTTCTCACCACAGACCCAATTAATAATAGAGTTGAGAGTGTGTACCATGGACGATAAACATACTTCAAATAGAATGATTTGATTATTGCATTTATAAAATGCAATAATCAAATAATTAATTTATAAAATCGTGCATCCAAACGCTACTAAGTAATGTTAACGAAACAAAGATAAATAATAGTAAAATGGTACCAAGAAAAAAAGAAAAGATAAATAATAGTAATAAAAAGAAAATAGATTGATTAATGCTGGCTTAATGGGTTTGGTTTGGCTAAAGACATGACAATTTAGGCACATTTGAAAATTAAAGTCTAGTGATTTCATGCTGAGTTAGAAAAATCTAAAGTTGTCAAAATACAGTTACAAAAGTGAAAATTTGTAATGGGCCTAATGTAATCCCTAGGCTTTAAAATGGGCCTCTGGACTCTCGAGAAACAATCTTCTGTGGATTATTCACTTAAACATACAGTATATGATTGTGTCATGGAAAGGTTGCAGCTTGCAAGAGAAGACATCAAATGTTCCATAACAATTGAGGCTGAGTAGTGAGTACACTATGGTTAAAATCAGAATTGGTAGATTTTCAGATTAGAATTTAGGGGTATCAAAAATCGAATCCCTTTACCACCTCTGTATTAATAGCTTCTTAGTTCTTACCAATTGTCCAATTAGAGTTTGAGGTGTTATAAGGTCTTAAGGTTGTTCTTTATCGATTTGCCGTCCGTTTTTTATTACTCATTTGTTAATTGTTAGTACATGTCATTTACAATAAATTCCACAGGAAAAAGACAATTGCTGCCACTCTTGACTTTTGTTGTGTTTTTGGACAAAGCAAATAACGTCTTCACTTACAGTTTACTCAATCAACAAATTAACATCATTTGACTATTACAACTCCCCAACTAATTTGGTGCAACAACTGCCTGCCCTTGTATCATCATTTCCTCATTGTCTGATTGTCTCCATATCAAGAAGATCGCGATATACATACCCTTTCATTTATCACAAAAATTCAATCTTAACCACGCCGGTCACATATTTTAAAATCATACTAATTTCATAAACACTCACCCCTATTATTACCAATCTAGAGAAGGGAGTTCGTGTGTTAAGGAACGACACTAGTTTGTTGGTTTGTCGTGCCTATATTACGGCCTGTTCGGCCGTGATGACCGAACAAAAGGTATAGCATTAGGGGTCGAATGTGGTCATTGGTGGCTGAACACCATGCCTCGTGTTCACAGCCGAACATTCCCTAATCCAGTCTTTGATTTGTGATTTATTTATAACTCTCGTATTCCTTTTCTGTTTTTGTATTGTGATTAGCTTCAAATTATTGTGGTGTTGTAAGCGATAGTGTTTGATTGTTACAATAGTTACCGTGTCCAACTTTTGGCGCATTTTACTAGATGTGGGTAACATTTTTATGGTTGATAGTTGATACTACTTCCGTTCTGTAATGTTTTTGACATTTAATAATGTATTACTATTCACACACAAACTTTCATTTAAAGTTTTATCATACTTATTAAAATTTAAAATATAACCTAGTGGGATCTTGTTAGATTCGTGGTGTAGCTTTTAAATATCAAACTTTTAAAATTTTTACTTATACCGAACTTTAGTTATTAATGGTTTAAAATGTACATTGGACTGCGTGAAAAGTGGGTTCGTAAAAAACCATATGAAAACAGAGGAAGTATATAGTAAGAATAATAGTGATAACACACATAAGTAGAAGGATGTATAACTTTCTTCATTGTGTATACATCGCGGCCTATCAAGAAATCACTGATATTTCTATGCTACGACTTTTACTGCTTACATAAACACATTCAATTGTTATTTTACTTTATTTATTTATTTTAGCTTATTTTGGTGGAAGCAAAGAGGGCAAACAGCAATCATATACTCCCTCCGTTTTTTTTTGTTTGCTACGGACCCACGCAGCACGCAGTCCAATTAAATCAGTAATAACTCAAGTTCGGTACAAGTAAAAATTCTAAAAGTTCGATATTTAAAAATTACAAGACGAGATGAATCTAACAAGATCTCAATTGATTATATTTTAACTTGAATAACTATGATAAAACTTTAAGTCAAAGTGATTGTGTTAATAGTGCCAAATTCTCCAACGTAGCTATCATTTAAAAACGGAGGGAAGTAGTAAAAAAGTTTCCTTTGTGTTTAGGTGCAGGTTAGTTCATCTTTCATTGTCATTGGTCGTGATTGCTTTTCTTTGGAGCTAATGCAGATGTTTGTTGAACGTTGTAGGTTTAAAGTACTGTCTTGAAGACTGCATCCATGTGGGATATTTTTATTCATTGATTCTTTGTGGTTGAATTTTGGGATAATTTGAGGGCTCCGCGGTGGAACCCTAATTTCTTGGAATAATCTACAGAGGCCTCCAAAAGGAAGTGAATAATTTGATGCAAGAGAAAGCCGAATTTGATCCTCCACCTATCGTTTCTTGGACTGTTTTCCAAAAATCTTGTCGTCTTCCTGCGCTTCTCAATTTCTCAATTCAACGTCGCCATCCCACGGGGAAAAATCTCTAATTCATTTTTCAGCAATTAGGGAAATTTTCAACGAAAATCCCAAATTTCCATTTTTCTAGACATTAGGGAAATTTCGACAAAAAGATGCAGCAAAATTCGCCGCCACCGATTCCGATTCCGGCTTACCTCCCCAGTAATTCTGACATGTTGTCAGATTCATCAAATTTCCTCCACGGTGATCCTACTTCATCTTCCCTCTTCGATTGGTCTGATTTTCTCGACTTCAACCTCGACGAAGCGCTTAATTCACCATTACCCGTACCCGTACCCGAAGCCGGGCCGCCAGAGAATTTGGGGAGAGTGAGGAAGAGGGATCCGCGATTGGTGTGTTCCAATTTTCTGGCAGGTCGGGTGCCGTGCGCGTGCCCTGAATTGGATGAACAATTGGAGAAGGAGGAGGAGGAGGAGGAATCGGGCCATCCGGGAAAGAAACGAGCCCGGATGGTGACGGGTTCTGGCGGGGGCCCGGCCAGGTGCCAGGTAGCGGGCTGTGAGGCGGACATTACTGAGCTAAAAGGGTACCATAAACGGCACAGGGTGTGCTTGCAGTGTGCAAATGCAAGTGCAGTGACGCTTGGCGGGGAAAGCAAGCGGTACTGCCAACAGTGTGGCAAGTAAGTCCCCTGTTTAAGCATCTTTTCTTGAGAAAAAAAGATAAATGATCAATATGTTTTAACTTTTTGGATGTTGGAAGGGTTTGTTAATTAGTCTGTTGATGCCCCTTGCTTGTTGCTTTTGTGATGCCTTAGCTTTATGTCTCAGTAGTAATAACATTGTGGGGTTTGAGCATTTGGCTTCTTTTTGGTTTGGTTTTATTTCTATGGGTTTTGTGGGGTTCTTGGTCCTGGGATATTTATCGATTTTGTGATGTTTTTATTCCCTTGTTTGCAATCAATTGTATTGTATTTTGTGTTTATTGCTTGTGTTTCCTAAGTTTATGACTTATTTTTCAGTGTAGCTCGATGAAGCAAGATTTTACAATTGATAAGATGCTTCTCTTTTCTTTATTTGAAATTGATGACTTTGTGGGACTGAAATATGTTGCGGGGAATGTTAAATTTGAGAAACGAGGTTTGAAATCATTTCAATTTTTATAGCTTGGAGGATCCTCAATTTCATAATTGAGAAATATTGGAGTAAGGTATGAATTTCAGGAATGTGTTCTGTGCATGCACCCTGCCTTCTTATGATTCTTGAATCCAGGTTTAGCGGTGCTACGTCAGAGTGTAATGAGCTTTTGACAAAGTTTCTGAAGTGTTCTGTGAGAAATCCATAATACTTCATAGAGTTGCACTTAGCATTCTCGTGCTTATACACATGTGCAATGCCGGCAGGTTTCATCTTCTATCAGATTTTGACGAAGGTAGACGTAGTTGTCGACGGAAATTAGAATGGCACAATAAGCGAAGACGAAGAAAATCTAATGACTCAAAGGGGGGTGTGGAGAAGAAGGGTTCGCAGAATACCTTGGCAGATGATGTCAGTGGAGAGGATGACTTGGGAAAAGGTATTGTGCCCTTGCATTATTTTGGTGGCTGTGTTTGATAACCTTATTTACAACTTAACGCCTCCACGGATAATACATCGTCTTACATTTCCAACTATAACTTCCCCGGACTTCTATATAGTTTTCTCTCGGACGCCTTAAGCTTTGTTATATGTAATGCTTAGGAAGTTCACATATTTCCCATGCTCAGTTTCCTAATCTCTTTTTATGCCCCAGACAGTATACTTGTGAACAATCAGATCGACACAAGGGAAATATTGTTGGAGGCTGATGGACGTGTGTCTACTCTATATTCGGCTCCCGATTCCGAAAACATCCATGGTGATAGTGTTGCTTCGGTTGCTGGTACTGGTGAAATGCATATGGATGGGAACAAACAGAATTCGAAATGTAGTCCTTCACCTGCCTGCTTTGATATTAACCGGAATAAATATTCTTCTGCAGTGAGTCCGTTGTCTTGTTGCCGCATCTTATCTTCCATCTATTTTACAACTTGGGAAATCCAATTTACACTAACCACATTTACCTTACTACTTCTCAGTGTCCTGCTGGTCGGATCTCCTTCAAGCTTTACGACTGGAATCCAGCAGAGTTTCCTCGACGACTTCGACTTCAAGTATTCAAATGATTATTGTTGCAGTTTAGTATACGAGAACAAATGGATTTACGTTTGTCAAATGATGGACGCATTTTGTTTAACATTATGCTAATTCTTGTAGATATTCCAATGGCTAGCAAGCATGCCCATTGAATTGGAGGGTTATATTCGTCCTGGATGTACGATTTTGACTGCTTTTGTTTCAATGCCGAAACCAATGTGGCTTGAGGTATTATAACTTATAAGCCCCCTTTCAAATCAGAAAAATCACCAGATGTTTGTCATTAATCATTATCCAGCTGGCATTTGTTGAACTTTATCAACAAAACTCTTTGACTAAGTTTCAGATTCTGATAAAAATTCTTGTATTGGGCAGTTAATGAAGGAACCTACTCTATGTATAAAACATCTAATTGCCTCACCGGGGAACATGTTATCTGGAAGGGGCACAATGCTCGTTTATTTAAATGACATGATATTTCGAGTCACGAAAGGTTTGTATCTAATCACCTTATTCTTATAAGATAATTATCTACTTATAGAAATTGGTTTCATTAGCTAGGGGTATTTAGTTGATCAAGGTTTTCTGAATTCTTGTGGAAACAGATTCGAGATCTGTGTTGAAAGTGACAGTCAAGGATCGAGCTCCAAAGCTTCATTATTTATATCCATCATGCTTTGAGGCTGGTAGGGCAATGGAATTTGTAGCCTGTGGAAGTGACCTACTTCAACCCAAGTTTCGGTATGATTTTAGATTTGTAGTTGTCCCATTGACAGTGGTGATATTTTTAATTTTTGAGGCATTAGTGTTCTGTGATAGTTTTCTGGGCATGAATACTTTTGCTTATTCCTATGACAGGTTTCTTATTTCATTTGCGGGACGATATCTGGCATACAATATTTGTGTCTTGTCCTTGTGTTGTAAGAAGAAAAATGGCAAAAGTTCTGACCATCAGCTGTTGAAGATTACTGTCCCTCAGATTGATATGAACCATTTTGGGCCGGCATTTGTTGAGGTTAGGCTACGTTTATTTTCCTGATTTCTTAAAATACTTCAAGAAAATGACCACTGGGATTCAAAGAACTTGAACATTTTGCTGCTGACGCTATATTAAAGTAGCCTCTGCTCAATTTATTTGTATTGTATTTTTTTGGTTGGGTTTCTTTTTTCATCGATTGAGCTGTGCATACAGATCGAGAACCAGTCTGGCTTATCCAACTTCATCCCAATTTTTATTGGCGACAGAGAAACTTGCACTGAAATGGAGACCTTGCAACAAAAATTCGACAGCTCCTTGTCCTCTCAAGAGCAAGACCAACTGTCACCGCCCAAGTCACCTTGTGAAGCGTTGGCCTCTAGACAAGCTCATTTTTCCGACTTTGTTTTGGATTTAGCATGGTCACTAAAAAGACCAGCATCCGAACAACTATTATCTTCTCACATACTAAGGCTCAACCGATTGCTAATTTTTTTGGTGAATGAAAATTCTCTCATTCTTTTGGAGAGAGTGCTTTGCTCGTTGAAATCTGCCATCAATAGTAATTTGGTCTCTGGCTTTTCCGATGCTGATATGCGATCATTAAGGATTAATATGGGGATTGCACAGAATATTCTTGATCAAACGATGGACTCTCGGAATGGATGTTCTTACAGCCCAAACCCCCAAGCTTCTGATACAGTGAGAACATCAAATGTCATATATTTTTCAGTTTTCAGTAAATTAGTTATTTTCATGTGTGGATGGAAAATTGACGACTATGCAAGCGAACAATTCGTTTTCAGGCAATTGAGGATCACCATTTTTCTTGTCTTCGATTTCAGAATTAGAATGCTATGCGTATGAATTTTTTCCTCAGTTGATGATCTAACGTTGTACTTTGCACAGGCCACGCAAGAAATGGCACAGGGCAAATCACATGCCGTGAAATCCTGGCAGACGCCAGTTGCAGGCGAGGATGCAGTTCCTTTCTTAAACAACGATGTGGTAATGAGTGTGGATCTTCAAACAAGGTATCCAAGGAAATCATGCGGTCAGGTGCTGACCAGGACATTCTCAATTTCACGATGGCGGCAGCCACTTGTCGTGGCTGTTGCCGCTGTTTGTATTTGCTGTGCCGTGTGTGCGGTGGTTCTCCATCCTCGAGAGGTTGGCCGGATAGCCACTAACATACGACGTTGTCTGTTTGACGGGAAAAGATAGCCTCATACAGAGAGAGCAAGGATCCAGCATCGTTTAAAATATTTTTGCTGTTGTTGAAAGTTCGCAGTTTCAACAACAAATAATTTATTTTAAACAATGACCCACAACTGAATGAATGGCAGCGGTTGGATGGCGTCTCTCAAATGTTGGTAAGATTCATTACTGTCTGAATGAATGCTGATTCTATTGTCATTTGATTTGGATACTTAGTGGTGTTTTTATTTTATTTTTATTGATAGTTTTCATTTTTGTTTTCCTCCTTTTTGTTCATAGGCTTGTGATTGTTTGTAAGATTTGCGGATAATTTTTTACTTTGGCAAGTAGAATTTACTTTTGATTTGAAAGCGAAAAAAAGAAAATTTAATAGGACAAATTCTATATATTCCTCCGTGTCACAATTCAGATCTAGGAAGTTTTTAATAAGAGATTAGTACTATGTTATATCAAGCTTTTCATATGGTGAAAATTGTATGAATGAAAAAGCAAAAGGAATTTCTATGTAAAAATTTACCTGATTAATGAGTGAAACTTTCCAGTTCATATTTTCATGCAAAAGGGAAAAAAAGTCATGGACAGTACACCAAACTGCACTGTTTTAACATTAAAATTTGATTCGTATAATTATCAGTCCACATTTAAAAGGAAAACTGCAATTAATGTATATAAATACAATAAATGAAATGTGTTAGTATTAATTAAACCAACCTTGGACAGCAACAAATGAACGGATGAACGAACATCCATACCATATACACACATCGTAAAATTAAGCTTTGGAGGCGACGGGGTATATCCATTTAGAAGGTAGTAATAAAAATTACTCCCGCCCTCCCATTTTCAAATGTTCCATTTTTTATTTTGGTCCGTCTCACTTCAATTGTCACATTTCCTTATTTAGAAAATTTTTACTCTTCAAACAAACATCACATCAACTATTTACTCCACTTTAACACAATAACTCATTTTACATAAAATATCGTGCCGAAAAGAAATATGACATCTAAAATGAGACCTAATCTGCAGTTCATAAATGAAAGAAGTTACCATTTTTTAATTTCTTTATATATTCGTTGCATTGATTAGTTTGCATTTCAACTATATAACAAAAAGGTTCAACAACCAAACTCCAAAGTAGTAGTATTTGTTTCTATTACAAAGGTTAAAACTCGAAGATTTAAACACGAGTGGACTTTAAACAGGAAAGCAGCAGCCAGCAGATACGATTGTCGATTAATCATCAAACATGATTACAACAATTACATGTTGATATGTTTTTTTTCCATTGCAGAGAAGAAATAAAACAAACAAATGGTCTGACGGATCTCCACATCATTGACAGCTCTTTCATCACATGAAATCTAATCTCCCCAGACCCACCAAAATATCTCCCTTTAATTTATTCGTTCATTCTCATTAATTATTCCAAGTTGTATCCCTACTAATTATTAAAAATTTAACTCTCTGCATGTGATTTCCATACACAAATTCTATATAAGGAACCAACCCCATACTTTTTTCCCAATTCATCCCGAGCATGCACTGCTGACAAGGGACGCCCACTGCACTCACTCGCTCTGCAAGTCCCTCGTGAAAATACTTGTTCGGGTTCGGACAAAAATGGCGATGGCCAACCGGAACAAGGATGTTGAAAATGGGATCAATGAGCTTGAGAAGCCCTTCATTGCTAAGCATGTTGAGGACAAGGACGAGGATAGGGGCAACGAAAATGGGTCGATCACCATGGTTTTGTTTAGCACATTTGTTGCAGTTTGTGGCTCTTTTGAATTTGGATCATGTGTAAGTATCCTTCTTATTTTGACGCCTTTTTGTTGATGTGAAAAGTATGTGACTAGTTTTTGTAAAATTTTTAGACTGAAAGAAGTAGGATTAAAGAGGTGTTAGTCTTTGTTATGTTTTTTGGTGATGTTAGGACACAAAAGAAGAAAATTTTGCTCAAGTTATTTATTTATTTATTTTTAGGTGGGATATTCATCACCAACTCAATCTGCAATAAGGGAAGATTTAAATTTAACTTTGTCCGAGGTGCAATTCTTACTTTAATCTTTCATATGTTTTTTGGTTGATTTAAATATATGTAATTTTTTAAAATTTATAATTTATTTTTATTTTGTAGTTTTCGTTGTTTGGATCAATAATCACAATTGGTGCCATGATTGGAGCGATCACAAGTGGTCGAATTGCAGATCTCATTGGTCGGAAAGGGGTATGTCAGTCATTTTAATTTTCTGCATATTTTCAAAACTTCTGATCTGCTTCGATCCAATTAACTATGGAGTATATGACACTATCAAATTATGCATTGCGTTTAACAAAATGGGAAGAAAAGAAGCGTAAACTGATCTGCCAACTATGTCATAAAAAAAAAACAGGCAATGAGGCTGTCTGCTGCCTTCTGCATCACCGGATGGCTCGCTGTCTACCTGTCTATGGTACTGTTGTCGCGAAAAATATATAGAGCACATATAATTGTGTGTGTTGTCGTGGTTCTTGTATTAATTCTAAAATTGTGTGATAACAATGTAGGGAGCTTGGATACTAGACATGGGAAGGTTCTGCACCGGATACGGAATAGGGATATTCTCCTATGTGGTACATCGTTGATTCCCCAAATGTGGCCTTAACTTGCTGCTTTCATTACATAAAAATTAAAAAGTGAATATGTTCTTACACATTGTAACATACTACAGGTTCCGGTGTTCATAGCTGAGATCGCGCCTAAAAACCTCCGTGGAGGACTTGCTACACTAAACCAGTTGTTGATTGTGTGTGGCGCGTCTACTGCATTCATACTAGGCTCAGTTGTGACATGGAGAACATTAGCCCTAACCGGTATATTGATTCGGACAGGAATACTAAGTTTTGTAACATTATATTCAGACAGTTTGTGCTGATCGAGGTTTTAAATTTATTGTTGTGATTCCAATGCAAGGCGTGCTTCCCTGTTTCTTGATTCTTGTTGGGCTGTTTTTCATCCCGGAATCCCCTAGATGGCTGGTGAGACATGGATTACGGACAGTATTATTTTACCAGTCATCGAAAGTCTTTGTTAGCATAAGTTTAAAGAAAACACAAAATTGGGCTCTAACGTGCAACCTGATCGATGTGCAGGCAAAAGTCGGCCTCCAAAAGGAGTTCGAGCTGGCCTTGCGTCAGCTCCGTGGGAAGGATGCTGATATTTCTAGGGAAGCTGCAGAAATACAAGTACGTGCCCCGACGTTTTCTAAATTTTTATGCTACATTATACTAGTAGTATTTTTCAGATTCATCTGGTTTGTCTGTACCAGGCTGGCATCCAAGATTTACAGGGTCTTCCTAAAATGACGATGCTGGAGTTGTTCGATTCAAAGTACTTGCGCCCTCTCATAGTAAGGACTTGGGACAACTTTTTATCATGATGGTCATTTTCGCGTGCTTTGAGGACAATGATGATCGCATAACAGTGAGTTCTGTTTTTCCGTGGTTAGATTGGCGTGGGGCTAATGGTTTTCCAACAATTCGATGGCATCAATGGGATCGGTTTCTATTCAACACAAACATTTGTAGCAGCAGGTAATTTAGCCTCAGTTTTCCCTCCAATTAACCTAAAGCATCTATCAATCAAATATTCAAATCAAATATGTGCTGATCGGACTTAAAAAACTTGTACAGGGTTTTCTTCGGGGAAAATGGGGACTATTGCATACGCCATAATTCAGGTACGTGAATTGTCCTGATCATATATCTTCGAGGTTGAATCACCAAAAATCTTGTCTAAATTATCGATACGATGATGATGATGATGATGATGATGATTATTATTGGTTTCAGGTTCCGGTGACAATGCTTGGAGCAATACTAATGGACAGATCGGGCAGGCGGCCTCTCCTCATGGTACTTGCGGCATAAACATTTTTGTTTAAATAAATATAAATACTCCTATATAAAACGATGCATCGGAATCGTGCTAACAGTTTCCGGCATAGGTGTCAGCGTCAGGGATGACTCTGGGATGTATCCTGACGGGGAGTTCTTTTCTACTGAAGGTAAATTCTTTTCTCACATTGTAATTGTAATAATATACACAATCCATGTCCTAACATTATTATTACACCATTTGAATCAGGACCACGCCCTGTTTCCAGAATGGCCCCCGATCCTCGCGGTTTCCGGGGTGCTGGTAAGCGAATCCATCAATGACCAATCAAAAACTAATAAGACCACTAGTCCTCTCCTATGCGTGTGATGTGTAATGTCTAATTAACTACTGAATGAATGTGGTCAGATGTACGTGGCTGCTTTCTCAATAGGAATGGGGGCGGTCCCATGGGTCATTATGTCTGAGGTATTCCACCTAGATAATTATACTACTTACTACAAGAATCGGACAGGTTTAGCAGATACTAAGGTTGTCCATTTGTGGCCTTTTTTCTTTTGCCCTGGATTTTGTAGATATTCCCGATTCATGTAAAAGGGGTGGCGGGAAGCATGGTGGTTTTGGTGAACTGGCTGGGTGCTTGGGTTGTTTCTTACACATTTAATTATCTCATGAGCTGGAGTTCGACTGGTAAGCTACTATGAATCTATATGATATGCCACAGTATCGGCTGAGCTCGATTCCACTTGACTCGTTTTTAATTATATATGCTATTGGACTTCCTTTTTTTTTTTTTTTTTGGTGTCTTTTATTCTTCAGGCACGTTTGCAGTGTATGCTGGATTTGGGGTTCTGACAGTGGTGTTTGTGGCAAAGATTGTGCCTGAGACGAAGGGGAAAACGCTGGAAGAAATCCAGGCTTCTATTAACCCGTTGTCCTAGGGAAAAAACATACAGTACATTACATAGTACTCCCTCCGTCCCATTTAAGATGTCTTGTTTGATTTCTGCACACAATCCAATACACTTTTTAAATCGATCATATCTCAAAATATATATAAGTAAAAATTATGTGAATTATATATTCGAAAACTACACGATTAGACGAATCTAACAAGACCGAACTCGACTATTTGTTTTCAAATATTTACTTACAATAATATTGAGTCAAAGTTAAACAATGAACAGTGTCAAAAAGTCAAACAGGACGTCTGAAGTGGGACGGAGGGAGTATTTGTCACTAATTGATTATTTTTCTGTGAGGAAGAAGTCATGGTTTTGCAAGGATACAGATAGGGATTGTGATTTGATGAATGAAATTTGTCTTTTTGGACACTAAATTTAATAAATTTCTGAATGGGTCACTGGTTACACCATTAGTCATTACCATTTACCACACCAGCAAAATTAATAAATGTGTCAATTTTGTTTTATTATTTCTAAGTGAGGCCCATTTCATTATTATGGCCCTATTTAGTAAATTTTCCTCGCAAGGCCATTTCTACCCTAAATGGACAGAAACGAAGTATACATGACCTCTCGGCCCATGTACGGCCGAAAACCAGGCGGTCGGTTAAGGTAAGAAGTGAAGCGCGACGTCGGGCGCGTGAATACACTCGACCATCTCCAATGAACAGCGAACAAGAAAAACAACGGTCAAACACACAACATTTGCACTTACCAGCACCGCACAGAAAATATATTCTACCAACAGATTTTGGCGAAGAAAATCTCGCCCATTTCACGCATTGCAGATTACGTAGGTTGGATGATTGTGAATAGTTTTTCCTCCCTTCTCTGAGGTAAAAAATAAAAAGAAAATCAGGAATCAGGATGATTGTGATTACATCTGATTATTATTTCGTGCGTAGGATTCCCCGTCTTTTGGGAAGTGCCTGCGTCACTGATTACATGGTGCTGTCCTCTTTCCTAGTGTTGTTTTTTCTTTGCGATTGAAAAAGTTCGAGTATTTAGAGTTGTTGAAAGCTTCGATTGCCCTCAGTACTTAGAATTTCAATCCCCCTTTTTAGTTCTTTTTGCTTGAAGAATTTTTGTTTGTTTAGTCAGTTAGGATTGAGTTGTTTTTGTGAAGAATTTCTTTCTATAATCAATTAAGGTTGGTTAGGGTTTTTTTTACTTTTTTTTTTAAAAAAAAATTGATTGCCGATATATGGTGCTTTGACTTACTGTAAGCTTGATTTTCACTAGATGGGGGCTTATGTTTTGCAGGAATAATTTATGGGAAGTTCGTACGATAATTGAAAATACCAAAGAAATTGGAAGTTTGGTATATCGATTTTTGCGGAGTGGTGTTTGTGTAGACTGATTTTAGGGTATAAATTTCGAGATGAGTAGGTCGAGGAGGTATTTTGATGCTATTAATTGTCCATTTGAGCCTGAAGGATCATCTGCAGCTATGTCTCTTGGTTGCGGTGATGATGAATTTGCGGAACTTACGAATCTTAGGTCAGTGCCGCATAGACGTCTGAGCAGGGCGTCGCCTCAAAAGTTGAGATTGCCTGTTTCTCCGGTGAAAATGTTGTTGGGGAGGGAATTTAACTACAGTGGAAGAGGAAGGTTTTCGTCTGCAGATTCTTGTCATGTCCTGAGCCGGTATTTGCCTGTTCATGGTCCTTCAGTGGTCGATAAGATGGAAAGCTGTGCATACGTCTCTCAATTTTCTGATGATGGATCGCTCTTTGTTGCTGGATTTCAGGTACTGAAATAACCATTTCATAGCAAGAAACTTCTGCAAGTCGTTATTCATTGTTGTGATTAGATATGTCCCAATTTCATTGCAGGATAGCCATATTAGAATATATGATGTCACTTCAGGATGGAAGATTCATAAAGACATCCATGCCAGGAGTTTGAAGTGGACTATAACTGATACTTCTCTTTCACCAGATCGCCGATTTCTTGTAAGCTTGTCAATTTAATTGCTATATTTTGGGTTTCATAAAAGTGCCATGGAAGTTTTTTGATTTTACATCACATTTTCTAGAACAGGCAGGATTAAACTAGTTGGACTTGGGATACAAATGTTACCTTACTTGAACTGAGAATTGAAAGTGGACATAATCCGTGCACTAGGTTTCTAACATTTGGTTTTAGTCCTGCTGTTGCAGCAAACGATATCTTCTAATTCCTAAAGCTGAAAGCCCACATCATTATATCAAACAACTTTGTAGTAATAACTAAAATAATTTCACAGAGAAACATTAGGTATGGACCATAAAAAATATTTTTCAGAGACAAATATGGTAAGGTATTGGCTGCTTCATTGAATTCTCATTTGGAAATTAGTTATATGATTTTTTGATGCAATTTATGCCAGGTTTATTCCAGCATATCACCTGTTGTTCACATTGTTGATGTTGGATCTGCAACAAAAGACTCTCAAGCAAATGTGACAGTATGTGTTTCAACATGTTCTACCTTGGATTGAAAAAATTGCCACTTGGAGCTTCCATCTAACTTGCATTATTAAATCTGTGCCTTTTAGACATCCAATATTGACAATCACTTTCAAAGATTGTATTTCCTTTTACCATTGATTCAGGAAATTCATGAAGGCCTGGAGTTTTCGTCAGATGCCAATGATTATGATGATTATTCTTTTGGCATCTTCTCTGTTAAGTTTTCAACTGATGGGAGAGAAATTGTAGCTGCTAGTAGTAATGAATCAATATATATCTATGATCTTGAAGCGAAGCAGCTGAGCTTTGGAATCCCAGCTCACATGGTAACCTTCACAATCTGCTTGTGATTCTGTTGGAAGTTTAGACCTTGTTCTCAATTCCTACAAGATTGATATTAAGATGGGTGCTTCTCTGATATTCGTGCTTGTATGTTTGTTGGATTATTTTGTGGATAGTTGAGATTTTGAGATATTGGTATATTGGAGGTCCTCCATGGGGGAATGAGTTAGATGAGTAAAAAATTAGGCAAGATTGCAAGACTCTGAATGGGGATCTTGTGCTAATTTTTGGTTTTTATGTTTATTGCAGAATGACGTCAATGCTGTATGCTTTGCTGATGAAAGCGGCCACGTCATTTATTCTGGCAGTGATGATCACCTATGCAAGGTAACACTTCCTTATTTTGTAGATTTTCAATGACGAGTATCATTTTGATAATTTCATTTTTGATTAATTTTTGGCATCCTAGCTAGAAGCATTCTTTATCTAGATTGGCCATATCTCCAGTTTTTATCTAAATGCAGTAGCTTGTTTGTGCAGCATGCTTGCCTCGAGATGTAAAAGAAAATATCAAAATAAATCTGTTACATTGTATTTTTAATACTTGATATCAGATTGATCAAACCCATTCATTGTATCTAAAAGTTCTATACTAGTCTGCCTATGAAACAGAAGATTTTCTTACATTGGCTACTCTTTCAGGTTTGGGACAGACGATGTGTTGGTTCCAACGCAAAGGCTACTGGAGTTCTGGTGGGACATTTAGAAGGCATTACATTCATTGATTCTCGTGGGGACGGTCGCTACTTTATCTCAAATGGAAAAGATCAAGCCATAAAACTGTGGGACATACGGAAGATGTCATCCAATGTCAATTAGTTAAGTTTGCTTCTTTGTTCCTGCGGATTTTTTTTGTGTGTTTATTGAGCAATTACTTCATAATCTTATCTATTATGTGCCAATATGTTGTTGGAATCATGGTAAATTCCACTTCTTGATTGTAATAATGACAAAGAATTATAATTTCCCAATACAGCACTCCAAAGCGTAGGTATGCTCAGTGGGATTACCGGTGGATGGATTATCCAGAACATGCTAAAAACATAAGGCTTTCAAATGATCTGTCGGTGGGTACATACAAAGGCCATTCTGTCTTGCGAACTCTCATTCGCTGCTACTTCTCCCCATCTTATAGGTAACATTTTTACATCAATTTTCCTGGTGTATGTTTCCATTGTCTATCTCACCTTCTGCTGTTGAAACTACAAACTTGCCTTTCATTCTTTTGCATTGATTTTTGCAGCACCGGGCAGAAGTATATATACACCGGGTCAACTGATTCCTGCGTTTATATTTATGATGTGGTACGCATTTCATTGCACCCCTTTTCATGGCTCATTAATTTGTCATAATTCAGTCAATGCACTCGAACTATTGTCTTCGTGAATTCATCATCCTGTCTCTTCGTAAGCCTATGTTGAAAAATCAATTAGGATTCGGGGATTCAGTTTTCTACAACGCAGCCTAAGATACGGAATGTTATAACGAAGATAGGAATATAAAATCGAAAGAGAATCTGATAATGTATGCTTAAATGCAAATATTATGGTTTTGAGTTTATAATTTTGAGGAACACAAACTTAGATTTTAGAGTTGATATTTAACTGTACCAGATGCAAAAACTAAACTCGTTTTACTTTTAACTCTGAACGAAAATGTGTTTTAACTGAAATTCATATAAGATTTAAAAAGCTAATTTTTGCCAAACAGAAGGTAAGTTTGTGATTGGCATTGATGTTTGAGTTTGCTCTTCCTTTCCTCAGTTGAGTGGCAATCAAGTGGGGAAACTTGATTTCCATGAAGATCCAGTCCGGGACTGCAATTGGCACCCCTTCAACCCGATGCTGGTGAGCTCATCCTGGGATGGTTCCATTGCTGCTTGGGAATACCCCCGCAAGGATGAGAAACCTGTGCCTGCAAAACGAACAAGACGGCGCAGACGGGCTCACTACTAGTCCTTTCTGTACAATATTTAGAATATGAAATGAGATGTACAGCCTCAATAGGCCTTCGCATAATTTGTCCTAGCTGTTTAGATAAATCAATCATAAGTACGCAAATATGCGTGTTTGCATCTTCATCGTTTGAAACATAAAAAAGTATGGGGTTTTTACTTCAATTCTGATTTTTAATGCGTTCCAAATGTCCCTGATATATTTAGAAAATTAGATACTTTGTCATGTCATTGAAATGTGTGACATTTTACGACATAAAATGAGCAACAGAGAGTTGTAGAAAAAGCAACAGCAGCTGTGGGTATATAATAAGATCATAAGAAACAATTACTCGTGATTCGTTTGTGGTTAAGCTAATATTCGCTCTATGCTTAATTTTGAACATTATTCAAAACGACGGACGTTTTTCAGTTGAATTGTTGGCTTTTAGTACTTGGAATTTGGAAACCGCTGGCCGACAAAAATGCAAAAACAAAGAAAGCGTGTTCGGAAATAACGGCATTAAATAAGCAAAATTTTAACAACGCTTTTGAGTGTCTTTGAGACTTTGACTCTGCGTAGTCCCAAATCCGAACTCCCAAACAAACCGTCAAACTTCAAATCGGCAACACTGAAGGAGAGTAGAGGGCAACCATGGCGTCGCCCACCGTCAGGCTCACTTTCCGCGTATTGCTCGTGGCGGCGTTACTGCTCGCACTCTTCTACATAGGCCGCCCTCTCTACTGGAAAATCTCTGCCACAGTTCATGACATCCGCCACAACAAGCAGACTGTATCCGGAGGTATATATACCCTTCAAGCGCTATCCATGCTTAATTGTTGAGAAGAATTCCCCTTTTTATTGATTTTTCTGAAGCTAGTTGTTTCTCCAATGATTGTTCTGTATACACCTAAAATAGTTCTTTTTGCAAGTTCTGCACAATTTGATGTCGGCGTGTTCTATTTTGCCTCTTTTGTTCCATTTCTCTTGTAGGGATTTCTCAAATTGTGAAGGATGCACAGAGATCGGTTGGGTGGTTCCACGATGAATCAGATTCGGGATAAAGGAAGGACAGGAGGTGAATTTGAGTTACCGCTCTTCATCTCTGTACCATTCGGTTTTGTAAAAGGTGAATTTTCTTGCATAGAGATAAATGATAGTAATATGGTGTTCAATTTAGCCGTTAATTTGTGTTGATAGAATGTTTTAAGTTCTCGTTAAAAAATAAACTGCTGTAATGTTTGTTATGCCTAATAAGTACTAAGCTCACATATAACCGAACCTTACCGAATTTCTCATTGTTAAAGCTTGCAATAGATGATTGAAGAACTGTAATACAGTTTGTGTTGTGGAGAATGTTTCTTGAGAAATAAATCTATGCAGTCTTTGTTAGACTAGGAGTTTGATCTCAGCTTTTACAAGTTGTGGCGTCCCAGTTTGATTGTGGGAGTCGCATTTGTCATTGTGTTGATTGTTATGACTACAAAACAGTTAAGTTATAGTGTTACATACTACATGGTATGCTCTCATGGGCTGAATTTGCATCTGTCAACAATACAACAAAACTTGGTATCAAATACGTGCTTTATGAAGAAGCAACTCTTTATGTCTAGGGACAGCATGCTTTAGTGGTTCACAAGTTTTTGATTTGAAAATTCCTGTTTGGATATGTTTGCTTTCTGATTGTGTATGCTTTCTTGGGTCATTTCGAGATGCATCACACTGCATTAGCATATGACTTACTATATGCTATTATTTGAAATGTAACCTGAACTTTTGGTAAATTTGTCACACACAACTTGTAAGATGATCACTTGCTACATAAAATATGCATATACTTGTTGCCATTGAAGCCTGAATGATCATACAGTATGATTTAAAATTAAAAAAACATGTAGGAGTGTATATAATTGAAGGTTGAGCAATCTTTTAGTCTTATTCCAAACGAGCTTTTTCTTTAAAGTGTTGGAGCTTGCTGAGAATTGAGATCCCGCGAGGTACTATTTCTATTTGTAGGGGAGAGGAAATGATTGTCTGCCAAGTGGCAAGTGCCAATCGGCCATGTCCGCAAGTTCTCCAGTACTCCTCTAGAGTCTAGAGTCTAGACTCTAGACTATAGTGGGAAGTAGGGATGTTAATGGATTGGGTCCGTTAAGACCCAAGACCCAACCTGAGGCTCGGATTCGATTGGGTTCTGGGTCTGATCCGCACCCATAACTATTCTTAGGGATGGCAACGGGTCAATTCTGAGTCTATTTTTACAAGAATCAAGACCCGAGCTTGCCCAAGCTCGTGTCTGACTCAGTTCTTCATTTTGATCCGGATCCATTGTCATTCCTAGTGGGGAGCAAGTGCGGTAAGTTCATGGAGTTGGACGCATCAGATTCCCTTTGGTCCAATTTGGACCATGGGCTAGTTTGTAGTGTAGATATACGTTTTCGACCAGTTGATGAGTTCAATATCGCAAGTGCGGTTGCATTTGGGTTGGCTCCTGCTTCAAGGTGAAATTGAGCCGGTGCACCAATATTGGGCTCAACGATTGGCATCCTTTATATTGGGCCGAGGAAAATACTGTACTTTATATCTACACCAAACTAATTCCTCCGTTTTTTTTAAGTGTAATATTTTTCTTTTTTTTGGATATTTCATAATAAATGTTACATTACCATATATAGAATGCTTTAAAGGTATAAAATTTTTATTAAAGCACTTTTGTTCCTTGCATTAAATTTCGTATCATTTCCTTATGTTACATTTATTTTGAAACGGATTGAGTATTTTATATGTATATACATTTGACTGTATAAATTACAAACTAAAATAATAGGAGTACTAGTAATGTAAGAGGAAAAAAAAGACCCAAGGGAGAAAGGAGGTAAGACAGATGTAGGAAAGAAAAGGAATCCAAGGACGTAAATTAAATGCAGCCACAGAAATTTGATACTCCCTCTGTTTTTTAAAGATAGCTACGGACCCACCCAACACGCAATCCAATGCACATTTTAAATCATTAATAACTCAAATTTGGTACATGTAAAAATTCTAAAAGTTTGATATTTAAAATCTACAAGACGAGACAAATCTAACAAGATCACACTTGGCTATATTTTAACTTGTATAACCATGATAAAACTTTAAGTCAAAGTATATAAGTGAACAGTACATATTTGTCAAACGTAGCTAAAAAAAAAACGGAGGAAGTATTTGGGGATAATTATTAAGCGGACAAAGGAACAACTTATTAAGTGTACTTTCATTATATCTAAGGGATATATGTATAGGTCTGTAGGAGGTAGAGTAGATTAGATTTTCTTGTTTAGTCAAATGTAAATTTTAAATTTCATTTTTCTACTCAGCTATAATTACATGGAGCCGTGACTGAATCATTAGTAGTATTCCTTTAGAAGTCTAGGACAGTTGAAAATAGAAGGGGGATATTATTGATAGATAGAGATACCCCCACTAGGATCAGCATATTTTCGTAAAAAGTGTAACTTATAACGAATAATTCTAATACATTTATTATTTAATCGAACGGTTATGATTTATAGATCTCTATAGTTACTTTTAGTTGTTATTTATCTTTTTATAAATCAAATGGATTTATTGAACATTTCAAAGACCCCAAAGTAATAATAGTATGAAGTAGGAGTATGTTTTAATCTTTTAATAATGTTTTTCAAATCCCAGTATTTTTTTTTTTTTTATCCTTGACAAAAATGTACTGTATGTAAAACACAAAAAACAAAAAATAGTACAAGAAAGGGAATATACAAAGAAAAAGACAGTGTAGGGGTAGGACACGACTTACATCTCTTTCAAAATTAATTGCATGCAAGGTGGCCACAATACTGCTTCTCCGCCATCCACGTCAGCAACCTCCACCACGTCACGAGCAAATCTGCCACTTGAATGTATTCTTGGAAAAATATGATGAAGGTTCTTGATCATATATATGGCCGATAGATAAATAATTATACTACTAGCTTTGAGATTGTTATATTTTAAAAACTGTGAATACTGGAAGATTTATTGATCAATCCATCCAGCTGTGTATAACACCAAAGATTAAATTAGGAGGTCGGACAATAAAACTTTTAAGGATTGGAAGCTTTTCAGCAACAAATGAAGAGTTATTAAACAAAGTAGTAGTATAAAATTAATATATATATATATATATATATAAAGGTAAGGGATTTAAAACCCTTTTTGTCGAAAAATATATGTACTCCTATTATATTATGAACTCAGTGGCTGAATGACTGATTTACAAGAGTTGTTAGATGATGTAAAAACATTAATGCTTTGTTGAATTGCATGAACCTAGCTAGCTAGCTGATGCTAAATAATTAGTAGTATATATTGCTCTGTTGATAAATTATGTTAATTTTGTTGCTGATCGAATAAAATAATTGAGGCAAGCTGCTAAAATGCTATCCTATTAGTTTTAGTATATTAACCGCGAATTATGATTGATGATTTAATTTGTGCATCGAATTTATGATTGAAGTCGAGGGTAGCTGCCAATAACATTATTAATTCCATCACTTGCATGTACTGTATTAAGAGATTAATTAGCCATTAATGGGTTATGGGTGATGCGATCAAATGTACTTTATATGATAGACATATAATCAATAACTACATTCGTTGCTTATTATTATTATTATTATTATTATTAATCCCAAAGTGGGCATCCGTTGATGATGGCTAATATCTTAAAAATGTAAAACACACAAATTAATCAATCGAGATAAATTATTCCTACTAAGTTTGACTTAAATCGTGATGATTTGGTAGGTGAATGTGAGATCTTCTCACGTGGGATTTTATTTTCCAGCATGGAGATGTGTTGTATTGACTCACCAGTCACCATCTTCATCCTGTAGTACTACTCCATAAAATTTAGTTAATCCTTCCAAGTTTCAACCCAACCCCCATACATTTTTAAGGTGAATAATGCAAGGTAATTTGATGCTATTTTTTTTGTTTAAAAAAATATTTTATATATTTAGTAGTTTCTTTTCAAAACATATTTAATTTTAATTATATGGAAGATATATTTTTTTTTCTCTCGAAAAAGTTCAAGTTCTCCATTGACACTTTTTAAATTCATTTTTTTCATATATAATCATATATAAATATAAATAGTCTTATGCCATATTGGGTATAACATTTCTTTTATCCGATGCAAAATGTGTGGATACGGGTTATGGAATATTTTTATAGTAATATTTTTAAAGTGTACTTATTTTAAAAGTCCATAATGTGTCCATAAGAACCAATAAGAGTTTACTTGAGTGGATCTCGTTGGCCTTTGCAGATTTTTGAGAGATTAGTCTTGGGTCCAATGTCGTCTGGAAATACCCGGTTTCACCAAAAAAATAATGTGTCCATGGGAAAGTACACTGCATTAATGGAGGAAAAAGTCATTAAATTAAAATAACTCCTCCAATAAAATATTATCGTGACCAATAAGAATGATTATTCCCCTTTCCTCTAATAATCTTATGCGACTATGGGCAACTGAAGGTGGGAATTAGATATACGTTTGTTAAATGTGTAGAGGAATAAAATATCAATACAAATTGTCCTTCAAATCAAATTGTCCTCAACTTCTTTCACTATTTAATTTGTCTATTCGATCTTCACTCATTTACAACGTTTGGTTCGGGATCTGAGATTCCCACTGAGAATCTTAGTTAGAGAATGAAATATGCTCATGTTTGGTTCGGGGCATGTTTTATGTGGGAATATCACATTCCCACCGAGGTGGGAATGTTGAGTGTTTTAGGTGGGAATGTGATTCCCTCCTGGAGCGCAGGTAATCTTAGATTAAGATTACCACCTCCACTTTACCTACTTTTATATCCTCACTTTTTATACTTATTTTATTTTATAAATTTAGATATTTGTACTCTAAAAAATGATAAATATATAAAATTTAATTTTAAAAAATTAATTGAAAAAATTAATTAAACATATTTTAATATATATTGTATTTCATATTTTCTTAAAATTTACTTTTCTTCTACATATAAAACAAAAATAATAAGGATTTAGGGACTTAAATAAGTAATTATTAATAAATTACATATAACGAATTTTCAATATTTTAAAAAATAAATCGGCTTAAATATTTCTATTGTATGGCAAAATGACATATTTATAACATTCGTTCAATTGAAATTCAAGGACATTTATGGTAAATTTATTAGAACAAATTTATTAGAACTGAAAATCTGAGATTCTCAATCTAACCAAACACAATAATCTTAAAATATAAAAAAAAAAATAAGATTCTCAGCAATCTCATATTCCCAGTAATTTTATATTTCCAACAATCACATTTCCACTAATAATCTAAGATCCCTCCAACCAAACGCACCGTTAATCTTGTTGAAAAATCTACTTGGGTATGTATGACTCACTTATTTGCACGTTTCTTTTACATTCTATAATAAGTTGAAAAATCTACTTGGGTATGACTGACTTATTTGTCTATATATCATGACAAATCACAATCATGTAGTACAAGATTTTTATTAAAATTATTCAAGAAATATCAAGAAGCCAATTTGCTACTCAACTCGTTTGTACATTTATGTTATTTATACTCTTCTTATATATAAGGTTGAAACTATGCAGTTTGTTACTCTGTCTTATTTAATCTTTCATTTATTGATATTTTTCCTTCACTTTATTTACATTGCCAGTGTCGGCAGCATAATCATTATATGGGTTCAGTTGCGGTAATGTGGATAACATCACATTAAATTATAAAATTGTAGTAATCCAACAGTTATAGATTAAATACAATAATAAACCTCCCACAGTACCCTAATATATACCCCGTCACTACATGTATCATAAAATCTTTTCCATGATTATTATTATTATTATTATTATTATTATTATTATTATTATTATTATTATTATTATTATTATTATTATTATTAAGCAACTGAATGACATTGAAGAAGCATCGTTTTCAATTAATTATACGTTGATATTCACAGCATTAGTATTAGATAATCAAAATTTAACTTCATATTGAAACCACATACTACTATTCTGAAGAAACTAAAGATTTAAATGCTATGTTATTGGAATAACTAATTTATCAACACTAGCTTATCCAAAAAAGGAATTATCATCACTAAACCCACTAACATATGTTAATGCTTTGACCTATATGAAATCATTCTCATTTGTCTATACCCAATTTTTAAATCCATCCCTAAACCTATCCCTTTATACGCATATAGTATTATATTAAAAAACTTTACTCCTCCGTCCCAGGCAAGATGTCTGGTTTGACTTTTTGGCACTGTTCATTGTTTAAGTTTGACTCAATATTATTCCAAGTATATGTTTGAAAAAAATAGTCGAATTGGATCTTGTTAGAATCGTATAATCATGTAGTTTTATAATATATATTTTACATAATTTTTTGTTGTATATATTTTGAGATATTAACGATTGAAAAAGTGCATTGGATTGTGTGTAGAAATGAAACAAGACATCTTAAATGGGACAGAAGGAGTATATTGTTTGTAGATGCAATCCAACTTATTAAAATAGGAGTATATTTGACTCTAATTCACATCATCAATTATAATTAATTGAACTATCACTTTAATTTCTATTTTCAACAACTTACAGAATTATAGTACATCATAAATTCAACAATATATTGGACCTCTCTTTGAAATGAATATTTGGAGTAATATTTGCTTTTACCCTTCCAGAAAAAATAAAATAAAATAAAAAAGGTACTGCTCGAAACAAAAGCCAAAAAACGTACCTTTTGTTTGTTACAATAATGAGGCTGAAAGGATCGGCAAAAGAAACAAACTTTTGATTTGCATTTAATGAAAAGAAAATGAATAGATAAAATAAGAAAATCACGGTATAGACGTATAGTAGATATGTAATGGTTGAAACATTACATCAGTTTTTCGTGAAAGATTATCGACGTTAGGAAGAAACACATATAAACCCATCATCATAAACAAATGAATTTTCAAGTCAAATATAATCTCTAGAAAAGGCGAGTTAGAGACAAAAGAATCTTGATATTCATACACTGAACTGTTCACCAAAAAATTCTTCCTTTTTGCATTTTGTGTTTCCAGCTGCTCACTGTTGGTTCATTATAGTATTGTGTATGAAAGGGAAATGAATACATGCGAATTGTGATTATGTTCTTGTGCTGTTTCTGCAGGAAATAAGATTGATGAGGAAATTGACGATGGAAGGAAGATTTTTGACGATATGCGTATGTGCAGTGATGATCATGATGAGTTTTGGATTAGCTGTGGAGGGGAAGCCAAAGCCGCAGAGGATTCTTTTGGATACAGATGTTGATACGGATGATCTGTTTGCTCTTTTGTACCTTTTGAAGCTCAATCGATCAGAGTTTGATTTGCAGGTAACCTTGTAATGTAAACATATTCTAAAATTATCACTAATATTTGCTCACTGTGTGCTTTGATTCTGTGTTTTTGGTTTCCTACCCAAATTCCGTCGTTACTTTTTTCTCGTTGAATAATTTAAATGTCACGTTGTTTGATTTCCATTTCGCGCGCTGTGTATAAATATGAGGTTTGCTTTGTGATTCCAAGGCGGTTACAATCAGCGCCAACGCGTGGACTGACGCGGGGCACGCTGTGAATCAAGTGTACGATATGCTGTACATGATGGGAAGAGACGATGTCGCCGTCGGCGTCGGTGGCGAAGGCGGAATTCTCGACGACGGTGCTATATTGCCGGACGTTGGAGGATATCATCCAATAATCGAACAGGTTATTGTTTTCTATTCCCTGACTATTCTGATTGATTCAATTCGAACGTGCGTGAAGTGGTTTGATTTTGGATTAGGGCAATGGAACCGCGGGATATTGCAGGTATCGACAGGCGATCCCGGTCGGCCTCGGAGGAAGATTGGACATTGACACGAATTTCGGATTAAGGAAAAGCTTTCTTCCTCAGGTATGCTTTGGAGTTTGGTAGCAGTTAGAAATGTGCAACATGTTCGATGAAATGCCTACTTGTTCAATTCCAGGGCAGGAGGAGATATTCGCCGCTGAAACAGCCGACTTCTCAGGGAGTGATGATTGACAAGATTTCGGCAGGTCCAATCACTGTATTTTCCATAGGAGCGAACACAAATTTAGGCATTTTTGTAATGAGTAATCCACATTTGAAGAAGAACATCAAGCATGTATACATCATGGGCGGTGGCATCAGGTCAAGAAACCCCACCGGTTGCTGTCCAAAGCAGTCGAATTCATCGTGCCAGCCTCGTCAGTGCGGAGACAGGGGCAACGTTTTCACCGACTACACTTCGAATCCTTATGCAGAGTTCAACCTGTTTGGGGATCCTTTCGCTGCGTATCAGGTAATATTATGACGTTTCCAGCAAGCGAACATGTTATAATCTCTGCCCTGATTGTCCTGTATATATAACAACTGTATTTTGGTAAAACAGGTGATTCATTCTGGCATCCCGGTGACTATCGTTCCTTTGGATGCAACAAACACCATCCCTATAACTGCGGATTTCTTTGAAGAATTTGAGAAGAATCAGCATACACACGAGGCACAGTATTGCTTCAAGTCTTTGAAAATGGCGCGGGATACTTGGTTCGATGACCAGTTTTTCACGGTTAGTAAATGAAAATGCCATTTTTAAAATTGATCAGTTCCTTTATTTATATTTGTACTATAAAACAATAATGATACGAAGCCATTCCTTGTTGCAGAGTTACTTTATGTGGGATTCGTTGTTATCTGGAGTGGCTACATCGATCATGCTTAAGGACAACAACAACAATGGAGAGAACGAATTCTCAGAAATGGAACACATGAATATCACAGTGATCACTTCAAATAAGCCATATGGAATATCCGATGGCTCAAATCCATTCTTTAAAGACCCGAAGAACCCAAAGTTCGAGTTGGAGAGCAATGGCGTTCATAGCGGCCATGTCCAGACTGGACTCCGTGATCCATTTTGCATTGTCAAGAATGGGAAGGGCAGGTGTAAGGTCATTGCTCTTTTACCTTTCAACTGTTTATCAAGAAATTGCTCAAAATTGAATTCAATGGATGCCAGTAATGGACTTTTGATTCTCCTATTCAGGATGGATATACTACAGAAATGACTGGTCGAGAAGGGGTACGTGTTCTTGTTGCTGTAAGAGCGAAACCAAACCTCAACAAAGAAAGCAGATTAAACAGAGAATTCTTCAGAAACTTTCTTGATGTGAGTTGAGCTGTACTTTTCAGCCATACAACAAATATCTAACATGTACCCACGTCGTACAATTAAAAGTGTATAACCTCGTCGTCATGGGGCGCAGGTTATGAACAGGAAACAACATTCTGGACAGTTCAATTTTACCACACAATTCCCTCATTACAGAGAAGTCCTCTACAAGCCAGACCTCAAGGGAAGACGGCTTGGCAAGAATGTGGTTTTCGACATGGATATGAGCGCTGGAGATTTTCTAGCTCTGTTTTATCTTCTCAAATTACCTGTTGAAGTTATAAACGTCAAGGTAAAGTAAGCTTGCATTTTCCACTGGCGTGACAAAATAAGCTTTTGCACAATGAGTAAACCTCTGATGATTTATTTTTTCGTGCACTTTTTGTCCAGGCAATATTTGTAACTCCAACCGGATGGGCAAATGCAGCAACAATTGATGTTGTATATGATTTGCTACATATGATGGGACGCGATGACATTCCCGTTGGCCTTGGAGATGTGTTTGCAATCAACCAGTCGGACCCCATTTTCTCAGCCGTTGGAGACTGCAGATACAGCAGAGTCATACCACATGGTAGCGGAGGCTTTCTTGACTCCGATACATTATACGGCCTCGCACGTGATTTGCCTCGTAGTCCTCGGAGGTTTCCGGTCCCCCCCTTGAACTTTTCTATGCTTGCTCATGTTAAGTACTGTATAATAGATGAGTTCCTTTACAGGTACACAGCAGAAAATTCTGTAAAATTTGGAGCTCCACGAGACACCGAACGCGCTGATCTTAGACAGCCATTGGCTCTTGAAATATGGAAGGCTGTAACAAAGTCACTCGAACCGGGATCAAAAATTACCATTTTGGCAAATGGGCCATTGACAAATGTAGCAAAAATAATTCTTGCGGACAGGAATTCGAGTTCTTCCATTCAGGTTTTTTTGTCGATATCTTATATAGAGGCGTTTCTTGAACAAATTCATCCATCTTTGATTTCGGTGCAGGAAATAATTGTGGTGGGAGGGCATGTCAGCAGCCAGATAACTGAAAAGGGCAATGTTTTCAACATCCCTTCAAATGAATACGCAGAGCTCAATATGTTTCTCGACCCTTTGGGTGCAAAGATAGTTTTTGACTCGGGGCATAAGGTTATCCTAATCCCACTCAATGCCCAGCGCAAAGTCAGTACATTTGGGAAGATTTTAGACAGCCTCTACCTCACAAGGAAGACACCCGAAGCTCTGTTTGCCAAACGTTTGATTTCAAGATTGCAGCGTTTGAAATTGACTCATCCTAGATATCCACACATGGTACACAAATACATATGCATATATGGAGTGCACACACATGAATATAATTCCACGCATATGTATATATGCAGTACTAGGAATCTGATACTACAAGCCTTCTCGATTTTCAAAATACATTGCAGGATATATTCTTGGGTGAAATTCTTGGTGCAGTAATCCTAGCAGGCAATGATGCATTCCTAAAGACAACCTACGAAACCAGGAAAGTCAAGGTCATGGCAACTGGCGTAGAATCTGAGGACGGGCAAATCAAAATCGATCAAGACCAAGGGACTTCAGTAAAAGTATTGGAACATGTAGACTCCACGGCATATTACAATACTTTTGCGAATCAACTGGGCGAAAAAAAACAATCTGCTGTAATTGGGAGCTTCAATGATCAAAGAAGATCATGGAGTGCACCAACCAAGAATAATTAATAAACTCATATGGGGTTTTGGTCCTATCAACAAAATTGCAATGTGGAATCATATACCGTATCTTTTTTTACTTTCATATTTTTGTATCGTGAAGCCCCAGATGAACCGTAGTAGACAAAAATCATAAAGTATGCTTGAGCGTAAGATCTACAGAAACCTCTATAGTAGAGATACTTCTCCACAGGTATGCAGTCTTAAAAACAAATGCACACAGAGAATAATGATAGATTGGTTTGTTGCGAGAAACTGATTATTTTCTGCAGCTTTGATTACAGAACAAGACAAGGAAACAACCAAAGTTGACTAGAATCATATTTGTATGCAAAGATCACATATAGAAATCCTTTAATGGTATATATTTGCATTTTCATTTGCAGCATGCTAATGAACAGTTGTATGAGTTCTGTTTTTTGTTTTTTGTTTTTTTGGTTTTTTTTTTTTTGCGGTCAAAACACCCTATGCATGTGCTTGCCAGTTCTTGATGTTTCACACACATGATTCAGTATATATTAATTCATTAGTAAAATAGAATGCAAAATTAAGTGATAAACCTAATGCTTGTATATTTGAGAGGAAACAACAGAGGAATTGACATATTCCAGACTTCAATTCTCCAGGAGAAAACTTCTTCAGAAATAGAGATAGATTGGATCATATGCAATAAAACAGAAACAGAGGAATTGAAATATTCCAGACTTCAATTTTCAAGAAGAAAACTTCTTCAGAAATAGAGATAGATTGGATCATAAGCAATAAAACAGAAATGGATTTATTAACAAAAAAGTAGAGTTTCCATCTTCAGAAAAAACCACCAAGACAGTAGTAACAGCATGAACTGTTTCTGATCAAATACACTTTTTCACACAAAATACAGAACCTTACTCTTAGGACAGTGATACTATAAAATCATCAGAAACATAGCTCCTCATCGAAGACTTTGTTATCGATTCAGACAAAGTCGCTTAGCATAGGAATCACTCCACCAGCTGCCACAATCTGCTGCTCCAACTGAAAATTATTTATGAACTTGTAAGGATATTTTTCTTTCAATTATGAATTCTTTTCAAGATTGAAAGAAATATACGCACCCGTAATAATGTCTCGAGCTTGGCCTTCACTAGCAAGTATTCCTGCTTTACTTGTTGCAAGCACTTAAGGCATCTGTGAATTTCAAACACTAATTAGATATGGTATTTGTCTGATTTGTATTACTTTTTAAAATAATATTTTGAAGAAGGAAACTGTTGTGGTTAAAAAGTGTAATTACCCTTCAACATTTTGCATTTCACAGACGTTTCTGAAATCAATGCAGGCATTTCTCACTCTCTGAGCTCCGATGCTGTTTGTTATGTAATACGGAGTCAACATTATTAGTAATGTTATTACAAGTCAAGAAAATGCATTTTCAAACAAAAAAGGAAAGAAAAATGAAAAAAACATTAAAATGTTCCCACAACCCCTAAAGAAAGGGGGGAACTGTAAATCCAAAGCCCCAAGTTTTTAGAGATCTTATTTTGATTCCAAAAAGACCAAAAGAACCTAGGCAGTAGTAATTTGGACAGAAGTTCAATATCCCAGCAGTGAATTTAACCTTATAGATATAAAGACAACAGAAAAGAAAGAAGAAAAGAATGTACTGTACTATTCTTTTGTCCGAAGTGAAGCAATAATCCCATAAAAAACATAAATTCAAAAATCCCAAAATTAATCTGCACTGTTGTTGTTTGGACAAGATGACAAACAGACAGAGGGAGGCCAATTCGTACCTGGAGCTGCTGCCCTTCAGCTGATGAACATGGGCATCAATCTTCTTGAAATCCACATTTGGCTGATCCCTGCACAACAAACAAACAAACATTAAAAATCCCAAATTCCAATCAGCAAAAAACATCATAATCAAGAATGAAAATTTAAAGAAATAATCCAAATAATTTTATTTATGTATCGCTTGTTATTCTTACAGGGCGAGGGTGAGATCATTGAGAAGCCTCTGAGAATCCTCGAAGAAAAGGGAGACAACTTCCACCACAAAATCAGGGTTGCTCTCATCTTGAAGCATTTGAAGCTGTCCGAACTGCCCATCCAAGAACCCCTTCAAAAACAACGCCAAAAACTTCGTCTTTTTAAAAATCCCAAAATAGAAAACAAACAAGTGATATATAAGAATTGAAATTGAAAGTTCACCTCACGGAATAAAGAATTAGAATAATCACGAAAACTCCTCTGCAGCTGATCCACCTCCATGTTAAAAAACAAGAGGTTTTTGGTTGTTGGTTGGAGAAACTAAGGTAAAAGGTTTCGAGACGGCAGAAAACAGCAGCAGAGGTAGTGAAGAAGTGAGCAAGTGGGTTAAGATCGAGAGACTAATAATAAGGGAGGGGGGGATTTGTAATTTGCACTAATGTCGAGAATTGAGATTGGTTGGGATTTGTAATTTGGGTTTTGGGTTTTGGGTTTTGGGTTTTGGGTGGGCAGATGAGATCTTGAGGAGGAATAATTGACCAATAGGAATAATGGATAGTAATAAATGCAGTGCAGTACAGCGTTGGCCCTTGAGCCCTCCGACTTGGCAAATTAATGTTTGATGTATCGTCGTCTACTTGTGTAAACACTGGAATACGTCCAGAAGACCAGAATCATCATATAATGCAATTCAATTAAGAAAAAAAAAAATTGAATCTTTTAATCATTCTCCGTCCCCTATATTTACTAATTGAAGTACTATTAATTTCCAATTGATCCTTCCTCCACTACTTACCGCTCTCCACACATGAAGTTTTTTTTTTCTTTTCTTTTTTTTTTTGGATAAACAAGGTCACACACATGCAATGCAATGTTTGATTGTTTCAATAAATTTTAGTCCCTCCGTCACACTAATTTTATCTCATTTTCCTTTTTGGTACGTTCCATTATAATTGTCACATTTTTTTTTTAGGAAATAATTAAATACTCAATTACCAAACTTACCATCATCATATCACATCAATAAATAAATATATTAAAATATGAATCCACTATCATTAATAAATTCAACTCACAACCATCACATCACACATAAATAAAACAATAAAAAAAAATTCAAATTAATTACAATCACACCACATAAATTACTAATTTACTCTTACTTTAAACAATAATATACCCCTACATTAAATTCAACCATCTCCACATAAAAAACCGTGCCCAAAAGAAATGGGACGTTATAAACGGGACGGAGGGAGTAATATACTATATATATGTGTGTGTGTGTGAATTTTGTTAATGTTGAGCATAAACGAATTAAAAGAGGTACTATCAACCAGCATATATACCTGCAGCATCCACCAAGATGACAGGTTTAATTTCATCTAGAGGATAATCCCATATGGGCAAAAGCTCGAGTAAACATCTCCCACGATGCATGGCTCATTCCGTTCAAAATTAAAGACAATGCTTGCGAAATTGTGTGTCTACGTGACTCTATGTCATCCTTAATTTTATGTAATAGGAATGCATAATTTGTCCATTTATTACAGGCAGTGCAAGAAGAAAAGTGTTCAATTATTATATTCTCATCATTCCCGTTGCTATTTCTTTTCTTCTATGAAAAAAAATAAAAAAAAATAAAATAAAATAAAAAATTTCATATAGCAAACCTGAAAATGGGTCTACAAAATACAATGCATTAATGCCTAGATCAATTTTGGGGCTTTACAGATCTAAAAATATGGCCACTTACATCCCCCTTTTTTTTCACATCTTTTAATCCTAACCCACACGTTACATGCATTATTTTTTTAATCGTATTACATTGCAGATTCTGTATGTATAGTATTATAATCCCACCACCAATTATATAATACATAAATCTTTAATCTTCTGTTTAAAACTTTGCTGTGAAACTATCAGCAGACGACACACTCATAAGAAAACAAATTTAATTTATGCATAAATGTGACTGGCATCTTGGATAATCAAGATTGACTTTTACCAGCTTCAATATGTTTATTTCCCTGTGAAATTAAAATATTTTTATTCAGTGGTTTAAACTTTGCCTCTATTCGCCCATACAGATTGATGAAGATTGTTGCTGGCAAGCTTGGAAAGAACCATAATTTATTTATTGTTTTTTAAAAAATCTTTTCGATGTGTGTATGTGTGTAATATTCTGACAGATCGGTTGAGATTTACGAAATCACACAAAATGAAATGAAGAATACACTGAACTTGGATTGGTTGATAAATTAGGGTTTGTTCATTGTTGTTATTTTAATTATATTTTTACTTTATTTTTTCAATATATTCTCACCTTTCAACTTTCAAGACGTGGGGTGGGCTCTTTTTGTGTGTGTGTGTGTGTGTGTTATTTAGTGCACTTCTTGTCATTATTGGTATGATAATTATAATAATTATTTTAACTAAATAGTATAGTAGTATTTGGTAGTACTAGATATTCGTACCTATTTTTTACCTATATAAAAATGTTGGGTGGGTTTCCGAAAGCGATAAAATTGTCCAAATTTGTACATGTCGGCAATGAAATGATTAAATTGCATAGTAAAATGTTTTATATTATGTGGTAAAGATTTACCAAAATTATCATTCTTTAGTTTTTCCTTTTAAACACAGAACAATTGTTTTCAAAGGTGGGATAAGATCGAATATAATTTTCACATATGATTTTCAATGTTACGTGTGAAATTACATGTATGATGATTAGGGTATACTAGACAAGTTTTATTAAGACAAACAAGAACATGAAATATGTGTGCATGCAATAGAATTTAATTTCAGCAACCTTCGGAAGATATCATTGCAGCCCAATCCGGTTTTTATACAGGCATATAAATGGTTTGTACCTACAGAATGATGGGTAAGTATTCATAAATGATGTTGCAAATAGTCATGCATAATATTCAGTTAAAAATAATAAATTGTATTGTTTGGAGTAATGTCCGAACATTAAAAAGTGATGTCTATATGCGTTTGAAGTGATGTTTACGATAGCATATGTGATGTGATATTATCCATCATTTTTTCTTACGCGCTCATCATTTATTATTTTAACACATCATTTTTGGGGCCTCTAGCATCACTACAACAGCTGACAGCTGATGTTGTCTGCACCCAAACCATTCCTATCGCAGCCCATCCCGGCCGTGTGACAATATATATACGTGGACCTCATTCAATTCAATCATATTTCTTGACAATCGAAAAAGTCATGAACGAATTCGAGACCAAATTCAGTTAGCGGAATTTCGCGATGGAATTAAGTAGCTACCAAGAATTTAGTGATGGAATTAGGTAGTTGAATTGAAATTTTTTGGAATGAATGCTCATCATTATATAAATGAAGAATATTGAAATTAAAAATAAACATTATACAGACACAAAGGGATTTCGGGCATAAATAATTGCATGTTTTGTTTTGTTTTGGACAAGATTTCTGCAAGACAATGCAAAAGTGTGAGAAAAAAGGACAGCGGTATTGTTTAGGAGTAATACTTATCTTGTTTATGGCCATAAGATAAGAGTGTGTATGTAATATTATATAAATGGTAGCAATCAAAAGGTTGCAGAATCCCATTTAATTTGCATAGAAGAATATATATACAGAAAAGCAAGAAATTAAAGAAAAATGAGTGCTCTTTTTCATTTGACTTTGTGATAGGCACGGTATATTTTAACACAAATGTATATCATATACTAATATGCATGCATAGAAATAGAATGTATCAAAAAACATTCAGATTCCCATTCAGCCAAATTGTTCTGTGATCCAATAACTGGTTTCTGCAAGAATACACTCAACTCATCATCATTATGATAATAGCAATTAATAAAAACACACACATACAGAATTTCTAAGAAGATGGGATACACTTTTCTATAGCCATAGGTGATATTGCTATATGTATACTTTTCTATTTATTAATATCTCCATTGAATGAATGAACATTTAATTAACCAAAGTCTGAAAAATTCAACACATGCATGCATTTCTTTTTCTTTTACATGGTGTATAATATATATAATTAAGTGGCCTGATCGAATAACCAGCACCAAATAATGGAATATATACCTTTAAATTTTAGATTAATACGACACCTCCATGCGCCCGCCTTTAATACTACTCACCGTTCAAATCAGAATATCTCCTTTAATTTTTGGAGAGATATCTCCTTTAATTTGGGTATGAAGTTTAATGTATTTATTTAATGATTAATAGAAAAACGAAATTCATATATACTTCCTCGGTATTCAAATATTTTTTACACATCCCCATTTTTCACACAGTCCAATGCATATTTTGAATCACTAATAACTCAAATTCGATACAAGTAAAAATTCTAAAAGTTCGATATTTAAAAACTAAATGACGAGACGAATCTAACAATATCTCACTTGGCTATATTTTTTTTTGGCGAAACAGCCAATTCAGGCTATAGAAGAAGGTAAAGAAAAAAGCAGGAAATAAAAACGATCAAGTTCGCAAATTCAGCGGGTTCTCGGAAACCATGTGCCTGCCGTATCTGCTGCTAAAATAGGCCTCAGCTCATCTGGCGGATATGCCCAAGTCGTGAAAAATACTTCATCTTCAACACCTCTCTTAGCTAGGTAGTCGGCCGCCGCATTACCTTCCCCGAGGATATGTTGGAACCGACATACAGTAAAGAAATCCCTCAATGCATCAATTTTGGCCAAATAGGCTGCCAACCAATGAGAGGGGGATCTCGTGCCCTGAATGAGTCGCAATGTTTCCATAGAGTCTGTGACACAGCACACTTCCTTCTCTCATGATGAACAGCTGGCTATATTTTAATTTGTATAACTATGATAAAATTTTAAATGAAAGTATGTGAGTGAATAGTATCACATTACCAAACGTAAGAAACATACGGATACGGAGGTAGTATAATACAAACTCAAATTAAGATTTAAGTAGAAAGAGGAATACTATGTAGTACTTATAAACTGGAGGCCCATATAATTAGTTTTTCCATTCTACTTGTGGACAAAACATAAAAGGAATTAAAGCCCTTATTGCTTTCAATTATTGTGTCCATGATATGACCCAATGAGAATCTAGATCCCTGTGAGTTTATCTGTATATGTATCGACATAATATGTATCATGTATGTATGTATGTATATGTGGAATGTGTTGTCTCATCTGATCAAATTGGCCATTATGGATGAGATATCGATGGGAATAAACATAACATGCTTGGAGGGCCACAAGAATTCTCCAATAAATAAATGTGCATATTTAATCTCACCCCTTTTTCAGTCTTTACCAAGCATCGTAATGTATTCTCATCCCACTCAAATTAATGAATTGAATTTCAAGAGAATATAATATATATATGTGTGTGTGCCAAAATGAGAATATTTAGATAAATTAAATATGCAATTACGCTAAACTAAACCCGCCGGAAAATCAATAAATACACATGTAACAAACAATTCGATCATATAAACGACGACACATAGTACATGAGTGTGTGCCATAGTCCATAGAGACATTCAAGACAAACTGTCACACACAACCGGATTCATTGAACAATGGACACATAACATAAAAAAATAAAAAATAAAATAAAATAACATTTATGAACAAAAGAAAATCATCTTGCTGTAGCAGATAAACAAAGGAAGAAACAAAACCAGTCAGTTGTCTAATCAACGTAAGAAGAAGCTAGGTCCACCAGGTGGCTTCAATAATGGATTCCATTTACTACTACTTCATATGCCAGTGCAGTGACTAGTGATGAGTGTGAATATCAACAGTTTTCTCAACCAATCTTCACAAGTCTCGAGTCACAACACAACAACAATACTGGACAAGATGTAGGACAAAATGTTTTTTTACTTTCTCGGCGGTCTTACAATTCCCAAAGCTTTCAAAAAGTTTTATCCTTCACCACTTATTGCCCCCCTTGATGATGATGCTTTTGTAAAATTAGCAACTGTTCAGTTTTGACAAAATCACATGATGCCTATTGGTATCATCAGGACTCCGGTACGTAGTTGACATATGGCTTTTCCTATATGTTACAGTATACTCTACTAGGTTACAACAATGTTGTGACTCGGCATAATAATTAATTAGTATGTCCAAAATTTTCCAAGTTCTGGATGCTTTAAAGCACAAAGCCCAAATATCTTCCTTGGGCCATTTTTTATAGTCCAACATTGAGAGTTACATGAATTTAAGACCAAACAGATGTCATTACTCAAATATGACCTCATACTAGAAGTCCACCTCCCACAGCAAAATAGATCAAAGAAAAGTAGCCGGCAATACATCTCAGCATATCACATGATCACCAGGCAATATTTTTCATAAAGTCCAATGAGTAGGATTAGGAAAGCCATGCTCCGGCACAAATCATGTTAAACATTGTCCAGTGAGGATATTACAGGGGAAGAAAATTCGTGGTATAGTGAAAAGTGAAATGAACGAAAACTAGAGGTTCGATTCTGTAAAATTTAATATTTGAGCGGGAGAATTTTAACATGCCTTGCAACTCTTCCTGCAGTATCCTGGGAGATCTGAAGAGCCAACCATGTACTCTGGATTTTTGGTGCATTCCCCGAGGGAAGCCCATCGTTCGCAATGTTCTTCTACATCGGTGCAATTACCACCGGCTCCAATGACTCTGTCAAAGGAATCCACATGAATCCACTTTGTGGCAGACCATTTCTCACCTTCCTCCACAGGGCATCCGGCATGCAGACTCTTGGTATCTGGAACTGCATCTGGGTGGAGACTGAAGAAGAGAAGTGCGTCCCCTTTGCGTGGCTTCACTGAAAAATATACATAAGACAAGAAAGATAAGAAATCAAATAGGTCGAGTTTTTCATTGCACTATGAATTAACTAGAGTGATGATACATTTCCAGTAATTGTCTCACCAGCAGGGCCTTGCCTTCCACATTCAGAATATTCTGTATCAGTTGCAACAGACCTGCGATGAGACATCACCTGAATGATTGCATGCAAGAGTTACAAAGGAAATTAATAAGGGGATATAAGAGCAATCAAAGAGAGGACAACAACAAAAGATGGGGAGTTCCTGTTTTAGTTAGAATTTTATTCAAATAGGACAGCGGAAGCAGGTGAAGGAGTCATATCACTGACAGTAGAAGTAGAAGTCAAACTAAACTGAGAAATTCAGGGTAGGAAGAAAATAAGTGACTAACCTCTGCCGAGGGAAAGACTGTTTCGCCACCCTTTTCAACATCTGTAAGATACATTAATACAGTGGCTATCCGGTGTCCACCGCGAACTATATTGACCTTGTCCGCAAAATAGTCAAAATGAGGATCATATTTCTGTCCAGGCTCGTAGCGTAGAACTTGGATGTCTTCTCCATTTTCTGTATAAGGAGAAATCAGGAATAACACATGGTCATAGATATCATCATTCTACATGCAGCACTATCAGGTACTGTGTAAAACATAAATTTTAAACACTACATTGGTCCTCAAATTAAGTTTCAGAGGCATCCATTTGCTTGTAAATTAATGGCCAGAACAGTGTAATTAAAAAATATTTTAGCAACATACACAATGCTTATAATGAATTATTACGTTGATTAAGGTAAAAACTATGGATAACTGAAAGTAAGCAAAGAGGAAAACAGAGCAACTTATACAACATTAATGAAAATTTACAGGATCAAGAATTGTCAACTTAAAAGGATGCATATGTATTCACTACTGTGCTATATATGCGAAAACACTCCTTTTGGAATTGATTCGTATAGCCTGTGATTGACCAGTAGATTATGACATCTAGAAAAAACAGTATCCTGTATCTGCTTGTCACACAGTTGCACATCTATTCTTATGTTCCCCAAAACGGCTATCAAAATTAAATAAGTGAAATAAAATGTACACAAGAATCACAGTTAAAGAGATTCAAACTTCCAAATAGTACTCCTTCCGTCCCACGAAGTTTGAACCCTATTCCTTTTTGGGGTGTCCCACGAAGTTTAAACCCTTTCCATTTTTAGAAAAATTAAATTAATATAAGTTTGATTAGAATCTTAATTATTGTCAAATCCCATTAAAAATACTTACTTTTACTATTCTGCACAAATTCCAATGCATTATTACTTTCCTACACAAAGTCCCAAATATTTCTTTAACTCTTAATATTACAAAATTGATACAAATAAAAATTGTATAAAATATATATTCTAAAACTACACGATTAGACGATTCTAACAAGACCACACTTGAATATTTTTCTCAAATTACATCACTACGATAATATTAAGTCAAAGTTAAACAATAAACAGTATCAAAATTCATTATAATCTTAAACACAAATACCCACACCACTTTAACTACTAAACTCCACTACCTAAATTATCGTGCCCAAAAGAAAGGCTTCAATCTTCGCGGGACGGAGGGAGTACTACAATTTATCAACTATTCTTAACTGTAATCATCAACTACTTACAATCCTCCATGTTATATCAAAGTAATATTTTCCGTCAGAACTCATATTCAATAGAAGACTTTACCTTTTGGTAAAAATGTCCATGTTGCAATCTTGTCTTCTATTCCAGAAACAATAGGATCCTATCAGCGACAAATGGAACAAAATGAGTTACAAAAAAAGGCAGAACATATGAAGTTCTCGGAGGAATGATATAGATGTTGTAAAAGAACTTTCTTTCCGTAATTTAGTTTATTCATGATCTGATTAATTCAATAAAAATAGAATTCAACAAGATTTTACGTCTTAAAAAACACTACATTTACCTCAGATCTACTATGAAACCAACTATCCTAAACGAGGGAAGGAGAATACAATAACATACATATAATCCTCAACATGCCCCCTCATGCATAAGTTGAGGCCTTGCGCGTGAACAAAAACAAATAATCCTGATAGAACCAGCAAAAGCAAATAGTATAATCCTCAACAGGTTCCGTCAAAATTCCCACATCTTCGACACATATACAAATTGCAAACATAAAAGAACATTTGTAATACCAGCCAATGAGATCTCACAACCAACACCAAAAGAGATAAGAAGTCCAAAAAATTTGACCTAGCAAGCTGGAGCATGTTGTTTTAGCTCAAAATTAAAGATGGTAATTTAATAAATCATCACCGACAGCGACAACATTAGCGATAATCCCACAAACTAAATTGGAAAAAGAAGCTGTACCTTTCCTTTTGGGATAAACATTCCAGAGCTAGTTCGAACCTCGCTGAGCTTACTCTTCCCAGTCTCGCTGTCCGCCACATACGACCTCTTCAGCTCAGATTTCGCCTAATTCAAATCACACATTCTAAACGATTAACCTCCGATACTTTTAAAAAGAATGCAAAAAACACCATAAATCAATCTCAACTCACCAGAGAAATTAGGTGATTGCATTCTTCATCCGTCAGAAAGCCTTCGTACACAAATGCTCTAAATTACAAAAAAAGATATTCAGCTCACCCATCAAATGATCAATCAACAGCCACGGAACACATCAAATTACAAATTAGAGAAGCAATTCAAACATTTTTAATTAAGGTAGAAACATCGATCACAATTGACATACCTCGGTTGCCATGAGATGGTTTTGACTTTGGAAGGATTGATAATGGAACCGCACGAAAATTTCCCCGCAATAAATGCGATCGACAGTAACAAAAAGAAATCAATGCGTGCAAACTCAACCATGAGTACAAGATCAGATCCTCACTCCTCACTTTCGAATACTGAAGGGAAGGAAAATCGTAAAAGAGAAAAGATCTTTCGAATCTGAGAGCGTTTCCCAAGTAAGAGTTATGTAGATCATTTCATAGCAGTTGACCTTTTTATATAGTAACAGCCAAACGGTGTCGTATAAATTATATTAATTTCGCATTTAACCCCCTACACGAATAGGTATTGAATTTTCACCCCTGACTATAATTTTTGTGACTGAAAAGTCCGCCTGCTCATCATCAAGACATCAACAATATGAAACCATTTTTGAAGATAAACACAATCTATATACCAAAAGTGTCACACCCTAACTTAACTTTTGGCACTAGACGTGACCTCAAAGTCTCAAACCAATGAACCATAGTATGTGTACATGCAATAAATGCTCACAATGTGGTATCAAACTATCAATGAAGGCTGGAAAATTTACTGTGAGCATTTATTAATGAAGTATCAATGTTAATTTCCTTGCAAGCTTCTTTGGGTTATTTTACTTTCATTTTTTGTGTATGGGTTTATGGTTTGAGGTAACTTTGCGTTTGGACGTTGGGGTGCCAAGAAAAAGGTACTACTATTTTGGTCAGTAAAAAAAATCCTTAAAAGAACAATGCAGAAACAACCAAGTATGTCAGTTTCCATCCTTCAAGATTACATGATTCATCCAACTATTCAATATGCACAACACAACTGTTTTTTTAATTTTCTTTTCAGCTAATGAGGTTAAAAAAAAAATAAATGGAGAAAAGAATTGCAGCGCGTGTTGTCAGAGGAAGATTCTGCATTCAGATCATTGATCATCATTCGATTAGTTAAGTTATTTGCAGGTTGGCCTGAGATGCTTGGATGTCGTTCTGATGCTGGTTTTCTTGTTCCAATCCAGAGTCGGATTTCAGGTTTCTGTTGTTGGAAGCTTCTGGTGCGTCGAATTGGTCTTCCTTGAACATCACCAGGTACGGTCTCTTGAGCGCTGGCCTTTTTTGGAACTTCTTCTTGCTCGGCACTACTGTCCCTTCGTTTCCTGCCAGCAGTCTCAAAGCCTGCATTGCATTGCCTCGAAGGAATTGTTTTATGTTAGCGAAGGGGAGAGAGATCATGAACTGAAAAAGGGGTTCATGTTTCTCCAGGATACCTGCTTCATTTGAGGCCTTTCGTCTGGATCATGATGAACGCACATGGAAGCGACATTAATCATGCGATTCAGTTGTTCCGAGTCATAAACGCCACCAAGTGATGGATCAACTAGCTCCATGATATTATTACTGTTGAGTAGAGGCCTAGCCTGAAATTTGGTGATGGAAAGACTTCTTTAGAACTTGGAAGTGAGTTCATTTGTCGAAACATAACAATTCGCTCTGGATTGAAGAAGACATCTTACCCACATTACTAGACTTTTGTTTGACTCGTCTATAGCAGGACGGACGCTGATGATCTCCAACAACAGGACGCCAAATGCATATACATCGGTCTTTTCATCAACTATACCGTGCATGAAGAACTCGGGAGGGAGATAGCTGCAAAGAAACGAAAAAAAAAACTGTTCAGAACAATGACTGAATAAGAGATGGAAGCTTTTGCACTTTCGCAGCTCCTATTTGTAAATAAGCACTTGGTTTCATGCACCCGAATGTTCCTTCAAACTGTGAAGCAGTGAGGTGTGTCCATTGATCTGGAAGCCACTTTGCAAGCCCAAAATCTGAAATCTGTGTAAGCGAAAGTGACTTTAAAGGCATAACATACTAAAAAAACAACAGAAGAAAGCTAATACTAGACTGTGTTCGTGCCTGCGTGCAGAAGAAATTTTTTTTTTTTTTGGATCCTCACCTTTGGTTCAAAGTCTTCGGTGAGCAAAATATTGGCAGACTTGATATCTCTATGGATTATTCTCCGTTGGCATCCCTCATGGAGATAATTAAGTCCTGCAGCAATGCCAATCGCGATGTTGTATCTGTGACCCCATGTTAGTTTCTCCTTATCGCCTGATGTACAAGTACAACGAAACAAAGATTGGATTCCAAGAGTGCAAATAGAGTTAAACAATGAATTGAAAGATTCATCTGTGGGGAAGAATAAACCTCTAAGCAAAGAAGACAAGCTCCCATTGACTGACAAAGGAAGAACAATGTGCATTCCTCCTTCAATGCCGTATCCAATTACACTGGAGATGTTTGGATGGTTAACGTGCACCAAAATGCCAAGCTCGGATAAGTAGTCTGCGGCCATGTCCTCTGACGTTCCCCTAGTCAGTCGTTTCACGGCTGCTAACTGTCCGTCTTCCAAATGTGCCTTGTAAACCTTGGAATATCCCCCTTCTCCAATAATATTTTCTAGCCAAACAGAAATATGCAAAAACTTGAGCTTTCCAAGAATGTGTGTCCAAATGATACAAATCAAAATGATCAAACATACCTTCGCTAAAGTTGTTGGTAGCCTCTTCAAGCTCCGAGAGGCTGAAGTTAATCCAGGAATTTTGGAAACAGTAATACAAGTCAGCATCTAAGTCTACATTCGGAAGCTGAGGCAGTGGAGGAACTTGCTGCAGAGCCTGTTCCTCCCTGACAAATCTTTTCGACAGGGCCTTCAACGAAGGAAGGTGAGTCATGCTGGAATGCAACGCAGCATGGATATTCATTGTTGGCCCCTTTTTGAGCTTCCTCAGGAACCCTGCTTTCCATGGGGCTCCCACCTTTTCATTTATTTTGGAGTCAATGTCAGAGGCACTACGCACAATGGGGTTCACTGCCTTCGCCTCCGCTTCATCCTCCAGTGAGCATTCATCCAATTTGTTCACCTCCTCTTCTAGAGATTTCATTTCTGAAGAAGCACGTGTTTTGGGAATTTGAATGCAGAGTAACTTAAAAATGAGTTTTGAAGAAGTAAGAAACGTTTGAATTACCTTCATCTGAAAGGGAAACAGAGGAAGTGGAGAACAGAAGTCTCTTCCCAATCACGAAAAACTGGCTAGGACTTTCGTCAGTCACCTGCTCTGCATTCTCACTTTCCCTGTTACACCCAAATTGAGCAGAAAATTCACGAATTACTGAATGAAATCGAAGAATTTAGAGTAACCTTATTGGTAATAGCAAAGAAATTCCAATTTCGAAAATCAAATGAGCTGATTAGGGTTATTTTTGTCGCCCCCAAATTGAATCTTAGAAAACCCTAATTAAGAAAGCATTGCCTTCATTCAATTTTAACAGAAAAGAACATATATCCAATTTATAAACAGAAAAGAAAACAAATTAAAAACCCTAAAAAGTTTCTTCAGAAGATTGAATTAAAACGAATTGGAGGGAAATTGAAGGAAAAATGGAACGAAATATTACCTTGGAGGGTCGAGATGACGATCGTCTTCCATGGTTCCTTAGAAACGGCAAAAAAAAGGTGCCTAAGGAACCAAATAATGTATAATTCGTCAGAATATCTTGAGGCTTCTGCGAATTGAATGCAATGAAGAGGCAAAAAAAGATAGAAATTAAAAGATATACGAGGAGGAGGAAATGGTGCGGTTTGCATGCATGATGCATGTGTATAATAACGTAACGTATATTTGTTCTTCCCATCCCATGCATGCTAAAAATAGGACTTCGATTGTCAACATGACCTGCAAATTGCAATATAGTAGTAGTAGTAATTCTCAACATGGTCTTATCTTTATTGTACTTATGCACATAATCATTGGCATTTTAAATATAAATGCACAATAAATAAAAATAAAATTATTGACTAGAGTGGTACAGGATTTGAGAAGCATGCAGCGCTGCGATATTGTCCTGTCGTAGGAATTTGCAACTGATGATTGTCAAACTTTTGGAAAGAGTTCGACTGGTCGAGGCATAGTAAGCAGGCAGTGTCCAGTTCCAGTCCTACACGCAATTCTTGAATCTTGATCATTGCAAACTGTGGCTGTTACTCCAACAAAATTTTGAGTGGGTGCATCAATCTCATCAATTTATGTGGTATCTTGTGACCCACAAACTTCCACATAGATCCTCCTTTGGGCTTAAGCTAAAGTCAGTTGAGCATATTCAGAGCTGTCCATTCATCCCTCCCTAGCCTCTATAATTTTTTTTTTTACTCATTTAGCATAAGTAGGGAAATTTGATCAGGTTTTACCTTTCCCAGCTCTTCTGTACATATTATGAAACAGAAATCCCAATACCACATGTTATAAGTTATAACCATTTGCTGTTCAAAGATACATGAGCATATGGACACACGGACATCTGTGTGTGTATCAGTATCAAGGCCAAAATCTCAAAATCAGGGATTTTAATAGGGATTTTAATAACAGATGGAAAAGCCCTCTAATATTGGGCTCGTTAGAGGTGTCTGACGTGATTCTTCTCCGCTGTCCCAACATTGAGTTGCCTGCCAGATGAGAGAAGTTGAAGAGCTGATCAATGCTCACCTTGAATGTTATCCCTATCATGGTTCTTCCAATGTGCCATTTGAATGCTCATCGCCTGCAATGGCACAACTTCCATTTGATAAGCGACCCATGGAATTTGAGTAAGGAGACTGAGTGGAAAGAGGACTCCCTCTTGAGTACCGGTTCTGTGCAGCTGTAGCACTTCTTGTTGCCTTGGGACGAGCCTTTCTACCCTGTAAGTGTTTATTTGAACACTTAGATAATTAGGATGGTAAAAAGAATGTAAAGTTATAATTCGGTTCCCATACGAACACATTTTTCAGTTTCAGTTCCACATTGTTCCATTTTTTTTAATTTTAGAACTAAATCTAAACTAATTTAGAAAGGCACATCTAGTCACATTTTTCACTTACTGTTGGATTAAACCTTGCGCTCTTCATATTGCGTAAAGATGCCCTGACAAAACCTATGGCCATGACTATGAAACACATATTTTAATTTTTATCAGTATTTGCTTCAATTTTGTCCTTTAACTGAAACAGATAAAAAAGGCAATTCCTGCAATGCCAACACTGCATATTTACCCAAAGAATGCTGACAATGAAAGCGGAAAGCAGCAATGAGTAAATTACCTTGCCCATGCACTTCTCCAAGTGGGGAGCAAACCGTCCAGCCATTATAGATCTGCCACAGTTCATGCAATCGAATATTTCACTTGCTATCGCAGGGTGAGTCTGCCCAAATATGTCAACCACATATTTTCCATTGGTTTCACCACTGTGGCTTGGATCAGATGCCCTTGCCCTTGCTTCAGCAGACAGCCTTAGCTCCTCTTCTTCATCTAAGTTACGATCAAGTCCTAGCTTTGCAATACGGTGAGATTCTGATGCAACATCAATGATTATGGAGTCAAGAATATCTTGGAAAATATTGGATGCCAGCTGCAAGTCCAATCTAGATGTATTAGAGCCGTAATCAAGCAAGTAGTTTCGGAATAGACTTATAAGCTGGCAAAATTTCTATCGGATATTTTATACCCATTGTGAGGATAATCACCAAACGCGTTTGTAAAATCCCAATGATTACCATACATGGAGAAAATTAATTCTATACATATAAAGTTGTGAAAAATACTCATAGAATGAATCAGCAAATGATTTTGCAGCACAACAAAAAACAGTCCATCTAGTAAACACAATGTGAAGGCAGAGAGAGAGCAAATTTTCTGAAGAAGCACAACATTGCTGGTGTAGTTAAAGCATAATTTTATAAACACATAAACAAGTTCCTCAATCGACCTCTCTCAACCTATTGTAATTGTCTAAGTCGTTACCCCACTGATTGAGGTTGGTTTTACAGCATGCACATTAAAATTGTGTTCAATCAAGACAAAAACCTCAACCAATACAGCAAAAGAAACCTCAGCCTTCTTCAATGAACTAAAGGATTGGCAGTGCCCTGTGAGTTGCATGCCAAACCACTAGAACTAAATAGGAACAAGAGAACATCATCAAAGTCAGAAAAACGATAAAACATATCAAAAATGCCTGCAATTAGTTAATCACATGATATTATTTTGTTATTACCTCAGAATCAGAAGACAAATCACCCTCTTTCGGCATTGACATAAGTACAGCATAAAACCTCTGTCCTATCAAGATTATGCAAGCCTCGAAGAAAAAAAAATCAAGGTCAAAATTACTTAGTGATTCCACGCTGAAAAAAAAAAACAAAAAACAAAAAACAAAAACAAAACTGAAAAATCAAACATCTACTGCACTAACCAACTTTCACGAAAACTATCCTTTCTTACTCTGTCACGAATCTACAAAATCAAATCCCACTCCCAATTCACCTACTTTGCAAAAGACAAAGCACATATCAAATCATTTTAATACTAACGCTACAAAATAATTCTTGTTTTCTTAAAACTTTTTACCACTACAAATACCCAAATCAACTTAATTTGCGGGTTCAAGAAACATAACCAAATAAAAATACTAGAGATAGTCAGGCAAACTACAGAGAAAAATAAATTTAACAAATTCAAGCTAGAGAACTTCACATTCAGGAAATAAACAGAAACGAAACGACAGAATCATCCATACCACTCTTTTTTTTCAATTTGAAGCTACAATCCCAACCGGGAATAGACAGAAAAATAATGCCAAATAATTGAACAAACCACTGTATATCTTCAATTAACAGAACTCAAGGGACAGGCAAAAATGCAATTCAATCTACACTCTATAAAATGAAAATATTAAAACCAAGAAAATCTTAGACCAGAGAAATTACCTCAAATCGAATTTCCCGATCGGTCGAAAAGAAGGGAGAGGGTTTTCAAGTCTTCACTTCTCCATTAAGATTGTGAAAAGCGACTTTAGTTCAACAAAAATTAAAAACGACGTTAATGTGAATAGAAGAAATCTGAAAAGCGGGTGTAGTGACTAGTGACTCACTAGTGATCATAAAAACAGGAATACTTTCCAACTCTTCCATAGGCCCAACTTATGTAAATAAGAAATAAGTCCATATGTATTTGATGGGCCTGAAGCCCAATCTGTTTCCAGAAATTTACGAGGGGGCGTTTGGCTGTTTCTAGTTAAAATGAAAATAAATGTCGGGTTAAAAATAAATATCTATAACAATATCCCTTATGAACATTAACCTACTCTTATGAACAGTAACCTATCAATTATCTCTAACAAAAATCCCCTTATGAACAGTAACTTATCTATTTCCTCAACATTCACTTTCTGCACGCAATCCAATACACATTTCTAATGATCAATAACTCATCAATAACTCAAAATGGGTAAAAGAAAAATTCTAAAAATTTGATATTTAAAAAATACATGATGAGACGAATCTAACAAGATCCCACTTGACTAAGTATGTTTTTTCTTATGTAGATGTTGTATAAGCATTAGTCAAAGTTGAATAATAAACAGTAGCAAAAATCAATCAATTTTCACTAAAAATGAAGGAATTATTTTTTAAAAAAAAATAGTGCACTTTCAAAATACAAGAGAACCAAATTCGAGCGAAATTCATATTAGATAATTTAATTTTATTAAATATTGTAGATAAATAATACTACCAAATAAATTATGTAATAAAAACTTTATGGGTTGATAATATATTTATTTTTTAAATATAATTTCAATATTTGTTATTATTCTTAACAAATACTCTATTAATTGAAACTATAGTTAAAGAATATATTATAAATTATTAATAAGTACTTTATTAATTGATATTATATTAATTAATGAATAGCAAATATTTGTATTAGATAAATTAATTAACTAAATTAGATAAATTGCAATAGGATAATAAGTTGATGAAGCTATAGTTATTTTAATTTGTCAATGGATTCATTTACAAGAGTATTTCTTATATTTTTCTAATTTAATTTGGAAATAACTGCATCTTTATAAAATTTCTAATATCTCAACGTTTTAGGGTGAATCAATATCAAAAAACAATTGCCGAGTACTTACGATTTCACGTACTTTCTTTGTCAATGTATAAAATTAGAGTCATGAGTAGAAAGGTTTTTATCTTTTTTTTTTTTTGTCCTTTGAACTATTGTTGTAGTATAAGTCTTTTTTTAGATATAAAATTGTAATATATAAATATCGGTATTGACATATGTTGGTCGATTTCTATGCAATGTATAGATGTACTCATGTATTGCTTAAAATAGTTTAAGGATGTTGGAGATTGTAATCGACATAATAAAATTGAACAATTTTATTTGTTAAATTAGATAATTTTAATCATATTATCCATAATTTCCACTCGTTGGGTGGGGATATACTAGTATTGATTAACAACCTTTTAGGGAAAACAAACCACTATCATTTTTATGAAATAATACATAATAAACTTTCCCTGTAGTATTTTTGCATTAGTTTGTAACCAATTATTGATTAACAAAAAAAGTAATATTAACATAGAAACATTCAACAATAAATAAATCCAAGAATCATTTCAAGTGTGAATTATTTTGTTTTCATCTTTTAGGGAGACCTAGAATAATTCAACTTGTTTAATTCTTTCAATGAAGATGTCTCCACAAAGCCCTACCAATATCAAATCATTACTTTATTTTTTTCCCTAATACATTATACGGAGAATATAAACGACTCATAATTATGATGGCAAAGTTTTTAAAATATATTGTAGTCTTTAAATTGACCCTTTTTATTTAAAGGGGTGTATACTTTAGAGCAACTTCCAAGAATGGTCCCGCACTTTATTTAAAGGAAAAATAACCCAAAAAAAAAAAGCATTGAATTATTCAACTTTGTAGCACCAAGTTGGGTCAAATTTATGATATACATACCATTATTATCAAATATATTCTTAGTTTTGCAAAATTTTAATCATTAATCATATATATGTAATGTTGGAGGCAACAGCGAACTAAACTTTGTACTCTTGTATGGGTTTATAATGTCGTGAAGTAAATTATAAAAATACAATACAATCATATATACAGACGCATAGAAAGCTGGAAAATTGAAGAAGAAACGGTGGAAAAACAATCTTTAAGTGAATCCTTGGATAATTGGATTTGCCTGTGTTTTTTTCATAATATACTAGCATACCCGCCCGCGCAATGCGCGGTAAGTAAAATTTATATATATTTTTTAAAATAACATAAGATTTTAAAAATTCAAATATTGTACGTATTACATAAAATTTGGTTCATGCGGGGTTGGAGACTTAATCAAGTGGTAGCTCCCCAACTCTCAATCTATAGGTTGGGGGTTCGAATCCCCATCCGGCCCCTTATCCCTTCCGTTTGTTCCCTTTATAATTGTTGGCATGAGCTCCCACTACCCTTTCCAGACCTTCAATGACATCTTCAAAAAAATTTAGTTCATGCTAATTTTCTGACCACATTATTGAGAAAAAATGTGACAAAGTAGTTTAGCAACTTTGTCAATTAAGTTATTTTCCTAATATTATTGTTTTATTGATTTAGCCCATAATCAATTTGATTTTACATTTTTAAATTTGTAATTTCCTAGATATAATTTTAACTCCATTTATATTTTATATGTTAATTTATTATTATATATTACACTAATAATGCTACTGGACTACTTGACCAATGGCATGCCTCCCGCACTTGGCGAGACGTCTTTGACGATGTTCAGTTCATCATGTACTTTGCTAGGGTAAAATGGTCGCGGATTGTCTAGCAAAATATGGTGCAACTTTAGAAGAATTCTACACTACTTGGACATTCCCCCATACTTCACGCACAGGGTATTAGCGGCGGATTCTTCCGGCGTATGGTTCCCAAAAGCCTAAGTGTTAGCTCATTTTTTCCTTTCTGCTTTTTTTGGACACCTCTTTTTGTTGCTGTTTTTTCCCTTTATTTTCTTTTCAACTTGTTATTTGGCGTCAGCTTTCCAAAAAATAATGTTAATAATCTTAGAACATTGTTCACATAAATATGGAGTGACTAATGCAAATCTAATCATGAATATATAATTATCATATTATATTATATTATACTTTCTCCGTTTCTTTTTAAGTATTACACTTTTTTTTGGGTGCGGCATAATAAATGTTATATTACCATATATAGAATGCTTTTAAAGGTATAACACTTCAACTAAAGCACTTTTGTTCCTTGCATTGAAAATCGTGTCATTTTATTATCTTACACTTATTTTGAAATGAAGGGAGTATTATATTATATGTAGGGAACTAGGGATGAAAACGGTACGGATATGATCGGATAATATTGGATACGAATATATATTGTCCAACATTTTTTTATCGGATTCGGATCGAATATAGATATGCCGGATACAAATATATGTCGGATACAGATTCAATTGGATACAGATTATCGAATAATTTTTAATCTTTTTTTAAAATTTGATATAAAAAATTATCGAATAATTTTATATTTTGTTATACTTATCAACAATTTTTAATTAGTAAATAATAATATGTTAAAATATTCGGATATCCAGATCTAAAATCTGGATAATATCGATACAGTCAGATATTTTCGGATACGAATACGAATGCATATATTAAATTACAGATTCAAATTCGGATGTGAATATTGAAATATCTGGCTGGATAGTCGGATACAGATTCGCATTCGAATATAATCGGATACGGCATCGGATCGGTCTAATATTTACCGTACCCCTTTCACCCCTAATTATAAGTATATATTATACAAATATATAGTACTATATTTATTCAATTAGACGAAGTTAAAAGATGTTATATATCATAGTAAATCTTTTTAATTTATGTAGTGTTATTATACCTTTTATATTAATTAATAATTTCTTTAAAAATATAGGATCGATATCTATCTTATATATATATATATATCAACTATTCAAAATTAGATTGAGATCTTCTAAAATAATAACAAATCACTATGCTAAATAAAAAGTTGGGAAAAAATAAACAACTAATTTAAATAATTCCCTATCCAATTTATTAGATTATTCCCTATTTTTCCGAATACAATTAAATAATGATTGTTTTCTACTTTATAGTGAACTTACATAAATAAATAAATATGTAAAAAATAAAAAATGTATCCAAAAGGAAAGATGTCAAAATGGGAATAATATATTAACAAAAGGGAAAAAAATACATAAATAAAAAATAAAATGGAAACATCTCCAAATTTATTCTCTTCAGTTTTTTTTTTTCAAATTTTGAATAAAGACAAAATAACAAACAATAGCAAAATCAACATAAAATAGATTTATGATATACAAAAATTTTGAGTAGTATACAAAGGAGAATCATAAAAATAATTTGTAGAGTATGACTTCATTGCAGTCTTGAATTACAATATGTAATCCTGTAAAAGTCACTGGAAAACCATTAGAAACATATATTTAACAGTATGTAAGAAAAAACAAAAAAAAAACCCACTAATATTCACGTTCGAGTAAAAAAAATCTTACATGAATAGCAAGACGAAAAATATATTGCAATCTAAGAAAAATTAACATGCAACAAAAGAAATATTAGGAAAACATTGGCGTGGAAAATATTGTAATACATGAGAAGAAGAAACAAAAGACATTGTTTAATATAAAATCAATATTGAGAAGATATAAACAAAGAATGAAGAAATAAAATGTGAGTTGATGAAAATTTCAAGACAACCATGATATTAGATAAATGAATGGAATATTTATAGAGAAATAGGAGGAGATTTGGTGTAGATATATATGCAAATGTTGGAGGGATGGAATCAAATTTGACGTGATCTTCTAAAAATATATTTATAGATATGAATATATAATGTATAATATTATATATATGTGGTCCTTTTCCGAGTGAATTTTATGTTTCAAATCTTAGATATTATTTGTACATATATTAATGAATATTGATAAAATAATTATATTAAATGTATATCAATTAATATTGGATATTAATAAATATTTATGGAGATTTCAATATAGAATATTAAAATTTTAGGATTAAACATTGTTGGATGAATTAAATTTGATTGTTGAAAAAAGGGGTGGGGAAGTGGGGGGAAACTTGACTATATTGTTTTTATATTATATAGATATAGAATACTTTTAAAGGTATAACACTTCAACTAAAGCACTTTTGTTCCTTGCATTGAATCTCGTGTCATTTTCTTATCTTACACTTATTTTGAAATGAAGTGAGTATTATATTATATGTAGGGATGAAAACGGTACGGATATGATCGGATAGTATTGGATACGAATATATATTGTCCAACATTTTTTTATTGGATTCGGATCGAATATAGATATGCCGGATACAAATATATGTCGGATACAGATTCAATTGGATACAGATTATCGGATAATTTTTAATCTTTTTTTAAAATTTGATATAAAAAATTATCGAATAATTTTATATTTTGTTATACTTATCAACAATTTTTAATTAGTAAATAATAATATGTTAAAATATTCGGATATCCAGATCTAAAATCTGGATAATATCGATACGGTCAGATATTTTCGGATACGAATACGAATACATATATTAAATTACAGATTCAGATTCGGATGTGAATATTGAAATATCTGGCTGGATAGTCGGATACAGATTCGCATTCGAATATAATCGGATACGGCATCGGATCGGTCTAATATTTACCGTACCCCTTTCACCCCTAATTATAAGTATATATATTGTACAAATATATAGTACTATATTTATTCAATTAGACGAAGTTAAAAGATGTTATATATCATAGTAAATCTTTTTAATTTATGTAGTGTTATTATACCTTTTATATTAATTAATAATTTCTTTAAAAATATAGGATCGATATCTATCTTATATATATATATATATATCAACTATTCAAAATTAGATTGAGATCTTCTAAAATAATAACAAATCACTATGCTAAATAAAAAGTTGGGAAAAAATAAACAACTAATTTAAATAATTCCCTATCCAATTTATTAGATTATTCCCTATTTTTCCGTACTTGTAGCAGAGATCTTTAATTCACTGATGGTTAAGGCGACAGAAATTGGAGTTATTAGGGGCTTGGAATCTGGAAAGGGGGGGCCTGTAATCTCACATTTACAATATGCAGATGACATCGTCATATTCTGTGAAGGGCAACTTCATCAGGTACTAATGATTAAGCGGATCATCCACTGTCTATCTCTGGCTACAGGCCTGAAAATCAACTTTCAAAAGAGCAATGTTCTTGGTATTAATTTACCTCAAGCTGAGGTGGAGGCAGCTGCTGGGATAATGGGGTGTGGGGTTGGACATTGGCCGATGAAGTACCTTGGAGTTCCAATTGGAGGCAGACTGAATGGGACTACATTGTGGAAGCCAGTGTTGGAAAAAATTGAGCATAGGTTGGCCGGTTGGAAAGGTAAGTTGTTGACACAAGCGGGTAGGATATGCCTAATTAGGTCTATTCTTAATAGCCTCCCAGTCTATTTCCTATCTATTTTTAAAATTCCAAGGAGCGTGGCAGACGAATTAGAGAAACTGAAAAGGAGCTTCTTTTGGAATGAGCTCGAAGGGACGAGAAAACTTCATACTTTAAGCTGGGACAGAATTTGCCGGCATAGAGAGGAAGGGGGTTTGAGTATCTGGAATGTTCGGAGGGTAAACGATGCATTATTACTCAAGTGGAGATGGAGATTTGGCAAAGACAAATCATTGTGGAAAATCATCATAGACAAGAAATACTATGAAGGCCAGACTCCTTTAGTGCCGGAAACCAGAGACTGTAGATCAATTTGGGGTAATATTAGTAAAGCCTGGGAAGGTTCGCACGCTATTGCTGATAGGTGCGGATTCAAAATCTTACTGGGAAATGGCATGTCAACTAGGTTCTGGAGCGATAGGTGGGTCGAAGGGGATAGAACATTGAAGGATACTTTCCCTAGATTGTATTCGCTAGCAGTTAATAAGAAAGGGACAGTGGCAGACTATGGAAGGTGGTCCGGACTAGTATGGGATTGGAAAGTTGAGTTGCGTAGGCCACTTTTCGATTGGGAGAAGGAGATATGGGAGGAGTTCATGTCGATGCTGGGGAGGACTAGACTGTGCAGATTTTTGGAGGACAGGGTGGTGTGCAGTAAAGTAGGGGATGGTAGATTTACAACGAGATCATGTATGAGTCCGCGGAAAGGGGAAGGTGTTGAAGAAGAAGCTCGCATGTGGCAGTCGCTGTGGAAGACCAAAGTGCCAATGAAGGTGAGAACTTTTGCCTGGAAGTTGCTGAATAATGCGGTACCAGTCAAAGTGGAGCTATTAAAAAGAGGATGCACTCAAGTCTCGAATGATGCATGCATATGCTGTGGAAAGGAACCGGAGACTATAGACCACCTCTTTTGCCACTGTGAGTTTGCAAATAATTTGTGGTATACTTGTGTAGGCTGGTTTGGAATAGAGTGGGCGAAGCCGGGTTCAACTAGAAATCTGATTAAGTGGTGGATCTGTGGCTATCATCCGAAAGAAGGGAGAGGATTATGGAATTCTACTGGACTGGCAATAGTCTGGAATATCTGGAAACAAAGAAACAAAGGAATTTTTGAAGGAAAACAAACATCTGTCCCAGAAGCGGTGGAAGAACTAAAATGGACCATTCGTCATTGGTGGAGTGCCTTCGCGGGAGGAGCAGGATACAATTCATTTGGTGTGGGTGGAAATTTTATAGATCATTTCCCAGCGGGTCGGGTGGGGACGGTTGTAAATGCTCGAAGGGGGCTTACTTGGATTAGGCCGTCCCTAGGTTGGTGGAAGATTAACACAGATGGGTCCTCACTCGGCAATCCGGGACCCGCGGGAATAGGAGGTGTAATTCGAGATGAGGGGGGGAATATCCTATTTATACTTTCGGACAGCATAGGTATCGCGGATTCCACTGAGGCGGAAATTACAGCGGTCAGTCGAGTTTGTCAAGCTCTGATTCGTGACCATGGATTCCCTTTACCGAAATTGATTTTCGAATGTGATTCCATTAACATTGTGAAATGGATGGAAAACCTGGGGATGGCACCTTGGAGGCTGAGGGAGCAGATCGGACCAGTTACTTCTGTTATATGTTGTGCTGGCGAAGTCCGATTTCAACACATCTTCAGGGAACGGAATTCTTTGGCCGATTATTGGGCACGAAATGGGGCAGCCGGAAAAGAGAAAATTGAAGTATGGCTCTAACATTGGGGGGATTGGGACTCGTTGCAGGAGATAGTGAATTTAAAGGGGCTTGGAGGGGGCAAAATCTCTGTGTTTTGTTGGCGGGTTTCCTGGATGAAATAGAGGATTGGAGTAGCCTGCTGGTCATAATTGCTATTATTGATTGCTAAAAATATTATTGCTATCATGATCACTGGGATTTTTTGTTGGCCGGTCTCTGAAATAAAGCTGTACTTTTCCGGATAAAAGACTGGCTCACAGTTCAACTTGATATGGATAGACTAGTAGAGACATGGTGGAGTGGAAGGGGGCTTTGACATTAGACTGGCAGGAAAGTCTAGGAGGAAGTGGCCAAACGGATCTGGGAGAGAAGGAGATGGAACAATATGGGTATTGATGGTATTCTATGCACTAACAATTTTTTTTTTGTAGGTGAAAGGGATATATTTGTTTTGATACCCACAGATGCGGCTGCTAATTTCTATGTTGCCGGAAGAATTAAATGTTGAGAGCCGGGGCTGATGCGGAGGAAATTGCTGTCCTACCTCATGCGGGACTGTTTCTTTTCTTACACTACATTATGTTATAGTGACGTGAGGCCAATGAGAAGCAAAGCATGCTGAATACATAGGGAGTCTGATGAAAGAGTAACTTGGGAGGGCGGAAGAACTCTGGCACGGTGAGATCTGAGCTTTTAAATTACTTCGGAGGTGCGCACATGTGATAATCGTCTTAATAGTCTTTTAACTTGCTTTACCATACATGTCAAGCTTGCTCCTACTCATCTCGGTGCATTGGGCAATATCAGGGCAAATTGTCTTTAACCCTCTTTCACTGCTTTATCATCCCATAGCGAGTCTCCTTCGGGACTTGATTCACCCTTTCGTTCATAAGTTTATGGTTGGCACCCGAACGCATTGATTATTCTCATTTTGTTATTTAGGGAATCGGTATCCATTGGGAACATTAGGTACTGTCTATAAATTTTCACATGGAGTTCTATCGTGTTGCAAAACTAGTTGGGATCCTCAGGATTTTGGTGATTGTTAATGGGAGGATATGATCTTATTAGCTGAGGGCTTATTGTGTCTGGGGTTATGAAGAAGACAGAAAAAAAAAAAAAAAGAAAAGAAAAAAAAAAAAAAAAGAAAAAAGAAAAAAGAAGAAGAAAAGTAGAAAAAAAGAAAAGGAAAAGATGAGATGGAAAAGAAGAAAAGTGTGCTATTTGTTCTAAGATGGACAACACTCTGAAAAAGGAGTCTGAATACACAAGATGGGATAGCTAATATGAGAGCAGAATAGAGTTATTTGAGAAAATGGATAGTCTACTCTTACATATGACTATATTCACATGAGGTTGATCAGAAGTCGATGGGTTAAGTTCTCTTTTTTGCAACACGGTTGAATTTCAGTGTGATCATTTATGGATGGTCCCCTATTTCTTGAACCGTCTACCGATCCTCTTACCTCTTGACATTGTTTCGCCATCTCTTCTTCACTTGATTGGCCCCCCCTCAATTGCCCCTTTGGCCTGATGCACTGGGTTTGATTATATGTAGCAGGGGAGATGTGTGTGACTGAAGTAAGCTATGGATTGTTAGGTCGGTTTATCAATTGAGAAATTAGTTGATCTTAGCATACAAATGCCCAGTTGAGAAATGATTGTGGCTGATGTATTTTCGATCTCACACTGCTGCGGAAAGTGTAGGCATGTCATGGGGGTTTTTTGCGTATGCTTTTGGTGCTGCGGTTGCTGTATTGCCTGATCCTGTAATAGATAGTGGTTTACACTTATTGTTTTTGTGTCCTTGTTGTGATGCCTGCTGGAAAATGGGCTGTTGGTAGTCTCCTGGTAGGCCAGAAGGTCGGTAGAAGTTATATGGAGGGGTTAGTTGGATCATAGTCGTTAGCTGCTTTTGTCTACATGGCCAATTTGGTTGGTTTTGGCATAATAAAATTTCTCCTTCTCCTCAAAAAAAAAAATTCCCTATTTTTCCGAATACAATTAAATAATGATTGTTTTCTATTTTATAGTGAACTTACATAAATAAATAAATATGTAAAAAATAAAAAATATATCCAAAAGGAAAGATGTCAAAATGGGAATAATCTATTAACAAAAGGGAAAAAATACATAAATAAAAAATAAAGTGGAAACATCTCCAAATTTATTCTCTTCAGTTTTTTTTTTTCAAATTTTGAATAAAGACAAAATAACAAACAATAGCAAAATCAACATAAAATAGATTTATGATATACAAAAATTTTGAGTAGTATACAAAGGAGAATCATAAAAATAATTTGTAGAGTATGACTTCATTGCAGTCTTGAATTACAATATGTAATCCTGTAAAAGTCATTGGAAAACCATTAGAAACATATATTTAACAGTATGTAAGAAAAAACAAAAAAAACCCACTAATATTCACGTTCGAGTAAAAAAAATCTTACATGAATAGCAAGACGAAAAATATATTGCAATATAAGAAAAATTAACATGCAACAAAAGAAATATTAGGAAAACATTGGCGTGGAAAATATTGTAATACATGAGAAGAAGAAACAAAAGACATTGTTTAATATAAAATCAATATTGAGAAGATATAAACAAAGAATGAAGAAATAAAATGTGAGTTGATGAAAATTTCAAGACAACCATGATATTAGATAAATGAATGGAATATTTATAGAGAAATAGGAGGAGATTTGGTGTAGATATATATGCAAATGTTGGAGGGATGGAATCAAATTTGACGTGATCTTCTAAAAATATATTTATAGATATGAATATATAATGTATAATATTATATATATGTGGTCCTTTTCCGAGTGAATTTTATGTTTCAAATCTTAGATATTATTTGTACATATATTAATGAATATTGATAAAATAATTATATTAAATGTATATCAATTAATATTGGATATTAATAAATATTTATGGAGATTTCAATATAGAATATTAAAATTTTAGGATTAAACATTGTTGGATGAATTAAATGTGATTGTTGAAAAAAGGGGGTGGGGAAGTGGGGGGAAACTTGACTATATTGTTTTTATATATATATATAGATATATAGATATATAGATATACTTATCAACAATTTTTAATTAGTAAATAATAATATGTTAAAATATTCGGATATCCAGATCTAAAATCTGGATAATATCGATACGGTCAGATATTTTCGGATACGAATCCGAATACATATATTAAATTACATATTCAAATTCGGATGTGAATATTGAAATATCTGGCTGGATAGTCGGATACAGATTCGCATTCGAATATAATCGGATACGGCATCGGATCGGTCTAATATTTACCGTACCCCTTTCACCCCTAATTATAAGTATATATATTATACAAGTATATAGTACTATATTTATTCAATTAGACGAAGTTAAAAGATGTTATATATCATAGTAAATCTTTTTAATTTATGTTGTGTTATTATACCTTTTATATTAATTAATAATTTCTTTAAAAATATAGGATCGATATCTATCTTATATATATATATATCAACTATTCAAAATTAGATTGAGATCTTCTAAAATAATAACAAATCACTATGCTAAATAAAAAGTTGAGAAAAAATAAACAACTAATTTAAATAATTCCCTATCCAATTTATTAGATTATTCCCTATTTTTCCGAATACAATTAAATAATGATTGTTTTGTACTTTATAGTGAACTTACATAAATAAATAAATATGTAAAAAATAAAAAATGTATCCAAAAGGAAAGATGTCAAAATGGGAATAATCTATTAACAAAAGGGAAAAAAAATACATAAATAAAAAATAAAGTGGAAACATCTCCAAATTTATTCTCTTCAGTTTTTTTTTTTCAAATTTTGAATAAAGACAAAATAACAAACAATAGCAAAATCAACATAAAATAGATTTATGATATACAAAAATTTTGAGTAGTATACAAAGGAGAATCATAAAAATAATTTGTAGAGTATGACTTCATTGCAGTCTTGAATTACAATATGTAATCCTGTAAAAGTCATTGGAAAACCATTAGAAACATATATTTAACAGTATGTAAGAAAAAACAAAATAAACCCACTAATATTCACGTTCGAGTAAAAAAAATCTTACATGAATAGCAAGACGAAAAATATATTGCAATATAAGAAAAATTAACATGCAACAAAAGAAATATTAGGAAAACATTGGCGTGGAAAATATTGTAATACATGAGAAGAAGAAACAAAAGACATTGTTTAATATAAAATCAATATTGAGAAGATATAAACAAAGAATGAAGAAATAAAATGTGAGTTGATGAAAATTTTAAGACAACCATGATATTAGATAAATGAATGGAATATTTATAGAGAAATAGGAGGAGGTTTGGTGTAGATATATATGCAAATGTTGGAGGGATGGAATCAAATTTGACGTGATCTTCTAAAAATATATTTATAGATATGAATATATAATGTATAATATTATATATATATGTGGTCCTTTTCCGAGTGAATTTTATGTTTCAAATCTTAGATATTATTTGTACATATATTAATGAATATTGATAAAATAATTATATTAAATGTATATCAATTAATATTGGATATTAATAAATATTTATGGAGATTTCAATATAGAATATTAAAATTTTAGGATTAAACATTGTTGGATGAATTAAATGTGATTGTTGAAAAAAGGGGGTGGGGAAGTGGGGGGAAACTTGACTATATTGTTTTTATATATATATAGATATGCACCACTACTCAACACTTGAAATATATGGAAGTTTATTGCTAAAATCATGCAATTGTAAGAGTAAAAATTATGTATCATAGTACAAAATGTGAACTTAATTTATATGGGACTGGGCATTTAATTTAGTGGTTGCTTAGATAAGTATTTACAAAACGCAATTATCTTATTATTGTGATTAAAAATCTTGTTCAATTTACATAATTCATAAAATATACTACATATATTATTTTTTTATTTTATGAAATGTTATTATTTACAAAATGAGAAAGTTTTTATTAAATGTATTGAACTTAAATATATGATGCACAGCGAAATTTGAGAATGGTTCTAATCTGGAGATAATATCGATTCTAAAGGGCGGAGTTCTAAAGCTGACGTGGCATACGGGAGAGAAGTAGATAACAAAAAATGGGTGTCTCTGAGAGTCAAAGGTCAAACTTCCTGAACACCAACGCCACGTTGCAAAATATAATTGGTAGGCTCTGATAACTTAAATGTCACTGTTATCTCACCCACTTGCAAATTAAATTATTTTTATTATTATATATTCCTTTATTTGCGACCCCATCAAAATTATTTTGCCTAAAGCTAAAATAACGTCCGACTCACGCCGTCAAGTGGATGGAAAATTATGTACATATGGATGAAGATTTAGAAATAGATGTAAATACTGTACTCCTTCCTATGGTTGTAAACAATCAATTCGAATCGAATACTACAATATTTGCATTGTTTTGATAAAATTTTTGAATATTATCAAATCGAATTGAATTATTCTATAAGGTAATTTAATAATTAATAAAATTATTGAACTTAAATATTTAATTCGATTCATACATCAAATTAAATATTTTAATATCATATATAAATATATTTATTTTAATTAGTAAATATAGTCAGTAAAATTAAACTTTTAAATTATTTAACGAAATAAATTTATACATTTATATATAATTTAATATAAAATCGAATATCAAATCGAATCAAATATTAATCGAATATCAAAATTTCGAATCAATTCGAATCGAATCACGAATCGAACCAAAAATATTTGATTCATTTACAACCCTACTCTCCTTCGGTCAGTGGCGAACATGTGAAATTATTTTGCAGTTTCTGTCTACGCATTTCGAATTATTTTACAGTTTCTGTCTATGCATTTTTGCACATACAACAACCCTACTCTCCTTCGGTCAGTGGCGAACGCAAAGTGTGAGACTGTGAGGACCGGAGGACGATCTATGAATTTTTTTCCCCTCACACTATATAAAATAAGTAAAAAATATTATATAGAAAATTCATTAGAAATATTTTATTTTTACATTACGTACGGGAATTGTAAATTATAAGTCGATATTTTTTAAAACGTTATCAAACCTTTTTTCAATATAACATACTAAGGAGTCACTAAAAAAATCATCTCCCGGCCCATTGTGTTACGCAAATATCTTTTTATAAACTTCAATATAGAAAAAGATCTTTAACAATCTTTGAACCGTGGCAGTCGTAGTAGGTAGGACCAATGTTAATATCATAAGCCGGTAAAATATGCTCTCCATAATCTTGTTACAACTTTATACGGTGGACGAAGTTCATTAAGTATTTTATTAAGATTGAAGAACATATGAGCCTAAATATTAAAAAATCCACCTACAAAGAAATATGTTATCTTCTTTTTCCCATTCATCATCTTCATTACATAAATTACAGGAAAATGCATTCTATTATAGATAAAATTCACGCAACTATATAAAAAACTAATGGCGAAGTTTGAGCTTGGAGGGTCGGAATTACACAAAAATATTTTCTACTATAACTAAAATACACATAGCTATATAAAAGATTAATAGCAAACTTTGAACTCGGGAGGCTGCGGCCACCCAAGCCCCTATGTGTGTCTGCCATTGCCTTCGGTGCCCTTTGCCTCATCTCGTTGATTTTAATTATTATTTATTAATTAATTTTAATTTAATATTATTTGAATTATTTAATTAATATTATTCTAAGTATATAGTTATAAAAATAATTATTTCAGATCTTATTAAATTAATTACGTATACAATATAAACTAAATAAGCTCAATAGGACCGCAGGAATAGGAAATACTAATAACTTGGACTCCATGGAGTAATATTAATTCTCTAAAAAAGTTAAATATATTTTGTTTACACTCGCATTGGAAAGTAAAAAAACTAATGATACCTGCATTTTCTTTAGAACTTGCATCATCTAAATGGGGACGTTTTATTTAATTCATTTTACTTAATCTTGTCGACATGTGAAGTGAATAGCAAATGATATGTTCATGCCATTATTATTTATTTCATGCAATGTAATATATTGGTTCAACCAAACACATGTGGTTCTGTTTATAATTTGTGTGGCATAGGCCCCACCATAATTTTCTAGCTTGTATAGGTTGATTAAAAAAAATCAAACACAATTGGTTTGAGTAGTATGGAGCTGTCAGCTAAATCAAATCTCTCGAGTTCAATCATATGTGTACGCGTAATTCTATTTTGGAAGAGACAGCACTTCAATGCTCTAATTATTGAGGAATTGGTTTTATACCCAATGAGGCATGTAGATATTCAGTATTCACTTGAAAAAAAATGCACATTTTTTTTTGCCGAACAGCCTATGCATGCTATGAAAGAGTGATGGAAGTCCATGTCACACAAATTGCAAATAGATAAAGGGGAAAGATAGGGGAGGCCGGGTGGAAAATCAACCCAACCTATAGGTTAGAAGTAACAAAGTACCACCCATGAATAAAATCGCAAGGGAAATCGGCAAGTGGACTTTGGCATTTTCAATCTTTGGAATACGGTGAGAGGAATTATTTATTACGGTTTTATTTCTAGCAAGAAAAATCATTCTCAATAAAGAAAGTTACTGAAATTTCTCCCAAATTAATTAATGTTAGATCTCTATCATTTGGAGGTTTGGTAGTGAAATAGCAAGCATGAAAATGATTTAAAAATTGTCATCATCCACCTTGTGAAAGAAAACGAAAGACAATACCCCTTTAAATTAATTTGGCAATAAATTTATTGTTGAGTTATGTTAAAAATCAATGCAAAATTTAAAGAAAATTATAAGTGTATCAATTAAGTGTTCTCTTTTTCTTATGTCTCTAGGTTAACTCTTAGTTTGTTAAGTTTTTTGTGCACGTATTTTATATTTTGGTCGGCCTTACCGCCTTATTAATATAGGATCGGTTATACCATCTAAATAATACTTCCTCCGTTTTTTTTGTTAGCTACGTTTGACAAATGTGTACTGTTCACTTATATACTTTGACTTAAAGTTTTATCATGGTTATACAAGTTAAAATATAGCCAAGTGTGATCTTGTTAGATTTGTCTCGTCTTGTAGATTTTAAATATCAAACTTTTAGAATTTTTACATGTACCGAATTTGAGTTATTAATGGTTTAAAATGTGCATTGGATTGCGTGCTGGGTGGGTCTGTAGCTATCTTTAAAAAACGGAGGGAGTACTACATGGTTAACACTGTGTGCTTGTGTATCGAAGTCATTCCAATAAGTTCTTTTTGCTCTAAATTCGATCCACTTCTTCATTATCATGAATAGACTTAATAACATTGAAATTACTGGAGAATCATAATCCTAAAGAATCCAGGCGACTAATAAGTTGGTGCCAAACGGTTTGGATATAAAGGCTTTTGATAATTGTACTTAGTCAAGAGGTGACAAGTTATGGATGACCTTACATGATTTTTATGTGCTTGTACATCATTGAAAGCCTAGGTTGAAAGTTCATACCATACGATTAATTCGGCTGAATTAGATGAACAAATTATATTATCCCACCTCACTTGTGTTTGATTTTTTATTTCATTATAATATAGTATTATCTTTATATTTATTGTATGTTTATAATAGGAGGAATCTAACAAAATTTATAGTACAAAAAGAAGTCGTCTTTTTGAAAAATAAAAAGGTAAAATCTGTTTATTGGAGGAGGATTAGAAAACAAACAAATAAATTAGCATCCAAATATCATCAACTTTAGAATTGGATAATCTATATATTATTAAAACCATTAGTGGTCAACCAAGTCAACACTTAATGTGGTGTCTCATTCTAAATTTCTAATTTTCTTAGATTTTGCATTTTCTATTAATTAAATTTAGATTTTTGTATTTGTTATTTGTTTATGTCAAAATATTTATTGATTTGGATATGAAAATCCTCATTTCCATTTTTAAAAAGATATGAAAATTTCAATTTATAAGGAATTCCCATAGTTACCAATTTTAAAAGATTTAAAATTTGAAATTTTGTATATTTGCATTTATTTATATTAGATTTTGATTTTCTTTACTTATATTAGATTTTTGCACTTTTTATTCCAACAATTTTATTTTTTACACAATTTTTAGTTTTTAAAAGATATAAAATTTTTAACTTATATGGAATTCCTAAAATTCTTAGCTTTTAAAAGATTTCAAATTTCTATTTTGCATTTATTGATTTATTTATTTTAGATTTTTGCATTATTTATTTATTTATTTATTTTAGATTTTGCATTGTTTTATTCATATAATTTTAGTTTCAAAAAGATATGGAATTTTTAATTTATATGGAATCGAGATATGGTTTGACACATTGTTATTAATTGGTTACTTTTTATTCAAAATATCAAAAAAGAAAAGGAGACATAAATAATGGGATGGAATTAATATTATTTTAGTTACATAAAATAATAATAATAAGAAAACTTAAATAGGCTATCAGAGGGATGTGATTTCCATTTTTCGACCATAATGAGACGATTTGAACAACATGCGGTCCACTTTGGCCCTTTTTGTAGGTCTGACAGCCTTGTAGTGGCCAAAAATTATAAATGAAAAAATAATGGCTAAAATCTGAAAATTAATCATTCTGATGGCCTAAAAAATTATTATCTTTAAAAATAATTCAAAACGATTATAATTATTAAGGGAAATGTAAAAATTCATATTCATTGGATAATTTGTATAAAGTAAATTAATTATCATTATTTGGGATGAAAATTCTTAATTGGTAGAATGATTATGAGCCATTCTGAATTAACCAAATTCTCCATTTGATTTCAGAGAAAAAATTCTCATCTCACAGTTTGTTTTACTATGACTATTGAAAAAAAAAACTCAATGTTAATTTTTAAAGAAAGTTGGGCTTTATTTTCAAGGGAAGTTTTTACCCGTGTCAGTGATATGTTGCAATATCTCGTCTCACCGGAAAGAGAGGATTCGAAGTAATATGTAATTAAGATGGATTAGCTTAAAATACTACAAGAAATATTGTTTACAATTAAAATTATATATGACAGAAATTTGCACAATGAATATTTCATATACGCAATGGTGATTGGTAAAGCTGGTATTGATCTTGGAGATGTACAATTAGATGTGACATTTCCAGATGATAATTTTATAAAATATACGGAAGATCATATAGCGGTGTTTGTTCAGAGTACTTATGCAAATATGAACTGCAACATTTCAAATCCAGATATTTTTAAAGATTATGTTATACTAACACATACCAACGATCAATGATTAAATCATGGAATATATATCTACAAATGAAAATGTATATATATCAGTTCTAACAATATTTATCAAGATGATGAAAGCATAAGTAAAGCCAATAAATTATTTTCACTTGAATATCTAAACACAATCAATTGTTCTGGATCACCGAAAAATATAGTTGAATAAGGGTTGCATAGTCATGCATCTTAGGAATAAAAATCAATCAAATAAATTATGCAATGGAAGTAGGTTGATCGTAACTAAGATGCATAACCATATAATTGAGGTTAAATTAATTTTCGAGAAACCATAAAAATAGAAAATTCTTGATTGGTAGAATAATTATGATTCTATATAATTTAATCAAATTCCCCATTCGATTTCAGATGAGAAAATTCTCACTCGCAGTTTATTTTGCTATGATTATAAACAAAAGTTAATGTCAATCTTTAAAGAATGTTGGACTTTATCTTCAAAAACCAGTTTTTAGCCATTAACAGTTATGTTGCAATATTTTGTGTAACTAGCAAGGTGTAACTTAAAGTATTAATATACAACTAAGAATGATTAACTCAATATACCACAAGAAATGTTTATAATGAAATTTATATATGACCAAAATTTTACAAAATTGATACTTGATGTAGGTGATGGTAAAACTGTTATTGAATTTGGAGATGTACAATCAGTTGTGATATTTCCGGATGATATTCTTATAAACTCTACGGGTGATCCTATAACGACAATTTTTACAGTACATATACAAATATAAACTGCACCACTTATAACACAAACATTTTTAAGGATAGTGCTATACTAACTCTTCCCAATAAGATTTTCAACAATAAAATTTTCAGCAAATTGCGGGGGAATTTTTCATATTATGCTTAATACTTATATTTAAATTTTGTTTTATTTTAATTTAAATTTCAAATTAAATAAAAAAATTATTTTAATAATTATTATTATTGATATATTAGGTTTGTATCGGACAAGCCACAGAAGCTAAAAAAGACGGTATAATATGATTTCTTGTTAGTTTTAAAAATAATTAAATTATATTATCTATACTCCTCTTTCAAATCTATATAACATCATTACATATTTTTCAATACTCAAAATACAATTTATTATTGATTTATATAATATAGATATAAAATATTATATAAAATATATAAATATGCCCGTCGAGTCTCGACGGGTTACTTGCTAGTTTAAAATTTAAACCATTAAACCTCCTCCAATACAGTATTCATATTCCCCCTTTTAAAATCAGGCGTGCGTGTTTCCCCAATTTGCCCCTAAAAAGGTGAAGGGGGGCTTATAAACAAACAGCGTCAATCAGGGTTAACGGCGTCACCCAAAAGCAGGAGACTATAGTAACGTGGAATGAGACCCACGCAATGACCCGTTCAACCCACACGGGCAACCCAAATTGCCATTATCAGGCAGGCAGGCAGGCAGCCCAAACCTAATGTCTCGTTTCAACAATCCATACATTATTCAATATTGAATCAATAGGTTAAAACGCGTCGTCAGGGAAGGTCGGTTCGAACTTCCAAGTCGAGGCCTCCCACGTCCCACCTTCCATTTCCCTACCCTACCCTCCCACCCCCACCATCCCTGCTACTTTCTATATATATATCCATTGCTGGGGTCTGTAGAAATCCCCAGGTCTATTTCACACAATTTCTTGGAATCTTTTTATCAGGAAGAGGAGTTTGGTTCAACAATCAAACACACACGAGCACTTCCGCTCTTCTTCCAATACTAATATTTCCATTCCTTCTTTCAATTTCTATACGTCAATCCCTGGACAAGAAAACCCTCATCTCTGGGCTTTCTTTTGAGATTTGTCCTTTTTTTTTTCTTCTGATTTTCTCGTGTTAGATTTCTTCTTGTTGTAAGATCCCGAAAAAAGATGGGGACGGAGGTGCTGTTGCCGCAGGATTTGTTGGGCGAACGATTTCCTGGCCATGGCCCTGTCTTCAATCGCCGGAGAAATTTCCCAGTCAACGGAAATCTCACCAAATTGGTTGTCAATAAGAAACCTACCAACGCCAGGAGGGCGTTGCCGAGGGGCGATAAGAAGCGGTTCAACGACAACGATGGGGCGGCGAAAAAGCCCGATCCACGGCGGAAGGAGGACGGCGGCAGCGTCGGAGGCCGAGGGATTGAGCAGGTAACCCTCTTGAGAAGAGGCGAATCCTTGGATTCGTTGATTTCGAAAAAGAAAGGCGGTGGAAACCCTAACCCTAAATTCAAGCCACAGCCGGCGGACGATCTGGCCGTTTTGGGAACGGCCAGAATCGGACCGGAATCGCCGGGAATGATTCCTACCAAGATCCTCATGTCTCCCCCGTCGCACCCCAACGTGTATGCTGGATCGGCGTTTTCGCTATCTCCATCTCCGAAATCATTACCTCTCCCCTCTTTTTTCAACAAGAAACAACAAAATGATGATAGCATAGCAAATTCAGCTACCGATTCGGCAACCAGAGACTTGAGGCGTTTGCTTCGTCTCGATTGATTCGATTTCGTGCTCAAATCTCAGTTTGTCCGAAAGCTCTCTTTTTTTGGGCTCCTGAATCTTCCTGCATCTAGAATTCCATCCGTATCATATATTTTTTCTCACATACGGGTATTTTTTAGATCAGGAATTATCAGAGGCAGCAGAAAAATTGGAAAAGCAATTTAATTTATAAGTATATTACTTTCTCTTGAACTGGTTTTAATCTCCTTGGTCTTAGATTAGTGAAAGATCCAGTCACTTGTTCTTTCACTTACATATAATTTAGGTTTCGATATGAATATCTGGGTTTGGTTGGGTGGTTTGTAGAATTTGGGTGAGCGCTGAGCATATTATTGGCATATGTAAATGTATCTATGTATGGAGGTATGTGCGTTTGGTATCATTGTTACTCAGATTGCTGTGTTGTGGAGGTTGATGATGATGATGATGTGGTGATGTAAAATGTAATCTTTTATCAATGAAGTAATGATCAGTAATAAGAACATATTATGTTGTCCTAATTTGCAAGGGTTGAGTTTCTTCAGTTTCTATATGTACAATTTCCAGATGTTGTGATTGATCTGTATGTTGTTGCTGGTGTTGAGCTTTGTATTTTTGTCTGAATGTTGCAATCGAGACCACAAATTTGATTGTGAGATTGTAGGTTGCAGCAAGTGGATGAGAAACCAGGAATGGAATGGGTTGTTTTTGTGGGCAGAAAACAATGGGAGGTAGGGAAGGCAGGATTGAAAACAATGGTAGGTGAAGGAAGGATGATGGTGCAACGGGGGTAGGAATGTCAAATTAGAATACGCAGCTGATAGGACACAGCTATGTTTTGGTTTGGGTGTATCGTATTCAAACCTTATATTAATGGGTATTTGGTTGTCATTAGGCCCACAACTCCACCGCCCTGTTGCGTGTTGAAATTATCATTCAATTCTTGTGTTCGGTTGGAATTCCCTTGTGAAGAAGAATCCTATGCTCTATGGCTTATGCAACTTCACCTTTAATAATTGACCTGCCTTTTCCTTAAATGCCCATTTACTGTACTTTATTTTGTAATAACTGACGCAACAATTGAGGGATTCGTTTCCCAGAAACATCTTTTATCTTGGAACTATACATCATATACTACATCTTTGTCCATTTCCCATAAACACGTTTACAATTTTTAGAATTTTGTTTTGGACTAGTTGTAGTTTCTGAAACTCTCTTTTTCGACAGTGAGATTATGGGCAAGAAATGTGGGGATGCTTATGGATTTTATTATGCCTGTAAATATTTCCGTATGGTATGAAGCGGGGTTGAGAACCAAGCGTAATGAGATAAAGCGTTAGCTGCCTGCCAGTATGCTAAAATTGAGACTCAGGGATGGACACGCTTGTTTTCAGTTGTGTCTAATAATTTAGAATGTTGGCTGCCTGCCCCACCCAAGGTTGTTAAGATCGGGATCCTATATGGGATCGTTTTTCTCTTTGCAAGATCGGGATCGTAGGATCGAATTGAGATCTTAAGATCTTATGAAATTGCAATAATGGATAAATTCAATTATGCATACTAACAAGTAAAAGCATTATTTTGTGTGTTTATGAATCTTGTAAGTTAATTAATACAATACAGTATAAAAATATTACAATTAAACATAAAATATTTCCACATACATACATATTATGTTTTTTTACACATCATACATAAGGAATACAAGCTCTTAAGTTTAAAATTAAAATAAACAAGTTATTTTGATCCCAAATTATAAAATACTAGAAAAATTTTATGCGTTTAAGAGGATAAGATCGTAAGATCGTAGAAGCGTTTGATGGAGTATGACCATAAGATCGTAACATTCTACTATCAGGATCGGGATCTTACGAATTTTAAGATCCTACAAGGATCGGGATCGTTTTAGAGAGGTGTGATCGTAAAATCGTAAGATCCTAAGATCAGGATCGGGATCTTAACAACTATGGCCCCACCTTCACATCTTTATTAGTGAATTGTGATGTGATGATGGAACTTAATCCTTTCATATTGAATCAGACACCACACCATCCATTTCTAATTGCACCACTTGAACCAGTTGTAATGCTTGCAGGTAACCACCAGCTGGCCACGTCATTTGAGCCAGGAGGACGAAGCTAAATAACACCTTGTAAAGTTGTGCCTTCTATGGATCTCATTCTCATCATGTAAGTTCCTTCATATACAGGCTTAGCTTTGTTTTGGTGATCCATCGTTTTTCTCACAATATTGGATGCAGTGGGGATTGGATTGTATTTTATGAAGATTCCTTTTGCCTTTGGGATGGGATTGGTCTGAGTTCCCATCTTTATCCTGTTGTCCTCTTCGCGATCAAACACACATTGGCAAAAGAAATGTATGAATTTAGGAGACTTAACGGAAAGACTTCATTTCATATCAAAGAAACACTACTCCCCATGTGAAGAAACATGACCACCTATGTCTATGTAGGAAAAGGAAAGCAATGATTTTGGTTTCATATCTTTTCCATGGATGATCGGTCAGTCGGGAAAACCTTACAAGAAAGACTAATTGATGGAGTATTTTGTTTGATGAAGTATTACATTTGGTTTTTGAGTGAACTTAAGCTCACTGGTAATGATTTGAGTCGATCCTAAAAATTACTACTAAATATTTGATTCAATTAATTTGATCCGATCAATAATACACTATTTTTGCATGCTTCAAGTTTTTTCACGCTAAATGGTACTCAAGAATCAAGATTGGCAATTGGGAAACCAAGAGTTGAGCAAGAAAGCAACATCACCTGCATCACCAACATATATTACAATACTGAAATACGACTACAGAAAATTAATGTCCAGTCTGTCCCAACACTGAGGATCTCACACATCTAATTTCCCACAGCGTTTATTACAGCAAACAATCACAGGACAAGACTGAGAATTAGGACAACACAACACACCATTCTTCTCTGACTTGTTTCAGACAGCAACTTGAGCTGCAGCTAGCCTTGCAATGGGCACTCTGGAGGATTACCATACGCGACATAGTCAGAACTCAAAACATTCCATGTGTTTTTTTTTGCAAGAAACACACTAATGAGGCCTAAAATGTACCTGAAAGGAGAGCAAGAAACATAGTCGAGCCCAGTCTCCACAAAGAACTTGATCGATGAAGGCTCCCCGCCGTGCTCCCCACATATGCCCAATTTGAGGCTTGGTCGAGATGCACGCCCTTTCTCTGTCGCCATCTTAACAAGATGGCCGACACCCTTCTGGTCGAGCACCTGGTGGGCGACAGAGTACACAATTCAGCCATCATCGGCGTATCAAAACAGACGGTTCAAAATTCGTAGGAAAAAGAACAGTACTAAACGAATTGAACCTCAAATGGATCATTTTGAAGAATGCCCTGAGACAAGTACTCTGGCAGAAACTTGCCCACATCATCTCTGCTGTATCCGAATGTCATCTGCGTCAGGTCATTTGTCCCAAAGGAGAAGAACTCTGCCTCTTTTGCAATCTTGCCACATTAAATCAGGACAAATTGAATCAGTTGCAGTTTAGAACATAGAATACTTGTGAGCAGTTGTTTTGATGCATACCTCATCTGCGATTATAGCTGCTCTGGGCACCTCTATCATGGTTCCGACTTTGTAGCTCAACGAAGTGCCTGATTCGTGGAACACTCTCTTTGCAATTGCGCGGACCAGACACGTCTGGTGGCTTAGTTCCTGCAACTCAACAGCAATATACGCATTAATATATGTTGGATAAATCGGTTGATAGCAAAAACTATGACAACATGGATGTCGCGTGCCTCAGGTGTTCCAACAAGAGGAACCATTATCTCTGGGTAGACCTTAAAGCCCTGCTTTGTCAGAGCTATGGCGGCCTGAAATATCGCTCGGACCTGCATTTCTGTCAGCTCCGGATACGATATCCCAAGCCTGTCGAGTTCCATTGAAGGCATATATGGAAACAGTTAGAGATGCACATTTTCAACAGAGACTTAAAATTCAAACCATAACACAGACCTGCAGCCTCGGAATCCAAGCATAGGATTCACTTCAGATAGTTTTTCGATTCTTGAGTGTATTTCTTCTGCACACATGCTTGTGTCCTCGCTCAGTCCACTAACAATGTCCTCAAGATCGCCTTCGGGAAGAAATTCATGAAGTGGAGGATCAAGGAGTCTGATAGTCACCGGGAAACCTGAGAAAAAAAAAAACAAAAAGCTTAGATTTTTGTATGGTTTTTATTGAGTGAACTCAGATTGTCTAGCAAGTAAAATACCATCCATTGCGCGAAAAATTCCTTCGAAATCAGATTGTTGGTAAGGCAGCAGCAGATCCAGCGCTGCCTTCCTCTGATCAATAGTGGCCGCCATTATCATCCTTCGGACAGCCTTAATCCTCTCATCAGATGCAAAGAACTGAAACAAGACAGGGCGTCGTCAACTGTCAAGGAATGTCATGTCCGAAGTCACAAAAAAGCTATTTAGGCAATAGGACTAGAAAACTTACCATGTGTTCTGTTCTACACAGGCCTATCCCTTCGGCTCCATTCTTCCGAGCAGTGAGTGCATCGTTGGGCGAGTCAGCATTTGCCATAACCTGCAACAGTCCTCAAACACATCGATTTTAGTCATTTAGTTAGTTAGCGATGATCATCATGAGTCGTTCAAGCACCTTGATCTGTCGAATGCTGTCCGCCCAAGACATGAAGATCGCCAAATCCTCGGTCATAGCTGGTGGTGCCAGTGCCTGTTTTCCAAGGATCACTTCACCGGTAGAGCCATTAAGTGACAGCCATTCGCCTTCTTCCACCACTTTGCTTCCGATCACCACTTCCTGCATCGCAACAAAATAACGAACATTCTCATATATGAAACCATAACAATTAACAACGCTAGTATAGGTACTTTATGATCGATCTGTCAAAACAACGAACCTTGTTAGCATCATTCACACGTATCTCGGAGCAACCTGAGATGCAGCATTTCCCCCATCCACGTGCTACCACAGCCGCGTGAGAAGTCATGCCTCCTCTTGCGGTCAGAATTCCCACAGCTGCGTGCATTCCCCCAACATCCTCTGGACTTGTCTCTGTCCTCACCTTCATACCAAAAGTAACCATTTTAACCTCTCTATCCAGTCATATAAATAAAACCTAGAAAACCTAGAAACATAAGGTAACTAATGATAATCATTACCAGAATGCAGCTCTTCCCTTGCGCATGCCATGCCTCGGCATCTTCAGCATTGAAGACAATCTGTCCAACTGCAGCCCCAGGGGATGCGGGCAAGCCTTTCGCCAGCACAGAATGTTTGTACGCAGATGGATTCTCAAACTACACGGAAAAAAAAAAAAAAGGAAGAAAAAAGAAACATCATATTAAAAATTAATTCCTTCAAGATCAATAGAAATATTGCAAGGAATCTATGAACCTGTGGGTGAAGAAGCTGGTCGAGATGCTGAGGCTCGACCCTCTTTATTGCAGCACGAGAGTCGATCAGACCTTCATTCACCATGTCCACTGCAATCTTCACAGCGCCTCTGCCGGTGCGCTTCCCCACTCTGCATTGCAGCATCCACAGCCTTTTTTCTTGCACGGTGAATTCAATATCCTGTATTCAACAAACTCACTTATTTACAAAAACCGCAAAAGACAATTGAACAGATCAAATTTTGATCCTTAGGAATTACCATCATGTCTTTGTAGTGCGCCTCTAATATCTCACAATTTTCGACTAGTACTCTGTAAGCTTCCGGCATATGCTCTTTCATTGCGTTCAAATCCTCCGGTGTCCTAATTCCCGCAACCACATCTTCCCCCTGAATAGAAACTTTTTGGATTAGCCCAACCATAACAGATTTGATAAAAATTGGTAAAATTTCATAGATAGATAGATACGATTCAAGACCTGAGCATTAGTCAGGAACTCTCCGTAGAGCTTCTTCTCTCCAGTACTGGGATTCCTAGTGAAAAGAACGCCCGTCCCCGAAGTGTTCCCCATGTTTCCAAACACCATACACTGAATGTTCACAGCAGTCCCCTTCAAACCGGTTATGTTGTTGATGCAACGGTACTTTATCGCCCGCGGACTGTCCCACGAGTCGAACACTGCCTTGATAGCCAGTTCCAGCTGCTTTTTCGGATCTTCACACATACATAGCATAGGTTACTACTGACTACTGCTTGTAGTGTACCACGTTATAACCTAAAGATGTACCTACCTGAGGGGAACTTTTCGCCCTTAACTTGAATGTATACATCCTTGTATTCTTCCACGAGCTCCTTTAGATCGGAGGCGGTTAGCTCTGTGTCTAGCTTGATGCCTTTTCTGCTTTTCATGGTCTCAAGTTTGTCATCAAACTCCGCGTGCGGAATGCCCAAAACCTTCACATAAAACACATACACATCGAACATTAGCGTCAAATTTCTGTTTTCCTACTTGCTTCCTGATTAGGGAATTAAATGAGTTTTCATCTTTGAAAATTCTTACAACATCCCCAAACATGTCGAGGAAACGTCTGTAAGAGTCGTAGGCAAACCGCTCCCCGCTTTTCAAGGCCAGGCCAGCCACCACTCCGTCATTGAGGCCGAGGTTCAGCACGGTGTCCATCATCCCAGGCATCGAAATCTGCATTCGGACAACATGGTTTTCAGCAATATGTAATTATAATTACATGATCGTAAATTTTTAATATCCTGGAAATTAAGTGAAATTTGACACGATACTCACTGCAGCACCCGATCTAACCGAAACAAGGAGCGGCTTGGAGGGATCCCCAAGAACAGCCCCCATGTCTTGCTCCACTATTTTCAGACCTTCAGAGACCTCTTCCCATAATCCCTGTGGCAGCTTCTTACCCAGCTTCTGATACTCCTGACAGGCCTCCGTCGAAATGGTGAACCCCGGCGGCACCGACAGACCAATGCTAGCCATTTCGGCAAGGTTGGCACCTTTTCCTCCCAACTGATCACATCCAAAAAAGATGATATTTTTTATCATATCAATTGAGGGAAATATATAAGATGCATATCTGTGGTGGAAAAAAGAATCATGGTACTCTGATGATCAACGTCCAATCAAGAAATTAGGAAAAGCAATTACTTAAATGTATGATGTTCTTAATTACCAGGGCTTTCATATCCTTGTTTCCCTCGCTCCTTCCACTGCCAAAAGTGAACACTCTCTTCACAGACTGAAAAGTTACAAAGAATCATCAAACATACTATATCCGAATCCATTAAAAGGGGAAAAAAAAAAGATAAAAAGTAAGAAAATGAGGATTGAATGAATTACCTTCATTGTTTCTCAGAAGGGAGGAGATCAAAACCCAAATTGAAATGAATCGACTCCTCAATTACAGACAGTGATGAGGTTTTTCAGCTTACCAATCTGTGTTCCATGCATTGTCGAGGACTGCGTCATTTAAAGATGACACAAATGAATAACAGCACGCCACGTGTCGCTCCCATGCCAAACCCCGTGTAAGGGTTTGTTTTTCGGAGGACCTGGTGCGCGCTTCGGGGATCTCCCGAAAATCCCTCGCGATCTAGATGGCTGACTAAATTTCAATTTTAATTTTAAAGGTTATTCTTTTGATAACAAAATTTGAAGGTTTACAATTTACATCACCATCCACTTTTTTTTTTCAAGAAAACAAAACTTGTAAATATTGCACTACTACTTTTCTTACAGTGAAGATGCTGATCAATCAGGAACGCGGTGATATCTGGACTATACATATTTCATTGTATCGACAGTTCAAATTATTGATAATTTACAATTCATCTACTTGTATTTTAAATAAAAATGATGTAGGTATTTGTATATAGGCAACTATATAAGTTCATGCTATATAATATTCAATTATTATGATAATACTTGTATCCAAAAACAAAATTATTAAGATAATACAATTTTAGCACTAAATATTGTAATAAGCTTGATTAAATATAAAAAGTATACCTTAAACGACAACACATATGACAAAATGACAAAAACTTCCTAGTAATTGCTTACATAATTCAAAAAAAATAAATTATCATCATACGATGAAAATTTGTATTTGAGAACTTCGATCAATCATTAATTGGACTTTTTCTTCCCCCTCCCTCTAAATACAATTTTCCTGTTAATTGTTACAGCACGCCATGTCACTTAATCTAAGTAAATTTTAATTAAAATAATTTTTTACTCCTATATCTTTATTTTTGTGAAAAATTTATAGTTTAATCTCAATATTGTAAAATGCTACAACAAGCTATAATTTGGTTTTGTGAAAAAAATGTTACTATAATTGTTACACTTACTATGTTTGTGTGTTTGTTCTAACCATATTGTTATATTTTCATAGAAGAATATAATTAGTTCAGTACATTATCTCTCATTCCCACTAATTAAAAACTAATTCCACCTTGACATAAACTTCCACCACATTTTAAGCAAAATGAGATTAAAAAATAATTTAAAAATATTAATTATATCATAATTTTAGTAACTAAAAATTGCGCTAACACTAACAATTTTAATTTTACCCTTCAAACTAAATTATTTAACAATAGTTATATTGAAATAATAATAAACCCAAAAATAATACTACCTCCGTTTTCATATGTTCTTGACGTTTATTAATGTGTTACTATTCACCCACAGATTTTTACTTAAAGTTTTATCATAGTTATACAGGTTAAAATATAGTCAAGTGGGATCTTGTTAGACTCGTCTCGTCGAGTAGTTTTTAAATATTGAACTTTTAGAATTTTTACTTGTACCGAACTTGAGTTATTAATGGTTTAAAATATGCATTGAACTGCGTGAAAAGTGGGTATGTAAAAAAGATTTGAAAACAGAGGAAGTATTAAAAAAATGTAAGTAGTATAAATATTAAAATGAATAATCATTACTGTAAAAGAATTTTTAGTTTCTAAAATGAGTAGGCCAAAGCATTCGCTGAAATTGATGGAATCATATAAGCCTAAATGGCCTAGTTACCTGTCGCTTTATTATAGGAACTAGGAAGCACCCGGGATGTGACGCCGTATGCATCTCCACCGTCAAAATGATGTTTTCGACGGAAAGATGGTTCAGGATCTTGGGTCCTGGGAGCACAAATCAACTTTGTAGAGAGTCTGCTGTCATGTGACATGTCACGGACAGGAATCATTAAACAAGAAATTCTTACAGGTCGGAATTTAAGTTTGGCGTTATTACGACATGAGTAGGAAGGAGTAATTAATGAACACGCACGGGAGTGTTTGCAGGCTTCAGTTCTCACAATGATTTCAGTGAAGAAAAGGGAATTTAAGGAATTGGTTTTTGTCATCGTGGGTAAAATTACTACTTTACATGCCTCACGGGTCTGATCCCTTTTGGTCGTTTCCCCCTCTTAACTCTAATTGTAGGATTTATTTTGTTTGTTTGGTGCGATTTAAGAATCATTTACGGCACACGGTTACTTGTTAAAATTAATTTGAGTTTTTAAAGAATCTATGTTTTTTACTTTAAACCAGTTTGCTCGTACAATCCAATCCAGATCGGTTTTACACTTTTCGTGACCATATTGCCTATGGCCCATGGGATGGGTTGGGTTGTGGTTCGAAGGAATTTGTAGGAGCTCCCAGGACCCGAACACGACATGGTTGGGGTGGGGTGAGTGGTAGTAGCGAGTCCAGGGAGCAGGGAAAATTTTAGATGGGGGTTGAATTGGCAATATATGGGCACGCACATCAATACCGAGAGCCCATAAGATAGATATTTACGTGACATACTATTGGTGTTGGAGCCACCTTGCAAATTGGACGACGAACGACGATTCCTCCCACTTATACTAACCCCTATTATTATTATTATTAGACATTTTAATTCATTTCAATTTTATTTTCACTTGTCATAATTAATTCTAGTAAATATTTTAAATTATAGTGTATAATTTAAATAACAGGATATCAAAATACTATTGAGGAGGGGATGGAGACTTACCCAGTGGTTAAGTAAGTTGAGAGTTCGATTTCCCACCTGATCCTCTATTCCTCTCATTTGTTCTCTTTTTAATTTGTATAGTATGGCTCCCACCACCCATTTCTATACTCGGTTAAAGAAAAAACAAATTTACCATTGAGGAGGGGGAGAATACGCGCACGCCAAATTTTATTTAGTAGCAAAACGGAGGGATCGAGAATTTGGTACGTGGCTCCAAGCGCATATGTCTCTCCTCATGGTCATGGCACACAAAACTAGACTACTAGCTACCACCTACACAAAATTGTCCATATACTCATAAGCTTCATTCAATATCTTTTAATTTTGGGGAAATTATTTATTGGTACCATTTTGGAGGTTTTAATTTGTTAAGTAGTAACAAGTTAAAAAAATTTATTATTTAGTACCATTAGGTAAAAAAAAATCTATTTTTAGTATATTTATATAAATTTTACCATTTTTGTACCACTATCAATTATACTTACATTTTATTCACCAATTTATTTTATTTATATATTAATTTTTAAAATTTTAAGTTTTTTGTAATATTTTTAATTTTTTTCCTTTAATATTTTTTGACTTTTTTTATTTTTTCTTTTGAAATTCTTGTATCAATTATATTTTCATCATCGGATTTGAGTTTTTTGTGTATGTAGAATTATGCTTTGAAAGAGACAATCCTTTAATGCCCAACAGATACTCGAAGGATTAATCTTAGGCAAATATGGCCAGAGAATACTCGCGAATAAATTAAAATTAGTTTTTGGCCGGTGATGCCAAAAAATTATATTTTTTTGTCATCGAAAAATAATTATATTTTTCATCCTAACAGATTTTATAAATAAGATAAATAATTTTTTATTTAAACTAGATTTTATTTTGTATCAATTAAAAACTATATTTTTTGTTTTTATCCCAAAAGATTTTTTAAGTAAAATAAATAAAAGAATAAAATAAAATAGATTTTTTCATCCTAAAAAAGATAAATAAAAAATTGATAATGGTTTATTTAACGAATAATTTTTTTTTTCAACAAAAAAAAAATAATATTCAAATACGTAAATACTTGAATGATATGAGAATTTTCAAAAAAGAAAGAAAAAAAAAAATTTAAAGTACTGTTATGCACTTATTAAGAGTACTATTATGTAATTATATAGAGTACTATTATGTAAGTATTTAAAGTACTGTTATACACTTGTTAAGAGTACCATTATGTACTTAGTATAGTACTGTTATTTAGTTATTTAAAGTACTATTATGTACTTATTAAGTGTATCATTATGTTCTTAGTATAGTACAGTTATTTAATTATTTATAATACTGCTATGTACTTATTAAGAGTACTATTGTGTGATTATGTAGAGTACTGTTATGAAGGTATTTAAAGTATTGTTATGCGCTTATTAAGAGTATCATTATGTGCTTAGTAGAGTACTATTATGAAAGTATTTAAATTAATGTTATGTACTTATTAAGAGTATTATTATGTGACTATGTAGAGTAATTTAATAAGTGCATAACAGTACTCTACATAATCACATAATAGTACTATTAATAAGTACATAACAGTACTTTAAATAACTAAATAACAGTATTGTACTAAGTACATCATGGTACTCTTAATAAGTGCATAACAGTACTTTAAATACTTTGATAATAGTACTACTACTCTACATAATCACATAATAGTACTCTTAATAAGTTCATAACAGCACTTTAAAGTTTAAACACTTTCATTACAGTATTGTAAATAACTAAAAAATTACATAATTTTCATTACACTTTCATTATAGTACTTTAAAATTTTCCTTAATTTTTAATTTTTCTTTCATTTTTGAAAATTCTCATATCATTCAAATACTTACCTTTTTAAATATTACATAATTTTTTAAATAAAAGTATTTAAAAATTAAATTTTATTCGCTAAATAACACATTATTAATTCTTTTATTTATATTTTTTTAGTATGTAAAAAATCTATTTTGTTTTATTCTTTTATTTATCTTACTTAAAAAATCTCTTGGGATGAAAACAAAAAATATAATTTTTAATTTATACAAAATAAAATCTAGTTTAAATAAAAAAAATATTTATCTTAATAAATAAAATTTCTTAGGATGAAAAATATAATTTTTTTCGGTGACAAAAAATATAATTTTTTTAGCATACACCGGGTATTCCCAGGCCACATTGGGCTAAGATTAATCCCTCGAATATCTGGTAGGCATTGAATAGTTTCCTCTTCCAAAGCATAATTCTACATACACAAATATTCGAATCCGATGACGAAAAATATAATTTTTTTTTCTGTGTTCCGGGTATCCCAGACCATATTGGATCCAAAACTAATCATTCGAGAATCTGGTGGGCATTGAAGGTTTACCTTTCCCAAAGCAGAATTCTGCATACACAAAGGCTCAAACTCGATGATGAAAATATAATTGATACAAGAGGTTCAAAAGAAAAAAAAGATTAAAGGAAAAAAATTAAAATGTTAAGAAAAACTTAAAAATTTTAAAAAGTTCAAGATATAAATAAAATGTTAAGCAAAAATATTATTTTCTGGCTTCGACTTTTCCAAAAAAAAATTAAAAGTTCAAGATATAAATATAAATTTTTTCCGTGAATAAGATATAAGTATAATTGATCCAATGGTAAAAAATGGTAAAATTCATATAAATTTACTAAAAATTGAATTTTTTAACCTAATGGTACTAGATACTAAAATTTTTTAACTTGACACTACTTAACAAATTACAACCTTCAAAATGGTACTAATAAATAATTTCCCCTTTAATTTATCGCTTTTTCAAAAAAAAAAAGAAATTGTAACATTTTTTAAAAAAAAAAATTAATACAAATTATTATTATTTTTGATAGATCGTGCAATTGCTTGACAATATACTCCCTCCGTTCCCTTTAGTTGACTTTTTAGAGATTAAAAAGTGTTCCAAAATAGTTGTCATTTTTAGGTAGTTATAGGTAGTTATGCTATGTTTTTACTATATTATCATTCACTTTATATAAATGCTATTTGTTGAACATTTATTAAGAATGAATGTAGTTGAAGGATAAAAATGTAAATTTCTGAATTAATTAATGCAAACCTTGGTTTGAAATTGAGCTGAAAGAGACAACTATTTAGGAATGGAGGGAGTATATACTTGTTTTGTTATTATAAATATCAATATTTTCTTCCCGTTTATAAATTAATTAATATTACTCTTTTTTTCTTCTCAATTTATTTATTTTTTTGGAGCACTTTTTGAAAACGAGCTATATTGGCATTGTAAAGTCATGACCCCATGATTTTATATATTAGGGGCTTCCTTAGGAGAGAAGTGAGACTATTTAAAAGTGAGAAATGAGATATATGATGTGGGAAATGTGAATGCAGAGCACGTATATATGCTACTGTTAACCGAGAATTTCTTTGATGGAGAAACCTCTTTTTTGATTGATGAGTATCAAAAGGATTACAAGAATTGCAGAAAGAAAATACACGAAAGTAAGAAAGCTGTAAAGGAATGGAAAATTTGCAGGAATGTAAAAGCAGAAATTGAACTTGCAGAATAAAAAGTGCAGGAATGAAAATGCAGATAAAAGGATTCCTCTGGGGAGTGTGTTGGGTTGTCCTCTGGAGTGCATCCCTTCCTCCTTTTATAAGAGGAAGCCTCCTCCTGTAGAGAAGCAAGCTGAATAGGAGCCTCCTCCTGTAGAGACGCAAGCGTAATAGGAGGCCTCCTCCTGTAGAGACGCATGCGGAATAGGAGGCCTCCTCCTGTAGAGACGCATGCATCATAGGAGGCTTGACTTCAGGGGTGGCCTGCAGCTCACAACGGCCTCCACCATCTCTTGGGCCTCCATCGTCACGACGGCCTCCACCATCTCTTCGGCCTCCATCGTCACGACGGCCTCCACCATCTCTTGGGCCTCCATCGTCACGACGGCCTCCACCATCTCTTCGGCCTCCATCGTCACGACGACCTCCACTATCTCTTGGGCCTCCATCGTCACGACGGCCTCCACCATCTCTTCGGCCTCCATCGTCACGACGGCCTCCACCATCTCTTGGGCCTCCATCGTCACGACGGCCTCCACCATTTGTTTGGCCTCCATGGCCTCCACCTTACAGACGGCCTCCATCCTCACGACGGCCTCCACCATCTCTTGGGCCTCCATCGTCACGACGGCCTCCATCCTAGGGTTGGCCTCCATCCTACGTCTTGGCCTCCATCCTTGGGTTGGCCTCCATTATACGTCTTGGCCTCCATTATAGTGTTGGCCTCCATCATAGTGTTGGTCTCCATCTTGTTTGGCCTCCATGGCCTCCACCCATACAGACGGCCTCCACCATCTCTTTGGGCCTCCATGGCCTCCACCCATACAGACGACCTCCATTCTTACGGACGGCCTCCACCATCTCTTTGGCCTCCATCGTTCGGGCTGTGTCTACGCGGCCTTCCTCTTCCGGATATATTTTCATCAACTTGGAGACGCGTCCTCCCGCTTCCGGATATGGGCTTTTGGAGATACGTCCTCCCTCTTCCGGATATGGGCTTTTGGAGACGCGTCCTCCTCCTTCCGGATATGGGCTTTTGGAGACGCGTCCTCCTCCTTCCGGATATGGGCTTTTGGAGACGCGTCCTCCCCCTTCCGGATATGGGCTTTTGGAGATGCGTCCTCCCTCTTCCGGATATGGGCTTTTGGAGATGCGTCCTCCCTCTTCCGGATATATTTTTGCCCGGGCCGAGCAATCTACAAAAATAGATGGGCCTCCAATATTGGACTAACAGATATGGACCTTAGTATTTTTGTTGGTGTTAACAGATGCCCCCCTCGCGCATTTTGTCTGATTAGTATTTTAAGACAAATTTGCGCGCTTAATTTTGGAATTTTCGGCCCATTATGGCCCATTAGGGACAAAACCCTAACCACATAAAATCCTTAAAATTTTTTTTTTCTACCCATCACTTTCTTTCAAAACTTTTTCTCTCTTCCTCTCTTCCTCTCTTTCTTTCTTACTCTCTCCTTCTCTTACTCCTCCACCGGCCATCGGAAACCGCCGGGAAGTCGTCGCCGCTGTCCAAATTCCGGCCGTAGAGATTGTCGCCGGACGCCGTCAAGGCCGCCGCGCCGCCGCCGGGCCGCCGCCGCCGTCTCGCTCGCCGCCGGCCGCCACCACGTCGGACGCCACCGTCGCGCATTCGCTGGGAGGCCGCCGTCAACTTTCGCGGAGGAGGGCCGCCGTCAGCGCTCGGGCCGCCGTCAACTTTCGCGGAGGAGGGCCGCCGTCAGCGCTCGGGCCGCCGTCTTCAAGGGAGGCCGCCGCTGCCTTGCCCCGAAGGCCGCCGTCGCTATTCGCCTTGGGAGCCAGGGCCGCCATCTTCAGGTGGTTTGGGGCCGCCACTCTCGAGCTTTGGAAGGCCGCCATCTACGAGCTCGGGGCCGCCACCACCTGTTTCGCCAGGGCCGCCATCGAAGGCTTTGGGTTGAGGCGCCATCACTGCTCGGAGGCCGCCATCCCTTGGTGACCGCCATCCTTGGAGGGCCGCCATCTTCATCGCGAGCACGAGGAGACCGCCACCTTCACTTGGACACGAGGCCGCCACGGCCACCAGGGAGCCGAGGCCGCCGTCCTCGAGTGGCTTGGAGATCGCCATCTCTCGAGCATCGGAGGCCGCCATTCTCCTAGCGCTTGGGGCCGCCACCGCCGTCTGGATTCGAGGCCGCCACCGCCACCAGAAGTCGAGGCCGCCACCGCCACCAGGGTGTCCAGGCCGCCATCCTCATCATGGATGAGGTAAGTTCCACATGTTCTCGTGTCTTTATTTTGTTGTGTATATTTGATAACATGAATTCCAGCTAGACCATTTATCTCCATTTTGCTTGTCATTGCATGACTTTGACATAGGAAGGATTCTAGCTAACCTAGTGTCGCTTCTTTAGTCATCCCACGCTTTACTCATGACACATGATCTAGTAGACGACACCATTCCGGCCGCCACTCCCTTGGCTCAGGCCTCCATCAGCTTTTCTTCCCGGGCCGCCATTCGAGTACCAGCCAGGGTGACATCCTCCATCAGGCCGCCATACTCAGCCAGGCGCCATCCTCGGTCACCGACTACTCGGCCTCCAAGGCCGCTGTCGACGGCGCCCAGGGCCACTACCCAGGGTTTTTACCACCCAAGGTTATTGCCTTGGCCAACACCCTTAGTTCGTCTTCCTCTTTATTGTGTTTCAATTCCTCAAAACGAGTCCCGTGTATAGGTAGACGCTTCTCATCTCGTTCCACAAAGAACTTTTCCAAGCGGGCCGCTTTCTCGGCCAGCTGGGCAAGATCAGTTGCGTCATGCACAATTAAATATTCTTTTAGTCTCGGCAACATATTAGCCACTGCTATATTGGCTATTTCCCTTTCCGGGATTGCTATGGAACATCGGCCTTGAAGCCGTTGTAATCTACTGATAAACGTACTTGCCGCCTCATCGTCATATTGTTTGGCATTGGTAAGGTCTGCAAGGCTTACCTGTGATAGTGGAGTGTAGAACCTATCATGAAATGCACGCTCGAGGTCAGCCCAATTTTGTATCGAGTTAGGCCGCAAAGAGGCAAACCATGCGAAGGCAGGTCCGGTAAGGGATGAGCTAAACAGTTTTAGTTTCAGCCAGTCATTGGCCGCTGCTTCCCCGCACTGAGCTGTGAACCTTCCGACGTGCTCCACTGTAGACTTGCCATCATCTCCTGAAAAAGAGGTGAATTCTGGCATCTTGAAGCCCCTCGGATAGGGCTGCATGGTATCTACCCAGTCCGGATACGGCTTCCGGTATGTAGGCCGCTCCATCGGCTTTAGCTGGATTCCGAAGTGCTGCTGCATCATGTCCGCGAGTAACTCCGGTGAGATCACTTGTGCCTGCGTAGGAGGCATCGCAGCAGTTGTTGTGGGTGCTCCACATGGTTGTGGGGCGTGTCCTCCTGCATGGATAGGAGTGGCGGTAGGTGGCATGGGAGCCGCCATCACTCCTCCTGTCTCGGTAGCCTGCCCCCCTAGGGTTGGTGGCATCCAACCCGGGTTGAGAGGAGCCGCCACATATGGTACAGTTGGGATGTTCGGCATCTGAGGTGCCGCCTGTCTGGGTGCCATGCTAGGTCCGGCCGCCATACAGCCTGGTGTAGCACTGGTTGCCATCAAAGGATTTGATGGAACATATACCGGCATGGGAGGTGCCGCGTAACCCAAATTCGGCATGCTGGGTGCCGCTGTAGAGAAAGTATACGCTGTCTGGTATGAATGTGGAAACATACTGGTCACGCTTCCAGAATCCTGGAGTGGCGGCTGGTCTGGTGTGTTTCCCCACATTCGGTGTTGTCCTCCTGACGGTCCTGGATACAGAGTGCTAGGTGCCATAATAGAACTGGATGCCGGGAGGCCTCCATCGCGCAGGGAACCGCATATCTGGCTAGTCTGGTCGGCCATGGCAGGCCGCAGGACGTCCATTAGATGCCTCGTGAGCAAAGGCATAAACTCGGCCATCGATTCCGTTATCGATAGCCGTATTTGCTCGGACAATGTATGGGTCTGGGTAATCCCTTGTAGTGGTTGAGAGGAGCTCGCCATCTCAATGGCGTCCTCAAACGGCGTTCGCACCGATGTATTCTCTTGTAGAGACATATCCTCAAATTGCTCTGTCAAATTAACAACTTTTCGAGATCTTGATATGCATACACTATTCGGAGCGGATATGGTTTCCACTTCGTGTCCCACTGGGCGTGCCAATTTGTTAACCGAGAATTTCTTTGATGGAGAATTTTGATTGGACAATATTTGAAGAGGATTACAAGGATTACTAAGGGAATTACAAGAATTTAAGCAAAGCTGTAAAGGAATGGAAAATTTGCAGGAATGTAAAAGCAGAAATTGAACTTGCAGAATAAAAAGTGCAGGAATGAAAATGCAGATAAAAGGATTCCTCTGGGGAGTGTGTTGGGTTGTCCTCTGGAGTGCATCCCTTCCTCCTTTTATAAGAGGAAGCCTCCTCCTGTAGAGAAGCAAGCTGAATAGGAGCCTCCTCCTGTAGAGACGCAAGCGTAATAGGAGGCCTCCTCCTGTAGAGACGCATGCGGAATAGGAGGCCTCCTCCTGTAGAGACGCATGCATCATAGGAGGCTTGACTTCAGGGGTGGCCTGCAGCTCACAACGGCCTCCACCATCTCTTGGGCCTCCATCGTCACGACGGCCTCCACCATCTCTTCGGCCTCCATCGTCACGACGGCCTCCACCATCTCTTGGGCCTCCATCGTCACGACGGCCTCCACCATCTCTTCGGCCTCCATCGTCACGACGGCCTCCACTATCTCTTGGGCCTCCATCGTCACGACGGCCTCCACCATCTCTTCGGCCTCCATCGTCACGACGGCCTCCACCATCTCTTGGGCCTCCATCGTCACGACGGCCTCCACCATTTGTTTGGCCTCCATGGCCTCCACCTTACAGACGGCCTCCATCCTCACGACGGCCTCCACCATCTCTTGGGCCTCCATCGTCACGACGGCCTCCATCCTAGGGTTGGCCTCCATCCTACGTCTTGGCCTCCATCCTTGGGTTGGCCTCCATTATACGTCTTGGCCTCCATTATAGTGTTGGCCTCCATCATAGTGTTGGTCTCCATCTTGTTTGGCCTCCATGGCCTCCACCCATACAGACGGCCTCCACCATCTCTTTGGGCCTCCATGGCCTCCACCCATACAGACGACCTCCATTCTTACGGACGGCCTCCACCATCTCTTTGGCCTCCATCGTTCGGGCTGTTGTCTACGCGGCCTTCCTCTTCCGGATATATTTTCATCAACTTGGAGACGCGTCCTCCCGCTTCCGGATATGGGCTTTTGGAGATACGTCCTCCCTCTTCCGGATATGGGCTTTTGGAGACGCGTCCTCCTCCTTCCGGATATGGGCTTTTGGAGACGCGTCCTCCTCCTTCCGGATATGGGCTTTTGGAGACGCGTCCTCCCCCTTCCGGATATGGGCTTTTGGAGATGTGTCCTCCCTCTTCCGGATATGGGCTTTTGGAGATGCGTCCTCCCTCTTCCGGATATATTTTTGCCCGGGCCGAGCAATCTACAAAAATAGATGGGCCTCCAATATTGGACTAACAGATATGGACCTTAGTATTTTTGTTGGTGTTAACAGCTACATTGTGAGGGAAGAGATATTGAAAATGTTTAGAGCCCCATATTTATTATATCAATCAAAAATAGTAGATACTATAATTAATGTCATCGTCCCACTCCCGCCAAGATGAGCTCATATACAGACATACAGTCATAAGTGAAGTACTTCCTAGATCTTTTCTTTCTTCCAGCTTAGGTTATCAACTGCTTACCTCATCATCAGCTCATGTCTACAGAGTGTATATATATAGACTACAATAATTGACCACCCTTTAATTTGTGTCTTCTGATAGGAAACTGAACTGAACTGAACTCAGCAACCATGCATTGCTGCCATATTTGACTCTTTAACAGTCATAAATGATGAATTGATGATGATGAATCTAACACCATTTATCAAACTTCTCCATCTCTCATTCTCACTTTTTAAGTGTTCCAAACTCCATCTGCTCTTTAATTCATTTAACAACTTGCCTGTCCAAATCCCCCCAATGACATGTCGCCGCCGGCAGCCCATTCTCAAGTCTAATTCATTTTATTATTATGCTAAAACTACCCACTTAAACACCTAAGCTAAACGGCTTTTACAGTTGTTAATACCCAATATTCTAACCAATCACAACAATTAATTCAATCATTTTTGTTAGCATTATGAAATGGGGTTTCTAAATCCAGAAATGATGAGATTGAAGACTCCACTGCCCAAACAATACAACAATAATACTACCAATGAAGTTAAACAAAAGGCATAATAGAAGATAACAAACATCTCAGATAAAATCAATAAAGATTTCAATATGAACTCAACTCCATTTCAGTCTGTCAAATCAAAAAGAGAGGAAGCCAAACTATAGAGAAACACAGGCATAAACAAGCCTCAACCCGACTGAACTCCTTTTGAGTCTTATTCTATAGATATATATAAAAAGATGTATCTATTTATTTTTGGGTCACGCCCCCGGTAATACCATCAAGCTTTAACTGTCTACATATTCATATAGAAGAGAGTAGGCACCATTGATTATTTAATGTCAATGAAATCTCACACAACAACAATAAAAGCGTTTTAAGGGTGAGCATAGCGTACACTGACACGTCGTTGGATTGAGCTCCTGCACGATGGGCAGTCCTTCATTCCCTGCTTCTCATGGAGCTCGTTGCACGTTTTGCATACCACCTGATGCGCGCATGGGAGGAACACCACGGACATCTCCTCAGATAAGCACATCACACATTCCCTGTCACGTTTCACGCCTCCATTCCCAGTAAAGTCACTTGTTGCCATCTTGGAGATGTAAGAAATTGTAGTCTCTTTCCAGGTCGGAGTGGTCTTTGGGTCAGAGACTTTGCCTGTGTAGCTCCCATCTATACCTCTTCTAAGGGCGGCTATTTTTGATGACTCTGTCTTCAACCTCAGCTGAGAAATTTCTTTTTCAAGCTTCTCAATGTCTTCTTTATACTTGCTTAGATTGGATTCAGCTCTTGATTTGATGGTGGCTTCTTTCGATTGAGTGGACACTTCAATTTGTTCTCTTTCTTTTCTTACGGAACTGATCTGTATCCAGACTTCTTCCTTTGCTGCTACTTCCTGATCCAGTTTGGCCTGTGATTGTCGCAATGTTTTAATCTCAAACACTGACAGTCACATACAATGGCAAACATGCTACAAGAAGGCAGATCAATACAATTGATGCAGAAAGCACTTGCAAGAAATATCTCTTGAGGTTGATGGAAACATAATTGCATCACATGGAATGAAATTTATATAAATCGATCTTTTTTTTATGGCGACAAATTTACTCAAATTCCTTGTAAATATACACGAACATGTAAGTGGCTCTTCTGCTCTCTGAATTTCACCAAATCTGGCTTTGAAAATTTCAGCAAATGCATTGCAAGCATTAAATTTCCATAGTCGGACGTACCAAATTTGATATTGCAACTCGCAAGGATAACACAATGACATAACAGTGATATTGCATTGATCATCAACAGGCTTCTCCAGTCAAGTATATCAACAAAGACACGCACGCAAATAAGCGCGTGTGTTATATCACTAATTTTTGCACTTCACGACCAGTTATACCTCCCAATCACATATTTGTAGTATTATCTCGCAGTCATCCTATTCTCTGCATACACACATTTATAACTTCTCATATCCATCTAAAATGAGTGGTCAATCATTTAAAAGCCAAACATACCTGTAATTGATCTTGTATTTCCTTAGACTGCTTTAGTTTCTGTTGCATCTGTAAGAGATTTAATTTCTCAGCTGCGAGCTCCTCCTGTAAGATGCTCTTCTGCTTCTCCCAGGACTGAAACTTCATCAGCGTATCCTTCTCCTTTTTTAACACTTCTTCGCAGCTTGCAGCAGACTCGATTGCACGCAACTTTGCAGCTTCCATTTCCTGCCTTAATGCTGCATTTCTAATTTCCAGCCTGGCGCCAGCAGCTTTATGTTGTTCAATCTGCCTGCCAGACTTCCGAATAGCATTTTCCATCTCGAAAATTTTTTTGTTATTGTTTTCTTCCAATGTTTGTTTTTCTTTCTTCAGTTTTTCATTTTCTTCTTTTTCTTGTCTTAGTGTCTTAAGCTCAGCCTTATCCTTGCTCAGTCTCCGCGCTGCTTGCATGACCTTCTGGTTCGCCCATTCCGTCCATTCTTGGAGCTGATTTTGCAACTCTCGAACTCCTGGAACCATCTTCATAATCATCACATCCTTCTTGTCCTGTGGAGTCCACTGCCCGAAAGGCCTATCATTTGTTGAACCAAGAAAACTACAGTTGGAAGTCTCCGTGTTGCAACTGACAGGAATTGGATTAGCGATTGTTTTGGAAGGGTACGAAAGAGAAAGCTCAGTATCGGCAACAGGCAATGATGGTGAAGGAAATATTGGCGCTGACAAACTATGATCAGAACTTTCCAAACCGAATATTGGCGCTGAAGTAAATCCATTTGTAAAGGAAATATTGCCCTGAGGCAAGTCAAGCCCTATAGGTTTGTTAATCTGAAAGTGGGAATTCTTAGCATTTAAACTGGTTGAATCTGCTACACCTTTAAGTTTCTTATCCAAAACAAGGCCACCAAAACTCCTAAATTTACCAGTTCTGGATGCACTTTTAGAACCATATGCACGGCCATGCTTCTCAAAATGCATCGATTTCTGACGTAAAATGTATTCTCTTTTGGAGATTCCAGAAACTTTTCTTCCAGCCACAAACCTCTCCTCTGCAAGTGAAGCGCTAAAGGTTTTCTCAGAACTACCAGAAGTAGAACTTTGATGATCTTTATCCAGAACAAATCCATTAGGAACAAAAGCTGGTTTTGAGTCTGAACCATTAATTGTGTTAAAAACCTCAGGTTGCAAGCTATGCCCATCATTAGTTGAAGCCACCTTAGGCAGTTCGGACAATGGACTATTTTGAGCATTAGCAGCCAATGCTTTTGCTTTAAAAGGAATTAATCCATTAGATTCAGAACCTTTGAGCCCTGTCGTCAACTTCGGTTTAGGAGAAATTAAGGAATTCACATGCGGGGAGGCTATGCCCCCGAGGGGACTACTGCCAGGATCACCTTCCATAGCACAAGCATGTGAGACATTCATATCACATATCAATAAACACCACATTGCATCCCCTATGCTGAAAAATGGCCGAACCTCTCTAAGAAGGCAAACCAGCTCCGCCAATACATACTTCTCCATCTGCTGCAAGTCATCAAAACAATGCTCTATGGAAGGGTCGATTTTCCTGCCACTTTTAAGAAATGAAAGCGTGTTATCAACTATATTCGATACAGTGTCTTTACATCCATACCATACACCAGACCTCAAAATGGCCTTGGTAGCAACTTCTTCACTATAACCATTGGCAACTATCTTCTTAATCGCACTCTGGAAAATTGTGTCCAAAATTTTCAACACAAGTTCTTCCAATTCTGATTCTGTAAAATCATTCCAATCAGCATCCCGGAACTCATCCGGTAATGCCTCCATCTGCTCTCTAGAATGATTCACACCTACATCGGATGCCCCCATGGTGCAAGACAGTCCAAGGTCCAGCTTCAATGCATCAGAAGTGTCTTGGCTCACACTACACACATTACAACCATTTGTGTGGTGGTGATGGTGGTGGTGATGATGGTGATGATGACTAACAAACTTCTCAGCGGAGAATTCAAAATTCGTGCATTCGTTTGAGGGCAAAGGGATGGTCTTAGTAGGATCAGCCAGCGGTGGATCTGCCCGGAATTTCCGTTTATTCCTACTCCCCTTCTCCCGGACCGACATTGCTGGCATTTGACTGGTAGTACTGTTGCAAGCCTTTGCAACCATTGATGCCATATCTAATCTGCACAACAAATGTTCTCAGCACTATATTCTCCCAATTCCATTCATTCCATCTCACACAAATAAGATTGCCCTAACGTAAATTCAAGTCTAGTGATCAAATCCAGCTCCCAAACAATTCAACAACACCAAAAACAGGACCAACAAACAATCACACAAATTTTCATCATACTACCAAACGAAACCGAATGAAACCAGTTCAATCAATATGCATTCACTAACACCCAGAAATATAAAATTGACAATCGATTCAAACAAGCAAGCTACGACACATCACTGCCCACTCACTTACATTCACCATTCACGAAAGAGGAAATCATTTCTGCATCAAAAAAGGGGTAGATGGTCTCAAAACAGAAAGAAAAGCCCAGAACCAATCCGTAATCAATGGCAATAGCGAAGTTTTCAATTCACACCGATCATCGGATCGACGGATTCAAAATTGAGAAATGCAAACACAAAGAAATCACAAAAGATTTAATCTTTTCAGATAAGAGGCGGAGATCCCAGAAACAAAGATGCAGGGGAGTAGTTACAAATTGGGAGATTATTAAGAATTGTGAAACAATTGATTCAGACGATTGCTTCATACCCGATTCGATTGGGGCGATGAAGCGTTGGACAAATCAAAGAGCATCAGATGCAAAAGTAACAGAGATTATGGATAGTCTGTTCTGGTTTCCTTTTCTAATTTTCTTTGCCTCATTTATAATCCTACAAGCCTCCCAACATTGAATTTTTCTCCTCCCTTTCTCTCTCCCTATGTAAATTTTTTCGTAATTTCATATTTTTTACCCTAATTTTTATTTTTAAATTAGATTTAAAAAGGAAAAACTAATCATGAGGCAAAGTTATCGATTATACTCCCTCCGTTCTTTTTTTTACTTGTTCCATAGGAGTTTTTATTAATATTCATGCACACATTTTGATTTAAAATTTTATTATAGTTATACAATTTAAAATATAGTCAAGTGAGATCTTTTTAGATACGTTTCGTATTGTAGTTTTTAAATATAAAACTCCTAGTATTTTTACTTGTATCGAACATAAGTTATTAATGTTGTAAAATATACATTGAATTACGTGTTGCGTGGGTTCGTAGGAAGAATAAAAAACTGATGTAGTACTAGCATATAGTTTGTCAATCAAGATTTGTATTAGTTTAATTAATTAATAAAATAATTATTATTATATCTATAAAATATATTACTCCCCTAACAATACAAAATATTTAATTGGTAGCAATTAAATTTAGCTTCACCTATTTCATTTCAAATAATAAGCATATGAACTTCAATTATAAATGCAAAACACTTCAAACATGTTTATTTGCTTAATCTTTATGATTAACTTTTATTTCGAAAAAGTCAATCTTTTAATAACTCTTTTCAATGCGAGAACTTGTTAAGACTTAAGACCCATCTAATATTACCATTAGGTGGGCAAAATATTCGAACCGATTCATTGAACCGCTGAATCGAATCGAAATCGAACTGAAATTCTGGTTAACCGATGACCCCGGAGCAAATACAAATATCATATTTCAGTATTCGTCCGGTTCAAATACAAATACAAATACTTTAATTTTTTCCCCAGTTAACGGAACCGAACCGAATATATTTATTTTATTTTAAAAAGTTATATATATTGTAAATATTATAGACATTTGATGGTATAAAATTATATAGATAATATATATCATTATTTATTTAATTATTTAAGTATATAATAAAACAAATATAAAAAACTAAAGAGCTAATTATCAAAATATATCACCATAATTAATAAGCTTATATTGAATTTTGTCTTTCAGAATACCCTATTATTAAAATATACCTCTACACTACGATTTGTTACATATACTAACATATTTTGATTACATTGAAAAGAAACATTTGATTCCATAGTTATACATATATTTTTTTTCTGAGTGTAATAACCCCGTCCGACCCTCTTAAAATGTATAATCAAGTTTTTATTTTTTAAATCTTTGAGTTTCGTAGATTTTAAATATTCGAACCGAATCGTTTAACCGTTAAATCTAATCGAAACCGAACCCCCGGTTAACCGAGGACTCCGGTTACAAATACAAATACTGAAATGAAGTATTTGCCCGGTTCAAATACAAACACAAATACCTAAAAAATTCAGGTTAACCGAACCGTGCCCACCCCTAATTACCATTACCTTGAAAAAAGTATATAATTATAGTAATTATTAAATGTTAATATAAAACTATTTGAGGACAAAAATTAATTGTCTTCACCATATTCCCTGCTGGCGAACGTTGAGGTGCAAGTGGTACGTCTATATCCAGAGTACAAATTAATCTCAACAATAAAATCCAAATTTTCACATCTACCATTGTGTTTTGTTATATGGATCGAATTGTGAGATTACATTTTCTTGTATTCAATAAAGTAAAGTTGTACCAAACGCAGTTGGCCTGAATGTTATGGGGCTCTAGCAGTTTAAGCAAAAGTATCGAATTCGAGAGATTAATCCTAGGTCCAACTAAAAAAATAAAAAATAAAAATAAAGTCGTGTCTATTATGCATGTAAACAAAACATGTGAATGTCTAGTGTTCAACATCCATGTTCATGCCTTGATCATAAGGTTAGACATGTGAAAGTCTTGAAATGTATATGCCTTGATTATGAGGTTAGTAAATAGTGAGAGGATAAAAAAGTTTATAAATAGCCTATGTAATGTATTGAGAAGTTAAGTTAGAAAAATTTTATACAAGCTTAATACTTGTTTCATTTCATAGCCATAATTATTACACTTTATTCATTTTATTATCCCACTTTTAAACTTCCTTTCTTTCATCATTTAATCCCAATTTCCATTACAATACTTCCACTATAAACACAAGCTAATAAGCCATATACCATTTTATTGTACACATACATAAATAAAGATAGTTATTTCTATAACACGTTATCAGCACGAGGAGACTCTGTCCAGATTATCATTTGAGGTATAATCTCTTATTTCTAAACTTTCAATAAGATTATGGCTAACCTTGCAAAGCAGGAATTTGCTCCCTTAACCGTTGAAGGAAGCAATTATATGTCCTGGGCCCGAGATGTAAAAATGCATCTTACTTCAATGGGTCTGGAAGATACTATTGTTGAAGGCAAAAATCCCAGCCATCAAAATCAGGCAAAAGCCATGATTTTCTTGTGCCATCATATCGAAGAGGCACTTAAAATGGAGTACGTGACTGTGGAATCCCCACTGGCATTGTGGGAAAAGCTGAAAGAAAGATATGATAATCTTAAAAAGACGGTGCTTCCAAAAGCCCTTGATGACTGGACAAACCTGAGACTTCAGGACTTCAAAACAGTCCGGGAATATAATTCCGCTGTGTTCAAAATTACGGCCCAATTGCAATTATGTGGGCAAAAGATATCTGAAGCAGAAATGCTTGAAAAAACGTATTCTACGTTTCATGCTAAAAACTCAGTATTGAGTGAGACATACCGTCAAAAAGGTTTTCAGAGATATTCTGATCTTATCACCTGCTTATTATTGGCTGAACAAAACAGCCTATTGTTGTTGAGAAATCATGAATCTAGGCCCGCAGGTGCAAAACCGTTCCCTGAGGTGAACGCGGCTCAATCATCGAAATATGTGCGTGATCGTGGGCACTTTAAAAATCAAAATGATGATCGTGGCCAAAATCGGTATCACAATCGAGGCAGAGGTGAATCATCTCGTCAAAATAATTATCGAAATAAGTCTCGATTTGAGCAAAATCGCAGATATGATACCAGAAGGCCTTACAAACCACAACAAAGAAATTATGCAAGAAAGCATAAACAAAATGATGAAATTTGTAATCGTTGTGGAATTAAAGGCCATATGGCTCAAACATGCCACACAGCTAAACACTTAGCTGAACTGTATTAGGCCTCGAAACGAAAAGAAAGACCAGGTGTTGAAGCACACCATAATGCCCACGATGATACTTATGATGATATATTAAATGATAATATCACGCACCTGGAAGCTGATGATTTTGTTGAGCCAGATACTGTTACCAAATAATATATTATATAGCTATAGATATATATATATATTATACTTATCTTTTATAATTCCTGTTTAATATAAATAATGATATTTTATACTTCCCTTTTATTATCCATGTATAATATAAATATGCTTTTGCATTAATAATATTTATATTGCTGATGTTTAATAACATTCTTATATTCTTGTAAAGAAATGGATGCTGGAAATTCAAAAGTCGGAGATGATATCTGCCTCATTGACAGTGCAACAACGCATAGCATTTTGAAAAGCAAAAGCTATTTCTCCAATTTAAAATTGGAAAAAACCGCAGTGAAAACTATAAGCGGTAATGCAAAATGCATTGAAGGCTCCGGTAGAGCTGTTATATTTCTCCCTGAAGGGACAAAAATGGCAATTGAAAATGCCTTGTTCTCACACAAAGCTCGAAGAAATTTACTGAGCTTCAATGATATTCGAAAAAATGGATATCACATTGAAACTTCAAAAGAGGCAGATCACGAGTATCTTTTGATAACTCGAATTGAAAATGGCAAAAAATTTGTGAATGAAAAATTGCCATGTTGCTCCTCTGGCTTATACTATACAAAAATATGTGCCGCAGAAATACATAACCTAGTAGGCTTGAAAGCTACTAGTGAATTTATTACCTGGCACGATAGACTTGGGCATCCTGGCAGTGTAATGCTGAGGCGAATTATTGAAAATTCAAATGGCCATACATTGAAAAGGCAAATGATATTGAACACAAATGAGTTCAATTGTGCAGCCTGTTCACAAGGGAAATTGATAACCAGACCATCTCCAGTAAAAGTGGGAATTGAATCCCCTACATTCCTAGAAAGAATTCAAGGCGATATATGTGGACCTATTGATCCACCGTGTGGACCTTTCAAGTACCTTATGGTATTAATTGATGCGTCATCACGTTGGTCACACGTTTGTTTATTATCAACTCGCAATTTGGCATTCGCAAGATTACTTGCACAAATTATAAAATTGCGAGCATAGTTTCCAGATCATCCGATAAAGAAAATACGCCTTGATAATGCTGGAGAATATACATCACATGCATTTGATGATTTCTGCATGTCGATTGGAATTACTGTTGAACATCCTGTGCCTCATGTGCACACGCAAAATGGTCTGGCAGAATCATTTATTAAGCGATTGCAATTAATTGCAAGACCCTTGTTAATGAAATCAAAACTCCCTGTTTCTGCTTGGGGACATGCTATATTGCATGCAGCCGCACTTGTGAAAATAAGGCCGACAAGCTATCATAGCTACTCCCCTACACAAATTGTGTTTGGAAAGGAGCCCAATATATCCCACTTGCGAATTTTTGGGTGTGCGGTTTATGTACCGATTGCGCCACCACAACGCACAAAAATGGGACCTCAAAGAAGGTTGGGCATATATGTCGGGTATGAATCACCCTCGATTATTAAATATCTTGAGCCAAAAACGGGTGATTTATTTACTGCAAGATTTGCAGACTGTCACTTTGATGAAACTCAATTCCCGACATTAGGGGGAGGAAATGATCAACTGAAAAAGGAAATATCTTGGCAAAGTCCATTTGATTTCCTTGATCCTCGTACAAGGCAATGCGAACTTGAAGTTCAAAGAATTGTGCATTTGCAGGGAATTGCAAATCAATTACCCGATGCTTTTAATGATGCTGCTAAAGTCACAAAATCATATATAAATGATGCAGCAAATGCACCCGCCAATATAAATGTCCCAGAAGGGCAAATTCCAAGTGCAAATGAACCTACTGCACGCCTGAAGCGTGGTAGGCCTTTGGGTTCCAAGGATAAAAATCCACGAAAGAAGAAAATTATCCATATGGGTGATAAATCAATCACAGATGATACTCCCGAAGGAGAAATTGATTCAACCCCCGAAAAGGTTGAACCTGAAAATATTCACCCAGAAGAAAATGAAGTTATTGAAACTTCTTTCAATTATATCAATACTGGGAAATGTTGGAACCGAAAAGAAACAAACGTTGATAATGCCTTTGCATACAACGTTGCACTCGATGTAATGGAAAATAACGAGGATCCTGAACCAAGATCAGTTGAAGAATGTCGGAAAAGAAATGATTGGCCAAAATGGAAAGATGCGATTCAGTCTGAACTAGATTCACTGAATAAACGAAAAGTATTCGGCCCTATTGTCCAAACACCAAAAAATGTGAAGCCTGTTGGCTACAGATGGGTGTTTGTGAGAAAAAGAAATGAAAATAATGAAATTGCCAAATATAAGGCAAGGCTTGTAGCCCAAGGTTTTTCACAACGACCGGGAATTGATTTTGAGGAAACATATTCCCCAGTTATGGATGGAATAACATTCAGGTATCTAATGAGTCTAGCAGTACGAGAAAATCTCGAAATGAGGCTGATGGATGTTGTTACTGCATATTTATATGGCTCATTGGAAAATGATATTTATATGAAAATACCTGAAGGGTTTAAATTACCTGAGTCTTGCAACTCAAAACCCAGAGAAAATTATTCCATCAAATTGCAAAAATCGTTGTATGGGCTCAAGCAATCTGGCCGAATGTGGTACAACCGCCTCAGTGAAAGTTTGATAAAGGAATGCTATACAAATGACCCGATGAGCCCTTGTGTATTTATAAAGAAAAATGGGTCAGAATTTGTGATCGTCGCAGTCTATGTTGACGATTTAAATCTAATTGGAACTCCTGAAGAGTTGAAAAAGGCGGTCGAATATCTGAAAAAGGAGTTTGAAATCAAAGATTTCGGGAAAACGAAATTTTGCCTTGGCCTACAAATTGAGCATTTGGAAATGGGCATATTTGTTCATCAATCAGCTTATACCCAAAAGGTATTAAAGCAATTTCGAATGGATTATGCTCATCCGCTAAATAATCCAATGGTCGTTCGGACACTTGATCCTGCAAAGGATCCATTTAGGCCAAAAGAAGATAATGAAGAGCAACTTGGCCCAGAAATTCCATATTTAAGCGCAATTGGTGCGTTAATGTATCTTGCAAACAGCACGCGACATGATATCGCGTTTGCAGTCAATCTACTCGCAAGATTCAGCTCTTGCCCTACTCAACGACATTGGAAAGGCATAAAGCATGTTTTTCGCTATCTCCAAGGAACAATTGATCTTGGGTTATTTTACCCAAAAGACTCTCGACATGAGTTAATTGGCTATGCCGATGCAGGTTATTTATCAGACCCACACAAAGCCAAATCTCAAACAGGCTATATCTTCACGTGTGGTGGAACTGCTATCTCTTGGAGGTCAATGAAGCAGACTCTAACTGCTACTTCTTCTAATCATGCCGAAATATTAGCAATCCATGAAGCAAGTCGAGAATGTGTTTGGTTGAGGTCAATTACTCAACATATATTGAAGAGTTGTGGTTTAATCATTGAACCACAAATGCCCCCAACAATTTTATTTGAAGATAATTCGGCTTGTGTAGCCCAGTTGAAAGGGGGTTATATCAAAGGAGATAGAACGAAGCATATTTCACCAAAAATTTTCTACACTCATGATCTTCAAAAGAATGGTGAAGTCGATGTGCAACAAATTCGATCAGAAAATAATTTAGCGGATCTATTTACCAAGGCATTGCCGACAGCAACATTCGAGAAGCTCGTGAAGAAAATTGGAATGCGGCGGCTTCGAGATTTAAAATGATGTCCAAATCAGGGGGAGCATCTGATACAAGAATACTGTACTCTTTTTCCTTCACTTGGATTTTTTCCCACTGGGTTTTTTCCAAGTAAGGTTTTAACGAGGCATATTCTTCGTATTGACGACATTCAAGGGGGAGTATTATGCATGTAAACAAAACATGTGAATGTCTAGTGTTCAACATCCATGTTCATGCCTTGATCATAAGGTTAGACATGTGAAAGTCTTGAAATGTATATGCCTTGATTATGAGGTTAGTAAATAGTGAGAGGATAAAAAAGTTTATAAATAGCCTATGTAATGTATTGAGAAGTTAAGTTAGAAAAATTTTATACAAGCTTAATACTTGTTTCATTTCATAGCCATAATTATTACACTTTATTCATTTTATTATCCCACTTTTAAACTTCCTTTCTTTCATCATTTAATCCCAATTTCCATTACAATACTTCCACTATAAACACAAGCTAATAAGCCATATACTATTTTATTGTACACATACATAAATAAAGATAGTTATTTCTATAACAGTGTCTTTATTTTGGTTTTTTTTAAAAAAAGGTAAAGTCGTAAAGTCGTGTTCTTGATTTTCGTTTTATTAAATTGTTATGGCAATTGTGTTAATAGTGCATAGTGGTAATTTTGTAAATTCATTTATCTTGTTCTCGTCGTATTTAAGGGTCACAGAGATATGAGATGAATGTTTCCTTTTAACCTTTTTTTTCAACCGAGCAGTTTACTATCGTCTTTCTTTGAAATTGTTGAATTCTTCGTGCTGGTTCAAGGGCTTTCTTTTATGACTGCATAACATCGTCAAAGAAAAAGAAATTGGCGATGGGCTCAACCAACAACACGACCCAATCTCCTGATCACACCCCGAACAAACCACACCCGCCGGCGGGATTGCACCAGATCGACGCCGATGAGGAAGACGAGAATGTGAAGCAGCTTGGAGAATGCTCTTCTGTTTACATAGCATTGCAGGTAATCTATTTGATTCTAGTATTGGTTATGCTTTTGTATGATTTTATATTTTTAATTGAGATTGGTAGTTTAAACCCTAAACCCTAAGCTGGAAATCCATTGACAGCCTCCATCTGCGCTCTGCAGGATTGTTTGGTTAATACCAATAGGAATTGGAGATCCTGCCAAAAGGGTAACTTTTTTTTTTTTTTTTTTGTTAATGCCTTCCATTTCAATTTCTGGAATAATTAAGTTGGATTATTGATCTTTCGGGGTAATTAGGGCTGATTAATTACTGTTTTCTTGATTTGGGTGGAGCAGAAGTTCAAGCTTTGAAGGCTTGTAATGCTGGACTGAAGAAATGACAAGATGCCATACTGCTAATTAAACTCTAATTATCTGTTTTTAAAAGAATAATGATGGATGATCTAAACTCGATTCTTCTATTTTGGGAATATACATATCTTGATGAAACACTTCATTTTCCTCGTGTTTAACTCTTTGTGTGAACTGCAATTTGTGGCTATGATGAAAGTACAAACTCAAAATTTCCCCATACTTGACTGGACGCACAAACTGCATTCTATTCTTAATGCAGAGAAACTAATTGTTAGATCAGGCCTTGGAAGTGTTCTTATTCGCAGTCGCCAAAATAAACGGTATGAAATGCATTTAGTTTGCAATATGGATAGAGCTGTTGATTTCCCATCTGATAGTCGTTTGGAGAAGGCAACCAGAACTAAATTTGGCTGTGGGACTTGTGGATGGGTTTTCCATAACCAGTGCAGTGCAATTGTAGGTTTATATGTAGTTTGCTCACTTGTAACTTTCGGTGATCTTATGTTTGGTCCAATAATAAAAACATCATCAAATATTCCGTTCATGGGAGTTTTAAAGCCTTCTTCCTTGGCCTGTCAGCCTGTGCAAGCAAGGTTATTGTAGCTTGAATAGAATTTTGCTTTGCTCCATTATTAACTTTGCTTGAGATTCTGAGATACTGGAAAAATATATATACTTCGTATATATGGAGTGAATTGACAGTTTGCTCCATTATTTATTAGTAAGATGTTCGATACTTCAGTCTGCTGCTCGATCGTGCTCCATTAGTTAATTGAGAAAATTAAAGATCATATCATATGATCTAGTATTTTCTTTTGCCATTGTCACAGCAAGATTTGTAGCCCCAAAAGGGGGAATCTTTAAACGTCTTTCCCACAAGTACTCTCTAAAATGCTCAGAATTAATCCCTCCGGGCACCAGAGCTCGACATACTAAAATCAACTTCATTGGAATCGAAAAGAAAGGTGTAATGAGGTTCTAAAAAAGATCATCACACAAATACTCGTAATGTTGAAATGAGGAAACACAACCCCATGTCCCCCATACTCGCAGCGTAAGAAAACAGAAAACACAACACGCAGAAAAGCCAAAGGAAGCGAAGAATAGTACACAGTAGATCAACTGTAAACTAGTAAGTTGACATGAATCTGTATCTAAAATACTGGAGTACATCTTATATTCATCACAATCTTGAATAGTACAGGCAACCGTATCTTGCACAAGTTCACACTAATCTATAAGTACATTAATTCATTAATTAATAAACCTTCTGCTACATGGTTAATAGTTGGGCAGGAAGTTAAATCACCTGTTAAGACTGTGAGGTTATTCGAGCCACTGTTATTACAATGCGGTCATCATTCATACTGTATTCAGGTCTTTAACTTGTACAACCATGATTGTTATATCATCAGTCCGGGTCTCATTCTCCATCCATCGTTTATATGATTCTGCTGCGATGGCCGAACAAGCATCCCTGGGGTCCCCAAATTTATTAACCTGAATAGCAAGAGACAGAGTCATTAAAAAGCTGGTTCAAGGTTAAGTTCATACAAGCAAATGAAAACGTAAACATGGTGACACATAGGGCTTCAAATTTTATGAACTTCTGAACTCGCCTTCATCGATGAATAAGCATAGTTTACCAATGGAACTACGCAAAAGTTTTCATTTATAGATGCGATTCCTTTTAACATTCAGTCTAGATTTTTGTCGCGCCTACGAATGTACAGTGTTTATATATGTTTAAGATCTGAACCTGAATAAGCATCATGGGTTGCACACAGGTAACTAAAGATTTGATGAATGAACATATAATGCTACAAGAAGCACAGATCTTAAATGTTCCCAAACGCCAATAGATGAAAACATATATAAACCTTGCAGGATTGCTTGCCTTGAATGATTCAGGGAGAAAAAACAGAAGAGTCACCAGTGAGCTACTACTAAAGATTCAACAAACAGATATACTATAGTACTATAATGCTACCTGAAGCAAGAAACATCTCAAACATCTGAAAACACCAAGGAAGGAAACCATAAAACTAAACGTTGCAGGATTTACCCTTGAAAACAAGAAATAAGGCATATAGTATATTGTACCATATCCACAACAGTTTGGCTTGGTAGGAACTCGAAAACCCCATCACTGGCGATGACAAAGAAAGGATGGCGGGACGTAAGCTGAATGGTTGACACCTCAGGGTCAGCAATTACGCCAATCTTCTCTGCCAAGCTATCACCTAAGCTTCGTGTAAATGCTGTCCCAGGATACATTCCATCTTGAACCCACAGTCTAGGCGGATCGCCGCCGTCCGTCTCCTCATCACCCCATGATTGAATGTTTGGATCCATAAGCCCTTCCACTTGATCGAGATTCAAAACCCGAGCCCCACAAAGCTTCACCCTATCGCATTCATCTTTCCTGAAAGGAGTCTGGTCCCAAGACAAATCATGTGCAACGACATTTTTCCCATCCTTAACAGCTAAAACAGCTCTAGAATCCCCGACATTCGCCACATAAAGCTTATCACCAACGACAAGAGCTGTAACAGCGGTAGTGCCACTCATCGAATCGTCTATTTCACTACTGCGAAGCTCCTCATTCGTCGCTAAAAAAGCGGCACTATAAGCCCCAACAGGATCATCCAACAATAATTCATCCTGTGACAACAGCTCAACAAGTCTATCCCTAACGAACCATGAGCACTGGGAGCCGAACGCACCATGCCCATCGAACACACCGAAAAAATGCGCATTCGGATTGCCCCGAATGTTTGTCTTAATACAATAACTATCCTGATTCTCCCTATCAGGAGATTCGGGGTAGTAGCCCGGCTGCGAAAGAACAGAATACGATAGCCTGAAATTGAGTGAAGGAACATCGACAACATTTAGTGGCATAGAGGAATGAAATTGGGGATTTTGACCAGGATGAACACTCGACTCCTCCTTGCTATCCTCATCCGAAGACGCAGGATATTTTCTGCAGCACTTTCCCTGAATGCAACCCATGATCGAGCGGATGCTCAAGAACCTGGAGAAAGAACGCACACTTGCGCACCAATTGCTTGGTGAAATGCCCGAAAGAAACTTGGGCATTAATTGAAACAGAAAGTAAACCCACGCAGTGATGTGATGCTTGAGAGGAACTGGCGAAATGGCTTGGGCAAATACCACATTGGTCGAAGAAATCAGAGATGACATTAGGGGAAGTATTACTCCATTTGGGAAGAAAACAGGGAAACCCCCCAAACTTTCCAAAAAGCGGTTTTTAATTGGGATACAACTGATTATCAAATGATAGAACGCTGTCCAAAATTTAGACCTTGATGATGATGATAAAGAAAAAGAGGGGTTGGGAAATGGGAATCTGATTTAACTTGTAGTGTACCTGTAGTTTGAAGAGAGAAATGGAATTAACAGTGGAATAAGGATGACACATTGAACACGAAATGATCAGGCAGAGAAAGGGATTTTGGAGTTGACACTGATTTTGAAGAAAAGCAACCCTAATCGCAATTGGCAAGCAAAAGGTAGAATATAATCTTTATTTGGTTTTGTTTCGTCAATGAAATTTGGCATTTTGTGATTTTCGTCAAATGACATGGCAAAGGGGGGGATAGGTGGGGCCCATAATGTGACACGCTGTGCTGCTCCGGTACTCCCTTTTTGCCACGACAATAATATCAAAATGGGTTAATTAGTTTTAATATTTTAGAATATCTTAAATCTCAAAATTATACGTACTGTACTTGATGATGGGAATGTACATCCTTAATGATCTCATCTGAACATCTCACTCTATTAACAATTTTAACCTGATACTGTATAAGCTTTAGTTGTGATTCTGGGACAAGTTTTTTTGTGCATCCACACTTGGTATACATTATTTTTACAATAAAATAATCTCAGATATTCACTTAATAATTTATTTACCTCTTTCTTTCTTTTTTTTTTTCTTTTTTTTTGGGGGGGTGGGGGGGGGGGGGGGGGGCGCATATTGCTAAGTTCAATAAGACTACAAAGTTGAGAGAAGCAAGCGATTTATTTCGCTTGGGACACTCTCAGCCTCCTTGAGTGTCGCATATTATGATATTTCTTACACAATCAGATTTTAATTTTAAATAGATTTTCTTACACAAATAAACTTCATCGAACTTAAGATAATTTTTATTTGTAAATGTGGCAATATCCTCCCTCGTCTTGTGTAGCCTGTAGGTGTGCATCCCCTTTCCATTTTGGAGTTTGGGGAATATAAATTTGGAATTATAGTCCGGATTAGATTTGATCACTAGTTTTATGGGCTTTGGCCCATTTGGGAGTTTTGCAGTTGGCCCAAGGTTTCACCCACCAATAAGGCAACACTCAGTCACTCACACCTGGTTTTGCATACCAAAGAATTAAACTTCTCATATAACGAAAAGAAAATAAAAGTAAAATTGTTGTAGTTTATGTTATACTCCCTCCGTTTTTTTTTTTTTTAATCTTCACCATTAGCATAGTAAGTACTATTCATTGAATAATTTTGATTCAATTTTTTCATATAGTTATATAAGATAAAACATAATCAAGTGAAATCTTGTTAGATTCGTCACGTAGTTTTAAAATATCAATTTTTTTTTATAATTTCTACTTTTATACCATTTGAGTTATTAACGATTGAAAATGTGCATTGGATTACGTGAAATGCAGGATGGGTGAAGATAAAAACAGAGAGAGTACATTCTTACATACCAATAAAAGAAGAAAAAAACATCATGAATTATGTTAGATGATATGTAAGAGATGGTGGAGCTCATACTATATAAGTGTTTGTGTTTGTGTGTATATTGTTCTTTAATTTGGATTAATTTGTTAATTAATAATTCAGTTAAATTTCAACAAGAGTTAATAGTTAATTTAGGCCATAACAAGTAGTCATTTCTACTTTTGAGCCATAACAAGTTTGAGTTATGATTTTAGGCCATAACAAACCACTTTTGTTCAATTTTGAGCCATACAGACTTTTTAAAATAATAATTGAGCCCACCTATTCTCCTTTATTATATTTTGACCCCATCAGTTGACTTATCAACTTTTGCCCTTTTACACTTTGACCCCAAACTTTAGATTTTTCATTAAATTTAATCCAATAACTGCCCATCATGCTTCCGATAATTAAATTAAGCACTAAACTTCATACCTTGGCTTTGACCGCCTTGCTGCCGGGTTTCCTAAGCTCCGGGATTTTACGGACTTCCTCCAACCACGCAGCCGCGACCGATGGTTCACCGATTCTTGGCTCCTTCAGCAACAAACAGCACAGTCCTATTTCGTTTCCTACCTTAGGACGTATCAAGATATGAATTAAGGGTTTTTAATAATATTATCGGAGTATTTGGGATATTTGGAAGCCTGGATTTTACTGAAGAAATATCAAAAATATTATTCAAACATTATTTCCCCTAATGGAGAAGACAGATACTTAGTTCCTCATGGAGGAAGCAAGACTCTTGGGGATGCTCCCCATAATATTACAGACACAGAAAGGAAAATTTGCAGAAAGGAAATATTACAAATGTTTTGAAGAGTTGGGAGGATTTTTCGATGCCTTCCATCTGCTTCAAACTCCTTTATTTATAGGCGCCCGCAGACTTCAGCCCCGGATTCCAATCTTCCTCTAAATCCTTGTGACGTCACTGCGTTCGTCACTTGGCCTTAATTTCCACCGGCTACATTATTGTCCTTTTTTGTATTATTGCGTTAGGTGGCTTTTGTCAACTTTCCACCTTCTCTTGTCGGCCACTTTCTGCCAGCCACTCTGCCCTTCTTTGTCGGCTTTTAATTATGAGTGTTGCCGACACCTCTCTTTCTTTTACATCCAGCTAATCTTACTTTGGCTTGTGAAAGTTTTTTGGACGTTTCTTCCCTTTGTCTTGTTCGGGTCCGAATTTTTTCTGGGTTACCCGGATCTTTGTGCCGAATAGGGGTTTCTCCTGTTCTGTACAATATGGGCATATGTGGTTATCCCATTGGCCAACATGCATCATATTGCATGCCTTTTTTCTGGTAGACTCGGTTGCTGGCAACTTATTTTCCCAGATGAGTAACCTCTTCTTTTCAAATGAGGTTTCCGCAAACTCTGTGCTTTTCCCTGTTAAAGAATTAACCAGGAACGATCCATTTAAATTATTTGAGAATATTTTAAATGGATATTTAACCTTTTCCATCTCGGTGAGACAGACCCAGAATCCCCATGCCCGTCGGGTGGAGATTTCATCTTCGCTGATTGAAGATACCAATGGTGCCTTCTCATCCATAGACTTAACTCTGTTGAAGGCAATCATATCAGGTCTCTATAATTTAATAAATTGAAAGACCGGATAAGAACCTTTTCCGACTATCTCTGGTGCCGCTGAAATGAACTTAAGCTCTAGAATATCTCCTCTTTGCAGGTGCGGGTTGTTCTGCCATGATTCATGCACCGCACTACTTATCCATCCCGGAAGTTTTTCGATTTCCGGAAACCCTGGTGATGTAGTATGAACAGATGCTAATGCTCCAAAGTCATACCACTTCCGAACTTCTTCTGGTTTCGATCCTTCGAGCATCCATACCCTGTTGTATCTCCCGGATGTCTCGATTACTGTTTTGCTAGGGTTAATTCCCTTTTTGGAAATCAGTTGTTCCCATTTTTCTTGGTAGTCCAGCCAGGCAGTAGATAGGACCTTCTCGTCTGAATTAACCTTAGAGGTGTCTGTCATTGGCCTAAGGTTAATTTATTCCTCTTTCACCCCAGAGGTAGTGGGTTGACTTGAGCTTTCGGAAATGTGACTTTCCTCTTGCTCAACATTTTTGTCGGTATCCGACAATGGTTCCTTTGAAGCAGTGCTTGAATCTGCTTCTTCATATGTGACCACTTTAGCTTTTTGGGCACATTTCTCTTTGTTTACCAGGGAAGCTGACGCTTTCCTGATTGGCTCTAATACTGTTTCCTATAGTGTTGTCATTGCTATATGGGAGGTTCGTATATTGTTGCAGACCATGTCCACATTGCTCTGTTGTATTTGGCCAGCTGCTCGTGCATTGATCTCGAGCTGTCCAAAATGCTTCGATAGCTCCTCTAGGTTTTCTCTGAGGTGCCTGAATCTCGTAATGATGGAATCAGCTTCAAATGCTTCCATCTCTCGTCAAGAAATCTGCAAGAACATTTTCATGAGATTTTATAACATCAATATCATAAGTATAATATTGACATTCAGCTTGCCATCTGATAATACGAGCTTTTTCAATTTTTGATTCAAGTTTATTTTTTAAAAAAGCCCTAACATTAGTATTATCAACTTTTAATACAAATTTCTTTGCAAGTAAGAATAAAGGCCATTTTTTAAATGTTTTCCATACTGAAACTTTTTGACAAGTTTCGTTAACCCAAGCTTTTGCTAAAATTATACCAGGTTAGATTTATTAAATGAAAAGCGTTATGATTCACGGGAAAGGGTTTAGGGAAATATCAAGATTATTAGTCTTTTTATTACTCAAGTATGGTGCTTTGGCTTCAAATGGCGCTGTGGTCCTCTCTGTCATGAAATGTTGACAAATCTCATGGCATAGCCGGGATAGGTTGACCTTCAGCCTGTCACACTGAAGATCCCCGGCAAGTATGCCATGATACTTCTCATCAATTCTTGCCATGAGAGTTCCTGCCATGAAACTTTTGACAGATTCCCACTACATGAGTATTTTCCGAAAAATCATGGTCCTGGTTTAGATTTTATTTAATGAAACCAATTTATGATGGCGGTGTTGTGATTAGGGATATATTCATACGTAGTCATATTTTTATTGCTCGGAGTTAAGAAATTGTGCTCCCGAAAGCGCACGGAGTCAAAAATTGCAGTAATTTATAGTAAGACCGGATCGTTCACTGGAGGATGTGCGATAGAAGCAGGTCCCACGTCGTTTTACTAGGTTTTCCATTCGTATTGCTCAATAGGTTTGAAAGGTGATTAACAACTACTGACAGGAATGTAAATTAGATCTAGAAAGCAGTTAAATTAATCTACAAAGCAAATAAATCTATTCTAGAAAGCGGATAAGAATTATTCTAAGAATGCAGTAAACATAATCTATGAAAGCAGGGAAAAGGTGCATTGTGCCAACCGTGAAGTTGAGTCACAATGTAGACAGAAAGGACAGGGAGGAAAGAATGAAAATTGGACAAGAGCGAGATACAGCAATGCTAAACTTCCATTTTCATACGCAGATCTTTGTTTGGGATAATTCTATCAGATAGCTAATTCTCATGCTCTCAATAAGGCTTTCCCTTTAATAGACAGGTACTTGCAATATGAGTTTACATGTTCTTAAGACCTCAAATTCTAAGATACCACGGATTCGTAACTGCCCTGGCCTGGGTATGTTACTTCATCTGTGGTGGAAAAGCAACACCCGACACATCATTTATTGAAATGCCAAGTACCACTATCATTCTCCCATGCCACACCCAAAGATTTGAATCAAGCCCTAAACTATCCCTTAACTGTCAATCCTAGTAGCAGTTACACAACTCTCAATACAACCGAGTGACCTCTAATGAAAGCGATTAAAAGAAAGCAGTAAAGAAAGCATTTAAAACCTATCACTCGGAGGTTTTGAAAATCTGACCCTGGTAGTAAAAGACAGCTCCCCGTCAGAATGAAGGAGTATGGATCAAGAATTCCCGGCTCTCAGTGAACCACTGATGTGTTCACTTCCTTCCGGGTGATTATGAGATACAAACTAATGAGACGAACTAATGAATTAGTTCGTTCCGGATGCACTCACTCAGGACTCAAAAGTAGGCTTTGGCAGAAGGAGATAGTAGTTGAAAGAAAACTCAACCCTATCTTGGAAAATAACCAAGGCCTGGATGATGTTCCTCTAAGATTATTTACTACACTGTATTTGAATCCAAGTGGACCCCATCTCGGTGTAGCATTTAATCTTACATTTCCATCAACCAGCAATTTTGGAAAATAATGGATTTGAAAATCATTCCCTGTCAGGTACTAGACTCTCAGTTAAAACACAGACCCTTTCAGTCTAGGCGAGACCTAATCGCTGAATCTGCTTCTTAATTCCCAAGATATACCCCTTGATAGAATATGAATTAGTCATAACTGAAGAATTTATCCCTTACTCAGATCCAGATTTTATAAAGAGGTTTTTGTTGGAAATTTATAAAGTAATATCTGTTTAAGATCTAGACTTCTATTGTCCAAGGGAAGGATCCCAAAATAAGTACAGACCACAGTAGTATATAATATTATCATGCATAAAGATATATGGAAGTGTAAAATTAATTGACCCAAAATATAGATGCGGGTCTAGACAGAAGGTGAAACACAGAATGAAGTGGTCAAGGGACCAAAGTAATGGCAGAGTAATCAGGTGGACTGTAAACATCTACTGTCCAATTTCCCAATCACTCGGATGGAGCGAATTTAGGCAGCTTAGACCCTATAATGGTGGTGTCAACACCAGTTGGGCCTCCACTGTCTGTGAATTCGGATAAAAACCTACATGCTTCCCTTCTATAATGATCATCAGTTGGCATTGACTGATGCCAACTGACTCCCAGTACGGATTGGGATTCAGGTTTGGAAATTAAGATGATAAAAATAAAACTGTATCTGGGTGGAAGTCAGTCGAGCAGCTATTATAACCCCGGATGGGCGAACCGCCAAGGCTTCCACTGACAGCCATTCAGACCATGCAAAATAACAATTAGTAACTAATACCCAGAATACGAGCTAGTTATCCATGAGGGAGTACCCGCCAACATTATTCTGATGTATTCTTTACTAATGGTTCCACACAACACACAAAGACAAAATAAATAAGAACAAAAGGGGATCCATTGTATGAGAGACATTGGTTTCTCATGCAAGGTTGTGGATTGGGTCCACATGTAATGGTCTTAAATAATTCTTCCTACCATAATTAATTACAGTCCAGATTATCTGTTTAAGCCATTAGGACTTTGTTTATACAAGAATGTTTTAATGGCAATTGAACAAAGGTCCTTTAATCATGATGATTATTGAAGAGTGATTATTGCTAATCTCAATCTTTAATCATTAATGAGTCAAGGGTTCAATCAGTTAAGTGATGCAAATGGAGAATCAAAATTTGGGCAGCATAACACCCTATATTGCAATTCCAGAATGTTACATCCTAACCCGTGGGGCTATGATGTGAGTGTTGCAATATAAAATAGGTAGAGAATGAAATTTGTTTGAGATCAAATAGAGAGAGGAACCCTTGTCGCGATATCATAAATTCTGTCGCGGACCGAGATCCGCGACATGGACATCCCGACAAGTTTTTAGAATTTTTTTGGCAGCATAACGCCTCTTTGTCGCTATGCAAGGTTTTGTCGCGGAACGTGGTTCCGCGACAAGGGTGTCATCGCGACAAAGTGTTTTCAGAAAATTCTAAGGCATTTGAACCCTTGTCGCTATGCATGGAAATTTTGTCGCGGAACGTGGTTCCGCGACAAGGTATTCCGCGACAAGGTGTTCAAAAGTCAAGGAACATGGCATAATTTTTTTTTCTGTCTCAGAATGGGATTTTGTCGCGGAACGTGGCTCCGCGACAAGGTAATTCCGCGACAGAAAGCCATGAAGACAAAATGCAAGAGTTTGGCTCCTTTGTCGCTATGCATGGACAGTTTTGTCGCGGAACGTGGCTCCGCGACAAGGTATTCCGCGACAAAGGGTTTTAAATATGGAGACAAGTGTCTTGAAACACCTTGGTCGCGGAACAGCCACTCTGTCGCGGAACGTGGTTCCGCGCCAGAAGGCGGTTGGCGCCCAAGGTGGTTCAGGACAAAAGTCAGAAAAAGCAGAAATGAACAGTGGCATGCAAACAGCGTGATCTCACCCTATTTCAGATCAAAAAGCTATTCTAAGCTAAAAACAAGCAAGAAACATTCAAAATAAGGAAGAACATGCTTAAACAAAAATAACAAGGCTGGGCAGAACATAAAAATAAAGCAGGAATCCTAATCTAGGGTTTGATCACACATCCACACAACATTGTCCATAATATGCCAACAGTAAACATAAAAATAACAAAATGGGGGTCAAATGACCCCAAAATGAAAAAGAAAGCATAAATCCATGGGGTGTGAGACCCATTTCATGATTTGGGACACAAATGATGAATGTTTTCCCATATTATTGAAGGGGTGTTGTTAATACCCATGATTTGGGTATTACAAACCCTAAAACAAGAGTTTAGAAACCAAAACATAGTGTAAAAATGGCTATCTAAGCACTGTGAACAGTAAAACACTAAACTAAGCTAAACTAAGTGCAAAAATTAAATAATACATGAAAATAAACCTAAACTACTCTACCTAAGAGAGAACTCCTACTGCTTGCCTTCAAGAACTTCTAACAAAATTTCATCCTTCCAACCAACCCTTAGCTCATGGGAGACACCTCATATTTATAGAAGTGTAACCCTAAGCCCATGGGCCTTGATTCTAGCCCATTGTGTCTTAAGACATCACACACATCACAGCTTTGTCTCGGAACATCAAGTTGGTCGCGGAACACACTGCATGTGGCAAGGCTTCTCGACTGGGTCTTGTGTCTCTATTTGTGCATCTTGGTCGCGGAATGGACCTTTGTCGCGGAGCATGCCATCGCGACAAGGGTCATCGCGCCAGGGGCTTGGCTGGTCTCCTCTTCATTTGGGGCCAGTTGGTCGCGGAACATGCCTTTGTCGCGGAACACTGCATCGCGCCAAGGGCTTCCGCGACAAAGGTCTTCCTGGGCCTGCTGGATTGGGCCAGATGGGCCGAAAATATTCTCTTTGTGGGCTTTTCTATCTTTTTCCCATCTTTTTGTTTCCTTTTCTTTTTCTCATGTTTTTGGATTTTTCTAACATAAATATGTAATAAAATTACATATTTATGCCTTTTTCATACCAGCTTATTATTTTTACAATTATGCATAAATCAGTCCAATTCGACTGCTTTCTTACTTAATGTAAGACCGGAATGCGATCAAATGCCCGTTTAAGACACGGAAATGGATTGAAAATAATGGTCATTTTTGGCCATTATCAACATCCTCACATTTAATACTAATCGTCCCCGAGCAGTCAGAGTCAATGTTCGTAAGAACACGGACTCTACATATTCAATTCATTTTCGTGGCTTCATAAATCACATCCTTTTTGGATTGGGATAAGACAATCAAAAACTACAAGTGTTAAATTCCCTTGATTGCAGTGTTTAATGAAATGATACTTGCTCACTATATCGGGCCTACAAATCAAACATTATTACCAATCCTTCATGAATATCATGTTTGAAAGATGCAGAGATTAAAAATTAGAATTAAGGTATGACATGAACATGTGTAATAAGACAAGGCCTCACATATGAAAGAATCGGAAAATTCACTCACTCTCAATTGGGGTTTAATCATGAACGCTCAAAATCACATTTAATTAAATTATCCCATAAGCTTGCAATCGGACCAACTCGCCACCGGCTCATTTCTTCAAATTGAGATCACGAGGTCTTATTTAAGGGTTGTAACGGGGCATACGGTTGTAACATTAGGTAGGAAAGGGAAATTATTGGGCTAAGAAGTGGCAAGAATTAATTCCATCGTAACTTGGCATTTTTATTTAAAATTTATGATCATCAATGTTTCTCTCTTTTTGGTTTTCTTCTGCATGACATTAGACTATTGTCTAATTGCTTGTCATTTGCAATTTATTGATGTTGAATGAAATTCAACTTTTTTTTTTTTTTTTTTTTGAATCGGTTCATGGAATACCGATTAGTACGTTTCTGGTGATCACAAATTTAATGCCTTTGATAGAATTCATTCTCGCACACTTGGGTTTGATTGTTTTGGTCTTTTTATAAGGCTAGGAATAATATAGAGGGCTTCAAAGAAAAATTAGGCTTATAGGCTCAAATTGGTTAATCCTAAAGGGAAAATATTTTTGGGTTTGGATTTCAAACGAAGGCCAAAAATTTGGGTTTTCTAGGTGCCTCGATCATATGCTCGATTTCGGGAATATGGCATGGTCTTGAATCGGTCCCAATCGCAAGTTCTAGTTTCCTTTAATCAAAATGATTCACACATCAAAGAAAATGAATGAGTAAAAGTGACTCATGGCTCAAATCTCACAAGGTTGGGTTGATTCATGTCATACAATATTCTCAAATTTAATCAAAGCTTAATTCTAACAATTTATTCAGTCAAAATCTCTAACATGCAGATTCATTACCCAATAAGCTGATCGCATCATTAAATTTTTATAGCTCAAAACCTCAGAAATTCATGTCATGCATGTCTTCAATTATATTATCCCAATTTAAAAGTTTGAAAATTTAATCACAAGCCTAAATTCAACTTGTGAATTTAAAGCAAGTTTATGCATATTTTTGCTGGGTATTTAATTGAAAGCAGTAAAGAGGCACTGCTGACATACTGAGTATGTCAACAGCATATTTTTGGCCTGACAGTCACTTATTCATCTCGGACTGTACAGACATCTTTTAAAGGGAAAGCAGTAAAGAATTGTTCAGTGGTCTCAAAAACTGAGTTCCAATTTAGGGAAAGCAATAAATACAACCGAGGCAAGGGATTCTCGTGCAGTTAATACAAACCTGCACACACAAAAAGAGGAAATCCCTTGCAAATTACTACTACTAGGACGGAATTGAAATAAAGCAGGGTAAGGTGGGACTAGGGTTCGTCCTTCTTTCTTCAGGGCATGTATCGGAGCCAGAGGACACAGCTGGAAAGCTCACAACGCAGACACCAATCGCGGTTTCTCAGAGGTGCATGCCATCCTGGGCAATAGACTCTGACTCCTTGGCCTGCCCACAGTTGTGGGTTGTCTGGGTGGTCTGTTATCCAAGCGAGAACGTTGAGGGACGTATACCGGAAAACTGATCGATCTGTCACCATCCTGTCGATCATCCTGATTCCCTGCTCGACTTGGCTTTCATCAGTCTTACTCATAAGCATCAATCCGCGGGTGAAGATTGATGTCTTATGGTTGTCCTCAAGTCCCGGGCGTAGCAGTTCACAAGCACGCTCCTCATTCCCCTCTGCAAATGCCCTGAGTGCTGGAATGAGCTGAAGGTTGAAGTTTCCTGCAGCTGTGCATATTCGCAGGAATCTCTCCTTCTGCCGACGGATCCTTTCTTGCCATCTCTTCACCGTGGAGGTGATAACCTCGCATCGCTTGTACACGATGGCAAGCTTTCCAGCATCTCTGAACTTCTTGCATACTCGTTGTGCAGTAAACACCCCCTTGATTTCATCCTCTCCTATCCGGGAGAGAATTTCACCAAGGAGTTCGACCGGCAAGTCCAGCAACTTGGTTCCCTCTGGAGCAGGGTCTGGAATGGGAGGATTACCCCTGAAAAGATAAGAAGTGATGATTCCAATTTTTGTGTAATTTTCCGAAATTATTCAAGTTCAGAAACCAACATCCTCACATTTAGAGCTTTGCTCTAGATGTGAGATTACTAAATTTCTGACTTGAATTTTAATTTAAAGCAGATGTAAATAATATTTGGTTTTAAATGGGTTAAAGAGCCCAAAATAAAATAAAATTGGCCATTGGGCCTAAAGTCTTTTTAATGGGTCATAGGGCCCAAAAGTTTTCAGTTTATTAAACAAGTCCGAGACACTTGTTGGAAGTGGAATGAGATGGATAGATGGAAATGGAATGCTCGAATATTGGAATGTGCAATGGAGACGTGGCGGAACGGATCTGCTGTTTCTGGATAGCTTGGACTGGTTGGACAGTTTTAGCATCCAAAAATTTGCAAACACTATTTTTAATTTTAAAAATGGTTGACTTGTTTTATTTAACAAAGGTGGGATGTGAGTGGTCCCATTTTGGATTTTTTTTTAAAAAGGATAGCAGTTGGGTGACAAAAATACTGCTATCTTACTCACACTAGTGTTCCATTGGGAACAAAAACTCAAGTCAAACATTAAACAAAAATAACTCTTTTTGTCTTTTTCTGAAAGGTTGCTTTTATTAAAAGTGGAAGCTTCCTATTGGGTGTTTGTACTATGTTTCCATAAACAAACAAACATTTATTCCCATGAGATTTCTAACATGGGAACAAATGTGCCCAAAAAGATCTTACCTCTTTTATTACACCAAAATAACACTGCACATCACATCAAGATCAATCAAACCAATAACATCAAGATATTCAAAACAATACCCAAATGTTCATTAGTTTGTTCTTTCCAGTTTTAAATCTTCAAAAACTGTGAACCTTTACCAGTTTTAACACCCTTAGCAGTTTCAAAATGGGGTTTCAACGTTTTAAAACAGTGCTCATAACCGAGAGCACTTCCAAAAATTCTAAAGTTAAAATCACATATTAACCACACCACACCAAGAACACAACAAAATGAAAAGCAAAACAAAACAAAACAGAAAGAAACGGGTCCGAATGGGGGCTATGACCATGGTGAAAACAGGGTTTACCCTCTCCTCCTTGGCTCGGGTCTAGGCACGGGTCCAAGGTTTGGGAGGAGTCCATGAAATCGGTCCATAGTTTCCCCTAGAAAAAGAGTGGTAAGGGTGCGAAGAACACGTGGTGTTCGTTCGGATGAGAGAAAAATGGGGGAAAAGGAGGTGAAGAAACTGAAAGAAGTTGAAATGACAGGAGGAAGGTGAAAAGAAACTGGAGGGGGTGGGGGGGATATAAATACTTGAACTTTTGTCGCGGAATCCGAGACTTTGTCGCGGAACAAGGTTCCGCGACAAGGCATAGCGACATTAGAGATGTCGCGGAGTTGAGGGTTGGTCGCGGAGTCATGCTCCGCGACAAGGCCATCGCGACAAAGTTCAGTATGGAGACAGTCAACGCAAATCGTGTCGCGGAGCAGGGCTTGGTCGCGGAGTCATACTCCGCGACAAGGTGCATCGCGACAAGATGTGGGGAAGGGTTAAGAAGGAAAAGGGAGTTTGTCGCGGAGCAGGGCCTGGTCGCGATGCATGACATCGCGACAAAGGTCCTTCCGCGACAAAGGATTTTGAATTTTCAAATTTTCTTGGACTGGGCCCGAGTGTGGTATTGGGCCTGCGTCCATTTTATTTGATTTGGGCTGAATAAATTCAGTCCAAGTAAATTCAAAATGCTGGGCTGAAAATTAAATAATCCACTTGCATAAATTAGGTTGGGTCAGTTCCATTTTATCTGTGAATTTTATTTCGGGTATTGAATCTCTTCAATTCCCGAGAACATTTTCTCAGATTTATAGAACTAATCCAACCAAGAACCTGGTTTTCCATGTTACTCTTATCTGCTCCTCTTTTTGGTGGTTCCGAACTTCTGCAAGACAGACAAATAAGACGCATTAGATTTTCTCCAAATATCAACATCCTCACATTTAGAGTCTTAGTACTCTAAATGTTTAATTGATCTTTGGGTACTTTCTTGCCATAAAATAAATACTGTAAATATATACTATATATATAAACTGAAATTTTGTATTTTTAAATGTTGTTTCTTATTGAGTGTACGCCGGGTCTGCCACTGCTTGGCTTTCCTTCTCCGGATCGAACTGTCCGAGGTACTCTTTCAATCGTTGTCCATTCACCACTATATCGCCCCTGCCAGTTCGAATCCTGACAGCTCCATTTTTAAACACCTCTAGTACTTCATGTGGTCCTTCCCATCTAGATTTGAGCTTTCCGGGGAACAGCTTCAACCTAGTATTGAACAATAACACATGTTGACCAACATAAAAATACTTAGGTTTGATCCGGCGATCGTGCAACTTCTGGGTCCGCTCCTTGTAAATTCGAGAGCTTTCATAAGCTTGCGCTCGTATTTCCTCAATTTCATTGAGGTCCAACTTACGTTTGCTCTGAGCAACTTTCGGATCGAAGTTAAGCGTTTTAACGGCCCAGTAAGCTTTATGCTCTAGCTCTACAGGCAAATGACAGGCTTTTCCGAAGACCATCCTATATGGAGACATCCCGATGGGAGTCTTATATGCTGTGCGGTATGCCCATAGAGCATCATTGAGCTTACGTGCCCAATCCTTACGGGTTATCCCGACAGTGGCTTCGAGTATGTGTTTGATTTCGCGATTGGATACTTCGACTTGACCACTAGTCTGAGGATGGTAAGGCGTGCCTATCTTATGGAGGATCCCATTTTTACTCATTAAAGTTTCAAAACCTTTATTAATAAAGTGTGTTCCTCCATCAGATATTACCACCCTAGGTACGCCAAATCGACTGAAAATGTTGTTCTTGAGGAACTTGATGACTTGGCTACCATCATTGGTCGGTAATGCGACAGCCTCGACCCATTTGGATACGTAATCGACAGCTACCAAGATATAGTAGTTTCCACCAGATGGTGGAAATGGTCCCATGAAGTCAATGCCCCATACATCAAAGATCTCAAGTGTGAGAATCCCCTTTTGAGGCATCTCATCCCTCTTGGAGATGTTTCCTAATCTTTGGCATCTGTCACAGCCCTTAACAAATGTCCTGCAATCCTCATAGATGTGAGGCCAATAAAATCCACATTCGAGGACCTTGTGGGCCGTTCGAGCGGGACCATGGTGACCTCCATATTCTGATTCATGGCATTTTCTGACAATTTGATAAGCTTCATGCTCGGTCACACATCGCCTGATTATTAAATCAGGGCAGTGTTTGAAGAGATAAGGTTCTTCCCAGAAGTAACTTAATACATCTCGTTTGAACTTATTCCTCTGATGATAGTTCGAAAACTGGGGGGTTACTCCGCATGCCAAGAAGTTAGCGATGTCGGAAAACCACGGACAAGCTTGATTATGCAGATGCAATGCGAACAACTGTTCGTCCGGGAAATCCTCATTGACGGCTTTTTCCTTTTTATCATTATCTAATCGAGATAAGTGGTCAGCAGCACCATTATCTCGACCTCGCCTATCTTTTATTATGATGTCGAATTCTTGCAACAGAAGTACCCACCTGATTAATCGAGGTTTTGCATCTTGTTTGCTAAACAAGTATCTCAATGCTGTATGATCAGTGTATACTATGGTCTTCGTACCTATTAGGTACTGTCTGAACTTGTCAAACGCGAAGACTACAGCATACATCTCTTTTTCCGTTGTGGTGTAGTTAACTTGGGCTTCATTCAGGGCATGACTTGCGTAATGAATTACGCAGTGTCTCCCATCCTTATGTTGTCCAAGAACTGCGCCTACGGCGAGACCACTAGCATCGCACATTACCTCGAAAGGTATTGACCAATCGGGTGGTTGCACTATCGGTGCAGAAACCAACATCTTCTTGAGCGTGTCAAAGGCTTGGACACACGCTTCATTTATTAAGAAAGGATTTTCTTTACAAAGCAGATTAGTGAGCGGCTTGGCAATTTTAGAGAAATCCTTAATGAATCGCCGGTAAAAACCGGCATGCCCTAAGAAGCTCCTAACTGATTTGATCGAGTTAGGAAGAGGGAGATTGGAAATGATGGAAACTTTGGCTGGATCAACTTCAATGCCTGCACGAGAAATGCGATGACCTAACACTATGCCCTCAGTGACCATAAAATGGCACTTTTCCCAATTTAAAACCAAGTTAGTGTCCTCACACCTCTTTAAAATCTTAGCAAGATTGGTCAAACAATCTTCGAACGTATCTCCATATACAGAGAAGTCATCCATAAAGACCTCAATGCATTTTTCGATAAATTCAGAGAAAATAGACATCATGCATCTTTGAAAAGTAGCAGGTGCATTGCACAAACCAAAAGGCATCCGTCGATAGGCAAAAGTGCCGTACGGGCAAGTAAAAGTGGTTTTATCATGGTCTTCACTGGAAATAACAATCTGATTATAACCAGAATAACCATCCAAAAAGCAATAAAACTCTCTCCCTGCCAACCTCTCAAGCATCTGATCAATGAATGGCAATGGGAAATGGTCCTTGCGTGTGGCCTCATTCAGCTTCCGGTAATCGATACAAACTCTCCATCCGGTCACTGGCCTGGTTGCAACCTCTTCTCCTTGCTCATTCTTGGTTATGCACATCCCTCCTCGTTTGGGTACGACCTGCACTGGGCTAACCCATTTGCTATCAGAGATAGGATAGATTATACCAGCATCTAAGAGCTTGATAACTTCTTTCCTTACCACTTCCTGCATAAGGGGGTTCAATCGCCTCTGAGGTTGACGGGAGGGTTTAAACTCTTCTTCCATTAGAATCCTGTGCATGCAGATAGAATGGCTTATTCCTTTTATATCAGAAATGGTCCAACCTATTGCATGTACATGTTTCTTAAGAACGACCACCAGAGCATTTTCTTGCTCTTGGGAGAGCTTAGCCGAAACAATCACGGGTAACTTTTTATGTTCTGCGAGAAACGCGTACTTGAGATGATCGGGTAATGTTTTAAGTTCAAGCTCTGGTGGACATTCAACGGAAGGGAGTAGTTTGCGAGAAATGGGTAGTGGGAGAACAGATTTACCTTCGAGATCCTGCATCAGTACAGGATCCTCTTCTTCCTCTTGGTTCGCGTCATCATGGAATTCGATGCCGTCAAATTCCTCCAAATCCCCTGTTTCGGGATTGGCGAAGTGAACGGCTTTGCATCCTTTGTGCTCCACGCCAGCAGGCTTCAGTACCTGCTTTGATGATTCATCCAGCATCATTTCACACTCAAGTTCAGAGTCAAGCTCTTCCCTAACTATTACATTTTCAAATGAAAAACAAGAACTGTCATTCGGAAATTTCTGCAATTTCTCCATATCAAAGATGATCTCCTCGCCATCGACCCTTAAGGTGACTTTTCCGGATTTAGCGTCAATCAGTGCACCACCAGTGGCTAGAAATGGGCGTCCAAGGATAAGCGGCATTTCAGAATCCTCTTCAATGTCGAGGACGATGAAGTCGACCGGAAAAAGAACCTGCCCGGTTTTGACCACAACATCCTTGAGGATTCCTACAGGCTGAGTGATCGATCTGTCTGCAAGTTGCAGTCTCATCTTGATCGGTTGAATTTCTCCAAGCTTAAGGCGAACAGCCATAGCTAGTGGCATCACATTGATGCTTGATCCTAAATCACAAAGCCCCATACTCACTTTGGCCTTTCCGAATTGTACTGGAAGTGTGCAACATCCGGGGTCCTCTTTCTTTTCAGGCATTTTCCTCTGAACGATGGCACTGCACGTGCTGTTGAGAATAATTACCTCTTCCTGCTCAACCTGCCTTTTTCCTGAAATCAATTCTTTCAAGAACTTAGCATAGATGGGCATTTCGGAAATCATTTCTGTGAGAGGAATGGTTATCTCTACAGACTTTAATCGTTGCAGAAATTTCTTGAATTTAAGATCATGTTCTTTATTTTTAAGCCGCGCAGGATAAGGAATCCTGGGCATGTACTTGTTATTAGCAATTTTTGGTGGTGAAGGGAAGGAAGTTGTACCTTCACCTGTACCCTTATCTGGTTCAGCCGTTTCAGGCGCAGCTTCAGTCTGCAATTCGGCTGTCTCTTTTTCCGCTTCGTTCCCATTATCAGCTTCCTTACCAGCATTGTCAACAATATCATCTTCTTCAAATTCCGCTCCAGTATCTGCTCCCTTTGGTCCAGCTAGTACTCTTCCAGATTTCAAGGTTATTGCCTTGCATTGCGGGTTCTTTTCCGCAGTGCTAGGCAATGTTCCTTTGTCCCTTTTCTGCATCTCATTAGCCATCTGTGTAACTTGGGTCTCCACATTTCTGATGGAGGCCTGCAGTTGATTGTTGATCTCTTTCTGACTAGTGATGAAATCAGTCATCAGATTCTCAAGCCTTGAAGGAGGCTTTTGATTCTGATTCTGATTTTGCTGCTGATTCTGATTCCACTGGCCTTGGTTTGGGACAAACTGAGGCTGGAAACTCTGATTGGGCTGAAAGTTCTGGAAATTCTGAGGCGGCCTCTGCTGGATCTGAGGTTGGAAACCTGGATTCTGAAAATGTTGTCCCCTGTTCTGATTGAATCCCTGATTCTGTTGAGGGTTGAACTGCTGTTGCTGTGGCTTATTCAAGAGATGTGAGTTCAAGGCGTTGTTGTTTGAATAGGACAAATTCGGGTGTCTATTTGGAAAGGCTCCTGCATAGTTACAGCTCTCAGCTGTGACTTGCTCGCATGTGTCAGTTGCATGAGCACCTTGACACAGTCCACAGATCACATCAGTTTGCTGTCCCTGCGCCGAACTTCCAACTCCTTGATTTACAGACAACGCTGCCACTTGCTCTTGAAGCTTTTCAATGTCTGACTTCTCTACTGTACCTACAACACACAAACCACGAGGGGGAGTGGGATTACCATCATCAGTTAGAACAGAACGGTTGACACTCATGGCTTCAATCTTTGCCCAGGCTTGGTCCATCGGTATGTAGAGCAAATGTTGACCACCGGCAGCATCAAGCATGGATTTCCATGCTGGGGTCAGACCACTGTAGAACTTTCTCAGTCTCTCCCAGTCATGGAAGCCATGTTGAGGACACTTCCTGAGTAGGTTGAAGAATCTTTCCTTTGCATCATACAAGGACTCGTCTGGTTTCATCTTGAATTCCGCAATTTTGGAGCGGCATTCATCCACCTTGGACTCCGGGAAGTATTTTGCTAGGAAGTTTCTGATCACATCTTCCCATGTAGATTTCTGATTTACGGGCAGTGACTTGTACCATGTTCGTGCTCCGCTTGTCAGAGAGAAGGGGAATAGCCTTAGTCGAATGGTGTTTGCGGGTACATCACGATTCTTGATCGTGTCACACAATTCTAGGAAGGTTTGCAGGTGATCATGGGGATCTTCATGACTTGCTCCGGCAAACTGGTTGCTCTGGACTAAATTGATTAGGGCCGGTTTCAGTTCGAAATTCCTGGCCAAGAATGGAGCTTGTCCAGGAATGTTCAGATATGGCTCTAAAATCGGCTGCATGTAATCAGCAGCAGCTGCTGCTTGATGATTGTTCTCAGGCCCGCCTTGGTATTGCTGTGGGTAGTAGTTCTGAGGCATGAAATAGTTCCTCGGATCATTGAAATCATTCGGATTCGGGGGATTCTGATGGGGGTTATGGTATTGCTGATTCTGTTGGTTTGGGAAATTTTGCTGATTTGGTTGGTTTTGGTTGTTTGGTGGGTTTTGGTTCGGGTTGGGAGGAGGTGCTTCGAAGTGCTGCTGCTCCATGTTTGGTGGATTCCCACCTCCTTGTATGATCTGGGGAGGGGGATCATCCAAATCATCGTGATCAGCATCTTCGGGGTCTTCCTCAATGTTGTGAAGTGGGGGATTGGGTTGAATGATTGGTGGGATGTCAGGGTTTGCCATTTCGGAGATATCGCTGCTGGTACTTGGCGAAAGTAATGCCTGTCGTTCCCGTTCCCTTCTTCGTTTAGTCTCCGCCCTAAGACGTCGAGCTGTCTTTTCTATCTCTGAATTAAACGGGATCTCGGCTGGCGTCTGCTTCCTCCTTTGCATAGAACAACGGCTTCAATAATGACAGTACCTGTACAATCCCCAGGTTAGAAGTGGTTCTGAAGGTGAATATTTATAATTATATGTATATACTACTCTAGGAGCAATGAGGAATGTAATTCTCTAAATAAAACGGCGCTGCATCCTCCCCGGCAACGGCGCCATGAAACTTTTTGACAAGTTTCGTTAACCCAAGCTTTTGCTAAAATTATACGAGGTTAGATTTATTAAATGAAAAGCGTTATGATTCACGGGAAAGGGTTTAGGGAAATATCAAGATTATTAGTCTTTTTATTACTCAAGTATGGTGCTTTGGCTTCAAATGGCGCTGTGGTCCTCTCTGTCATGAAATGTTGACAAATCTCATGGCATAGCCGGGATAGGTTGACCTTCAGCCTGTCACACTGAAGATCCCCGGCAAGTATGCCATGATACTTCTCATCAATTCTTGCCATGAGAGTTCCTGCCATGAAACTTTTGACAGATTCCCACTACATGAGTATTTTCCGAAAAATCATGGTCCTGGTTTAGATTTTATTTAATGAAACCAATTTATGATGGCGGTGTTGTGATTAGGGATATATTCATACGTAGTCATATTTTTATTGCTCGGAGTTAAGAAATTGTGCTCCCGAAAGCGCACGGAGTCAAAAATTGCAGTAATTTATAGTAAGACTGGATCGTTCACTGGAGGATGTGCGATAGAAGCAGGTCCCACGTCGTTTTACTAGGTTTTCCATTCGTATTGCTCAATAGGTTTGAAAGGTGATTAACAACTACTGACAGGAATGTAAATTAGATCTAGAAAGCAGTTAAATTAATCTACAAAGCAAATAAATCTATTCTAGAAAGCGGATAAGAATTATTCTAAGAATGCAGTAAACATAATCTATGAAAGCAGGGAAAAGGTGCATTGTGCCAACCGTGAAGTTGAGTCACAATGTAGACAGAAAGGACAGGGAGGAAAGAATGAAAATTGGACAAGAGCGAGATACAGCAATGCTAAACTTCCATTTTCATACGCAGATCTTTGTTTGGGATAATTCTATCAGATAGCTAATTCTCATGCTCTCAATAAGGCTTTCCCTTTAATAGACAGGTACTTGCAATATGAGTTTACATGTTCTTAAGACCTCAAATTCTAAGATACCACGGATTCGTAACTGCCCTGGCCTGGGTATGTTACTTCATCTGTGGTGGAAAAGCAACACCCGACACATCATTTATTGAAATGCCAAGTACCACTATCATTCTCCCATGCCACACCCAAAGATTTGAATCAAGCCCTAAACTATCCCTTAACTGTCAATCCTAGTAGCAGTTACACAACTCTCAATACAACCGAGTGACCTCTAATGAAAGCGATTAAAAGAAAGCAGTAAAGAAAGCATTTAAAACCTATCACTCGGAGGTTTTGAAAATCTGACCCTGGTAGTAAAAGACAGCTCCCCGTCAGAATGAAGGAGTATGGATCAAGAATTCCCGGCTCTCAGTGAACCACTGATGTGTTCACTTCCTTCCGGGTGATTATGAGATACAAACTAATGAGACGAACTAATGAATTAGTTCGTTCCGGATGCACTCACTCAGGACTCAAAAGTAGGCTTTGGCAGAAGGAGATAGTAGTTGAAAGTAGGGTTGTAAACGAACCGAATCGAACCGAATACCACAGTATTCGCTTTGATTTGATAAGTTTTTCGAATATTATCGAATCGAATCGAATTATTCTATAAGGTAATTTAATAATTAATAAAATTAATTTTAATTATTAAACATAAATATTTAATTCGATTTATAGATCAAATTTAATATTTTAATATTATATATAAATATATTTATATTAATTAGTAAATATAGTCACTAAAATTAAATTTTTAAATTATTTAACAAAATAAACTTATATACTTATATATAATTTAATATAAAATCGAATATCGAATCGAATCAAATATTAATCGAATATCAAAATTTCGAATAATTTCGAATCGAATCACGAATCGAATAAAAAATATTTGATTTGTTTACAACCCTAGTTGAAAGAAAACTCAACCCTATCTTGGAAAATAACCAAGGCCTGGATGATGTTCCTCTAAGATTATTTACTACACTGTATTTGAATCCAAGTGGACCCCATCTCGGTGTAGCATTTAATCTTACATTTCCATCAACCAGCAATTTTGGAAAATAATGGATTTGAAAATCATTCCCTGTCAGGTACTAGACTCTCAGTTAAAACACAGACCCTTTCAGTCTAGGCGAGACCTAATCGCTGAATCTGCTTCTTAATTCCCAAGATATACCCCTTGATAGAATATGAATTAGTCATAACTGAAGAATTTATCCCTTACTCAGATCCAGATTTTATAAAGAGGTTTTTGTTGGAAATTTATAAAGCAATATCTGTTTAAGATCTAGACTTCTATTGTCCAAGGGAAGGATCCCAAAATAAGTACAGACCACAGTAGTATATAATATTATCATGCATAAAGATATATGGAAGTGTAAAATTAATTGACCCAAAATATAGATGCGGGTCTAGACAGAAGGTGAAACACAGAATGAAGTGGTCAAGGGACCAAAGTAATGGCAGAGTAATCAGGTGGACTGTAAACATCTACTGTCCAATTTCCCAATCACTCGGATGGAGCGAATTTAGGCAGCTTAGACCCTATAATGGTGGTGTCAACACCAGTTGGGCCTCCACTGTCTGTGAATTCGGATAAAAACCTACATGCTTCCCTTCTATAATGATCATCAGTTGGCATTGACTGATGCCAACTGACTCCCAGTACGGATTGGGATTCAGGTTTGGAAATTAAGATGATAAAAATAAAACTGTATCTGGGTGGAAGTCAGTCGAGCAGCTATTATAACCCCGGATGGGCGAACCGCCAAGGCTTCCACTGACAGCCATTCAGACCATGCAAAATAACAATTAGTAACTAATACCCAGAATACGAGCTAGTTATCCATGAGGGAGTACCCGCCAACATTATTCTGATGTATTCTTTACTAATGGTTCCACACAACACACAAAGACAAAATAAATAAGAACAAAAGGGGATCCATTGTATGAGAGACATTGGTTTCTCATGCAAGGTTGTGGATTGGGTCCACATGTAATGGTCTTAAATAATTCTTCCTACCATAATTAATTACAGTCCAGATTATCAGTTTAAGCCATTAGGACTTTGTTTATACAAGAATGTTTTAATGGCAATTGAACAAAGGTCCTTTAATCATGATGATTATTGAAGAGTGATTATTGCTAATCTCAATCTTTAATCATTAATGAGTCAAGGGTTCAATCAGTTAAGTGATGCAAATGGAGAATCAAAATTTGGGCAGCATAACACCCTATATTGCAATTCCAGAATGTTACATCCTAACCCGTGGGGCTATGATGTGAGTGTTGCAATATAAAATAGGTAGAGAATGAAATTTGTTTGAGATCAAATAGAGAGAGGAACCCTTGTCGCGATATCATAAATTCTGTCGCGGACCGAGATCCGCGACATGGACATCCCGACAAGTTTTTAGAATTTTTTTGGCAGCATAACGCCTCTTTGTCGCTATGCAAGGTTTTGTCGCGGAACGTGGTTCCGCGACAAGGGTGTCATCGCGACAAAGTGTTTTCAGAAAATTCTAAGGCATTTGAACCCTTGTCGCTATGCATGGAAATTTTGTCGCGGAACGTGGTTCCGCGACAAGGTATTCCGCGACAAGGTGTTCAAAAGTCAAGGAACATGGCATAATTTTTTTTCTGTCTCAGAATGGGATTTTGTCGCGGAACGTGGCTCCGCGACAAGGTAATTCCGCGACAGAAAGCCATGAAGACAAAATGCAAGAGTTTGGCTCCTTTGTCGCTATGCATGGACAGTTTTGTCGCGGAACGTGGCTCCGCGACAAGGTATTCCGCGACAAAAGGGTTTTAAATATGGAGACAAGTGTCTTGAAACACCTTGGTCGCGGAACAGCCACTCTGTCGCGGAACGTGGTTCCGCGCCAGAAGGCGGTTGGCGCCCAAGGTGGTTCAGGACAAAAGTCAGAAAAAGCAGAAATGAACAGTGGCATGCAAACAGCGTGATCTCACCCTATTTCAGATCAAAAAGCTATTCTAAGCTAAAAACAAGCAAGAAACATTCAAAATAAGGAAGAACATGCTTAAACAAAAATAACAAGGCTGGGCAGAACATAAAAATAAAGCAGGAATCCTAATCTAGGGTTTGATCACACATCCACACAACATTGTCCATAATATGCCAACAGTAAACATAAAAATAACAAAATGGGGGTCAAATGACCCCAAAATGAAAAAGAAAGCATAAATCCATGGGGTGTGAGACCCATTTCATGATTTGGGACACAAATGATGAATGTTTTCCCATATTATTGAAGGGGTGTTGTTAATACCCATGATTTGGGTATTACAAACCCTAAAACAAGAGTTTAGAAACCAAAACATAGTGTAAAAATGGCTATCTAAGCACTGTGAACAGTAAAACACTAAACTAAGCTAAACTAAGTGCAAAAATTAAATAATACATGAAAATAAACCTAAACTACTCTACCTAAGAGAGAACTCCTACTGCTTGCCTTCAAGAACTTCTAACAAAATTTCATCCTTCCAACCAACCCTTAGCTCATGGGAGACACCTCATATTTATAGAAGTGTAACCCTAAGCCCATGGGCCTTGATTCTAGCCCATTGTGTCTTAAGACATCACACACATCACAGCTTTGTCTCGGAACATCAAGTTGGTCGCGGAACACACTGCATGTGGCAAGGCTTCTCGACTGGGTCTTGTGTCTCTATTTGTGCATCTTGGTCGCGGAATGGACCTTTGTCGCGGAGCATGCCATCGCGACAAGGGTCATCGCGCCAGGGGCTTGGCTGGTCTCCTCTTCATTTGGGGCCAGTTGGTCGCGGAACATGCCTTTGTCGCGGAACACTGCATCGCGCCAAGGGCTTCCGCGACAAAGGTCTTCCTGGGCCTGCTGGATTGGGCCAGATGGGCCGAAAATATTCTCTTTGTGGGCTTTTCTATCTTTTTCCCATCTTTTTGTTTCCTTTTCTTTTTCTCATGTTTTTGGATTTTTCTAACATAAATATGTAATAAAATTACATATTTATGCCTTTTTCATACCAGCTTATTATTTTTACAATTATGCATAAATCAGTCCAATTCGACTGCTTTCTTACTTAATGTAAGACCGGAATGCGATCAAATGCCCGTTTAAGACACGGAAATGGATTGAAAATAATGGTCATTTTTGGCCATTATCACATACTGCAAAGAATTCCTTCTCGTTAATATGCCAAAGTTTAGCTTGTTGTTCAGTGAACAACCCTCCTGTGTATCTACAAGGTTCTTGACCCGTAGTTGTTTTTCTCATGAGCACTCCTGCCCATCGAAAATCATTGGCGTCTGTGTAGACTACCAGCTCATCCTCATCCTGAGGTATCGCGAGTTTTGGCAAGCTATTGCAGACTTGCTTTAGTTCACGAATTCTCTTGGTATGTATTTCTTCCCATTTCCATCTAGAGCTTTCAGTCTCTTTCAGGAGTGGTCTAAAATCCTTTCTATATTTTGCAAGGTCTTTAATAAACATACCCGCAAAATTTACAACTCCTAAGAAACTCTGAAGTTGTTTCTTGTCTTTTAATATATCAGGAAAATTGCGGATTTTCTCCACAATGTGTTCCTGTAACTCTATTCATGCTTCATCAATTTGAACTCCTAAGAATTCAATTTTGTTAGCAGCGATAGTGGCCTTTTTCTCAGAGAGAACAAGACCTTCCCTGTGACATGCATCAGAAAATATTTCAAGATGTTTAATATGCTCTTTAATATTTTGAGATGCAATCAGAATGTCATCTATGTAGACGAACATAAACTCTAGGTAATCCTTAAATAGATTATCCATCTTTCTTTGGAATATCTGAGGGGCATTAGAAAGCCCCATTGGCATAACATTCCAAATATATTGCCCTTGTGGGGTGGAGAATGCTGTGAATTTCTTCGACTCATTCTCCATCTTAATCTGATAGAAACCAGACTTGCAATCAAATTTAGAAAACACTTTAGCACCTTTGATGCAATCAATTAAGTGTTCTCTACTCGGAATGTAATAACCATCAAACTGTATTATTTTGTTAATACCTTGATAGTTTATTACCAACCTGGGTTTACCTCTCTTTATTTCACCGTGGTTTCTTACCAAGAATCCAGGGCTACTATAAGCTGAGACTCCAGGCTCGATGAGTTTAAGATCAATATGCTCCTTGATAATTTGCTGCATATCTTTCTTATCCTGCATATTCATTAAGATGGGTTTGTATCGAACATACTCATATTTATATTGTTCTTTTACCTGTAGATTAGCTTCGATCTTGTTTTTATCCCACCATGCCAGAGGATCCTCGTTAAAGTTTCTCTGGATAAGTCTTTTGACATTTTCGAGGGACAATTTAGTTTCCCCATCAATGTCTAGTGAAGTTATATTTAATGACTTCATTTCCTGCATTGCTTCTTTGAGGTTTATAATTTCCTCAATAGAAGCTTCATCAAATTCTTGCTGTCTAAAAGACAACAAAGCCTTACCAAACTTTATTTTATCCTGCATTTTTGGATGGGTTAGTTTGGCATCATTATCACCACGTTTGCTGCGAAATAATATAGGCATTAACCTGTTGAATGTCTTTTCCCTGCGCAACACCTGTATCTCATTTCCACAACTTGTGGTAAATATTAACAAATTTCTTTTGTTATCTTGAACATATTTTGTAAAGAATTGTATAAAATTATTCCCTAACAAAATATCCGCTCCTGTGTCATGAAAGTAAATAGGAGGCGTTTTTACCTTATACCAAGGTGTACCAAATGCTCCTCCAATCATGATATTGGCTTGTCGAATACCCTTATTTAGTACTAAGATTTTTTGGGAAAAATCTCTTCCTGCAATAATGGGTAATGATTCCATAGCTTCGCTAGGGAAAACTCCTGGTTTTGCCGTGCAAATACCTGATCCTGAATCGATATAAGCTGCGAAATATTCTGACTTATATTCTTCATATATTATACCTACTGAGATATAAATGGAGAATGGACTTGTCATTTAATTCTGATGGTATGACCCTTCAGATTAAATTCTATACCATTATCCTTTCTTACCCATGGTTTATGATTTTCGAGAAAACTTAATCCCAAAATCATAACCCCATTGTCTTTTCCGGCGGTGCCTAAGACTCTGATCTCGTGTCCTGCAATTTCAACTGTTCCTTCATATGTTCCAATTGATGGCTGCTGCAAGTAGTATAAGTCATCACATGGAAAACGGTTAATCTTTTCAGTGATGTCGAATATTACTCGTGTTCTTTTCCATCCTTCAGGGCATTTTATCTTTATATTATCTACCCCAATGGATTGAGGAGTTAGATCTTTGATGAACTCCTTCCCTTTATATGCCATAATTCTGTCTTCCGAAAAAGACATACGGCTTGCGTACTCAATTCTAGCACTCGTTGATCTGTCTAGAATTGGATGATCTCTTATTTGTATGTCTACTCCTCCTAACCTTGGAATCTGGGTAGGATTTGGAGTCATGACTTTAGCAAATTCCTTGAAAATTCTAGGAATTTCTATATATTCTTTCCTGAGAAATAAGTCAGAATGATGACTATTGGAAAGTGCATAAGAGATTCTATAAGTTACAGAATATGGCATGTTCCCTTCTTTCATCAGATCTTTTCTTTTAAAATCCTGATGAAGGGTTAGAACTCTACTAAAATCTTGGTCAGCTAAGTTATAGGAAATTCTGGGATGTATGTCAAACATTAATTTTCCAGCATATAAATTTCCTACCATAGTTCCAAGAAGACCATCTCTAAGGTTATTGATTCTTCTATCAGTGACTGATAGATGTAATTCAGAATCAATGCCTTCTTTGAAGGTTGCCTTAATTACTACTTCAATGGCTCCTATGTGTATCCATTTCATAGTAATGGCGATTTCCTCCTTCATTCTGCTTAATTCCTCAAGAATTTCTTCTTTAGGAATTAATTGCATATCCATAACATTACAAGTAAGTTCCATAGAAATTGCAAACTCACCTGCACTTACCTTGTAGATGATGTTATGTCTTCTCTGGTTGAGTCCCATCTGGTTAAGAACTCGTCCAATCCCGCCAATTCTGAATCCGTCATATGGGCAGAGGTTGGAATCTTGTCGCATTATTCTTTCCATGGTTCGATTCGAGATCGTCATCCTTGAAAAGAATCCAGACAGGTTTTCAGTGGTCTGAATCCTGTCTTCTTCAGTCAGACTCGGTTGAAGATCCATCTGAATATGAGTCCGAGTCACTTCTTAATTCTTCCTCGTAGATGCTTTCATCCGAGAGGATGTCCTCAAACTGATAGACTGGTACCAGCTTTCCCTGGTAGACTGCTTCCACGATATCCTCCGTGGCTTCGTACATTCGTACCTCACGATTCTGAGGGCAATCGGGTGAGATATGACCTCTGGCTCCACACTTCCAACAATTGCAGTCCTTGAAACTTTCGTTGGCTCGGGTATGGGCTCGTCTGAATGTTCTCTTGGACGTCGTTCTCCCCGTGCTCCTTGCTGCTGAGCTAGTTGAACCTTGGGATGAATTCTTCGTCGTTCCCGTTCTTTGTCCAGTTTTGTATGATCTGGCCTTGCTCTTGGACCACCATGCTCTTCTTCTTCGGAATGGAGGTCTTCTGAAACTCCTACTGTATGAGCCTCGACTCTTCTTCTTTTTCCTCTTTTCTCATGATTCTCTTATAATTGTTGGAAAATCGTTATTTTCACAGCAAAGAGGAGTTCTTTTGATTTTACCTCTTAGTCTCTTGATGTTCTTTTGGGCTGCTGCCTGTTGACACCATTCTCTGAGTTTATCCTTTAAGAAGGACATTCTTCGAGCTATTGAGTCCACTGTACCAGAAGGTACTGTGTACGATTGGATCAACATTTCTCTCCATGGGCTGCAGATCTTTGCAAAGAACATGGAACATGCTACTTCAGCTGTCATTTCGCTCCGAAAATAGTATTTACGAAACCAGTAGATGTATTCGTCTACTGCGCAAATACTTCTTAACTCCATACCCAATAATGCTTGGGTATAGACCTTGATTTTTTCGGTTCTCTGTTCTTCAAAATACCCATCTCCTACAAAATGAGTTTTGAATAAGAGGCCAAATCTTTCACAGATTGTGCTTTTGGATTCTCCCTCGAGTATTTGCTCTTTTAAAGCAGTCGTGGAGTTTTTCCAGCCCAGCTTTGCCGATCCTTCGAGACTCAGCTCTATTAATCTGACAAAGTTTTCTTTATCGAGTTCCAGGGTGGTTGCTGCAATCTTCATTGAAGCTACCCATTCATCGATCAGGTCTTCGATGTTTCGGAAGTCGATAACGTCGAGGTTTAGTGTTATGCCATATGGATTTAATGGTTGTAACATCGTCTTGGCCCACGGTGTGGATTCTGGTGCTCTACTTGGGTTCCGTCCTGGGTTTCGTCTTGCATTGAGATGTACCTCAGGATACCTGTTCATGTAGAAGTCTGTACTTTCTCTCATTGGGACATCAGGCGGTCCATCGTGGGTCACGTTGGATCCTGATCCTTCCGCATAACCCAATTGAAGAACTTCATTGGGTTTTAGATTAACCAGATCCATAATCCTAAGTTGGGAAAATGATTCTGCTAATTCTTGTAGATCTGATAGATCTGCCCTGGAAACACTCATTCGACTGTTTTCAGGAGATCGATCATAAGCTCTTCTTGTGATTTCTGCTTTGGAACCATAGTTGCTTTACCCTTTTGATGTAAAGCTTGTACTGGTCCGAATGCATCTCTAAATATTGGCTTGGTTATTCTTGGAAGATCCAGGAATATCCTTCTGCCTTTTCTTGATATCCGAAATGTCAAATTTCAGATTCAAAATCTCTTTCTTTAGGTCTTGAAATACTTTCAAGATCTCATCTGTTGTCTGATTCAAGTTATCTATTTTCCCAGGTATAATCAATACCCGGTTACCAAAATCTTGAATCGTCTTTTGGATTTCTCTTAAGTCTTTTGATAACTTAGAGCTATCCGGATCAATTTCTTTCCAGTCCGTTCCTCTCATTTTTAGGAAAGAAACTGATTTTGATAATATCTTGTCCCATAGACAAGTTCAAGAAATTCCTTTGGAATTTTCTATTTTTTATTTCCAAAATTTGGAAATAACTCGTGAGTTTCAAATTATTTGAATCCATTAAATAATTAAATCTTCTCCATTAAGAAATACAATATTATAAATAATATAATTAATATGTTCTTCAATAAAACCTAGGCTCTGATACCAATTTCCAAGCGCATTAGGAGTCATTTGCATAATGAAAAATTAAGTATATTGAGAAAGGACTAAAGTAAATAAAGTCAAACTTCCTTGGGGTATGAATGAAATAAAGAAAAAGTTATTGGATTCCTTTATTAATTTCAAATTGGTCCTATGGCCTAAATTTTACAAAACTGTGTTTGTTATGGCCTATTTTCATAATTGTAACTTGTTATGGCCTAAAAGCAGAATAGCCTCCTTGTTATGACCCTTTTTAACATTTAACCCTTTCAACAAATAACTGTCATTTTCACTGTACATGATCGGCCTATATCATATTTATCATTTAGAGGTAATAACTAAAATAGGCCACCAGAAGGAGTCATTTCCACTTTTAGGCCACGATATTTTGATTTAGGAAAATAGGCCATCAGAAGGATTTCAGGCCTGAATTTAGGCCATTGGGCTGAAATTCGGGCTACGATGGCCTAAAAATGAAAATGACTCCTTATGGTGGCCTATTTTAGTTTTTGTCAATTATTTTTTATTTTATGTAATTAAAATAAATAATACTCATTTTGTGTCATTATTTATGTCCTACTTTCTTTTCTTGTTCCAATATATTTATTTCATTTTCATTTTAAAAATAATTAAATATTAATCGTCAAACAAACCCATCACCTTACATTAATAAATAAATATATTAAACTTTCAAATTACCCTTTACCATTAATAATTTCAGTCCACCTCACAACCACATATCAGTAAATCACACATAAATAAATAAATTAAAATTGTAAACTCATTACTTTTTTTAACACTAATAATGTGACGAATCGAGTAATATAAGAAATAAAATAAATATTAATTCAAATATATTATAAAATAAGTAAAACAAACACATATTCAAATAAATTATAAATTAAAACATAAACATATTTTATTATAAGTATCCCAAAATTTTCGGACATGGTACTTTATGTAGGGATAATTAGTATTAAATACAAGGATATATTAGGGTTAAAAAATGTGGATTAAGAATTTATATAACGTGGTTGTAATGAATTTATAATTTAAATTTATTTATTTATGTGTGATTTACTGATATATGGTTGTAGGTTGGATGAGAATTATTAATGGTAGTGGGTTTGAAAGTTTAATATATTTATTTATTAATGCGATATGATGGGTATATTTGGTAATTAATATTTAATTATTTTTAAAATGGAAATAAAAAATGTTGGAACAAGAAAAAAAGAAAGTAGGACATAAATAATGGCACAGAATGAGTATTATTTATTTTGATTAAATAAAATAAAAAATAATTCAAAAAAACTAAAATAGGCCACCAGAAGGAGTCATTTCCACTTTTAGGCCATTGCAGCCCGAATTCCAGCTCAGTGGCCTAAATTCAGGCCCGAAATCCTTCTGATGGCCTATTTTCCTAAATCAAAATATTGTGGCCTAAAAGTGGAAATGACTCCTTCTGGTGGCCTATTTTAATTATTACCTCTATCATTTATATATATGTAGCATATATTGCATGCAACTATGTTAAATGAACGTACACAAGAATCACAAATAAACAAAAGTTGAAAATATCTATAAAGCATGAGAAAGAGATGGTAGAAAGTTCATACCATAAACATATGTATGTGGAGAAAAACAAATATATGTCCATAATCCACGCTTTTGATAGATTTTCCCCACCCCACTAAAAAAAATTAAATAAATTTCTTGGCATGCCCAATTTAAGTGGGGTGCAATATTATGATGAACCCAACACCATCTCTACATTTTTTTTTTTTAAATATAATCATATTTTCCCCTTCTATCCATTTTTTTAAAAGTAATTTCCTCCACATTACCAGTTTCCATGCACAAACCAGTAGTAAGTATTTCATACTTTTCCCCCAACCCAAAATTTAAAAAGGAAAATAGAAATGTAACAAAGCAAAAGGATTCCAGCTAATAAGCCCTTTAAGCTTCCTCCTCGCGCTGCCGTCACCGACTAATTCCGACGAGCGACGAAGGTCTGGTAAACCACTGTCCCCACGCCGGGAAATTCGTCCGCCGCCCGACTCCTCAGCCGCATCCCCACCGACTCCATCGCCTTCGTCGCTTCTACCCACACCTCGTTCCAGGCGGCGGCCGACGACGTGATGGAAATGGACAGGTTCGCCGGCCGGAAAACCTTCACCACCCTCCGAAGAGACTCGGCGAACTCCTCCCGGTCGTCGTAGACCGAGCCGCCGCACTCAAAGCTAGCGTAACTGAATCCATCCTCCGGCGTCACGTGCACCGTGGAGTAACGGTCGCCGTCGAGCCCGTTCATGGAGTAACCGCACGGATCGAAGGCGTAATCACAGATCAGCGCGTTCCGATTAACGGCACTTATCCCCGTTGCCTCCGTCATCTCCTTCCCGGCCGAGTCGCCATTCTTCCCGTCGCCGAGCCGGCGAAAGAATTTCCCCGCCTGGGCCCGGTCCAGCCCGGTCATACAAATCTCCATGGTATAATATCCATCGATAATATCCATATCCTCATCCTCCGCAAGCGCGTTCACGGTAGCTCCCGTACGCCCCTCGCGCCAAGCGCTGAAAGCGTGCCACTTGTCGCCAGATCTGCTGTTCATAACGGCGGCCTTTTTGTACACCAGGTGTACCGGCAAACTCCCCTCCAAGTAAACGACCTCGTCTTTAAAGCTCGTGTGAGGGTACGGCTGGGCGCCGGGGAATATGAAGCTGCCGCGGGTGTACCTGCACCGGGAGATCGTGAGGCCGATATCCATCGCCAGTTCTACCATCGGACGGACGGATTTGAGGAGCTGGGTGGTGCCGCAGGTCTTGATGATGATCCTGGTCGGGTAGACAAAGAGGCTGGATTCGGACAAGACGTACGAGTCAAAAAAGTCGTTGCCGACGGCGGAGACGACGGTGCACTGCACCGCGTGCAGTACTCTCTCCAGAGAGAAGAAGTCGATAGCCCGGAGGCCGATGCCGGCAGCTGGATCGTCGCCGGAGAAGTTGAGCTCGAGCCTTTTCTCAAAGCCTTCGAAGCCGGAAACCGCCATTGTGTAATAGTTGTAATAACCAAGGAATATTGTATATGGAAATGGGCCGGAATTTGATTATGTGGGGGGCTGGGTTGAGTTTTGCAGTTTGCGGTGAGTGAGTGATAAAGGACTGATACTGCAGATACAGGAGGACTCAGGGGAGTGTGCATTTATATACATACGTATGTGGGGTGCCACTGCCCAATGCACATTCTAATATCTACATACTCTCCACACTCCAATAAAAAAAAAAAAACAATACACTACACTATACGTGCTATTTAATTATTACTAATACTATTATTATTATTATTACTATTATTTTTTATAATATAGTACTGGTTAATACTACATCCGTCTCACTATTTTTGTTACGGATCCACCCAACACGTACGCCGATATACATTTTTAACGGTTAATAATTTAAATTGTCTACAACGAAAAGTTATAAAAAGTTAGTTGTCTAAAACTACAATATTAAATGAATCTAACAAAATCTCACTTGACTATGTTTTTTCTTACATAGATATGATAAAAATTTGAGTCAAAGTTAAACAGTGAAGTGCCAAAAAATTATCCGTAACAAAAACACCGATACAGAGGTAGTAGTACATTAAATAATTAAAAGGAAATAATAGTATTACTAGTAGTATTAAATTTCCATAATAAACATTAGACTAGTTTTAATCCAATACAAGAATTTCATTGTTTAAAATGAATACTAGTATTAGTATTAGTATACTACGTATTCTACTATATACTTATATATTCAAGAAGAGCATGGAAGTACTTTAAACAATAATAGGTGGAACCTGCGGGACCTGTAGGTTATCTATAGAGCTGGTGGGGGCATAAATCATAATGAATGGGAGATGACGCAATGGTTTATTATTTTATTTTTCTTTAAAAGAATAATAACATGAATCTAAATTTAGGGCCATGGGTAAAATTCCCTTTTTCCAATTTTTGGATGATAGGAGATTGACAAATGACAATACAGTATAATAAATAGTACTTCTTCTCTATCCCTTTTCTTTTCAACAACACTTCAATACTGAAAAACTTTGAAATGATCTAAGTGAATGCAGTGTAACGACTTTCAATATTTTCTAAGTTTATAGTATATGACTTGTATGATCGATGCAGATGCTATGGAGAGTAATTAACAAGGGGAGAATTAATATTATAAATTTTTTCATTAAGAACATTTTGGGTTGTTTTTTTCAAGAATAGTGCGTGTTTCGAACGTAATTCGTGTGCACATATCCGCGCCCTTTCTACAAATGTACTCCATCTAGTAATATTTTTAAAATTCTTTATGATCAGTCAATGTGCTGGCATTAATCTTGTATTATTTGTTTGTTATATTTAATTGTTCTTTACGACTTTTCACAAATATAATATAGCTCTCTCTCTCTCTATATATATTTTGAAGTAGAGTGACATAATAATAGAGAAAGATGGATGAATGCAAGACAATAATAATGAGAGTTCCCTAGAGGAGGCAATGCTGCTGATGATCATATTCATTTCTTAATTACTTTCAATGTCATGCATGCTCTCAACTCATGAATTTTCTTTTAATTTGCACACATAATATATAATCAATGCACCAAATAAATAAGTGTTAAATATAAGTATTGTTCACTTTTCTTTTTGTTCAAAAAAAAGAAGAAAATAATGTTTGTGAATAAAATTATAGACATAGATGAGCTTGAAAATGAAATTGAAAGAGACAAGCTAAGTATATATGTCTTTATACAAATGCATGCATATATATACAGCTGGGGGATCAATGTTGGCCGTGCCCAAAAATATAATTATCAATACTTTCCATCAAAGAATTCAAATAATGGGAAAGTAATTTTTATTGCGTTATACTACTTCATATCCACAAGGCGTGACAATTAAAATAATTAGAATATCCATGAATTTGGGTATGTGGGAATAACGAATAAGACAACTAACGCTATTTCAAATTGATGTAATTAATTAAATTATTGGAGTATATTTTTAATCCAATCCAAAACCATTGGCAATGCGACGGTGCAAACACTGCAAGAACATTATATTAATATTCAAAACAAACATGGATGAATATACATATATATGTATATATATACACATACATACATATAACATACTCCGTATATGTTATGTTATCAAATTGTTAGGATTTTTTATTTCCTTTTTTTGTTTTCGGAGAAGGATTTTTTATTTCTTCAGTAAAAAGTTATTCTATTTCTTTATCCAATAATAAATTATCAATTTTGATTTATTTATTTATCCTTGTCAATTTCAAGTCAAACCAGATATAACTATAACTATAAAATGAAAGAAATAATCGATATGATATAATAGTATTATAAAGAAAGAAATGAGCATTAATATATAAATATATATATATATATATAATATTTAGATTTAGATTAGATGTGTGCAATAATTATTTGGAAGAAGTTGTTTGTGTGGAATGACTATATATCAAAGTACATATGGCATGCATCCACTAATCACATATTGCCCTTGCCTTTCAAGCTACTGTTCTTTTATTTATTTCACCTTTAATAAATTAGTAATTTATAGCTATCAGTTGAACCATACATAATATATTACTATATATATTTCTTTACTTACCATTTTTATCACTAGCTAGAAACTATTGATATAAGAAAGCTACTATCATTCAGACCAAATATTGTATATATAATCACTACAAATATTGAAACTGACTAAGAGTGTATTTGCATGAGCATCTTTTTAGCTTCTACTTAAAATAAAAAAAAATATAGTATTTTTAAAATAATTTTTTGGAAAAGTATTGATATAGTCCAAAGTAAAAAAGCTTACTTATATATATGTATGTTATTTGAATGAATTTAACATTATTATGAAAAAAATATTTTTATTTTGAAATATATAAGTAAAAAAAAAACATGTAGTATATATATTAAAAATATAAATTCAAACAGCTCCTAATAATAAGGTTATGAAATTAATATACATATATGTAATCATTTTTATGTCTTAATTAAAATATATATACTAGTACGAGTTAAGCCATCACAGTAATATACTGTAAAAATTTAAACGAGATTACATCATGCTCACATCTCATTTTGTGTAGTAGTAGTAGTAGTATATATCGTAATATTATGTGTCATGTGTGTGCACCTGCACGCGCACCCGGCCACCATATATATATACTACTAATATTATAATATTGGGTCAACTGCGCGCTTTGTAAGAACCAATGAATTCGAAAGAAAATTAAAGGAAATTAGACCACTAATATATAGCAATGCAAATATGCAATATGCATGTAGTATGATATGAGTATCTACCTAGCTAGCTCCACTTCTCATCACATATATCCAAAAAGGTGAAGTTTGTGATAACATTTCAATTCGACATTTCAACAAATTAGTGGCCACACACATATATATATATATATATATATTGTTTGATGAAGATGCTGCTTATAACTGGGAGACAAACCAAATAGAGAAAAAGAATATCTACCTACCGGCACCAGTCCAACAACAATCAGATGATGGCGGCCCACATGACGCACCAAGACAAGTTGTAGAAGAAGATCCTATCACATCTCCAGAATCCATCCCAAGAAAATTCAGATCTCTGACGGAAGTTTATCAGAGATGCAATTTTACAACTATGGAGCCGAACAACTTTGAAAAAGCTTCCAGAGAGGATGTTTGGATAAAAGCAATGGAGGAGGAGATACATATGATTGAAAAGAACGAAACATGGGAGCTGACAGATCTTCCCAAAGATAAAGAAGCCATCGGAGTTAAGCGGGTCTACAAGACAAAACTCAAACTCGATGGTTCAATACAAAAGCACCACCACGAGACAAGTTCGAGACTTTACGAGAACTCATTGGAGTTATAGAAATATGCACCAAGGAGGAGTATTAAAATTATGGTGCACATTTATAGAATGTTCATGAAATGTAAACATAATTAGAGAAAATTCTAGATATTAGCATGTGATTAAAATAGAATATGATAAAATAGTCTAGAGAATGAATGCCCTAGAATGATCCATCAAGCTCCATTGGTTAGTATAAATAGATGGAGCCATTGTAACAACAATAACAACAACAACAAGATCACCACCAAACCATTCAAGCAATACAAGTTCCTTTCCAAAAGTTCTATTTCCAACCTCCTTCCAGACCTTCCTTTAACATTCAAACACATACTTCCCACACTAACTACCCATCACCAACCCTATACACATACATAAACACTATATTCCCATATCCTAAAAACCATCAGTGGTATCAGAGCCACGTTCGAGATTATCGGGCGTTACCATGGCCGACACATTCCGCTCAACTATTCCAATTCCAGTTTTTCGTGGTGAAAACTACGATTTCTGGGCAATCAAAATGAAGACATATTTTTGTGCTCAAGGTTTGTGGGATATTGTTAATGATGGATATACTATGCCTGACAATATCTCCACACTCTCTGAGAAACAAAAGGAGGAATTGAAGGAGATCCAAAAGAAGGATTCTCAAGCACTTCTCGCTCTACAGATGAGCTTGGCAGACGAGTACTTTCCAAGGATCATGGGAGCAAAAACATCTAAAGAAGCGTGGGATAAGTTGAAGGAGGAGTTTCAAGGTGGTGAAAAGGTACGCTCCACTAAACTTCAAACTTTAAGGAGGAAGTTTGAAAACTTGAAGATGTTAGATTCTGAGACTGCTCAAGAGTATTATGCTAGAGTTAATGAAGTAGTAACTCAACTACGAGCCTATGGGGAAGACATCCCTGACAACAAAATTGTTGCTAAAATTCTAATCACTTGCACAGAAAAATATGATCCCATAATAGCTGCTATTGAAGAATCTAAGGACATAAATAAATTAAGTGCTACAGAGTTAATGGGATCATTAGAGGCTCATGAGAAAAGATTAGAAAGGCGTTATGAAAAAGACATAGATAGTGCCTTTCAATCTAAAGTTAATATGCAGTCTCAGAAAACAAAAGAGAATAATAAGTTCCCTCCTTGTGGTATTTGTAAAAGAACAAATCATTTGGAGAAAGATTGTTGGTTTAAGGATAAACCACAAAAACAAAATTATAATAAATTTGGACGAGGAGGAAAAATTAAAGGATTTAATCGAAGACACCAGGCTAATTTCTCTCAAAACACAAAATCTGAGAATTATTTGTTTTATGTCTGCCAAACTGCATCTACTAAGGATAAAGATACATGGTATTTGGATAGTGGTTGTAGCAATCACATGACTAAAAATGAGAGTATCTTTTGTGAACTTCAAAAGATAAATACAAAAGTTAAACTAGGAAATGGTGACTATATGGAGGCAACTGGTAAAGGAACCATTGCCATAGATACCAACAAGGGAAAAAGATATATAAGTGAAGTCCTTCTAGTCCCCACAATAGATCAAAACCTACTAAGTATGGGACAAATGATAGAAAAAGGATATTCCTTACATTTTGAGGGAAATACTTGCACAATCTATGACAAAAAAGATAAATCCCTCATAATCACTAAAGTCCAAATGAGCGACAATAGATGCTTCCCAATTCAATGGAGATATGCAAACAATGTTGCCATGAAAGCTCAATTGGACGACACTTGGCTATGGCATAAACGGTTTGGGCATTTCAATCTACAAGGATTGAAACTCCTAAACCAGAAAAATATGATGCGTGATTTTCCTCCAATCAAAGAGCTCAACGGAGTTTGTGAAGGGTGCATGCTAGGGAAACAACACCGGCTACCATTCCCATATGGGAGATCTTGGAGAGCTAAGAAGCCTCTGGAGCTCGTGCACACCGATATATGTGGTCCAATGCGCACCCCATCTCATGACAAAAACAGGTACTTCATCCTATTTATTGATGATTTTACTAGAATGACATGGGTCTACTTTCTACGAGAAAAATCCCAGGTGTTCGATATTTTCAAAAAATTCAAGACCTATGTCGAAAACCAAAGTGGCTATAAAATCAAAACTATCCGGAGTGATCGAGGGAAAGAATACACCTCCAATCAATTCACAAAATTCTGTGAAGATGAAGGCATGGAGCACCAACTCACAGTCGGATATGCACCAGAACAAAATGGTGTGTCTGAAAGAAAGAATAGGACTGTGATGGAGGCCGCAAGATCCATGCTGACAGAGAAAGGTCTTCCAAAAACCTTCTGGGCGGAGGCTGTGAGTACTGCAGTCTATCTCCTCAACAGATGTCCAACTAAAGCTGTACAAGACAAGACACCAGTTGAAGCATGGAGCGGACGGAAACCATCTGCGAAGCATCTTCGAGTCTTTGGATGTATATGCTATGTCCATATCCCAAAGGAGAAGAGGAGCAAGCTCGACGAGAAGACAGAGAAAGGAATTTTTCTGGGCTATAGCACTCAATCAAAAGGTTATAGAGTGTATAGCTTGGAAAATAAAAAGCTCATCATTAGTCGGGACGTGATGTTTGATGAAGATGCTGCTTATAACTGGGAGACAAACCAAATAGAGAAAAAGAATATCTACCTACCGGCACCAGTCCAACAACAATCAGATGATGGCGGCCCACATGACGCACCAAGACAAGTTGTAGAAGAAGATCCTATCACATCTCCAGAATCCATCCCAAGAAAATTCAGATCTCTGACGGAAGTTTATCAGAGATGCAATTTTACAACTATGGAGCCGAACAACTTTGAAAAAGCTTCCAGAGAGGATGTTTGGATAAAAGCAATGGAGGAGGAGATACATATGATTGAAAAGAACGAAACATGGGAGCTGACAGATCTTCCCAAAGATAAAGAAGCCATCGGAGTTAAGCGGGTCTACAAGACAAAACTCAAACTCGATGGTTCAATACAAAAGCACCACCACGAGGCAAGTTCGAGACTTTACGAGAACTCATTGGAGTTATAGAAATATGCACCAAGGAGGAGTATTAAAATTATGGTGCACATTTATAGAATGTTCATGAAATGTAAACATAATTAGAGAAAATTCTAGATATTAGCATGTGATTAAAATAGAATATGATAAAATAGTCTAGAGAATGAATGCCCTAGAATGATCCATCAAGCTCCATTGGTTAGTATAAATAGATGGAGCCATTGTAACAACAATAACAACAACAACAAGATCACCACCAAACCATTCAAGCAATACAAGTTCCTTTCCAAAAGTTCTATTTCCAACCTCCTTCCAGACCTTCCTTTAACATTCAAACACATACTTCCCACACTAACTAACCATCACCAACCCTATACACATACATAAACACTATATTCCCATATCCTAAAAACCATTATATATATATATATATATATATATATATATATATGCTAATACTAATATTCATACCCAGCACGTTGCAACTTGAAATTAATCCAAATACTGATCTGTTCTTCTGTCATATACGTAGTATATACAATCTCTGGTCTGTGCGATTATTTGTCGCAGTCCCAAATAAATAAATATATGGCCGTTTGGCTCAACCAAAAAACAATAAATAAATATATAAATTGGATTAACTCGGCGTGAGGAAGACAAACATATAAAAATGAATAAAATGTTGGGGCATCCATATATAGCATGCACTTTAATAAGGATATAGATCTATGTATATGTGGGAAGACAAAAGTCCCATGAAACTAATAATAATAATAATAATAATAATAATAATAATAATAATAATAATAATAGTAATAGGAGTGTGTAGGGGACAAAAGGGTAGCTAGAGGACAAGCAAGCAATATAATATAATATAATGGCCCATTCCCAATCCATATTGAAGCTTTATTTACCAAACATAACGTCCCCACAGGTAGTGTTGCAATTCATATGATCTATCTATCATCTTTAAGCCGCCATGAATGTGCTTCCAAGAAGCCCCACTTCAATGCACATGTCCGATCCTTTTTTGTAATAAATAACCTAAAACTTCATACATTAGAGAAAAGAGGAAGGGGCCGGGTTGGGTTGGGTTGGGTTGGGTTGGGGTTGTTGAAGTTGAAAGTGTGATTTGGTGTGGGATTTAGAGCACTAAGATATACAGTAGAAGTAGGGGGAGAGTGAGTGGGACTGTTTCATGCGCACAAGAAAAGGAAACAAAAACACACACAATGTAATTAATTAGATGTGCATGCCCACCCTCTCTTTTAATATATATATATATATAATATATATATATACACATATACATATTGCATTATACTTTATATTATATTGTGTAGCTAATGACAGTGATGATGATTATTAGTCAATAGTCATGTCTTTGTTTGAGTTTGATGGAACAACTTGGATGCATGCAAGAGATGTCGTCTACCTTGCACTAACTAACTTCATTAATTAAATCACATACTATATGCCTTTCATTTAATATATGTTGCCCTAGCTAGTTTATAGAAGTATATCCAGGACTTTTCTTTATTGAGATTTGTCTTGTAATTAGTAACAACATTATGTATATGTACTAGGGATGGCAATTCCACCCGCATCCGCCCGTAACCCGATCCACCCGATCCGATAAAATGGACGAAAACCCGAAAAAATATGGATTCTTATAGGGTGATGGGTGGATTGGGTGACGGATCGGGTCGGAGATGGATTTAGGCTCATCCAACCCGCCACCCGATCCATCATCCAACCCACCTTCCAATCCACCCATCACCCGCTTCTTTTATTAAATATATAAATATATATTTTAAAAATATAAATATTTCACATTAAAAATCTATTATATTTATATAAATAAAATAAACAGTATTAAAAACTCATAAAAAGTTAAAACCTAGATTGCATTAGAAATTTAGAATCCCTCAATCCCGCTCTAAAAATTGAGAATTGAAATCGTTCCCCTCTCCCAAATATTTTTTTTGTTTTAATTTACATGATTTAATGAGATTAATTTATAATTTTAGATACAATAATTTATATGTTTCTAACATAATACTTGTTAGATTCTTGTTTTGATAATGCACAAGCTTGTGCAACTATCTTGGAAGATGTTGATTTAGGAGTTGAAGGAAATTTTGTAACTGAAGTTGATGGTATTAATTCGTAATCAATTAATTTATTTTGCCTTTATTGCTCTATTTTCTTTTAATTTTTTTTCTCGGATAATATAACTGTTTGTATATATATATATATTCTTCATTGCGGGATGGGAAAAGATTTGATGTTTGACTTGCAAATTGGCATGAAATGAATGATATTGAGAAAAATTCAATATCTTTTTGGCTCTTTACATTTTCCTTAACAGGGTAATTGTTACTTTGCTTGTTGAAATTTAAGCGGGGGATTTGTAATAGTTTAATAGACTTTCTAATGTTCAAACATGAATTTATTTTGAATATAAATTATTGCATCGTTTATTATGTTTTAAATCCACTAACCACCCGATCCACCCGTTTCACCCGTGGTTGATGGGTGGATTGGATTTGGATTGAATTTTAGATGGATGATGGGTGGGTTGGATGATTAATATAACATTGATGGGTGGAGGTGGATTTAGGCTTCTCCGATCCATCTCCGACCCATTGCCATCCCTAATATGTACTAGTATTTCATATACTTCAACTTTTCTAGATATGATCCCAAAGAGAATATAAAATAAGCCAATGAATTAACATAGGCAATTGAAGTAATCCTTTCAAAAACTTCCTAATTGAAAAACTTATTACACAAATGAAACCATATTAATGAGCACAAATATAGAATTAAGAAGCAGTATATATATAATATATAATGTGTGTAGAGTATAATATGATAGAGAGATGAGGTTAGGTGCATGGGGGCATGTGGTAATGATTGGTGGGTAAAGATGTGGAAGTGGGCAAAGAATATCAAGATTTGAAGGAAACAAGAGACATCATGTTAGAAGAGTTTCAAGTGCTTAGAAGGCTTCCACAGTACTTGTCTCTGTCTTGGCTTCTTATTTCCTTTTAAGTATTCTTTTTTTTTTTTTTTTTTTTCTCCCCATCATAATCGTAATCCATGTCAAATGGCATTGCCCCCACAGCAGTCACACATAGACAACTACATTACATTAATATATATAGTATGTAATAATGTGAAAATGTGAGAAGAGGAATTATAATTAGAGTAGTGATGGATGTTGTCTCGAGCCCTGCACCTGTCATATGCATACCCACCCACCCACCCACCCCAGCCTTCCAAGTGGATATATCCAATTGAAACCTCTCCTTACACGCTGCATCATTCCCTCCTCCAGCTTCTCCTCATATATCCCTAATACATATACTTTCTTTTCTTTTCTTTTCTTTTTTTTTTTTTTTTGATGTCTTCATTCTCTATGCCTCTCTCTCTCTCTCTATATATATGTATGTACAGTAATCCACAAATTAGGCTTGTATGTATGTACTTAGGACATTGAATTAGTAAGTATATGTAGAGTAGAGTAGAGTATAGGCAAAGAAGAAGAAGAAGAATAAGAAGAAAGAAAGAAAGAATCAGAACAGTGATTGCTCCACGCAGGCCATCATTTGTTGCCTTTTTGTCCCTCAAAACTCCAAACCATTCATTGTAGTGTTCACACATATGTTTGCCTCAGTACCTACAATATATATGATGTGCCTTCCAATGTTGCAATGCCTTCAATTCCATAACTATACTAGCCTCCTGCTTTACTATACCCCTACCATGCACCTAACTTACACCATGCATGTCTTGTAGTAGTATTTATTTTACCAACATGCATAAGCTAGCTCATGTTCATATCACTACAAAAAAAAAAAAAAAAAAAAGAGTCATCACCAACAAGAGAAGAAAAACAGACGAGGAATCAGACGACAATGAACTGTTTTTTTTAGCTTTGCAATGTGACCAAACTAGGTGAGGAAATATCTTTTGTCACATTGTTATGTATTTTTTTTATTAATGGAATTAATTAATTATACATTTAATTAGTTTTCAAAATGTAGTTAAAGAAAATTTGGTATAGAAAGGTTATCAGATGCCATTGTGCAAACGCTTAGTCAGGGCCGGCTCAACAATAGCATGAGCAGCCTGAGCAACTGCTCAGGGCCCCCAAAATTTGGGGCCCATTTTATTTTTTTAATTTTTTTTTCATATTAGTGTTTGAAGTTTATTTTTATACCCTGTATTTTATAAATGAGTTCATTATTAAACAGTCCAGTCCAGGTCCACTATAATTTTTTTCTTGAATGACAACCCACTATAAATTTAAATTATCTTGATTCATACTATTCCTCTTCTTAGTTCATATATTTATAATCCAAAAATATCATTTTCTTTAAAATAAATATTTATTATTTATTAATAATATTATTTTTTATTATATAAGGGCCCAATTTTATTATTGCTCTGGGCCCAAAAAATGTTTGAGACGGCCCTACGCTTAGTATAAAAATTTTGTTGGAAAACAACGAAGCTCCTTGCCTAACAAAAATAGAAAAATGGGTTCTTTGCATTTGGATTATATATATGCGCCAATTTTAAATTGGTCTCCCGAAGTTACTAAAGGGAGTATTATTTTTTTTTTTGGACAGAAGGAGTTTTTTTTTTGGTAAACATTGATACCTATATATCGGCAAAGGTGTGTGGGAACTCAATTCACACAAATTACAAAGGGGAATAGGGAGGGATATGTGGCGGATGAGAATCGAACCACCAACCTATGGTTGGAATATAGAGATATGAAGTAGTAGAATATAGAAGAAGTATATTGTATAGAGAGATATACAATGTGGGTGCGGGTGTGAAATATATGAAAGAGGTAGATGAAGGAAGATTCGATGGATAATGTGTGGGAAACAAAATGATTATGGTCTCAAGGGTTACAAGTTATTGCATGCATGAATTACTAATGGGATGAATCATTACCACTCTTTCTAATTACTTTGGTCACCTCTACGTATGCTTTCAATTATTCCTTCCATAATACTACTATATTTATAATACACACCATATGTATATGCTACACTAGCTAGAATAGCATAACTATTGTGGTTCTTTCTTGTCTTGTCAAATGTCAAGTTATATGTCTTCAACCTTATATGCCTATTACAAAAGACATTCCAGCAATAACATTATTTTTTTGTCGTGGAGTTCGGTGAAATGTCTTTCTTTGCGATTTCTTTCAAAATTTCTATCTAAATCTACAAAATCACCCCAATTCAAATCAATTAGGTTGTTAGCGGGCCCAAAAAATTACGATTTAAGACAAGACCCATTTATTTAAAAATAAGGAGAGTATTTAATTTAAACCCACACTGCCTCATTTTTTTTGGCTCCCGTTATATACACTATTTATTTTCCCTCATACACACAAAAATTACCAAGTTAAAGGCACACAACATATATGTTACCTATTTTACCCTTATAGTAGTATTCTTGGCACTGAGAGTCCAGGCATTCGCACACAACTCCAGGTGTTCAGAATTGAGGGCACGCAACCCCGCATTCCATTCTTAGGGCACACAAAATAGACGCACACAAAACAACCAACCACAGAATCGAGGGCAAGTGAACAGGGGAAGGGAAAGACACCGAGACCAGACATTGAATTTGATTTCTGTATAGTTTGTAAGTTCTTGTGTAGAAAGCTATCGATTACTCTGTGAAAGTTGTTTTAAATCAATTTTTTCCTATTTTTCTGGTGTTTGGATGTTCGTTTTTTTTTTATCATTTGCAACGAACGGCCATGGATATCCATGGCATATCCATGGCCGTGGAGAAGCAAACGTCCAATGTTGGAATGTTGGATCGGACGTTTGCTTGGAAGAACAAACGGCCAACTGTGGCCGTTTGCAAAAAGGAACAAACGGCCAACAGTGGTCGTTTATAAAGTTGTATGAAACGGCCAATAGTGGCCATTTCTTTCCTACACAGGCCGGCAATTAGTGGCCGGCCATTCCATTTTTTTTTATCTATTCAGTTTGTTTCTTTCTTACGACTTCTTCCACTTATGTTGGTATTGATATTCATCATCTTCCACTTGCACTTCATGTTGTTTGTATTCATCTTCATTATTATCCATGGAATAGAAAAATGTGGAATAGAAAAATGTGGAAGGTAAAATATCGTAGTAAAAACTGTGCAGGGTTCTGTTTTTTGTTTGTGTGCTTTAATCCTAAAAGAGTGTCCCAATCATCGTTTAAAAGAGTGCCCCTTCCTAAAGAGAGTGCCCCAATCCTCTCTTTTTTAACCAGGTGTATATGTGAGATTTTATTAGAAAAGTGTGTGCCCCTAACAAATGTTGAGGGTATATAACGGTGGCCTTTTTTTTTGAAACATTGACACATATATGTCAGCAAAAATGTATGGGAGCTTAAGCCATACAAATTACAAAGGAAATAGAAGGAAGGGAACGGGGCCGGGTGGAAATTGAACCCTACTAGTTGGAAGAACCACTTGGGTCAAGTTCCATTCTCAACACTCCTCATTTAAACCCTGCATTTGCAATTAGGGGTTGGTCGGTACGGTATACCGAAAAAATTTCGCCGTACCGTATACCGTACCGAACTTACGGTATGGAAATTTTCATACCGTTCTTCGGTATACCGAAATTTTTGGTATGAAATATTTCCATACCGTTGCCATACCAACATTTCGGTATGTTTGGTATATACCGATATACCGAACTTTCGGTACATACCGGAATACCGGTATCACGGTATATACCGACATACCGAACATTCGCTACATACCGACATACTGGTATTGCGGTATATACCGACATACTGGTATTGCGGTATATACCGACATACCGAACATTCTCTATATACCAGCATATCGGTATTGCGGTATATACCGGTATCGCGGTATATACCGATATACCGAAGAATCGGTACATACCGATATACCGATACTGCGATATATACAGAAGTTCGGTACGGTAACGGTATACCGCGGTATCAAAAAATTTATACCGTTACCGTACCGAAATCTTACGGTACGGTATGATACCGTACCGAAAATTACGGTATACCAAAAATTTCGGTATTCTCGGTATTTTTTCGGCACGATATGTGCGGTATGCGGTATATTCGGTATTTTTCCCCAGCCCTATTTGCAATCACCCAAGTAAAAATGTGTGATCTGAAAAGTTATAAATCGATTTACCTATTTTCCTGGGGTGAATCGAGGAAGATGGGTCAAAAGCCCATTTGTTTGTTTGACTATTCTTCATTTGGGTATATATCATTGGGCCCTACAAAACCCAATAAAAGTGGCCCAAATATCACATAACTACTACTACATGACTACAATTCCATGGGATGAAGATACAATGCAGGAAAAACAAAACTGAAAACACCACATAGTCATATCAGTTACCGGAGTTCTCTACACAGCATTTCAATCGGAACAAATCCATGGGTGGGAAAAAAAATGTAAAAAAGTTAATCTTATTTATGCAGTTGATGTTCATATGACCACATAAATTCCTCTAATGCTATGATTATCATAAGAAAACTTGGTTGTCGCAAAGAAACACAGTTCTGCAGCCTTTAGTTGTCCTGTTGCAGCATCCGTAAGATGTGGAGGAACAAATTGAGAATGTCCAGGTAGAGGTTAACCGAGGCCCAAATATACTCATCATAAGTGAAGCGCTTGATCAAGCTTTCAGTGTCGTACACAATGTATCCAGAAAAAATTATTGCACCAATTGCACTGTAAACGGTGGAAGCTGTAGATCCTAGTGGGAAGAACGCCTGCATAACCAACAGCCAAACACTTTAACATAGGAAGAAGAAAAAAAAGAAAAGAAAAAAACGATGCCACAAGCAACTAAGCAAGAGCATACCTGAATCAAACCAGCCACACACAATACGGTGAGACTAGCGAACAAGATTGGTCCGAGAAAGTTGAAGTCCATGCCACGCTTAGAAGCCCAGAAAGTATATCCAGTCAGAGCTGATACTACAGCTGATGTCAAGATCAAGGCTTCAAGAATGATTCGTCCTGTAAGAGGTGCAGAACAGAAAGCAAGATGAGCCATGATACATCCAAAATTCCAAATTTCCATACCATACTGAAATTTGCCTAAAGGCTGAAATCCCCTACTAACCTTCAACATTGGCACAGCTTACGGCAACAGTTAGACTCAGAGAAGCAGTAAAAAGCCCAAGGAACAACAGGTTCCATGGGTGACTTTGCCGATAACAATACAAGGGCAACATCACTGAATAATAATAATGTACAGATTATCAGTAGTACTATACCATGGGTAGGTAAAAAATAAACAAAATCTGTATGAGATATCACTTGATGGATTGAAGCAAAGATCTTAGTAATGATATTCCATGAAGTTACTTCAAAGAAAAAAAATTTAAAAAAAAAAAAATCGAAGACAATGAGAGGTATATTGGAAGAGTACATTGATGCAGGAACTCAGGAAGGCCTAAAGCACTTATTTCAATTTAGGAACATGTACACTGAAATGGCATCCATATAGGAGTACTATAATATACTCTACTTTACAATTCTATTAACAGTAATAAATCACAATCAATTAGGTATTTACAGAAGCATGAACGCCAACAATAATCATCAATCTCACAGATACCTACGAATTCAACAATGGAGTATGTAACAAAAATCATCACGGAAATGCACAAATGAGACATGTTCATCAAATAAAGACGTAAACTAAAAATTAACTGCAATTGGAATGAATCAATAAATTTGGAAAATAAAAAGTAGGCTCACATATGAAGGGGGAAACAATGAGGAAAAACATTAAGCCGGAACTATCACGCAGCAGGTCATTGATCGGCGCGTACAAAATGGTAACAGCGGAGATAAGGGTTGTTAGGATGATCTGCGCCGTCAATATCCCGTACACTTTGCGTACGAATCCCCATCGCAGGTGATTCTCGCCGCGAAGTATCCCAGGGTACAACATTTCTCCAGATTCCAAATCCACATCGTCCGATTTCACGGAGACGCGGCCTCCGACGCCGATGGGAGCATAGGCGGCCATCTTTCTGTAATTGTGTCGGTTGGTATATTATGTCCACAGGTGAAAAACTGAAATCTGGAACCGGATATTTTCCATCTACTTATATACCTACCCTACGTATGTTCTATTAGGATTGGTAGGCGGCCTATAATAAGATCGTACCCGACCACCGGTAAGTTTTTGCCATGCAAATTTTAAATAAATACTCTAAATTAGCGTCATTATTATAGTCTTAATCAAAGTTGTGGAATGAAATTAATTCATTTAATCAATCTTATTTCATCAAAGAAAGAAACATGTGCATTCCACCCCAATTCTGAACGTATAATCTCGATATTATACCTGTCAAAGTCTCACATCGATTATATATTGGGTTAATTGGTTTTAGATTGAAGCCTTAGTCCATCTTTCTAACAAGAACCAATGAGGCTTAGGAATACTCCGTATTCACTTAAAACAAATTAAACATGTATTAAATATATGACGACTAGATTCTGAGTGATTAAATTAGTTTCAATTTTTTTTGGTAAGAGCTTAATCTAGGTATCCACAATGGGGCGATTTGTAGTCGTATCGAATGATGAAAAAAGTCGTTCGGAGTTTTAAAATCGCTCTATATTTAAAGCCAGAAGTCGTTCGGAGTTTCAGTTTTAGTTTCAATAATGTATACCGAGTAGGTATGAGGACCTAGCCCAAGCGGTTAAGTCCCTTGACTTCCAACGGAAGGTTGGAGGTTCGATTCCCACCGGCCCCCTATCCTCCCTTTAATTCCCTTTTGTAATTGTGTGGCATGGGCTCCCACCACCCCTTTCCAGGCCTTCAATGGCTCCTCCAAAAAAAAAAAAAAAAAAAAAATAATGTATACCGAGTAGATATAATATTGCTGCTAGTTTGGGATGGGGAATTTATCTGTAATTTCCCAGTATTGGCAAATGGCAAGTTATTCTCACCAATAAAATGTAAAAGTAATCATAAATGTACAGTGGACATAGAATGAAGTACAAATTAGAGGCATCACTACATAATTACATTTGTCAATTTTTAGGATTGGGGAAATTCACAATAAATTTTTCTATTTTTTTTTTTAAAAAAAAAAAGATAAAAGGAAGGCCGTAGCAGAAATGCACAATAATTAATAACATAAAAACAAACAAATTTATCACTCAAATCAAACTTTTTTTTTTATGAACAGTCTATATAGGCTAGGCTATGAAATAGTGGTGGGAATCCATGCCACACAAATTAAATCAAATATTAATTGATTAATCCGGAATTTTAATTAAAAAAAATCACAAGAATTCCCTTTCTGCTGCAGCAGCATCAGCAACAGCAATATGTATAGCAGCAGTGCAGAATAGCTGAGTTCCACTCAGAAGTATTAATAAGATCTCCAAACCTCTCTGCACAAACAAAATACATTGTTTAACTTTGATTCAACCTTTTATCATAGTTATGTAAGAAAAAACACAGTCAAGTAAGATCTTATTAGATTCGTCTAATCTTCTAGTTTAATAATATCAACTTTTTATAATTTACTCTTTTATACAATTTAAGTTATTAACCGTTAAAAATATGTTTCGGCATGCGTGTCAGTAGAAAGTGTAGCAATTTGAGTGAGACGGAGAAGTAATACCTGTAGTAAGAAAGAAATGAATAAATGCTGCTTTCTTCTTGTTTTTTTTTTTTTCCCTTTTTTTTTCTCTATAGTATATATGGTTAAAAGTTTAATCACCATAATACTTCTAAAAAATATTATAATTATATATGTATAATTTATTTTATTTTATTTCAGGCAAGCATCAAAGTTTACTCATTTTATAATGCATGTTAATAAAAGTTCCTTACCAAGTTTGCTTCTGTCCAACCAATATCAATCTCCTTGCAAGCAAACCTGCAACAAAAGTAAATGGCTTTAGTAGATTTAGAAACTTAGGGCCCGTTTGGATTGACTTTTGAAAAAAGCAGAAGCCAAAAGTAGAAGCAGAAGCAGAAGTCAAAAGCAAAATCATGTAATTTTTGTGTTTGGATAGAATGTTTGAAAAGCGGTTTTTTCTAAAAAAATGTTTGGATAAATAAAAATGAAAAGTGCTTTTAGAGTGTGGTAATTACCAAAAAGGACATGCTACTTAATATAATAATAAGATATATTTATAGTGTAATTTATATTAAGTAGTGGGGGTATTTAAGTCCTTGCACATTTTACGAGGTGCTTTTGGCTTCTGCTTTTGGGAGAAGCAGCCCAGGGCTGCTTCTCCTAGAAGCACTTTTTTTGCTTTTCGAGGTGCTTTTGCTTTTTCTTAAATGCCAAAACAAACACCTAATTTGAATTTCTACCAGAAGTACTTTTGGCAGAAGCAAAAGCCAAAAGCACCTCCTTAGAAGCCAATCCAAACGGGCTCTTACTATACATAGCAACAGGCACAGGAATGGAAATATCAAATACTACTATTGGTTATGTGTATTTCAATTTACCCCATGGCTAGCATTGTGAGCGCCCAGGAGACGAGAGAGGACGCAGCAGCTGCCTCAAGATTAGGAAGATCCCATTGTATCATATTAGTGAGTCCTGTAATGGATGTGGTGAAACCTACGACGCCAGCAAGGAGTGAAAATATGACCACAAAGCCCGTGGCCATGTTCCCAAAGGGGTAGTATATTGGGAAGACGTGCGCTGGCAGGGACAGCACAGATGCTGTGTAATAACAACACATACGAACATTACAGAGAGAGGTGTTATTCCACGGTCATAATGCCTTTTGTCCATTCAGCAATTCAGCACAGGTGATGAAAAGATGTAAGAAGTTGGGAGGATTGATTGGTAATAACCTGTTTCATGGGACCGCTCTATTCCATGGTTTACAGCCCAGGCTGCAATGGCGAAGACAATGAAGTAGAGGAACGTGTTGAGCACTAACAGTGCGAATGCTGCTGATTTGCCTGCCCCAGAAGCCATGGATTGTGTGGAAGCTCTGCAGGATGTAAGAAAAGAAGCATACTGCATACATATATGCAAAGAAAGGTTCCATTCTTTGTGAAGAAACATTAACTGAGAATATCCCACATCATAAGTTTTGTGTTAATCAGTAAGGAATATGATTTGCCTTAAGCTGGGAATAACAAAAAGAATTGTAAACCTTAAAGAAAAATCAGTAATTTACTAGAGAATCAATGGTGGTGTGAAAATAAATGAATAGAAGTTTTCTTACAGTGAAAGCATCTGACAAAAAGAGGAATTCCAGAAATGCATTCATAACAAGGCATTGAAAAGTTTAATATATTGTCTGAGACATTGATGGATGACAATCCCAACAATGAATGATAAGAGCATATTTATTATTTTCAGGTTGAGCAAGCTAATGGCTCGGTCCAGTCCCTAATTACACGAGAATCGTGTGCAAAGGGTCTAATAAAAAGAGAACAAGCTTTCATGCATTGATGAGCTGGTTGAGCTGTGCTGATGCCGATGGAACTCCACTGATCCGTGCTTGTTCTGAGTGCGTTCAAAGGTTTTACACCCTCAACGACAGTTTCTGAGCTGCAAGAGCTTCTGCTTCGAGGGTAGGCTCCCAAAGGAGAGTTGTCTCGGCAAGTAGTGCAGTCACAACATAGGGATCCATGTTAGATGCCGGGCGCCTGTCCTCCAAATAGCCTGTGAAACAAAAATTGCTTGGCGAGTTTAGGAAGTTGTGCTGTCAGCAAGATAAGATAATAAAACAATGCCTGCTGAGCATTTATTCGTACCCTTGCCACTCTTCTCAGTGTCGCGCCCCACACGAATTGAGCAGCCACGGTTAGCAACACCCTGCAAAGTAACAACAGCTTTTAACTTTATTACCTCAGTAGCCTCAAAAGTAGCAAAACACCGCACCATGGTTTTTCAATTTACCCATGAAAACGTGTTGATGCTGGCAGTTTCATGCTTTCCCGTCAGCCTCCTCTCGTTCCCTTCTCCATATGCACTGATATGTTCCTTGTGGCGAAGTGATAGGTTCAGAATAGCCTTTTTGATCGCCTCATAGCCTCCGTCTTCTCTCATAGTCTTGGTGCTGTATAAATCCAAGAACTTAGTTCACGCACGAGTTTGAAAATTCCAGTGGCTTCTTGAGCAACTATAACATTATATCCCGGGTTTTGAACTAATCCTGAGTGTAAGAATACCTATAATTGGTGTGGCATCCAGCACCATTCCAGTCTCCCTGCATATTACATATCAGACAGAAATTAGATCCTCACAGTTCTGGATACACTTTTGGTTTGAAAAGAATTTCACTGTACCTCTATTGGCTTCGGGTCAAGTGACAATACAACTCCTGCTTGTTCTGTAATTCTCTATCAAGATAAAGATTCAAGATTAGACGTTGCACCCCAATCAGTAATCTACGGTAGGATTTCTCTACTCGAAAACAAAAATGCTTACCTCAAGAAGGTACCGCCCACACCAGATGTGATCTCCACCTTCAATTCCAACACTAGGACCGACTTGAAATTCCCACTGCAAGAAGAACCGATCATATTAACGAGAGTAATAAGATGCTCATGGGCATTTAAGTTTTAAGAACCGAGTGTGAGGAGGATACCTGGCCAGGCATAACCTCCCCATTGGTACCACTGATATTAATTCCAGCATATAAGCAAGCTTTGTAATGAGCATCGGAGATATCACGACCAAATGACTTATCAGCTCCTACACCACAGTAATACGGGCCCTGCAAGTTTGCCCCCCACAGTCAATACAAATTGATAGCATATTCGAGCAACATTCCATAAATATAAAAATGCAATTTCTTCGATTGGACCAAGGGAACAATTGTTGTATGCAAATTTCATGTGACAACCTGAGGACCGGGGTAACCTCCAGCAGGCCAACCGAGTGGCCATTTTACGTTGGGTTGGAGAAGGGTGTACTCTTGTTCGATGCCAAACCTTTATTCAAGACGATATCTAAACGTTAGTGAAAAGAAAACCAAGAAACCTTACATTGATTGAAACACACAACTGACTCAAGACTTACACACATAATGCTAGAAAATGCAAATATGTAATATTACCATGGAACCTCAGCAGCAACCTTGGGGTCACTGAAAATCTGAGCAGCTCGGTGTCGCTTGTTTGTTGGAATAGGCTCGCCTTGTGGGGTATATGTGTCACAGATGACCTGATTTCAAACCTCACACAAAGTTAGAATTGAGTCTTGTATTGATAACATAGGGTAATCGACAGAATCAGTTATCGAGCTGCATTTGGAAAGGGGTAAATTTTCAGGCGTATATCTAACTGACCAAGATATTATTGCCACCACGGAACGGATCCCTGAATATCGCTTGAGGGCTGAAAAGTAGACCGATGTACAATTTAGATTCAAGAACACAAAGTCTAATATGGAAAGGCACAGAACAATAAATTTTTCCCCAATGTTCTTACTATAGGATGACTTCACTGTCTTCTCCTGGAGCCTGTCCTGTACTTGAACCGTCATAGTTCCACTTTGGAAGCTCCGAAGGGTGTTCAACTGGCTTTGATAGAGTCTAAACCAACAAAAAAAAAAGAGTAAAAAACACACATGCTTTTCCATCAGTCTACACAAGGACAAGCAACAAAATAAAGATTTAAACAGCAAAATCCAGTCTGCTCACCCTTGACTTGCTACGAAGATCAATCCCTGATCCACCAATCCTGTCAGAAATGTGACAAGTAGCAGATCATGTTTACAAACCACCAGATTTATGCATAAAAATTCAAACACCAAACAACCACGAGGATAACTTTCACCACTGTCAATTCGGATCATGCCATAAAGAAAATATACCAAATATATTCGGCAATGATCTTGTCGCTGTACGGCTTCGTGTCCAAGTTTAGCAGCTGTTCCAGACGGTTAACCGTGCTGTTATCCGACTGGACAGCACAGATTCTGAATTTCGCAGAGCTTCTGACTGCCCCTTTCTTGTTTTGTTTCAGAACAAACGAGCCCCACGTCTTAGAAGCATTCGATGGACTTGCATCCGTCGAGGTCTTTGCAATCCTGAACTGCCATTGTGCTGTCGGAGCCAAGATTTGTGCCATTCTTAACTTCCCTCACTGAGTGTATACATAGGAACATGAGAAATCAAGAAATGGCCTAGCTATGGCATTAGATTTGAAAAGCCCATTCTAAGAGATTATATTTTTCTTATGAATTTCAAAAGCCACGAATCTTCAAGTTCTAGTTTCTCCCCCGTCAAGATGAGGAAAGTTTAGAAAGGAAACGAATCCCAATACCGTACAACATTAACGACCCAAAAATCCCCCCAAAGGACTGAAAGAAGGAATGCCACTTCATAAATTCAAGCCACGGAAACGGGATTACTATCATCTTAAAAATCCGTAAAATTGTTCAAATCTACATTCGAAAACAACTGGTCACTACGAAATACGAAATTAATGCACTTAAAGCCTCTAAAACCCTTCAATTCATCAAAAAAAGAAAATGTTAAAAAGAGTGACCAGAACTCACCTGGGAGCCGCAGGAAAATGGTTTGGATAACAGGCCCGACACCAATCTCAAATTGTTGGAGAGGAAAAAAGAAAAGAAAAGCGAGTAATGTAGCAAACTGCCAAGTGTATTTCTAAATGGTGAAGAAAACAAGGGGTCGGGTTATAAGAATAAAAAAAGGGGTCTTTGGCTTTTGCTAAGCAGATAGGGGTGCGTGTTTTGAGTGGAGGAGGAAAAACAGTTAAGGTCTTTCTGGGGTCACCAAAAGGGGTTGCCACACTACAGAAACAAACAGAAATTATAATCTTGAATTGATAATGGCCAAGAAATTATTCGAAAGTTTAAAAAGTATATGCAATATTAAAAAGATGGCCATTAGCCACTGAAGGGGATCATAGTGATAATAATATTTCTTCTATCCATAGGTTTGTAGTGATGTGACTTGTTTGGCTGACAGGTTTGTGTGTGATTTAGGGCCATCCCAAGATTCCAGGTTGTCCAATTTGCGATTGGGGATGGTTCGTTGAAGATGATGACACTTGGTTTTGAATAATAAAGAAAGCTTCTTTATTGACTTTTTAAGCTATATAATAAGGTGAGAAAATTGCAACTAGTAATTAAATTCAGTGGCTTTAATGCATGCCTGCTTATCTATGCGTATTTGTATAATCTTAAGTATATGAATCAACAAGCTTGAACCTCAACCATTGATAGCAAAGTAACAGAGTATTGATTTATTTTTTTGAATATTTGGGTATCGTTACGTATTTTTGGTTCCCGAGAAACCAAGGGCAGGTCAAAACATCAAAGCGGGGCCTGTTCCCTTTTCTCCATTCGATATTCTCTTCCCTCATATACGTAGAATCAGCAAAAGATCATCATCATCATCAAGAGCCCTTCTCAGCGCTGATTCTTTTCCACATTGTCAAAATGCATGTAACCATTGTTCCTCATTTGTTGCTGTCATCTGCATAATTTGTTTCTCGCTGTTTTAGGGCAAGGGAGGGGTGAGGTGAGGGAGAAAGATCTTTGATCGCCTCAATCTCGTATATGGAACAGCTTATCAATTTCATTATAAGACCACCCAGGTGAGAAAAATTTATGTATGTTTCAGGAGGGATTCATTATTTAGTAGTAGTATTATGTTTCTTTGTTGATTTCGTCTCATATAAGAACTTGGACGTATTTCCCCAAAAGGGTTCTTTTCAGTTTGCCAAGAATATTTTTGTTTGGGGATTCCGTGATGATCATATTTTTCCCTAATTTTAATTCAACTGTAGAGCTGAATACGATCCAAAAGAAGATTTGTTAGACCAGAAATTCAAGCTGAGAGGAAAGTTGTATATAAGAAGGGATTTTGAGGTGCAATTCTGTGAACATATATAATTCGCAACCATTTGGCTTTCTTAATCCTTCATTGATGAAAGCATTTCTTATTGTTCTGCAGGTTGTGAATAATCTCGGCAAAGTTCTTCAATGTAGCCATTACATGCCTGATATTCACCCAGGAGGGATTCCCCTGCCCTGTGTGATCTATTGCCATGGAAACAGGTAGTTTGATTGCTTCAATGAGTGTACAATAATGTTCCTGCATTGGCTGCATAATCTTATGTTGTTTGCTAAACGAGATGATGTCGATCTTTTCCACACAGTGGCTGTCGAATGGATGCCAGTGAAGCTGCTGTAATACTGTTGCCATCAAACATCACCGTTTTTGCCTTTGATTTCTCTGGTTCAGGTCTCTCCGGAGGAGAGCATGTGACCCTCGGCTGGAATGAAGTAAGTAGCAGGGCTGAAGTTGCTTCCCGATCGCTGTGTTGTAACTTGTGCTGATGAAAAATGTTGGTCTTGATTCTGCAGAAGGCCGATCTTAGAGCTGTGGTCGATCACCTGCGTGCGGATGGGAAAGTGTCGATGATTGGCTTATGGGGACGTTCGATGGGTGCTGTTACCAGGTTTGATCAGCTGTAAGTTTGGTTATATTTTTTATTTGTCTGGGGAGAGGCATGACTGACACTGTCTGCTTCTTTCAGCTTGATGTATGCAGCTGAGGATCCTTCGATTGCAGGAATGGTTCTCGACAGTCCCTTCTCAGATTTGATAGACTTGATGATGGAATTGGTTGATAGCTACAAAGTCCGACTGCCAAAATTCACCGTAAGCTGACCTGATTGAGGATTGATGCCACAGCCCCTTTTTGACAGGGATGAATTGTCGACGTCTGATTCTGCTTCGATATTTTCAGGTGAAGTTTCTGATCCAATATATCCGGAGAGCAATCCAGAAAAAGGTGAAGTTCGATATAGTCGATCTGAACGCAGTCAAGGTAAGTTTACGCTTCAAGAAATGCTCCAACAGGCAAACAAGAAATGTTGTATTTTTGAAAACCATTGTTCGTTTTCTCAGGCTGCAAAATCGTGCTTCGTTCCAGCTCTTTTCGGTCACGCCATTGAGGATGATTTCATACGGCCCCATCATTCTGATATTATATTCGATGCCTATCCGGTGATTCCCTTTTCTGTTCATCAATCATCATCAAAATGATGCAACAGCGTGCGTGCTCACTGTTTCGAATTCCAATCCTGCAGGGAGACAAGAATATCATCAGATTTGAAGGCGATCACAACTCACCCCGCCCTCAGTTTTATTTCGATTCTATAAGCATATTTTTCAACAACGTGCTGCAGCCTCCACCAGACGATGAATTAGCGCCATTGTATGTCGACTTAAACGAGGATGAATGGGACACGGTCCCTGATTTGGAGGACGTAGATGGCTTAGGATCATCATCTGATGGTTCGTATCGAAAAAAAATTATATTCCCTTCACAGTAGTAGTGCCAAATTCAGGCTCTGAGATGAACTGCCTCCTGTATTTACAGGCACCGCAGCAGCAGCAGCAAAAAAATCCACCGGGGATGCCATGGAGCAAAGCTGCTCCAAGAAACCAGTTAGTACAAGCAAATTTCTTCTGCCATCACTGGCAAAATGGAATAGGTTTTCACCCCTAACACCGTATGCCATCTGTAGGTCGAAAATGAGCCATCTGCTTCTTCTTCTTCTTCAACTAATGTATTAGCATCAGAACCCTCCAAAGTTAGTAGTCACCATGGTTGCGACATGGCGGATTTCCCTATCAACGTGGAAGAGGAAGAAAGGGTACGAGTAATCTAAGATATTCACATATTGTGTCCATAAATTCAACCATGCTTATAACATTTTTGGTGAATGTGTGTTATCCTAGATGATCGTTGAGGCTGTGGTGAAGTCCCTGAAGGACTTGGAGAGAAGACATCCTCACGATGAGTCATCATCTGATGGACCAGGCGATCTCCCAAAGCTCATAAATGCTCCGATGAACGGTCAAGAAGATCACTGTGCTGTGGCCGAGTCCAGGAAGAACTTGGAGAGAGGATCTCAAGACAAGGAATCATCATCCGAAGGACCTGGCGATCCCCCAGAGCTCACAAGTACTCCAATGAACAGACAAGAAGATCACGAGCTTGATTCCAGCTCAACGACCGCAGCTGAAGCTGCATCACATTCCAGGGAAAATGAAGACAGTACTTCGAGTTTGCTACCATCTGATATGCTGTCCGATGTTGACATGGCAGGTCGTTCCTCAGCCACTTCAGAAGACGATAAAAGCTCAGTCAGTGGCTGCGATGGCGGGTGCATGATCCGCTGTTTGGATATCAGATTCTTCAAAAACAGATGATCTTCCAATGTTGTGCCAAATATGGGTTCCTGGTTAGAAGCATAGTGCAATTCGATGTTTTCAGTTACTTCTACTTGCGAATTAACGTTTGGCAGTGGATTCAATTATACCTCTCTTTATATGAAAGCGGACAAAAACTACAATTTCCTGAATTTATACCACTAAAAAATAAGCACAATTTTTGCGGATACAAGAAAGAACCATCTATACATGATGTGTAGTTACGAGTCTGGTCATTCCTGCAACTTGCAAGACTTATCTTACAAATGAAAACATTGATGCGAATGAGGGTTACGCTACTACTGCTATAGAATTCTCGAAATCTGCATCGGATACCAAATAATGTTTACTAAATCCCCGGATTCTAAAGATTGCCCCTGCTCTTTCTTATGGAGATTTTCAGCTTCTGTCCGGACTGTTGATTGACATCAGATCGGATTCTGTTACGATCTGGAAATAAGCAGTTGTGATTGTTTGTCTGTAATCCATCGATCATTTGGAAGTGCTCAAAGTAGAGGTGTTTCTTCAACAGTTGAGCTCCATGCTTAACTGAGCGATCCAAATTGATCCCCGTCAGCAATTGTCAATTACTCAATACCAGTGGCTGCCATTTGAGCCTTGAACAGAAACTTTTCTAGCAACGTACGTATCAGGATTGGGTAGCACGGCATTGGATCCTTCAGTAGCATCGTTCCCTCTATCGTTTTTGTAGCCAAGAGGTTTCCCGGGGTCAGGAGCATTAGGCCCAATGTACTTAGCAGGAATCCCAGGATTCCTCATCATTTTTCGCTGCTCTGTAGCATCTCTTGTTCCGTAGTAGTTGCAATGCATAACAGGACCAATAACCTTGCCAGGCCTTGCAGCTCCGTTTGCTGAGATAAATATCATTACCAACCACCCAAAAATCCAATGGGACTGCACATATATATGGAGTAGTTTTTATAGCCGAATTTTGGTTCAGATGGTGTACCTTGGATGGTTTGAGGAATTTGGACAGGAAATCTTGCCACGGGCAGTAGAGAAGCTCGGTCCACATGAGGTTTTTCGGGTTCTTTAATTGAGCACTTGGAAAGCTCATTCGTGACATCGGCAACACCTGGATTTGACTTAGAATACAACACACACGGTCTGCAGCCAACCAGATACCTCAGTGGCTGTATTCGTGCAAAGAATGAGTAAAAGCATAAGATGCTAATGGCTTTACCTAGGCAAAGATGATGAATGCTGTCTCTCTTGTGGGGCAGCACCTCCATTTCCGTAATGCTCCTCAAGAAATGCAAACTGCTTCTTAAATTTGTCGACAGCACTGGGGACAACGAAAGGGCGAGACAGTAAAGTTCAATACAGTCATAAAAGCATGAAAGGTGCAACTCTTCGAGCCTATGTGAGAATAGACTACGTCTCTGCCAATATTTTAGAATCAGAAACATGAAAAGACTGAAGAAACGACATTCAGTCCTGATGCAAAGGAAAATCAAATGGAGAATAAATGTGTAATACCTTGGGTACATGAAACCAGTTGGCTCAGCTCCCTCCAAGAACTCTTTCAACATCCTTGGGTGATATTCAAGAATTTCACGATATATGAGCTCTCGAACATCTTCCTTTGTGATCCTTCGCCTTTCAAATTCAAATTCCATTTTAGTAACCGGCTGTGCAGAAGGTTCCCTCTCGACTCTAGCCAAGTTCCGAAAATATGGATCTGCGAGGGCCTGCCAGTTCACAAGAATCACAATTAAAGAAATAAACACTGATGATATTTATAAAAATTAAAAAGAAAAGCATTATTTTCACATCTTCTGCAGAAGGTCTGTCCTTGGGATCGAAAGCAAGCATTCTTTCTAACAAACGAAGAGCAAGTGGATCAGCAGTTGGGAATTTGTAGGACAAAGGGATCGGCCTCTTTTTCCGCATACTACTCAAGTATCTTCGAGCCTTTTCATTTCTTATCTGTCAAATGATTTGAATGAAATAAAGATAAGATGGCAGATACAGGTCGATTCAAAATACCACTTAGAAATTGACTAGTTAAGATGAACAAACCCTTGCAATGGTCTCAGAAGGTGGAGTTCCCAACAGGTCGGTCATGAGGTCTAATTGGTGAACCACATTCTTCCCAGGGAATAGTGGCTTCCCGGTCAAAAGTTCTGCAAATATGCAACCAATACTCCAAATGTCGATTGCAGGTGTATACTGTAACCCAAAATCACTTTAGAATTATTTCCTGACATATATCATAAATTTGGTCAAACAGAGAGAGCCTATGCTTCTACCTTAGAGAAAAATGATCCGCACAATTCAGGAGCCCGATACCACCTTGTAGCAACGTAATCCTAAAAAACACCATAGAAGTTTATCCCGTGTTTTGAAAGAGATAATAGCTTCACATTCAATTCCTAATTGGTAGGTACAGAAGATGATACAGTGGGACCATGTAATAATATGTTTTCGAGGGAGAAACCTTACTGTCCAGAATATAGCGGTTGGGGTGTCGTTAAAAGCCACACGTGCAAGTCCAAAATCACAAATCTTAAGTTTGCAGTCAGCATTTGCCAAGATATTTTTTGGCTTCAAGTCTCGATGGAACACATTTGCTGCATAGAAGAAGAGTTTATTAGACTATGCAAAACCATATGCATTCACTTCACTGTAGTTCTATTTTGAAGCTGTGGTGATTGACCGACCTGTATGTATGTATTTCATGCCCCGAAGAAGTTGATAAAGAAAGAATTGGTAATGTTCAGGAGTCAAATCATCATTTGCTTTAATGACTTGATGAAGGTCGGATTCCATTAGCTCAAAAACTACATAGATGTCCTTGAATTCCCTCCTGGATGGAGGCAGCAAAATATGCTTGATTTCTACAATGTCTGGATGTCGGAGGAGCCTAAGCAGCTTGATTTCTCGCAGAATACGTGTGGCATCCGAGACATGTTCAAAAATATCATTTATCTTTTTTATTGCTACTTTTTCACCGAGATGAGTATCGTATGCAGAGCAAACAACACCATAGCTACCTTTGCCTATGACTTCCTCAATTCTATACCTACTTCCTTCACCATATTCTGTGAAGAAATCTATTTCTATGGAGGCCTGCAGTTTTGGACAAGGGTTATTGAAATGAATAGAAAACATAACCTAGCATCAATCATGCACTCTGATAAACTTCACAAACCAAATTGAAAGAAAAGAACAAAACTAATAACCAAGAAACCTTATATCATCATTTACTCTATACTCTATAGTGATTGTTATTATGATTTTATACAAAACTTAAAGACCTCTTTCGCTAGTTGGCTTTCACAAATCATGGGCGCTATTAAAAAAAACAAGGTGAACATCTGTTTTAAATGTAAAAACAAGGCATCAATTGTCATTTATCTAGAACTAGTTATACAATACAACCAAATACTAGCTACTGGTTGAAATGACTCTGAATTGCAACCACCTAAAAGCGAAAAGTTTACGAAAAGAACATTCTTAATAATTGAAGGGCAGGCCTACAGTTACTAAAATGAAAAACAATGGTAATGCAATACACTATGAAGAGGAATGGAACTAAGCCATTAAGCAGAAATTAAGCACGTCTAGCATTCCAAAAGCTATCCCCAAAATTTACCCACTTATTAAAATTACACAGAGAATTCATTTTTCACCTTCCAAATGAAAATTGTCAATGTTTTGATTTACCATTCAACTAATTATATCCCAACGGAGTTACTTTGTCAATCATTTCTCAACCTTGGCATTGAAATAACAGCATCCAGCTGCCATAAGTTTCCTCGGACAAACTAACACAGTACTACTCATTCATGAGACATGATCAAGTAATGCAAGAAATTTACCGAAAACAAACAATCGAGAATTAAATTCTTGAATCCATTCCAAGCCATTTCTGTCCCCAAATGCCAAAAACTAGAAACCAAACCTTTACATCAAGATTCTACTTCTACTCCATGTATCCTTATAAGTATATATGTCCAGTTGCTCCGAAATTACAGTTCCAACTGATACTAAAAAGTCTATAAACTAGTGGGGTCATTGTAGAGTGTGCTACCAAATCTTCCACACATATATAAATCCGAATACCAGGTAGTCAATCTGTCCAAGCATGCAGGACTTTAAGGAGGGGAAGGGGGAAGTACTATTACCTTTTTTCTCTGGTCAGGCTGCATATTTTAATTTCACCCCAAAATCATCCAACAACTCAAAAAGCCTAAGGAGCAACAAGAATGTTGACTTACCCACCCCACGAGTCAAATTTTTTCCCAGATCGAAAAAATGCAGAAGAGTTTCAGATCGTGAAGAAAAAGAATCAATTCAAATAAACCCGGATTTTCAAGAAAAAAAGGAGAAGAAAAGAAAAACCCCCCACAAACTTGACAGGGTGAAAAAAGAAGAAAGATAGAAAAGGAGCCCGGTTCAAGTAACAATCTTTAACTTGTTGAACCAAAAGTTTCCCCTTTCATGGAGCAACTGGATTCTTTTCAAGGGGACAGAAGCGTGTGTCTTTTTTATAGACTGCAAATCGGAAATGGGGGTTGTCCTAAATAACCGGCGATGATTTCTGATGCAAAAAAAAAAAGGAAATCCACGGGAAAATTTAGGATTAATGGGGTGAAGACTGAAGAAGTGTTGGAGCGCAAGGTGTCAAGGTTGGAGAAAATGTGCGCAGTTAGCGTGTTTGTAAATTGTATACACGTTTGGGTCTACTGGAAACTGGAAAGTGGAACACAGAGGGATCTTGGAAGAAGTGGCCGGGCGGGGCCGGACCGATCTGGTGTGTGTGCGCTGGACTGCTTCTTCAACTGTAGCCAGTAGGCAGATGACACCTGCATCTAACGACTTTAATGCGTTTCCATAATATTTAATTATTTTTTTTAAAAAAATTATTACTATTACTATGATTATGATTATGATTAGTAACGGTAATTAAAGTAATTAATTGATACTCAAATGTGGGTCGGATTCGCATACTATAAATAAATTACAACTAAAAATAAAATAGGAAGTGATTCGGATATAGATGATTGAACCCAACAGATTAAATGTATATAAAAATTATCAAAAAAAAAATGTATATAAAATTATTTCTAATTAATATGCAGTGAGGGAGTTTTAAGTTTAGGGCATGTTTGTTTTGACTTTTGAAAAAAAGAAAATCAGTTGAAAAAGGAGAAGGAGATAGAAGGAGAATTTAAAAGCAAAAACTGTAACGCCCCGAAAATTCAAACCTGATTTTCGCAAGCGTAACCGCTGTACTAACTATTCTAAACTAGTGGCCAGCTAATTTAAAATAGCTAGTACAACACTGGGTAAACCTAAAGTGATCATCTGATTAATCCGGTTTAATACGGAAGCTAAAACAAATAAAACACATAGGCACATAAACAATTACCACAGAACAACTGCATAAAGCAAACTCTGTCAGAGTAACAGGCTACAAGCCTCTCAGATCATGATCAGGCAACCTGTCAATACATCAAAGGGAGCTACCGGCCCAAAGCAGTAAATCACATACTCAAACAAGGCCACAGGCCGATATGAAATAAATCCTAGCTTCACAGGCCTCAACTAGTCAAGTATATATCAAGCAAAAGCAGTCAACAGAGTATCACATAATGACATATAATTAATAATAACAGAAATGTCCTATGTGATCTCTCATAACCCCAAACCCAGTCATGCTCCAGCGCCTCCAGCAGGATCTATAAAACAGACAAAAGCAAAGGGGGTCAGTACAACGTACTGAGCAAGGCTACGTGCCGGGGAGTAAGGGAAAACATCCTCATATCTCATGATAAATAATAATAATAATAATAATAATAATAATAATAATAATAATAATAATAATAATAATAATAATAATAATAATAATATAATTAACAGAGCATAATATAGAAAAAAAACAGATAAAACATCACACCGTCCCATACCGGTGCTTCAACCACAATCATACAATTTATGCAAGTGATGCATGGCCTAACATACACCTATCTACCCTATATGCAAGTGCAATGAATATGCCTAGCCGACAGCCTAAACCCGGGCGGTATGAACCCACGGGTGAGGATATCATCAACTCCAACCCGTTACAGGGTAACATACACCATCCCCGCAGGGACCACAGGCATCACAGCCCAATCACAGGCATAACAGCCAAATCACAGGCATCGCAGCCAAATCACAGGCATCACAGCCTAATAATCACCCCGCAGGGCCATCGGGACTCAACAACACCGGTAAAGGCTGCCCGATCAGACATTTCCAATATGTCCATCCATCCATAATGCAATACCATGCATTATAATAACCAGCCCCAAAAGGGCCAACAGGAATAACAATCAATAATCCACATATACATAATGATATCATAATTCAACAGTTTCCCCTAAGCAATTCAGCAACCCACACGGGCCAATTGATTAATCCACGGTTTACCAATAATATTTGGGGAGGCCATAACAATAATTGGAGCAGAGAAAACATCATTATATAATCAAAATCGCACAAAAAGGGGCCAAACAGGGCCTTCATGCGCTCACGGCGCACCCGCGCGCGTAAAACGCGTGATATACGCAGCCCAGTACTGTAGCAATTACTGTAGCAAGTTACTGCGGTAACTACTGTAGCGAGTTACTGCGGTAACTACTGTAGCTAGTTACTGCGGTAACTACTGTAGCGAGTTACTGTGGTAACTACTGTACAAGTTACTGTGGTAATTACTGTTCAAATTACCGTGGTAATTACTGTTCAAATTACCGTGGTAATTACTGTGGCGAATTACTGCGGTAACTACGCGAGTTACCGCGGTAACTACTGTACAGTTACTGTAGCAGCACTGTAGCAGTACTGTAGCAGTACTGTAGCAGTTACTGTTCATCGTCTTCTCCGATTTTCCAATCGGTTTTCCGGCGATTTCGCCGGAATCCGACCCCCAAATACCCCCCAAACACGTAATTTAAGCAATATAATCCCTTGCCTGATGTCTTCTAACAAAAATCGGCCTCCGATTCGTCGATTACAAGCTTCAATCGAACAAAAACAACCAAAACCTAACATAAAAAAAAAAATCATCTTCCACTCACCACCAAAACCAACAAATATATACTCAAATCGAAGAGGAGGACGAGGGGAATCACTTACCAACAATCAATTAATCAATCTTCAAGAACACGCGATGATTCGGGGGAGTTGAAGATCACCCGTAAACCCTTCTCCACTCTCGGCCTTTCTCTTCTCTCCTCCCGTTTCTTTCTTTATTTCCCAAAATAATAAAGTAGACCCCTTTTAACACCCAACTCCTTATAAATTAAAAATGACCCCCCATTAAATCTCAAATACATCAAATCGACCCCATCCAGACTGAAATGTAAAATAACCAAATACCAGATTATTTAAACAGTTCAATTAATTAAATCGGGTCATTACAAAAACAACCCAAATAATTGTTTGGATTGAAATTATTAAAATTGATTTTCAAATGAAACATGTTTGAAAATGACTACTAAAATGGGCATGAATCTTATAATAATATTTAGTGTTGATTTTATTTTCTTATTAGATAGGGATATTGTTGTATTTTTATTCCAAAATGACTTCTCATTTTTCTAAAACCCCTACTTATTTTTAAAAAAAATTTTAAAAAAAAAGTGAATTTTAACTTTTGCATCTTTTTTTACTTTTTCAAAAAGGCAAAACAAACAGCTAAAAAAATTTAAAAAAGAACTTTTTGATGAAGAGAAGTCAAAAGGAAGAAAAAAAAAAAAAAAAAGTTAAAACCAACATGCTCTTAGGCTCTCTTTTAGAAAAAAAAAAAAAAAAAGCAATCTCCACCTTCAAAAGCAACCCTCAGACTTCAGACAAGTATAGGCATATATATATAGGCTGTACTTTCACAAGCGACTTGGGAAAAAATTCCACCAAATTCCACCACCAAAACTGGGGACATGATTTGCAATTTGCAAGTGTTGTGTGGACACAACACAGGACACCCCATTTTGACATACTCCTATTTGATCTGGCATTTTATGTTTTTGACAACTCAAGAGCCACATGATATGTAATGAGATTATCCTATCAATTATCATGCTAATGCCACTCAAAATAAGCAACTACAGGCTACAGGAATAGTACTAATGTGTTTTAAGGAATAAATATTCAAGAGTCTTCTGCTCACAGTAATAACAATGATGATGACCCTGCGGCTACTTGCTAGAGTGAATTACTACTATTATACTAGTGCACATTCATCCACAGAACCTCCAAGGTCGTCTCCAAGGCAGGAGACAGGAATCAATCCACAAGAGATAACCTTATTGTTGACAAACACACAGACTGACATACAATCCACAGTAGCAGAAGCAGACCACCTCAGAGACCGCCAAGTGCCTACCCATTTTTATTTTTTATTTTATTTTTGTTTCATTTGAGATGCTTCACAAACCAACCCAGCATATCCTTGTGGGCTTCCTCAGCACATTTCACCTCCTCTTCATCTTCATCCTTGTACCTCACAGTCCACCCATGTTTTACTCCATTGAATATCTTCACATGGCTATCAACCTTCATACACAGGGTTGTACAAATGATTGTAATAGGTGTAGACACCGACGATACCAAAAAAGAATGAAATTTGGTCCCAGGTTTTACATACCTCTGGCTTAGCATTCAAGGAGGCCTCAAATTGCTTCACCAGCTCCGGGGGAGACAGCTGGTCGATCTCGGCTCCAAGTATTGATATCGGAACCTTCACCCCTGAAATACATGTTCGAGATCAAATTTTTTGGCAATTATGTAGGGGAGCAAACAAAAGGTAAACTTCCTAAAATAATCTAATGATTGAAGCAGAGACAGGCCAATCTTCCACTGTTTGAGCTTGGTTCATTTGGTAAATGAGTCAACAAGATGAAAACAGTGTTTGCGACTAAGTTTGGATAAAAACATAAATGAACTGAGCCAAAGGAGCTATTGAGAAAATATCTTGATTTTTCCCCTATACAAACATTTCGCATGAAATGAATCGAGCTGGCAAATATCTTGGTTCCTTTACGCTGTAGTTGTACATTGTACCTTAAAAGACATAAAGGCAGGCAATTTTTGAGATGGCTAATGTATACCTTTAATGTCTTCTAAAGAAACAAACGAGGGATGCAGCAGCACTCCGGCTTGGATATAAGCGTGCTTAGCCAGTTCAACAACTACCTTGGCTGATACAAAACACAGTGCTACATTTGTGAAAAAATTTGCAAAAGAAAAAAAGAAATCAGAGGAAACCAGATGAGACAAGTGAGGAGGAAAAAGGTTGACCTCCCCAACAGAAGCCTGAAGCTCCAATCTTGGTTATGCCTTTGCTTTTCAGGGCTTCAATAACCGGCTTTGCTTCTTCAAATCCTTTAGCCTACAGAAGCAGTGCAAAAGTTCTCATTACATGATCCTATATATATGTAATGGCTAAGTTTCGCTAGTTTGGCACAGACAAGAAATGGCTTACTGGGGCATGATCTTTGATCCAATCCGGGAAAGCCTTCTCAGTATCATAGGGATCGCCATGGAGGAAATCAGGCACCACGGTGTAAAATCCAGCAGCACCTACTTTGTCAGCAAGCTTCCTATGTATTGTTTTGACAGACGTTTATATCATAACATCGCATATTCATTTCACAAGTTTACTGGATTCATCCCAGCTTAAGAAGATAGTTATCCGGAGGCCTTATATCACAACAAAGCCAGAAATCCAATAGACAAAGAGTCTAACAACGTCACAACTGGAGATAATGTCCAAAATTTGTTGCTAATTAAAGTAGTTAATAAGGATAGTGAGATTCTGTACCTCAATTTGGGAGCTTCGAAACCTGCAAGTATCCAACCAAAAAAATCAACTCAGGGTCTAAAACCAGCAGCCTTATCAACAACCAAGAAATGTTCATTTTCAGCATCAAACCACAACATATAGATAAAGGAATCAATAAAATACGACTTCATAGCCTCCTAACTGATCAGCATTCAAGAACCACCAGCAGAACTAAATCCCAAATCAGTAAAGTAGTTAAAGAGAGCGTAAATCCGTAAATCAAGACTCGACAGTCCATCCTATGACATCATTAGAATCTAGGATGTCTTTTGAAACATGTAATGAGTGCCAAAAACAATAACAGCCTAATGACATGACATGGATGTTAAACACATAGCTACAAACAGAGACAGCAAAGAAAAGGTTAGTTCTTGAGAAATCAAGCACGAAAACAGAAACATTGAAAACACAAAAAAAAACCCTCAAAACAAGGCCTAGTGAAGTTTGATGAAATAAACGTAAGATTTTAGAGAGGGCCTGAGGGAGCGAGGGGGGTATACCAAAAACATCAGCGATTAAAAGGACAGCAAGGTTGGAATCAGCAGGGCCACAAACATAGGAGGGGAGTCCTCCAATTTCTTGCACTTGACCAGCTCCTCCAGTGGCGGCGCCGGGGGTGAGTGTCGGTGGGTTCGCACAGCACTGTTCCGACATCGTTTTGGTCTTCTTGTCTTGATGTTCTACACTGCACAAACTAGAGTGACTCGGTGATCGGTCTGTGTGTGTGTGTGGGGGTGTTGTACTCTGGCGCAAGTGGGGATTTTTCTAGATTGTAGCGATTGAGGGAATTGGTGGACAGGTGCCAAGTGGGGTTTTGTATTCTTCGCCAAGAAATGGATTATGGAGGGGATTAATGCATTGATTAGGCCATAATAAAAGGTTCCTATTTCAAATATGGATTGGTGGGTTTTGGCCACATATTTTTTGGTCATCTTCATCGTGTCTCTTACTGGAAATCTGGAATGAGTTTGGCCACGTATGCTGTGCTGCTCTTCCTTCTTTTGTGTTTCTTCCGGGGGATAAATTGCCACGTCACTAGTTTATAGGCCTTTTTTGAGCCAAATGACATGTAGTGGGGATGGGACTATCCCGAGCGGTTAAGTCCCTTAACTTCCAACGGAAGGTTGGAGGTTCGATTCCCACCGGCCCCCTATCCCTCCATTTAGTTTCCTTTGTAATTGTGTGGCATGGGCTCCCACTCACCATTTACATGCCTTCAATGACTTTAAAAAAAAAAGGAAAAAAATGACATGTAGTGGAGTACATTTTAATTTAATTTTGGATCATTACTGAAATGACATCAAGTGAGGTGGAGAGTACATATTCACACTAATTAATTAATAATTATTCATAATATAAATTTTTACATCATCAATTATTTAAATAAGAAATTAGTACACATACTACTAGTATTTAATTATTAACATTTAAAATTACTTTCGTTTCATATTATTGAATTGAACATCATTAGACCATCTCTATCTATGAGCTTGCAACATGGAGACACAACATCCACCTCATTATTGGAGAAAAATGAAAATAATTAACGTAAAGTGGTCTCTTGGGCTTGGTCGACTAAAATGAATATGAGACCATTGGGTCTCTTATCTCTTGGCTAATGGAAATGTGACATTTGTCTCAATCTCATTAGTCAACTAAAATTTTAAATTAATTTCTATTAAAATTATTATATTTTTATATTTTAAAATAAAAATAAATAAAAATATACTATATTTTATAATTTTTCATTCTCTACAAATAGAGACCACTCTTGTTATACTTTTTTTTTTGCTTCACTGCTATACTTTTATTAAATATATAATATATCAATTTTGATATATTTAACTCATTTTTAAATTTTTATAAAATAAAAATAAATAAATAATATATTAATATTTTAGATTTTTATTCGTTATAAATAAGATAAATATTTTATATTTTTGATACATTAATTTTTTTTTATATTTCAACATAATTTAAAATTATATAAATTAAAATAATTATATATAATATTGTGGTTGGATGGTTGGGTGGTTATTGATACAGTATGTAAAATTAGAATGGTTGGGTTGTGATGAATATTGAGGCCATCTCTATCCATGATCCCAAATGGGAGACCCAACCTTCCACATCATCATTTTTTTTTAAAAAAAAATCAATGGTGGTTGGGTTGTGAAGGTTGGCCATGGCCAACCACCTTGAGACCACTTGGTCTCTTTCATTTGACCAATGGGATTGAGATACTTGTCTCAATTTCATTGGTCAAGTGATTTTTTTTAATTCATATAATAAAATGATTATATCTTTTATATAAATAAATAAATATAATTTTAAAATATACCAAATTTTATGATTTTTCATTCTCTACAAATAGAGAGCACTCTTGCTATATTTTTATTAAATACACAATATATCAATTTTGATATATTTTAACATTTTTAAATTTTTATAAAATAAAAATAAATAAAAAAAATATATTAATATTTTAGAGTTTTATTCTTTATAAATAAGATAAATATTGTATACTTTGATACATTAATTTTTCTTTTTTTACATTTCAATATAATTTAAAATTATTATATCAATTAAAATAATTATATATAATATTGTGGTTGGATGGTTGGGTGGTTATTGATAAAGTATGTAAAATTTGGGTGGTTAGGTTGGGATGGATATTGATGAGTTGGAGGAGAGAGAAATTAATTAAATAATGAGATGGTTAGGTGGTTAGGGTGGTCATGGTTAAAGATAGTCTGATAAGTTGAAGGAGAGAGAAATTAATTAAATAATAAGATGGTTTGGATTGTTGGGTGGTTGGGGTGGTCATGGTTAAAGATAGCCTTATCCAAACAATCTATAAATGAGGTGGTCTGAAGAGGCTTTTAGCACGTTCTAATTCAGAGTTAGGCTCTGTCTCTTTATCTAAAATAAGGTGTTCTGCTCTGAATTTTACAAGATCTGGTCTGGTATGGTCTGATATGAATGTTTTATGGTCTGGTCTGGTCTGATCTGATTACAACTATATATAGTGTGGTCTGGTGTGATCTGATCTGAATGGGTCTGGTCTGATCTGGTCTGATCTGGTCTGATTTTAATAAGAATAAGTAATAAGTTCTGAAAATAAGTTCAGAAGAACGGGCTCTTAGAGCTTCTCCAACCGAACACAATGATGCAAAAAATTGGTAGATTTTGGCCTAATCGAACCTCAAATGAAAAAATGCATTTTCAAATTTCAATTGTTTTGTAGTAACTCATACATATATTTGAGTTTGTACAGTTTATTTCACTAAAAATATTTTCCGGAGTTTGAGTTAAAAAGAAAATATTTTATGAAATAATCAAGTTTGAGTTTAGTATCTTTTATTGGAGATAAAATACCGTTTTATATGACATTTACTCTATTTTTTGTTTGAATTTAATGTCTCGGTTGGAGATATTCTTATTCTAAGGTTATCGATATTCTTTTATTTATAATCCAAGCCCATAGAGGAGTACTTAGAGGTGAGTTCGAATCTAGTCAAACTCAAGCAGTGTATTACTCGAACCCAACTCGACGTATAGAGATATTTAAACTCGAATTGAGTAGTAATATTCAAGCTCAAACTCGAGTATCATCAAGTTTGAGTTCAAACTCGGGTAACTCGAGCATTATAATTTTTTTTTTAAAGAATTTCTTTCCTTTTCGATTCAAGTTCGAGCTCAAGCTTTAGAAACTTTGTTTTTCTTAAAAAAAAAAATTAAAAAAAAAATCTCATTTTCAAGTCAAGCTCCAGCTTAACAATTTTTTTATATTGAATATTAATTGAATTATTAAAAATACTCTCGAGAATACTTTATTAGTATCCTAATGAACGATTAAGCTACTTGACTCAAATTTTTCGAGTACAAATTGAGTTTTTCCGAACCAAATTCGAATATTTATCACGTTTTTTTCAAATCAAATCTCGAGAGCGCTACTCATTAATCACCCACAAATAACCCCCCACAGAGTACTTCTATCTTTGGCAGGGTTCTGAGAGGAAAATACTCGGCATATGGAAAGGCCTATCTGCATCTTTGAATGTCCCCCAGTGTCTAATGGATTGGACAATATTAACATTTATAGTAGGAGGAATATTGAGGCATGCCTTTTGCATTTGCGTCTGTTCCTGATTCTTTAAAGTGTCTTACTTTGGGCATTCTATTTCCAAATATTTTAAACCATAGTCTGATTAGTCAATCGCCAGTAGGAACACAGCCATATAAATAATATGCATAATACACTGATGAAGACATAAATTCCGGGAAGTCTGAATAGTTGCTTATATTTTTTGTCCCCAAATTTGTATAAGGAGATAAGCTTCCCCCCTGGCCCCTGTAATGCACTAATGTGTGAGTTCCTCCAAGACTAGATTTTTTAAGGATAGATCCATGGGGTTTTTACCTAAACATACATACAATATTGCAGAACATAGAAAACCAGTAAGAGAAAAGGAAGACCAGGTGAGGCTCACTGAATATCCACTGCCGTCAACGATGGTCTCCTCCATTGGTGAGAACCAAACTCCTGCAAAATGCACAGAATGAAATACATGGTTGATCGAAATCCATATAAGTTTGGACAAAATGATTTCCAAAGCATAGAGTGGCTACAAGAATACTTATATACCAGAACCTATTGCGCAATGTAAATTGACAGGCATATCCTAAACATTGGCTCAATTTTAGAAAACTGCTAGTATGTGTTGGATATATCGCAATATGACTAGTTTGCAATAAGGGAAAGTATGAGGTGATGAAAGAAATGGACATCATCATAGCAGAATTAACAGATGGGCAATTGTTAGGCTGATACCAGTTGAAAAATTATATATCAAAGTGGGCAATTGTCACCACCTCAGATAAGCACGAGTACAAACTACAGTAACATAAAAAATTAGTCACACGTAAGGTGCTATCGTGTCATCACAAATTTGGTTCTCTATTGTTTTTCCCTCTTGTGTGCGTGAACAAGATAGGCAAGAATCTGTTGAACTAAAGTAGACTATGCGAATCAGACAAGGAATTGTCTAATCAGGTTTTCATCATATATTCATACTTCATAATGCATTTCGGGTTCCAAACGCATGATGAGTGAATCAGTCCCTACCTCTGCCTACATCCTTGCTAGAATCGACATAAATTTGTACTCAAGATAGTAATTATCTCAATTGACAATGGTACCATCATTCATAGTAACTGCATAATCTTAGCTGAATTTATTCAGTTAAAGAGCGCTTCTTTCTTGATATGACTATGGTCACCAAAAACAATGAGAAAGCCTATAACACAATATCGGAAAACAACCTTTCCTAGTCCAAGAATCAATATTTAGATGAAGATGAGATTAAGAGTACCACTTTACTTTATTAAGAAAGACAACCAGCTTTGATAAGGACGCTGTTGCATCATGTTATTAGAATTGCCACATCACAAGTGAAACATTTTTAACATCCACTGTGCAGCCTAATATCATCATGTCTAATTATGCAAAACTTCGGCTTTAATCTAAATTTGATCACAACGAATTTCAAATAGTGGAATATCTAGATTGCCAAGAAACAAACTGCACACAGATCAATCTACACCGCTATGGCTCAAAGAAGTAATCAATGATCATCATCATAGCACCATCAAACAAACAACAGCTAAAGATAAAATTTCAGATAAAAAAAAAAAAACCATCATCACTGAAGACAATATTTCCAATCAAGCATCACAATGTAACACAAAATTAACTCACTTCTTGTGTCGTCGACCACGTTTAGGACCCCACCCTTCAAGTTTTGCGACAGGACAGCCACATTTGTCACGAAAGAACAGCACGGCACGACCATTCGGCGGAGCCATCTTCCTCAATTCCACACGCAGGCACTCATAATCCGGATTATCCTCATCCCCTCCCTTCCAAGGTAGTACATTTACATCCCTCACCGCCTTATTCCCATCACCAACCCGCAGCATATCCTCCCCTTGCAGCTGCAAATCGAACTCCAACGCCTTCTTCAACCCTCTGCACCCTTTCCTCCCGCACCTCCTTGACCTGTGCCCGAAGCAGATCTCGAACGAGACCAGAAACAACACGAAGAAGACAACAAAGCAGATAAAAAAGATTAGGACGGCTTGCGTGTTGGAAGCTATGTGGTAGTGCAATTGGGCGACGACCGTTGAGAAAGGGGGCAAAATTAGGGTTATGGATTTGAGGATGTAGGAAAAATAGGAGAGGACGAGGAAAGCACCGGAGAAGAGGACCAGGACAAAGATGATGAGGTCAAGCGTGGCGGAGGGAGAGTGGCGGCAGGGCGGAGAGGATTTTGGGGGAATAGGGGTGTGGGTGGCTGTGGAGGTGGAGGTGGAGGTGGAGGGGGGTTTGGGGACGGCGGCGGGTTTCTTTAGTGCAGAGGAAGGTGCCATGCAGAAGGTGGAGGAGAGGAGATGGCGGAGCATGTTAAGAGGGGGCGGCGGCGAGGGTGGGGGGCGTAACTAGTGTGAGGGGTGAAGGGTTACTTCTATTCTATTCTATTGCAGCAGGCGGAGAATTTGGGGTTGGAGAGGGAGGTGGCGCAAGTTAGCGGGATGTCGGGGGAGAGTGCGCAGGTTAGCTTCGTTTTCCCCAGATGGTCATGGATGTCCGTTTCATTCAACGTCTTCAAGTTCAAAATTTTATTGGGGTGTTGAGTAAATAATGTAAGTAATTAAAAACAGTTATCAGCTCACCGAACCATACAATACATTCTGTATTTCTGTGCTAAATAGTAGAACGATAGTGTTATCAAAAATAAAAAAATAAAAATCAGCTGGATTCGTATTGAATCAACACTCTTAATAATCATAATTTGAGTCCAAGTTTCATAAGATAAATTACATTAATTTTCCCAGCTTCCAACTTGAATTAGTATTTCAAAAGCGATGCCCAAGGTATCATCAATTATTATGCTGCGCCAACTTATCGTCGTCACATTCTTTTCAGATGCCAATTTCGGTAATAGAAATAGACGGATTTAATGATTTCTATCGTGTCTACTTATAAAATTCGTTTTTACATAAAACTCTACTCTCGCCTATCATTATGTAATTTATGTTAGTTTGTCCTTGGGTCTAAATTGGGCTACACTTCAAAAAATAAAATAAAAAATAAAAAAGGACAAAACAAAATGATTGCAGCCCACTTCCAGTTAGGCCCAACAACAGTATTGTCCAATTCCATTACGCAATTCTGGATATGCACGACTTTCATCTGTGTTCAAATTTCGTTCGACAAGTTACTTTCATAGTCTCTAATTTGTTTACACTCCATTTTTCCTTTATTTTGGACTCTGAATTCGATTCGCCCACCAAATGGATGGTCGCTGTCTTTAGTTACCATTCATTAAACCTGATAGAAAACAACTTCACATCGTACATGATTCCCCTAAGTTTTTTATGCTTTAATTTAACAAATCATATCACGTCATGTAAGCATACAATCTATGCCTTCCGGCCATTACTTGTTAAGCTTGCAATTAAAGCCTGTAAAAGAATAAAAATCATGAACCCCGCTAAATTAATAACCACTGCTTAACTACTACTCACGGAAAAATAAAATTGCAAAATAAACAAAGACGTGTTTTAAAAATTATGAAAGAAATCAGTTTGTGGATCATACATAAAACGACCAATAACCATGGAAGTAAGATCTAGATGAGATCTAGATGAACCAAAATTATGAAAGAAATCAGTTTGTGGATCATACATAAAACGACCAATAACCATGGAAATAAGATCTAGATGAACCACACCTACCGCATACAAGATTAAAGTACAAAGAAACTTTGGTTCATCTAGTTGTCAAACAAACTCTTAGCAAAGGACTCAAATGTAGGCTGGGGAGAACGAAACAATCCTCTCAAGTAGATTGAGATTCAACATGCATTCAATTCATCATATACATATTTTAAAATACACCAATGAACTTAACAAATCTGTACCAATAGGAATAGGAAGTGCACAAAGCTCAAACATTGAAAGCTAGACCTAAGATCAGCTTGGCAACAACTTTAAACACGAAAGAATGTTAATCCAACACATCCCCAAATGTGACAAGTCAGGCCGACCTTTCTATTCATAATTGCACTTTCTAAAAGCTTTAAAAGGAGAAAAACTACAAATGAAAGAAGTTAAAAAATGTCCCAGTTAAGGCGTGGCAACACAAAGTAACACCACATGTGTTTCTTGACTGACTAATCAGACTTCAATTAGTGTAGTGCCCCCCCCACCCCCCCCCCCCCCCCCCCCCCCCCCCCTTTCAGAGTCCATAAGTTCAAAACACTCAAGAGGGCCACAATTACTTAAAAAAAACCATGCATATTTGTATCTTTAGCTGGATGTTGTGTCATACAGTAATGGGATTTGTTTTCATATATATACAAAGGTCCACTTTGATGACATTCTGGTGACCAGATATCTTATCTCTAATTCTTCTGCTTTAACTAAGTGATAAAGATGCGCATTATGTATGAAGTGTATATGTGTGTGATCTTGCTGCAGAAGCCTCCTTTAATTGGCTACCTCTTTCTAGTTAATGGGACAAATTTAGTACATCACTTGCTATATTCATAACCATTGTATTAATATAGTAGTATATGGTTAAGAGATTACAATTTTCGACACAAGACATAAACAGAGCCTAATTAGTACTTTAAACATGTTTGCAACTCAAGTAACTTCAAGAACCACATTTAATCGAGTGACTCCATCGATTTATCCATCGACCTATGTTCGACCTGATCGTTACCCCAAATTTTAATTCATACAAAGTACAAATAGTACTTAAAAGCGTACTCCAAATCCCCAATACATTTGCATAAGGAATGTAGGTGCAGCAACGGACATTTAATTTTTTTAGATATTTGGTTTTGTACTGGCAGTGATATCTATGGACAACGAATGTGGATCTCTTAATTTAGATCTTAAACTCAACTTGACATGAGCGTACACATATAGAGGAAAAACAATATGCTTGACATGTAGATAAAACACTGTTTATGTAACAGTACTACACTAGTGGTGCTCTAAAAAGACAAGGCCATCAATCAACCATGCTTTTCCATGACAATGACTAATTGCAAAGTTTGATAGTACATCATATATTAGACATCAAGGGCTAGCTAGCTGTGATCCAGAGAGTTGTATAATGGACCCTTCACTAAAAGTTAACAGATTTCTCATGACCCCTCTTGTTTGCTATTGAAAATAAACATTATACTATACCAATTAATGTGGTCTCAGAAGATGGGGGCCTGTAAATAGATATACACATGCATATAAATACATAATATAATGATACCCTGTTTACTTTGAAGGACTTGGGGTATGATTAAGAGAGTTTACCTACCCTCGGTTAACTATGCCTTATGGCTGAACCCAAAACCGAGTTAGTCTGCTTGATGTTTCTTAAAAATTTGAATTAAACTTCATTGAACCAAGTTCGAGTAACTTGACTTGTAAGGTTCTACAGAAACACAAATATATATATATATACCAACTATCCATCATCACAATAAATTATCAAATAACTTCCACGCCCGGAAATTTATTGATGGAAGAAATCGAGTGGTGATGGAGATAGGAGAAAGGGTTTGATCATGATGGAGATGAAGATAGGGTTTGTGCACGTGGTGGATGTGTACTGTGAGGGTACATATTGTCCCTACAATCTCAACTCTAATGGCTTAAATTCAGTTTTCAAACACTTTGATTTATTGCAACGGTTGGGGTTTAACGAGTCCATAGATTACATATACAACCCATGAACTGGCACCTGCGTTTTTAGCCAAAGAAATTCTTCCAGGACCCAAGGGGAAAAAAATGCAGCAGCGAATAGACACACACAACACAAGCAATAAATGCAAATGAGTCCCCCAACAGCACACCATCTAAATTAAATAATTCATGTAATTGGACAGAGTCTACACACATTATGGAATCCAGGGCTTTGTAAATCCATCCTCAATTGCAGATGTGAGACAGAGGCATAAGAATAAGTTACCAAATGAAGATGAGTCCTTTTCCATGGAGTTAGGCAGGGAGACAACGTGATGACTCAGCATATTCAGCATGGGACCCTTGCAAGTTGGCATCAGACCCCATCATCTGATAACCACCACAAAATCCAGCATCCATCCACCAAAATTACCATACCTGCAGCATATATAAATATATGTAAGTATGTGTGTTTGTGTACAGCCTTACCAACCAATATTCCTTCACCAGTCACAATATGGATCATACCATAGCAACCGAATGCAGCCCACTTGGTTCAATTTCTGATACCAAGAATCACGACTGAAAGCTACACAGGGTGGGAGGGGTGATCTTCAAATCAGATTAGGTATTTTCCCTGGCAAACTATAATACAGCAGCTGTTCATTGACCAGTTTCAGAAATCAAGAATTGTAGCAGCTTGTTACCATGGACTTGATGGAGAAGCAGAAGTTCCGGTCATGGAAAAAGTGCTCACGCTATTTCCAAGAGCAACGGACTCGCCTCTACATCGTATGGAAGTGCTCTATCATTCTCATAAGGTGGAAACTTGAAGGGATATGTGTCGAGGAATGAGTGCAACAAGGAAATCCACACTCTAGGGCCAAAAATCCATCAATTGGAAACAAATCATATGGTCATCAAGTGCAGGAAAATTATGAGCAGAAAGAGATTCTGCACATTTGATGCAAGATGCAGATATGTCGAAAGAGAGCCTTTTGAGCAGCAAAAGGCAAACGCTTAGAAGGTTTGCTGCTCCCCTTTGAGCAGCAAAAAGCAAATTCCTAGCAGGTCTGCTCAGTTATCGGTAAATAGGTGACGATGCACCATGAGAATCAGTAGCCAAACTGTACTGCCAAAATTTGAGCATGAAAAAATGGAGTCCATGTAAATATTCAAAATCTTGTATAATGCAACATAAGATTAGCTTTTATGGTTTTCTAGGATTATTACATAGCAGCTTTTATTTTAATGTATTACTCAAGATCCATAATATATAGCTCTAAACACAAATATTCTCTTTCCTGCACCGGAGTTGTTTTGCCATTTTAGCTATCTGCGAAGTAGATGAGGAAGAACTTAACACTTGTACAACGAAAGTGTTAGAACGAAGGAACGATACAAAATGATGGTTGACTGTACAACGAAAGCCGGATACAAAAAACTAATTGACAATGTCTACAATTGTAGTATCCATCTCAAAAATTTAAATGCAGAAGCATCATTACCATTGCGTGTAGAACGATACAAGTTGACTAGGTGTAGACAAGCACTCTTTTTCCACAAAATTTATGTTTTATTGATTCAAGGTTCATGCTAATTAATTTGAAGAGACACCAACTTTTAAAACTATAAAAATTGAAATCTTACCCTATGATGAATCATGAGTGGCTGCAAGACATTCACCTGGATTTTATGCACTCAAGAAAATTAGCATTAAATACATTTACTCTAATCTGGAATGCACGTTCCATAAAATAAGGAAATTTAAAACTGTTCCACGATTCATCCAATCCAATACAAATAAATTGAACAGTTCTCTTTATGTTTACAGCACAACATGAGGGGGAGTGCTAAGATCAAAAGTATGTAAGATAAGCCAAATTCCGGAAAGGGTCAGGGCTTCTAGACTGGTAGTAATAATGCAAAACCATATGTCTGACTTTGAAAAAAAAGTATTCATAAGATTAACAAATGATGACAATGAATGTACACAACATTTTACAGACGGATGGCACATAACATGATAACAAAATAACAATTTTGCAAGACTGTTGTACATATTTCAACCAGATTTAATAACCAATTTTGTTTTTGCTTCTGCACCTAATTGTTCTTCTCACCTAGCTCACTTTAAAATCTATAAGGCCTAGGTCTGGAACGGGGTACACAAGATCCGGGCTTTGCAATTTCAACACGTACAAATCTGCCATCGAAAAACTGGACAACCAAATTATTTTAATTCAATAACTTTCAACAAATTAAATTGCTTTAATGGAAATAAAGATGCTTACCTCTCCATTCATTGTGTCCACGGCAGCTCGCGCATGCTCCTCTCTTGTAAACCACACATATGCAAATCCTAGAGATTGCTTAGTCTTCTTATCAGTTATGAGTTTTACTGGCAAGATCAATAAATCCAACTTTCTAAGCATTTCCAAGTATGCAAATATAAAAATTTCTACAATGTAGAGTTTAAGCAGTTAAGGAAAGCCTCCAGCCCGAGTTACACCTCGACAGACTTCTCCAAACTGCGAAAACGCCTCCCTCAACAGTCCAGCTGGGGTCGATTGCGCCAATCCTATGGAAAATAAAAATGCTTGAAACAACAACAAAAGGAACTGAGTTGGATGCTTCAATAGCAAGGAAAGCCCACCAGCATTTGTGAATGGAGAGGTAAATTTCACACGCCGTGTGAAGTGTGTATGCATGAATATATATAGGTGACAATCTTAGCATTGGTGTGACTCATTCGATGGCGTCATATGGAATGCTAAAACAAATTAAATGAAAATTCCCTCTGGCAAGCTAAGCAAGAATATGCCGAGCACTTGTTTCTTAGCTTCCATAATCAACCATTTTCATAATTACATCTTACAGTTTCAACAACAATAAAATTTTGAACCTTTGATGAAGATTATCGCACTAGGAGCCCCCTCATCCAATTCACCCGGAGAATCCAGACTCGAGCGACTTTCAGCTCTCCGAATTATCGCAGTAATTATTTTCCCTTTAGCAGAGACTGAAATTTCAGAATACACGCATTTGGAGATGGGATTTTTACATGAAAACGACAAGTGAATTGCACAATCTCTTGGAAAATTAGGGCACAACAGAATTGGAGGGCTACCGGTTGCCATTTGCTACTGTATTTGCTAACCCTGGAAATTTTCATCCTCTACGGGCGACTTTTACGGTTAGCTTTCAGAGCTAATTTACTAAATTAACCCTACCTATTTGGGCTTTAGAGTAAGGCCCAAAACGTGAGTAAAACTGGGATTTACAAATTTTTCGGAAATTCCCGAATCATACATAGATGGGAAAACTCAGGCCCAGACCCCACTCTCCAAACTTATTTAAGGTCAAAGCCCCACCTTCTTAAATGTTAGAGTATAGGCCCTATGAATTAGAGAAGTTAAACAAAAACTAAACAAACAACTTAATTAAGACAAATGTGAGAAACTACTGAAATACCCTTGTGTGTGGGAAAATACACAAATACCCCAAAAAGCCCTAAACTCCAAAAACCCCCTCCAACGTCTCTCCCTCTCCATTCGATCGCATTCTCCCGACAAGCAAGCAAGGAGCTCGAGCAAGCACTGTAGCAGGGCCGAGCTTTGGAAGCAAACGGCGTCCGCGACTGTTCAACGACGGCGCGGCGGAGAAGACATTGTGAAGAAAAAATTGTAAGGTGTGAACATGAGAGATAGGGCTTATTTATTGATCGGTCTGTGGATAATTTTTGTTGTTCTTGAAGAGGGTAACTAAGATGGAATGTTGTACAATGTCAAGAAAAGTGGTGTTTTTTGTGAAAGGAACAATGTTTGTATATTGTTTTGCTCAGTAGAAGGCACAATGATTTGTTTTGTTTTTGAATATTAAGAGTCTCTGTATATTTAATGTTATAGGCAAAATCGTTTCATTTGATGATTAGAGGTTTAGGTGTGGTCATTGTAAGAAGGAATTTAGTTGTAGTGAGCATTGTGGATGGTTTTAAGCATTACAGGGATGTGTAGGAATGTATGTGCATGAGTTTTGTACGTATTTTTGGATTGATTTTAATACTGTTTTCCTCGTAGGTGCGAAAGACAATGAGTAATGGTGGGGTTCAAGAGGGAAGCAGTAGTAGCTTTAGTTTGCTAGTAATTTGTCAATATAATCAGGAGAAGCACCCATTATGCTTCACGAATCACACAACCGTGGCAGAGGTGCACAAACAAATGATGGATAGATGGCCTGAATTCGATCCTATGTTAAACATTTTGGAGTACGAAGCTCCTGGGGACAAGCTCCCGGTACGGATCACAAGTGATACAGATATAAAGTTGATGTTGTGGTATCACATGTGCTCGAATGTACACATGTGCAATGTGCACGTCGTATCGAACATGGCGGTGCACAATAGAAGGTATGACACAATGTTCAATGTTGTATTTTGATTGGCCATGAATCTGGTTAAAATGTGTAATGAGATAATTTGAAAAAAATGCAGGGTGAACGATGTACAGGAGTGGTCAAGCGAGAACCAATTGTTAGTGGTACGGACAGACCAAGAGGCACTGGGGGGGCGCTCCGGTGGCATTGTGCGTATCTCGGGTGTAGGACAAACATTCGATAGTGTTGGTAACTTCCGTGAAGTGTTGCGGTCGTATTGTATCGCAACAAAAAAAGGATTTAGATACGTGAAGAATGCCAAGGATAAGGTGATTGTGAGATGTACAGTTGAAGAGTGTGGATGGCGGATTTACGCAGCCTTCAATACCTCGGATGATACATTTGCCATCCGGAATTGCAAGCTTCATCACACATGTGGTGTCGACCGCATCAGAAGTAAAAGTCATCCAAAGGCGAATTCTAAGTGGGTTGCAAGTAGGATTCGTGATAGAGTTAGACACACCCCGGATTATAGTGCTAGAGAAGCCATAGCCGATATACAAATTGAATTTGCGGTTGATATACCCTACCATAGAGCATGGTTGGGGAAAGAGATTGCGCTAAGAGAGATCCATGGAACGGACGAGAAATCATTTGCCAAACTTAGGCCCATGTTAGAATCATTGATTACCTCGAACCCCGGCACTATAGCCGACTTGGAAATATTTCCGGACACATTGAAATTCCACCGTGTGTTTATTTGCATGGGTGCCTGCATGCGGGGATTCATGAGGGGCTGTCGTCCGATATTATTTCTTGATGGTACTCATCTCAAGTCAAAGTGGAAAGGAACAATGCTAACGGCCATTGGGCAAGACGCGAACAACGGCATATTCACATTAGCTTTCGCCGGTACGTATGTTTTGTGTTGGTAATTGATTGGGGATATTATACTTGTGTTGTGTATGCATGAATGAACCCTTAACGCTTAACTATTTTGTGGTAGTTGTTGATGCCGAGACGGACTTTAGCTGGGGATGGTTCTGTCGAAAGCTATGTGGTGCAATTGAAGCCCAAGACGCGAATTTCCCTTTCGAGAGTCTGGTTTTGTATACAGATAGACACGCTGGGCTTCTTAATGCCGTACGCGATGTGTTCCCCCGCTGTGCCCACTCGATATGTCTCCGTCATTTGATCGACAATTTTCGAACTGACGTAAGTATGCCACCGTATTTTTATTAATGTGTTGAAGGAGTCGTAGTGATGCTTGATCGAACCGTTTATCTTATGGTATTATGTTTCCAAATGCAACAGGTGCTGACGAAACATCCCTTACACCGTAAGACTAAATGGTGCAATATTTTTCATCTCGCTGCGAACGCTCTCACCGCATCCGAGTACGAAAAATACATAAAGAAAATCGTGGATGCATTCGGGAATGATGCTAAGGAATTCATAGCACGTTCGAAACCGGAAAGGTGGGCAAATGCATTTTTCCCGGGGATGAGGTGGGGCGCAATGAACAACAATTTAGCGGAGAGTTGGAATAAGTGGGCGAAAGCTGCTAGGTGGCTACCACCCGCTGCTATGGTGGATATGCTTAGATTGCAAGTGATGACAATGATGGACAATAGAAGGACAGAAGCATCGGGAATGGGCACGAACGTTTGCCCTAGAATTGAGGAGATTCTTCAATTAAATTTGGACAAGTCGAGGGCATTGTCATGCACTAGATCAATGCCGGGTCTGTATGAGGTTCGGGAGGGATTGTCGGGGATGGTGATTGACCTCAACAAACGTGAATGCTCGTGTAGAGAATGGCAAGTGACCGGTATTCCTTGTCCCCATGCCTTGGTATGCATTATGGACAGTCGCTTCTCCCCATATGACTATGTGGACCAATACTATAGTGTTCACATGTACCGTAAGGCATACGAAGGGGCCATTTTCCCAATTTGTGCCATACACGAGGAACCACCCGAGGAGGTGCCGATCGAGACGATACGACCCCCAGATGTGCGATCACAGCCTGGCCGAAGGAAAACCAAGCGAATCCCATCCCAAGTTGTTGGGAGTAAGAATAAATGTAGTTTATGTTCAATTTCCGGACACAACAAAAAGACATGCAAAAATGCTCGAGTGGGGCTGTAGTTTAGTTTGGTTTATGTTATTTTTTGCTGATGACTCTGTTGGTAAACTTGTAATCGTTGAAGTTATTTCGTACTATGGCACTTGGATGGTAGTTTATTATTATGCCTTGAATCAATGATGCACCTTAATTAGGTCTTGTAGGTTTCTTGTGATGCATTTGGTTACCAACTGTGACAACTTTAATTGAAGCCATTTGGTAAGCTATTTGAAAGATACTTGGTAAAAAGAAGTGCATTAGTTGGTAATTCTATGCAGAATACATGGTAAAAATTAAAGCAGAAACATGTCACGGTCAATGGACGGTCCCCCAGAACCGTCCCTGACATTCACCCAGTCCTGGAAATTGTAACGGTGTATGGACGGTGCTTGCATACCGTCCTACTGCCGTGGCAGAAATACTGAACGAACAGATGGGGTGGGACGGTTCTTGGACGGTTCACGAAAACCGTCCCGTGGCCGTTGCTGGCCTGCTGAATAATACATGATGTTGTGGACGGTCCTGGGCTACATGGGACGGACCGTCCATGCAACGTCCAAGGTTTGCAGGAAACAGAGTGTGGTGGGACGGACCTTGTGAGGACGGCTCGGATGTAGTTGGTAAAGAAGACAGACGAACATGGTAACCAATACAACCCTGACTTGGTAAATCACATAATTCAATACTTGGTAAGCGGACACACATGAGTTTGGTATGAACATTCACAACAACTTGGTAAGCGGAATACCAGTGACCTGGTAAACAACGTACTACCCAAATGATAGATCATGATAACAGAGTTGGTAAATCGTATTCAAACTCTCTTGGTAAACCTGATAGTAATAATCTCGGTATTTCTTATACTAATGGACATGGTAAACATCATACCATAAACTTGGTAAATGAATAAAGTATCAATTTAATTAATTAAATTTACTTTTTTTTCTATATGTCATTTAATGTAATATATTTGAGCTTGGCAATAGTATGTGTATTACCGTGATATAAGAGTGTTTTCATTTATATAGTATGTGTATTACACATTTGAATTAGGGTTTAGGGTTTAGGGTTTTAGGGTTTAGGGTTTTAGGGTTTAGGGTTTAGGGTTTTAGGATCCAATTAGGGTTTAGGGTTTAGGGTTTAGGGTTTTAGGATCCAATTAGGGTTTAGGATCTAATTAGGGTTTAGGGTTTAGGGTTTAGGGTTTTAGGATCCAATTAGGGTTTAGGGTTTAGGGTTTAGGGTTTTAGGATCCAATTAGGGTTTAGGGTTTTAGGATCCAATTAGGGTTTAGGGTTTAGGATCCAATTAGGGTTTAGGGTTTAGGGTTTAGGGTTTTAGGATCCAATTAGGGTTTAGGGTTTAGGGTTTAGAGTTTTAGGATCCAATTAGGGTTTAGGGTTTAGGGTTTAGGGTTTTAGGATCCAATTAGGGTTTAGGGTTTAGGATCCAATTAGGGTTTAGGGTTTAGGGTTTAGGGTTTAGGGTTTTAGGATCCAATTAGGGTTTAGGGTTTTAGGATCCAATTAGGGTTTAGGGTTTAGGATCCAATTAGGGTTTAGGGATTTAGGATCCAATTAGGGTTTAGGGTTTAGTATCCAATTAGTATGTGTATTACACATTACCGTGACGATACAATGTGCACAAAGACGAACGATCCAATTAGGCTTTAGGGTTAGGATCCCGATCTTAAGCAACGTTTATTTTAACCATAATATGTATATTCGATCACGGGTGTACCAAGTTATTAACCGATGTCATTGTTTTCATATCTTAAGTCGTTGCCATGATTCGAAAAGTATTTTATTTTGTTGGAATGATCCGTATTCGTTCATATCTTCAAATCGGATGAATTTGGTGCGTGATTGTCTATCAAGATTACATACCAATTGAATGTGACCAACCTAATAGTATATTACTTGAAAGACCTCAGTTCGAATACGGAAGATATTCCTCATTTAGTGTTGATTTATCTACGTTATATTGCCACGAGCTTACCCTAAACCCTATATTGCCAAGAGCTCATATATTGTCGAAGCAATGTATCATTGTTTGATGGCACAACAAAAAATTATTACGGATGGGATTGATTCTGTTAATTGGTAAGTAAACGTTTATACGTTGGTAACCCGTAACAAGTAAAGATGGTAAAGTATCTCAACGTGTTGGTAAAGCCTAATGAATGACTTGGTAAAGTATAAATGGAAGGAGTGAGGGAGTGTAGGACGGTAGAGCGGACGGTGGCTATGGAACGTCCGTGGACCATCCATCTAACGTTGCGAATTTGTTGGTAACGGATTGGACTTTTACCTGGTAAATGTAGTGCATATAAATTGGTAAGTAATTTTTGTGCATTTAATTATATGTATTCTTAATACTACTAAAAATATTATTTAGGCTTATTGAAGCTTATTTTGTACATGGTAAGTGTTTATACCTAAAGGTGGTAAATTTATTTGTCAAACCACTCAATCTTCCATTGACCAATTTAAGCCAAGCCCTAGGAGGTGGTTATTTTTCTCTTTCACACACGGTTTTCTACCCAAACTTCGACCACCCTTCCTCCAAAATCGGGCGCAGCCTTCACCATTTTCCTCCTTCCAACAAATCGAGCATCCAAGTTCGAAGAAGGTATGGGAATTTGTTTTTTTAACTTCTCCCGCTCGAGGACACCATTGGCGTGCATTATCTTTGTTTTTTCGGTTTCGTTTTTGAATTGTTAATTGGGTTACAATATCGGAAATGGGTAGTTCACAAGCAAATGCATATTGGGTTATATGTTTCTTTTGGTTATTTGATAAATGTATATCTTTGTTATTGTGCACATATGGTGTTCGATCAAATGTCTAGTTGATTTATAACGTTATTTTTATAAATTGTAGTTGCAATGGTTCTACTTCAAACACTGTTGTGTTTTGCTTGGTTGATGGCCCCCAAGCGTAATCGACGGGGTAGTGATGATGGCGAGGGATCTGATTCACAAACAACTAGGATGGGATTAAAACCACAGCACCCACCAGGCAGACTTAACAAGAAAAAATTCTTGACTGATGCCGGGCAAGAAAGATACTACACGATGCACGCCCAGCGAGCATATGTGGGTGAACGGGCTTATAGTGTGGAGCATCTGGAGGATGATAGAGTGGCACCACTCGTGGATCGTTGGGCTTGGGAGTCACTGGCAGTCCATCCGGAGGGAGATGCACCAATTGATCTAGCATTAGAAGTGTACGCCAATATTAAGGATTCAGATGGCATGGAGGCAGTCTTCGTTCGTGGCAAACGTGTTGATTTCTCAACGGCTGCCATCAACGAGCACATGGGTATACCAAACGAAGGGCTTATCCGGATACCCCCAGACGAAGTGCCTCTCGTGCCAAATTGGGCTGCACTATGCACAGATAGTGAAATTCTATTGAATCCTAAAAACAACAAAGAACTCCGGACGAAGTGCTTGGATCCTCATTGGAAGTTCGTGGCAAGTGTTTGGAACGGTCGTATTAGACCAACTGTCCGTGAGAATTTTGTGACCAGCGAAGCGTTCGACTTGATTCATCATTTGGCATTTGGAGGCACGATTAACGTAGGGTCATTGATCAAACAACACATGAAAGAGATAGCACGAAGCGATGGTCTTGCCATTACTCATATCCATTTGATTTGGCGCATGTGTGTGGAAGCTGGTGTTCTAGTGAGCCAATCCGAAGAGAGGCTACCACCAATGGGCGCGTTCAAGGTGCACAAGTTTGCTGAGCGTCGTGCATTGGTCCATAGTGGGAGGGCTAGTCGTGCTACGATAAATGAGATGGAGGACGGGGGCTTGATTCTCATTGTCCCACGGGTGTATCCACCGACGCCACCACAACCTCCACCGGCGGAAGCACAACAACGCGAAGGTCAACAAGATGGCATGGATGCGGATGTACCAGCCCTAATGCCCCCCCCACCATGGTGCAATTGTTTGACAACCTTCGTGTTCAGATTGATGGGAGGTTTGACCAGGTACAAGCTCACTTTGACAACCGCCTCAATGAGATGCACACAACTTGGGATGGCCGAATGAATCAAGTGGAGCAGGACATCCGAGAAATTGGGCGTTGCATGTGGCGTAACGATCCTTCGTCCCCAGATCTGACCCGATTCCGCCCTCCAGAGTAGTATGTCGCTGTTTTTTATATTGTATCTGGATCGTTGGGCTATTTTCTACTTCTAGGTGCGGATATTATAATCAAAACATCATGTATTAATTAATGATGTAAAACATTATCAACTATGTGAAGCTTGTTTTTGACACTTATAATCAAAATGTTTATACACTTATGCATAGGGAAGGTAGAGTGTAATCAGCGTCCGGAGAACGTCCATACTGATTTGACCAATGCAGGGGGCTTTGGACGGTCACAGGACGGTCCCTTGAAACCGTCCTTTACACTACCAGGACCGTCCTGGCAATTCTAATTGCCTTACACGGTATATTGGACGGTTCTCTGGACCGTCCTTACACTCACATAGCTTCGCAAAATTGTACTACCAAATTATGTGTAATAGATTTACCAAGGTGGTCAACCATTCACTTACCAAGATTCAAATGTTTCTTACCAAGTGCTGTTGTTCATATCTTACCAAGGTATTGAAGATCATACTTACCAAGAGTGTAAATATGTTTTACCCACTTTAACTATTGAACTTACCAACGTGTATAAAATTATACTTACCACATTATTCCAATGATCTTTACCAAGCATTTGAAAATCATACTTACCAAGTTCTTAGAAAAATTACCAAGTTTCAGGGTTAACCATTCACTTACCAAGATGCATGACATAGTTTACCAACCTTTAATATACCACTTACCAATTTATGAAAATTCCAGACATACCAAGTTCTGTGTATGTGTTTTACCAACGTCCTGAGAATCATGCTTACCAACACTGGAAATTTGACTTACCTACTTTAACTATAGTACTTGCTAACATTTTCAATATACAGCTTACCAAGTTATCTGAAAAATATTACCAAGTTATTGAAAATCGTACTTACCAAGTTCTTAGTGCGATTACCAAGTATCTGGGTGAACCATTCACTTACCAAGATGCATGACATAGTTTACCAACCTTTAATATACCACTTACCAATTTATGAAAATTCCAGACATACCAAGTTCTGTGTATGTGTTTTACCAACGTCCTGAGAATCATGCTTACCAACACTGGAAATTTGACTTACCTACTTTAACTATAGTACTTGCTAACATTTTCAATATACAGCTTACCAAGTTATCTGAAAAATATTACCAAGTTATTGAAAATCGTACTTACCAAGTTCTTAGTGCGATTACCAAGTTTCAGGGTTAACCATTCACTTACCAAGATGCATGACATAGTTTACCAACCTTTAATATACCACTTACCAATTTATGAAAATTCCAGACATACCAAGTTCTGTGTATGTGTTTTACCAACGTCCTGAGAATCATGCTTACCAACACTGGAAATTTGACTTACCTACTTTAACTATAGTACTTGCTAACATTTTCAATATACAGCTTACCAAGTTATCTGAAAAATATTACCAAGTTATTGAAAATCGTACTTACCAAGTTCTTAGTGCGATTACCAAGTTTCAGGGTTAACCATTCACTTACCAAGATGCATGACATAGTTTACCAACCTTTAATATACCACTTACCAATTTATGAAAATTCCAGACATACCAAGTTCTGTGTATGTGTTTTACCAACGTCCTGAGAATCATGCTTACCAACACTGGAAATTTGACTTACCTACTTTAACTATAGTACTTGCTAACATTTTCAATATACAGCTTACCAAGTTATCTGAAAAATATTACCAAGTTATTGAAAATCGTACTTACCAAGTTCTTAGTGCGATTACCAAGTATCTGGGTGAACCATTCACTTACCAAGATGCATGACATAGTTTACCAACCTTTAATATACCACTTACCAATTTATGAAAATTCCAGACATACCAAGTTCTGTGTATGTGTTTTACCAACATCCTGAGAATCATGCTTACCAACACTGGAAATTTGACTTACCTACTTTAACTATAGTACTTGCTAACATTTTCAATATACAGCTTACCAAGTTATCTGAAAAATATTACCAAGTTATTGAAAATCGTACTTACCAAGTTCTTAGTGCGATTACCAAGTTTCAGGGTTAACCATTCACTTACCAAGATGCATGACATAGTTTACCAACCTTTAATATACCACTTACCAATTTATGAAAATTCCAGACATACCAAGTTCTGTGTATGTGTTTTACCAACGTCCTGAGAATCATGCTTACCAACACTGGAAATTTGACTTACCTACTTTAACTATAGTACTTGCTAACATTTTCAATATACAGCTTACCAAGTTATCTGAAAAATATTACCAAGTTATTGAAAATCGTACTTACCAAGTTCTTAGTGCGATTACCAAGTATCTGGGTGAACCATTCACTTACCCAGATGCATGACATAGTTTACCAACCTTTAATATACCACTTACCAATTTATGAAAATTCCAGACATACCAAGTTCTGTGTATGTGTTTTACCAACGTCCTGAGAATCATGCTTACCAACACTGGAAATTTGACTTACCTACTTTAACTATAGTACTTGCTAACATTTTCAATATACAGCTTACCAAGTTATCTGAAAAATATTACCAAGTTATTGAAAATCGTACTTACCAAGTTCTTAGTGCGATTACCAAGTTTCAGGGTTAACCATTCACTTACCAAGATGCATGACATAGTTTACCAACCTTTAATATACCACTTACCAATTTATGAAAATTCCAGACATACCAAGTTCTGTGTATGTGTTTTACCAACGTCCTGAGAATCATGCTTACCAACACTGGAAATTTGACTTACCTACTTTAACTATAGTACTTGCTAACATTTTCAATATACAGCTTACCAAGTTATCTGAAAAATATTACCAAATTATTGAAAATCGTACTTACCAAGTTCTTAGTGCGATTACCAAGTATCTGGGTGAACCATTCACTTACCAAGATGCATGACATAGTTTACCAATCTTTAATATACCACTTACCAATTTATGAAAATTCCAGACATACCAAGTTCTGTGTATGTGTTTTACCAACGTCCTGAGAATCATGCTTACCAACACTGGAAATTTGACTTACCTACTTTAACTATAGTACTTGCTAACATTTTCAATATACAGCTTACCAAGTTATCTGAAAAATATTACCAAGTTATTGAAAATCGTACTTACCAAGTTCTGAATGCGATTACCAAGTATCTGGGTGAACCATTCACTTACCAAGATTGATAACAGAGTTTACGAATGTTAACAATACCACTTACCAATTTATGAAATGCTAGACATACCAAGTTCTGTGTATGTGGTTTACCAATGTCATGAAGATCATGCTTACCAAGAATGTAAATATGTTTTACCCACTTTAACTATTAAACTTACCAACATGTATAAAATTATACTTACCACATTATTCCAATGATCTTTACCAAGCATTTGAAAATCATACTTACCAAGTTCTTAGAAAAATTACCAAGTTTCGGGGTTAACCATTCACTTACCAAGATGCATGACATAGTTTACCAACCTTTAATATACCACTTACCAATTTATGAAAATTCCAGACATACCAAGTTCTGTGTATGTGTTTTACCAACGTCCTGAAAATCATGCTTACCAACACTGGAAATTTGACTTACCTACTTTAACTATAGTACTTGCTAACATTTAATATACAGCTTACCAAGTTATCTGAAAAAATCTTACCAAGTTATTGAAAATCGTACTTACCAAGTTCTTAGTGCGATTACCAAGTATCTGGGTTAACCATTCACTTACCAAGATTGATAACAGAGTTTACGAATGTTAACAATACCACTTACCAATTTATGAAATTCTAGACATACCAAGTTCTGTGTATGTCTTTTACCAATGTCCTGAATATCAAGCTTACCAAGACTGGAAATTTGACTTACGAAGTTCAGCCATAGAACGTACCAACGTTTGTAGTATTATACTTACCAAATTAAGTGAATGATCTTTACCAAGCATTTGGAAGCGGACGTGTGTGGTGAACCGTCCAGCACCCGTGGAGCCACCTTCTGCAGCATGCAGATTGGAAGGGGACGGTCGGACGACGGTCTACCAGGACCGTCCGATTTACCGTCGACTCACTTCCTAAGCAGGATGGTCCTGCTGACATTAGGACGGTTCACATGTGACCGTCCTATGACCGTCCGTGCTTAGCAGGTTCAAGGATGGTCCTGGTGACATTAGGACGGTCCACAAGTGACCGTCCTATGACCGTATGGGCATAGCAGCCTGAACCTGTCCATTTGGGACGGCCCATTAGGCCGTGCCACAACCGTCCTTCCATTTTTTTTTTGTTTTTACCATGATTCTCAAGCAATACTTGCTAGCTTAACTAAACCAAATTACCCAGAAACACAATGTCACCTTACCAGCTGCAATAGACAATAAATAATGAGTTTGTCACATAACTCATACACAATTAAACATTCAAATGTATAATTCAACATCGAAGTGGCTCCAAAACATGCCATTTGCACAAGTCAACATCCAAATACATATATGAGCTCCAATTTTTCTAACCAATGATAGCACTTACAAACCCAAATACAGTAATTCTTGTATGCAAAATATGCCAAAAAAACAACATCCAAAACACATCAACTAATCAAATCTAGGACCTTGCTCCTAATATCGGTTAGAATTGAATAGGCAATATGGGCTCTGAATGCTTGAATGCAAACGGTGTTCGATGCGTGCCAAAATACTGGGTCGCTCCGGGCGTAGCATTCGCTCCACAAACATACAAACACTCCGCAATCCATTGACACATCCCCCTGTTGCCTACAATCCGACTCATTGCATTCGCCGGTCATTTTTATCCCCCACAGCTCACAGCATGCTTTCAAAAAATTTATCTACCATATTTCAACAAAACACACAAACCAATGACTTGGTCGATCACATGGTACATATATCATTTCCATAGGAAATAGCAACAGGAATCACCTAGCTTTTATTTTTTATAGAATAACACTTACCAATTTTCTTCGTCGTGCCTTCAGACGTGCATCAGACTTCAGCGAGTTCATGCCATACACATTGCCCTCTTCTACATCGAGTATCACCATATGCCAGTGAAAGAGGTCCTGATCATTTACCGGGCATACGATGTACCTCACTTGACTTGCACCCTTGCTCTCATTTATTTTTCGAACCTGATTGGCACAAAATGCGTTCATTTGATTAAGAAATTGCTCGCATTCATTAACTTCCCAATCCATCTTGTTCTGTGGATAGAACTCTTGCATTGTACTCTCTATGTTTGACTGCAACCAAAATGTGAGCACATCAATCAAACGTGTTTTCATATATTTTATAAATTATATTATACACCCAACTAACCGCTGCCAGTGTGCTCAAAAAGACGGCACGGCATGGGAAACTTGCTCGCTTTTGGTAGTCTTCCGATGAAATTAATTCCAAATACGCATCTATGATGGTCCCCTCCAAAGGTTCGTTCGTCAACAGACGTAGCAAATGGTCTGTATACACTGCAGAACCTTCGCCTTCCCATATAGGACTCCTATATTTTCCATTAAAAGCACAGTATCAGAGCCACTAAAACCAACAAAATTTGCATTAATTCCATATAAACATTTATATTGTACAGTTACCTTTTAAACTCGCCATCTATGAAACGATCGAGCAACACCCTTCTCGCCCCATCAACAGTCTCCCGCCCGCTCCAATCCCTTCTCCCCTTATACCCCTCGGCGAAGGCTTCGTCCCCGATGGCGGCTATGTCCAACTCATCCAATAGAATCTATACAATTCAACATTGCTTAATTACAAATAAATTACACGTAACAATCTAACTAACTTACACGTAACAATTTAACTAACTTACCGGATCTTCATCTACCCCCGCCGTCTTTCTCTTTCTCACCCGCCTCCCAGTTGTGAAGTCCGGATCTTTCTTTCTCCTCCTATCTTTCCTGCTTTGCACGTTCTTAATCAATGATGAGGGCGATTTCTGGCCCGGTCTTTGGATATCCCCCTGTTTTGCATCCGTTTCTTCCTCCAACCCTTCGTTCAACCCTTCATTCCCGTCCAACCCTTGATTGTCCTCCAACCCTTTGTTCAACCCTTCATTCCCGTCCAACCTTTGATTCTCCTTCAACCCTTCGTTCAACCCTTCATTCCCCTCCAACCCTTTTCTCACGTCCAACCCTTCCCTCGCATTCTCGGCTTCCTCATTCAACCCTTCCCTCAACTCCCCAACCGGCACATCCCCAACAATCTTGCTCTTATCAGACTGAATCCCCACATCCACGTCCGTCAGATTACTCAATTGCAATGCATTTGGTACCCTCTCTACAAACTTCGGCTCATTCACCGCATGCTCATGTACCTCCTCCTCCTCAAAATTTCTCTCGTCTACATCCCCCTCCGAATCCTACAGGAATGTAATACAATTTCTCAGTAACGAAATTAACAAAAGAATCAAATAGTAAAGTCTGATCAAAGTACCGATGGTAGCACCCATGCTGGCTGAAATAGTGTCTTCTCCTCCGCCAATGCGCAAAACCTTGCTACATCATCCTCTATCACCTCCGCCAATTCTTGCCTGCATCCTTCAATCTTGCCGGATCTATCCGCCCATCTTGTAATTCTCGGAAATCTCAAAATATGGATTGGCTTCCCAAACTTAGGAATCCTCTCATACAACCATGCCTACAATTAAATAGGATCACCAACATTCATAGTTTAGTTCCACATCACCAAAATAACAATCACCAATATTAATTGTGGGACAAATAATACTTACCATTAATCCTACCGTGCATCCGTTCACGTATGAAGATTTGCCCTCCACAAAACATTTCATGGACTCAAACAGATAAGAGTACACACACGGACCCCAGGCATACTCCCCCACCTTCGCGCTATCCTCCGCATAATGCCATAGGTACTTGGGAGTTGTGTACCCAGTGTTGGGAAATAGGAGGCAGTTAAACACAAGTAAGACATAGATGCTCGCGTACTCCTCAGGGCTACATCGCTCTATCCCCTCCCTTGCTCCTGCCCAGTCCCGTATGGCCTTTGCCATTTCATTTCGCTTCACATCTGCACACCTTCCATCGAAGAACTTTTTCGATAACTTAGGCTCGTCCTCTAACCTCTTTTCGATATAATGTCCTACGTGCCTCAACCCAAGCACGCAAGACAACTCCTTGGCCTTGAACTCCACACTTATACCATTCCCCACTAAAAATCTCCTTCTCTCTGGTTCAAATGATTCAAGAACTGCTAGCAAACGAGCTTGATAAGCATTTTCCTTGCATACCTTTCTCAAATGCCCAAATCCCGTGGCCTCTATGGCTTCTATTTGTCTTTGAGACCATCGGACCTCCACCTCATCAAAAAGCTCCCGTAGAAACTTTGCAGAACACCGGGGTGCTTGCATCTTACTCTCCTTCGCCGCACCTGTAAAAACCGGTTTAGATGATCAATTATCATTCACTGTAAACAACCTCCTAACGTTGCATTCAACCACGTATATAACACTAATAACTTAAACATTAATATTTTCCACCATACTATCCATACTAACATTTCATCGAACGCAATGTGATCAATTTCACAAGTTTCATCAAAAGGATTACCCACACAAGACAACATCTACATATCACAGTACATTGCCACAAAAACAACTCAATGATCAATTCCAAAGATTATTTACATCACACCTTATGCATAAACCTAACTTAATGTATGCCATACCCTAATTTCATCTTTAACCAACAATACCACAAAAATAAGAGCTTACCCGGTTCGCTTGGCTCACCCCCTTCCAAAGGCTTGTGCTTCTTTTTGGGTGCCATTACTTCTCAATGCCTCGTTTTCCACTTCCTCCACTAGGGTTCGGTCCTCAATTGCCTTCAACACCTTCCAAATCCTCCGCCTACTCTATGGGTTCGGCCGTTTTCCCCTTTCTAAACCTAATGGATTAAAGACCTAGCGCTTCCAGGAGTCCATACGTCGCGCGTCGTACTCCTTCTTTTCCTTCCAATTTCTGTTTCGATCGCGTTTCTTCCCTTGGATGGATAGTCGGTCGGTTCTCTTCGGTGGTTGTCTCCCGCTCTCTCCTTCGCTGTGATTCTTAGTTTGAATTAAGAGTGAAGAGGATTAAAAACTTAATGGGATTAGTGTATTTGGGTGGGTATTTTTGTGGAAGTCAATTGTGGAATGGGGCTTAAACTATAAGGGAATGAGGTATGGGGCGTAAAGTCTAATAAAGTTTTGTGGAAAGGATGTGGGCTCTAATTTTCCGTACATAGATAGAAGCAATAAAACAACAAACAAATAGTAGTCATAAAATACAGCCCAATTGATATTGAGATTTGAAGGATTATGCAATTTTTAAATAAGTCAAGAATTAGCGTGTTAGCCATCAATCAATAATTTTCACTCAAGTTAATTCGAATTGATGCACTTTTACAATAAACAAATTCAAAGCATATTTAATTCATTGCACGTTGTCCTCTTTAACAGTTTTAACTTAAGAACAGTTGGAATAAATGTTTTTTTCTTTAATACTCACCAAGTTACTATTGGTGTATATGTCTTCCAATAATAATGAACTTAAACTGTAATGAAAAGGAATATAAACTAATTACTAATCCAGTACGTCCACGGACCGCCACTTATATATGTATAAGGCCCTGTTTGGAACAAGCGGTCCAAACGTTAAAAACTCATTCCCAACTCTATAAGATTCATACATGTTTGTTTCCCGGAAATACAAGGATTTGGAATCGCTAATTTTTTTCCACAAATCATGGTTTTGGCAACTCTAACCTCTGAAGCCAAACTCTAATATCTGAAATCAAACTCTAAAGTCTATTTATTTACCAAAAAAAAGCCTAAAGCTATAGAAAAATAAAATAAAATAGACTCCTACTACTTGTCATGGTTGCTAGAAACAAAATTTATCCACCATATATATATTTTTCATCCATAATTACAACATGTCTTAAAACTATTTCAACTTCATGATATATATATATAAGTAATAATTCGCAAAAGAATTAATCAATCGCGTCGTGATATGTTTGTGTGTTTTGTGTGTGTGTGTATAGTATGTATAAATGCAACTAGTCATTCACTATATGTATTGACAATCATAATTCATAAATTAAATGATAGAGGGACCATTTTAAGAATATAATTAGGTCAATAAAAAGTATTGTTTATTTTATTACATTAATTCACATTGATTCTATATTACTTCCTCTGTTTTTATGAATGTGCAACATTCACTTTTCGCACGCAGTCCGATACATATTTTTAATGGTTAATAACTCATGTTGTATATAAGTAAAAATTATACAAATTTGATATTATAAAACTACGAGATGAGACGATTCTAACAAGATCTCACTTGACTATATTTTTCTTTCTATAACTATTGTATAAATGTGAATCAAAGTCAAATGATAAATAGTGTCAAAACACCAAATGTTTCATTTTCATGAAAACGGAGGTAGTATTAAAATTTAGAGATTGAGCATAAAAATTAAAAGCTTTAGGTGTACAAAATTAGGGTTAGGTGGGGAAAAAGTATTATGAAAAAAATTAAAATGCAAATCGAAGAATTACCTTAGTAGACATAATTATCTAAATTATTGTTTAAAACATGTGACACGAGAATTTCTATGATCATAAAAATCAAAATTGTAATAAATTTTAACACACACTCACACACATAATTTTTTTCAAAGAAACACGAGAAAATTTTCTTCAAAATTTTCATTATTTACTAGCTAGTTTTCACTTTTTATGTTTATAATGATGATTCTTCTCTCAGTATTAAACTAAACAAGATATAGATGTTTGAAATAAATACATACAGAATTTTATAATTAAATGCATAGTGGCGCTATTGGAATGTCATATTATATAACATATATCAAATTGAAATATTCGTAAATTCCACAGAATCACGAAAATTTCTCAAAGCACGATTAATAATGTTATCAAATCTTCTCCAAAAAAAAAAATAATGTTATCAAATCCAATCCAAAACAAGAAAATGATATAACTTTTATACTCTATATTGTGATCGAGTTGTGAAGCTTTTCCATTGAGAGGGCAATCTTAGAGAGAAAATAAGAAAATAAAAAATTAAAGACACAATTAAAGTTGATTTTGACCATTAATCCAATTTGGGACATTTTTTAATAATTAATTGTGAATTAATATAGAGAAGAGATAGGGTCTTTTTATCTCTACTCGGCCCCCTTTTAGTCAGTGCCTCAGTGGGCATAACCACATTATCATCAAATAGAGGTGTCAAAACGGGCCCGCGGGGCGAAACGGCCCAGTCCGCGCGGGCCCCACATTTTTGCGGGCTTGAACGGGGCGGGCCTATATGGGGCGGGCTCTAAATACCTAGGCCCAACCCGCCCCACACGCGGGACGCGGGTTATGCGGGCCGGCCCGCAGGCCTTTTAGCTATTTCTTAAAAAATTAAATTTTTAGTGTAAAAAAATAAAATTGGGATATATTTTTTGTTGTATGAATTAGGAATGGGAAATAAAGATTTATAATTGATATTTAAAATTATAAATAGTTAAAATGTGCATTTTTTGACAGAATTATTTACTTTAATAATGAGTTTGTTGAATAATTCTTTATAAAATAAAAGATTTATTATATCTGTAATCCTAAAAATGTGTATTATATTCTAAAAATATAGTATTGTTCAAAATAAAAGATTTATAAGTAATGATTGAGTTGATAAAAATATTGGATCTGACGGTTGGAGTCTTTAGGAAGTTAAGTTGTTTTGACATAATTCATTAATTTTATATTTTAAAAACAAGATAAGTGACAATAAATTATGAAAATTTACTTTCATTCACAAATTTTAATAAATAAATAAAATAACCTAGCTAAAAGTATTTAATAAATAAAATAATAAGGAATTTTAAACTTTAAAAAAACTAATACTAATAATACAGATAAGAAGAGAAATATTAGAAAATATAACTATTTGTATTACAATTTATAATTTTATAAATAACCAAAATAATTATTTCAATATATATTTGGTGATTATATGGTAGACTTTGAATTAACCAAACAATATTAACTAACTTTAAATAAATAGAACAATGAAAAAAAATAGTGAAAGCCCGCGCGGGGCCCAACCCGCAAAAACCCGACCCGCCGCGGGTCAAGCCCGCATCTAAACGGGCCTTAAAAATTCAAGCCCGTCCCGCACTTTTTATCTTGCGGGGCGGGCCGGCCCAACGGGCCCGGCCCAAATTGACAGCTCTATCATCAAATATTCATGTCAATATATACATCACAATCTTCCCATAAATCAAATCCCAAATTTAGGATCAAATATACCCAACTCGGGCACTATGAGTATGACTTGATACCATGTAGAAATTTCTGGATGGGAGGCTCATACCTAAAACCAATTTGTGATAGATATATATAGTTGCTCTCAACCATATAAGGTAGTAATGTGGTTACATCACAACCGATATGGGATACCAACACAACATAATATCGCATATTATATGGAATCGGCTTAATTGCGGAATTGACCTTAATTAGACACCAAATTTGGGGCATTGAATTGCATTGCTTTCATGTTAATCATTCAATCATTTTACACTCTAAGTTGTAATTATTCTTAAACACACCCTTCAGTAGTATGGTTAGCGAGAAAGCTCACCATTGTTTTTTTAAAAAACATCACTAATCAAAAATAATTTCAACGCTTATTTTTAATTTTCAACACTTGTTAGCAACCCTTTCAAGCGTACGTAGCTGTCTGCAACATATGTTTTGTAGGGATCGACTAATTTATTGGAACATACCGAACATTTTTTTGTGTGCTAACTTTAATTTGTGCGCTAATTTTATTGGGTAACAATGACATATTGGATTTACTCTTAAGGGGCGTTCGGTTTGGGCCATCTAAGATTCCCACTGAGAATCTTGGTAGGGAATGTTATATGCCCACGTTTGGTTTGCCGGCATCTTTGACGTAGGAATATCACATTCCCACCTCCATTCCCACCGAGGTGGGAATGTTGAGGGTTTTGGGTGGGAATCACATTCCCACCCAAGAGGTAGGTATTCTTAGATTACCACATCAATTTCTCATATTTTTATATTAATTTGTCATTTATACCATTACATTTTATACTTCTTTTATTTTATAAATTTAGATATTTGTATTCTAAAAAATGATAAATATGTGGAATTTAATTTTAAAATCAATTGAAAATTGTTAAATTATTTAATCATATTTTGATATTTGCTTAAAATTTATTTATCTTCTATATAAAACATAAAAATAATAAGCATTTAGTGTCATTAAATTACTAATTACTTCATATAATAAATTATATATAACAATTTTTTTATATTTATAAAAAATAAATCGGTTTAAATATTATCACTATTTTGTAGGAAAATGATATATTTATAAATTTGTTCAATTAAAATTCAAGGACATTATAGTAAATTGATTAGAAATGGAAATCTGAGATTCTCAATCTAACCAAACGCAATAATCTTAAAACACCAAAAATTAAGATTCCCGGCAATCTTATATTCCCAGTAATCTTACATTCCCAGCAATCACATTCCCACTGGTAATCTAATATCCTCCAACCAAACGGACAGTAAGGGTTAACATTTTTATACACCATGCATAGGTAGCTGGAGCAATTTTCATTGTACGGTACGTTTTCAACAATCTGAAGACTAGCAATTTAGCAATAACTCCTTGAAGATAATGAATCATTCCGTCTCATTTTAAGTGTCTCAATTCTTTGTGCATTGACTCAATATTTGTATTTGTTTGATAATTAGTATTTTAAAATATATATAAGTGAAAATGATATCAAATACTTCTATATCATTATAAAAAAAAATTGTTTTAGCCTGCACCGAATTCGTTAATTAAATTATCTTTTTCTTGTAGTGTATATTATAAAACTATGGGATTAGACGAATTTCACAAATCTTAAATCAAACTTAAATAATAAATAATACCAAAAAGCCAAATGCAGCATTTGGAGCTATACCTTTTTTTTTCTTGCACCATTGGCAAATATGCTATTGTTCACACACATATTTTGACTTAAAGTTTTATCATAGTTATACAAATTAAAATATAGCCAAGTGAGGATTTTGTTAGATTCATCTCGTCTTGTAATTTTAAAATATGGAACTTTTAGAATTTCTACTTGCACCGAACGTGAATAATAAATAGTTTAAAATGTGCATTGAATTGCGTACTGGGTGGGTCTACGGAGGGAGTATATATATTGGATTCAGCAGCAATAGTAGTAGGAATGATTAGCAACAATGATTGCCCATTGTTGACTTGATAATCAGGACGAGGGGGGTATGAGTGATGTGTAGTTAGAATCAATCAGGCATGCATTTGTTGGAGCAAGAACAAGACAATTCTTAGTGAAGAATACGGGGTCCCTGTCATTCAATTCCTACTGTTTTGTTCTCTCTGTCCCTATTTAAATTCCACCTGAAAAATTAAATTCAATTATTGCACGAAATGAAGGGTCTCTCTCGGCTCTTTAAAAAAAAAAAAACAAACAAACAAACAAGACAAAAAATGAAGGGTCTCTCTGATCTGTGTGTGCATGTCATCTGTGTATAAAAAGGGCAGATTCATTTTTGCTGGTTGTACCTTTGTCCGTACTATGTTGACCCCTGTGCTCTATGCCTGTATATATATCTCGCTGCTCTCATACTAATCAGGTTTTATATCTATTATTCACATTTCACACATAAAAACTCTTTTTTTAAAAGGCAACTACGATTAAATTATTCCCTTTATTCATTTTTAGTTGTATTTTTAGAGATTAAAAAGTGTTCCACAATAGTTGTCTTTTTTAGGTATTTATGCTATGTTTTTACTATATTGTTCTTCACTTTACATAAATGCTATTTGTTGACATTTATTAAGAATGAATTTAGTTGAAAGTTAAAAAAGTAAATTTATGAAATAATTAATGCAAACATTGGTTATTAAAATTAAGTTAAAAGAGATAATTATTTAGGAATAAATAGAATATTTTAGGGTTTCCATAGCTTCAAGTCTATGAAGGGGATCGAGTTTGCTGCAGCAGGTTTGTGATTTGTGAATGATGAAATTTGATTACAACTTAATTTTTTTTTTTTGCTGAACAGCCTGAAAAAGCTAGGAAAAAATCATACAAAAGGATAAAAGAAATTGATTACAGCTTAATTGATAATGTTAATTATTTGGGCGACTTTAATTTCTAGGGCGGCAAATGGCAATATTAATCTTAACTAATTTAGACTAATTAATTATAAGTATATTTGTAGTTATCTTTGCACTACAAGAAAAAGCTCGATTCGCGACAGAATTTCGCGACGGAAACGGGGTAGTCGCCCTCTGCGACGGAGCTGGCTACGGAACTCGATTAGTGGACGAATCCGCGGCAGAAACTCGCGACGGAGAAGGTGGGTCGCCGACCAACGACAGACTCTGTGACGGATATAGAGATCGTCGCAACTCGCGACGCACCCGACGACGGATAAAATGTGTCGCGGGTCCAATTAGGGTTCAAATTCCCCTACAGCTGTAATTCACTCCACAATTACAACAAATCTCTATCCTATTGCGGCGACTCATCTCACCATTTCGCCCCTCGCCGGAGTCACTCCGTCGATCTCTCTCTCTCTCTCTCTCGTTGCAAATCTGTTTCACCGTGGTCCCCGTTTGCTCTTCCGCCCTTACACCACCGGTGTTTCCTTCCTCCAGGACCTACCACCGTCGTTGCATACATACATCCGCAGACGCGGAACGAACTCGCCGGCCACATTGGGTGTCGAGCGGCGCAGTATTCAAGCCATGGGCCAACCACCGTTGTCACTTCAGGCATTCCGTTGGGTAGGATACTAGGATTCTTTGAATGTTCAATTAAAGTTAATGCCCATTTTGGAATCTGTTATGGAATGTGTTCGTGAGTAATTTGAAAACATATATATGTGATGCCTGCTTGTAATTGTTCCATCTTCTTGTTCTTTGGTGTTCGTTGGTTTTCGGTAAATTATGGGATTTGTTGATATGATTTAAGAATTGGGTGTTAGTTGAATTGATTGTGCAATTATGAAATCTGGTTGGTGATGCTTGAAAATGGTGGTTTAATTCTTGAGTAACTAAGGTGTTGGTTGTGAATATGGAAGCGGGAAGAATTGCTATTGTTTACTATTGTTTATTTAGTTGTTTTAAGGATCTTGAAATATATATAAACATAGAATTTTGAATAGGAAATATTGATTGTGTCTTTTAAGTTATTTGAACGTATCAAAGTTTTCTCTGGTAAGTTTCGGTCCGGGATTCATTCATGTTTTTGTTAAATAAATTATTTTCTTGCTAGATTATGTTGGTGCATATCAGGATGAAAATGTGGGTAAGTCCTTGCAAAGAAAATATTATTAGAATCTTTGTTTCAAAATTATTTTAGTGTGTGTTGCTTTGTTGTCATGAAGTAAAATTGTTGTCACTGAAATGATCATGAAATGATGCGTTTTCTTGGAACCACAGGGCTGCCATATTTTAATTGTGCTGGGACTTCTCTTAATTCATGCCATGACCTCTCTTCCAATGTTGCCTTATATTTCTTGATTGATGCCTTAGCCTTTGGGGAAGAGAACTCCCTGGATAATTTAGTTTGTGAACTATGGTTGATATTGGTTTTTCTGAATTTGGTCTGTTTTAGATTTATGTCAACCACATTATTAGAAATGGCCGATCGAGAAGTATAATACGGTGGTAGCAGTTGTTAGAAATGGCCATCTAACAGGAATTCAAGAGAACTGGGGTCATCGTGCCATGGTAGGTCGGCAAATAGAGTATACTTGTAACTCAGGAATTTTTAAGAGAAAACAGCTGTTTGGATTTTATGTGTGGTCACTGGAACTTTGGTTAATCAATATCTTGTTACATGCCTGTTGTATTATTTATTAAATGTAATTGATTCAAATATATTTTTGAGATTGCTTGCGATGGCTGCTATACACTAGTTCTACGTAAATATATTTTTGTTGACATTGTTGAGTTCACAGTTTGGACTTTGATAATTCAAATATGACAATTAACGTCCTTGATCGTCAGGGTACAATACCTCAAGAAAGAGTGTTAACTGAGAGAACCTTGTAGATATTTCGCCGGGAGAAAGAGTTTTTTTTTTACTCGATCAATCCATGACAATTATTGTTGTGAATGCAGGCTAGAAATCATGAGACGGGTGAAGTATGGCATTCCGTTATTCTTGTCATCACTAATGCTAGGTAAGTTTCTAATGCTTGGGATTTACTGACAAAATGCTCATAGACCAAGAATGGTCATTAACTTATTGATAACGTGTATAGTTTTTCTTTCTTTTTTTTACTTAAGTTCTTTCCTTCTTGTTTTGGGTTACTAATTTTATCTTAAAGGTTTTCTTAATGGGTGAAGAGGTATATTGGAAGTGTGAATCTGTTTTTAAGAGGAAAATATTAAGACTTGTCTTTGTTTTTGTTTTGTTTGAGATTATGATATTTATTAATATTTTTATTCCAATATCGAATTGGATTCGCTAATTTCGAGCTATTATCTTTAAGGACTCCATACGAGATCTAGAGAGTTGAAGAAGATAAACACAAGAAACACAGGAAAAATGCAAATTGTAGTTTGTAAGTTTATGCTTTCTTGTTTGACTTGGTAGATCTGTTTGGATAGCACGTAGATGTATTGAATTTGTTTATTTTCTTTGTAAATGAATGGTGACGAGAATGTGATTTGAGTATTATGGTATTGAATTTAGTTTGTAAGTTTATGAATTTGTTTATTTTCTTTGGATAGACAGTTGGATGGAGAGATTGGAAGTGGTTTTAACCATCTTCGACTGTTTTTACTTAACACTTTTATTCTGAGTAATATGGTAGCTTGAAGTTATGCTGTCATGGTTTAAAACCTTTAGTTGTATGGTTTTACACTTTAAGTTGTGTATTGCTTAAACTGGGCTTATTGGTTCTTAATTTACAGATTCAAATACGAATATGCCGTTTGAGGAGTATGGCAACTAGTCCAAGTGGATTCATAACTTTTGCTTCAGATATTCAACTGCTCATACATGTTTTGATTCTTATAATTTTATTGAATTAGTTTAAAAGTAGCTAATTTGTTGGAACAAGCATTATACTTATTTGTTTTTATACTGTGTGGTGTCCTTGCACAGGTAGAATAATGTTTCAAGTCCTTTGCCCTGGTTCAGAACTTTGATCAACTTTAATTTCAAGGGAGCTGCTACGATTCTAATAGGTTAGATTGCTATTATTTTAAATGGTTTCATTATTTTTAAATTTGTATTGCTTACAAACCATTGCTATTATTTGAAATGGTTTCAATATTATTTTAAATCTAGAATAGTTTCTTGAGCTTTTGTCCTTAATTTATAGCTGTTGGTTTTGTGATTACTTCTAAACAGTGTTGATTGTGTGTGTGTCTTTTTCTTTCCCTCCATAGTAATTTCATTTCATGTGCTTTGATTTCTGTAGTTCAAGCGGTCTTTATTTTTCTTTTGTTTGAGATTATGATATTTGTTCATTTTTTACTATCTTTTAATCGCATTGAATTTGCTAATTTCGAGCTATTATCTTCCAGGAATCGATACGAGATCTAGCGAGATGAAGAAGAGAAACACAAGAAAATGCAAATTGTAGTTTGTAAGTTTATGCTTTCTTGTTTGACTTGGTAGATCTGTTTGGATTGATGTATTGAATTTGTTTGTTTTCTTTGTAAATGGATGGTGACGAGAATGTGATTTGAGTTGTGTATATAATATCGTATGGATGTGTAGCTTAAAATAGTTACTACCCAGCAGGGGTCAATTTAGGGACATTTTGTAATGTAAGGAATTTTTTAATTTTTTTTTAATTTTTTTTTCCTCCGGCGACGGAATTGGCGACGGAAAATTTCCGTTGCCAAAGAACAATTCCAATTTTGCATTTTCACCCCCTAGCCAGCGACGGAATTGGCGACGGAATTTCTGTCGCTATTGTCGGCGACAGAATTCTTTTCCGTCGCAATATCCGCGACAGACACTTTTTCCGTCGCAATTCAAATTCCTACAAGGGTTTTTGTGACGGAACGATTTCCGTCGCGGATTCCGTCGCCAGACCTTTTGGCGACGGAATTTTGGGCCTCGGCGACGGAAATTTTCCGTCGCCAATTTGATTTTTTCTTGTTGTGTTGGTTAATTAATTCCGTGTATTGTTCGTGTGTGTAATAGCATTCAATTGCTTTCCTGAGGGAATCCATACCAATTTCATTAATTTAGTTTTTATGCCTTTCGGTGTCGTTGATGAGTACTAATAATAAAATCTATCGAGTTCTGGAATTTCTCCTTTTCAAATGGCCCAAAATATATATATAATATACGCAGTAGAACATAAGTGAAAAAGAATAAGTTTTTCTTGTTGCAAAAAAAATAAAATAAGTTTTTCAATGAAACTTTCTCTTCTGCACAAAATCCAATGCAGGTTGAACGTCTTATATCTCAAAATTGGTATAAGTAAATATTATATAAAATATATATTTTAAAACTATACGACTAGACGATTCTAACAAGACCACACGTGACTATTTTTCACTACTTGTATCAATACAATAAAATTGAGTCAATTAAAAAAATGAACAGTGTCAAAAGTTAAATATAGCCCATTTTAAGTTATTTGTCATTTAAGGCCTAAAAGTGGGAAGGAATTTTTGGAAAGAAAGTAAGAAAAGGGCGATTCTTGGAGGGACCCAGCAGTCCCCGTCTAAAGATGGATTCATTTTTTGTTTTAAAAGTTTATAAGAAGCAATTCATTTTTTTTTATTTTTTATTTTTCCTTTTCAATTGTGATCTGAGTTACCAAACGCAGTTGCCTGAGTGGTATGGGGCTCTGGCAGCTTAAGCAAAGGTCTCAGGTTCGAGCCTTTGTGTATGCAGAATTCTGCTTTGGGAGAGGCAACCCTTCAATGCCCACCAGATCCTCGAGGGATTAGTCTTGGGTCCAATGTGGCCTGGGGATACCCGGTACATGCCAAAAAAAAAAAAATTGTGATCTGAGTTATATACGTTATCCCTATGTTCAATCATACATTTTGTTATATGTGCGGACAAAGCAAATAATTAAGGAGTATTTCATTTACTGGATAAACATTAGGGTTTTCATATGGACATTCAATATAGTATGACTAACAAATTTAGTCATGTACATGTAACATATAATAATTCAGATTTTAAAGCACATTCACGCGACATTTAAATTTACTTTAATTCCAGTGGAAACAAATTAATACTAGTACATGCATTTCAAACTGGTGGCGATGGTGATATGTAAGAATCAAGAATAATCAAGAGATGTGAGATTACTAGAGTATTTATTATTATCATTGGGAGGGTTGGATGTATTTCATTGGGGGTAATTATATTAATCAAAATTAGTTAATGATCCCAGAAGAGAATTGGATACCCCAAACCCAAAACCCTTTCTTCGGGGAAGAGGGGCGTTATATTCATCGTCAAGATTCAGGGAGAAAAAACAATTCTAAAAACCACTCTTTGTTATAGAAATAATGATATATATATATATAATGATATATATATATGTGAGTATAAATTATATGTGTAATAATATGTTTGTTGTGTATATATATAAGCTTGAGCTTAGGAGTGGTAATGACTATAATTATCTTAAGAAAACAATAATGAACAAAAGAGCAAAGGTAGAGAAAATAGCAAGATGAGGAGATTGTATTATTCTCTATATCATCTCAATGAACAAACTCATCTATTTATAGGCAAATATAATCCACCTTGTATGACATTAAGAGCCACCTTGTATGACATTAAGAGCCACCTTATATGACATTAATAGCCACCATATTTTACTCTCTCATCATAGCAAGACATTCAATATGCATGTTTTTAATGCATGTATCTAGAACACTCCCCCTGAATGTCTTGAATACAAAGAATATGCCTCGTTAAAAACCTTACTAGGAAAAAACCCTTTGGGAAAAAATCCAAGTTTGGAAAAAGAGTACATGATTCTTGTGTATTTACTTCTCCCCCTCATCAGTTGAGATTCCTCAGTTGGCGCATCCCGATACGTTTCACCAATTTTTCGAATGTTGCTGTTGGTAGTGCCTTGGTAAATAAATCTGCAAGATTATCAGCTGAACGGATTTGTTGCACATCTATTTCACCATTTTTCTGTAGATCATGAGTGAAGAAAAATTTTGGTGAAATATGTTTCGTTCTATCTCCTTTAATATACCATCCCTTCAATTGTGCTATACAGGCTGCATTATCCTCATATAAAACTGTTGGGGGTATTTTATCTTCAGTAGTTATGCTACAATTTTTCAGTATATGGTGCATCAGAGATCGCAACCATACACATTCTCGACTTGCTTCATGGATTGCTAAAATTTCAGCATGATTTGAGGAAGTAGCAGTCAAAGTCTGCTTCATTGATCTCCATGAAATTGCAGTACCACCGCATGTAAAAACATAGCCAGTTTGAGATTTGGCTTTATGCGGATCTGACAAATATCCAGCATCAGCAAAGCCGATTATTTCATGTCGAGAATTATTTGGGTAAAATAACCCAAGATCAATAGTTCCTTGGAGATAGCGAAATATATGTTTAATTCCATTCCAATGTCGTTTTGTAGGAGATGAACTGAATCTTGCTAATAAATTTACTGCAAATATTATATATCTGGTCTAGTGCAGTTTGCGAGATACATTAAAGCACCTATGGCACTTAAATATGGGACCTCTGGTTCAAGAATTTGTTCACCTTCCTCTTGTGGTCTAAACGGATCATTTTTTATATCAAGTGATCTTACGACCATTGGAGTACTCAATGGATGTGATTTATCCATATAAAATCGCTTTAATACTCTCTGAGTATAAGCTGTCTGATGAACAAAAGTTCCATCATTTAAATATTCAATTTGCAGACCAAGGCATGATTTGGTTTTACCAAAATCTTTAATTTCAAACTCCTTTTTCAGGTATTCAACAGCATTTTGAAGCTCCTCTGGAGTTCCAATCAAGTTGAGATCATCAACATAAACTGCAATAATTACAAACCCTTGTCCATTTTTCTTAATGAAAATACATGGACAAATTGGGTCATTTGTATAACCCTCTTGTATCAATGACTCACTGAGTCGGTTATACCACATTCGCCCGGACTGTTTCAGTCCATATAGGGATTTTTGTAATTTAATGGAATACATATGTCTAGGATTTAATTCATATGTCTCTGACATTTTTAATCCTTCTGGGACCTTCATATAGATATCTGTATCTAAATTTCCATATAGATACGCAGTAATAACATCCATTAATCTCATTTCAAGATTTTGATGGACCGCTAAACTGATAAGATATCTAAATGTTATTCCATCCATTACAGGGGAATATGTTTCCTCATAATCAAATCCGGGTCTCTGTGAGAACCCTTGGGCGACTAATCTCGCTTTGTATCTGACAATTTCATTTTTGTCATTTCTTTTTCGGACAAAGACCCATCTGTATCCAACTGGCTTTATACTTTCTGGTGTTTTGGCAATCGGTCCAAACACATTTCGTCTAGCCAGGGAATCCAATTCAGATTGGATTGCATCTTTCCATTTTGGCCAATCTTTTCTTTTCCGACATTCATCAACCGAATTTGGTTCATGATCCTCGTCATCATTTATGATGTCAAGTGCTATGTGGTACGAGAATACATTATCTATGATAATTGCATCTCGATTCCAAACATTTCTGCTTGTGACAAAATTGATTGATATTTCATTATTTTCAAGTTCATTCTCCTCTGGAGCTGCAAGTTCCTGCTCATCTGGAGCTATTTGCTCTTCAAGAGCGTCTTTTTCCTCTGGAATATTTTCTGTAATTTTGTCACTTTCAATGATTTGTGATCCTCTTTTCTTTCGAGGATTTTTATCTTTGGAACCTGGTGGTCTACCACGCTTTAAGCGTGCAGTAGATTCATCTTTGGCACTTGTAATTGGTCCCTCTGGGACATTAATTTGGATTGGAACATTTGCTGCTGGTATATGAGATTTAGTTACTCTTTTAGAGTCGCATAATGCATCCGGCAATTGATTTGCAATACTCTGCAAATGTACAATTCTTTGTACTTCTAGTTCACAATCATTTGTACGAGGATCGAAGAAATCTAATGGTGTTTTCCAGTTGATTTCTTTTTCTTTCTTTGGTTGATTTCTATCTCCCCCTAATGTCGGGAAATGAGATTCGTCAAAATGACAATCTTTGAATTTCGCAGTAAATAAATCACCAGTTAATGGTTCGAGATATCGAATAATCGATGGTGATTCATACCCGACATATATTCCCAATCTACGTTGGGGACCCATCTTTGTGCGCTGAGGTGGTGCAATCGGGACATACACAGCGCAACCAAATATTCTGAGATGGGATATATTGGGTTCATGCCCAAATGTTAATTGTATAGGGGAGTATTCATGATAATGTGTCGGCCTTAACCGCACCAATTTTGCTGCATGTAATATTGCATGCCCCCAAGCTGTCAATGGCAATCCAGATCTCATTAATAATGGTCTGGCAATTAATTGTAAACGCTTTATAAGAGATTCAGCAAGTCCATTCTATGTATGGAAATGAGCAACAGGATGCTCAACTGTTATGCCAATTGACATGCAGTATTCATCAAACCTCTGGGATGAATATTCACCAGCATTATCCAATCGGATATTTTTTATTGTATAATCAGGGAACTGTGCTCGTAATTTAATAATTTGAGCAAGTAATTTTGCAAACGCATGGTTACGAGATGATAATAATGATACATTGGACCATCGTGTTGATGCATCAATTAGCACCATAAAATATTTAAATGGTCCACATGGTGGATCTATAGGTCCACATATATCACCCTGAATTCTTTCAAGAAAACTGGGGCTTTCAGTTCCCACTTTCGTTGGTGAATGTTTGGAAATCAATTTTCCTTGGGAGCAAGCAACACATATATAATCATTATGTTGCAGCAACTTTTGTCCCTTTATTAATGGCCAGAGTCCCACTAATATATATCATCCCAAAATAGGCCAGAAGTCTATTGGAAGTCATAGGCTTAATGATGAATATATGATATGGCATGATCGCCTAGGCCATCCTGGCTCTACAATGATGAGGCGAATTATTACAAATCATTGAAAGTGACAAAATTACAGAAAATATTCCAGAGGAAAAAGACGCTCTTGAAGAGCAAATAGCTCCAGATGAGCAGGAACTTGCAGCTCCAGAGGAGAATGAACTTGAAAATAATGAAATAAACTCATCTATTTATAGGCAAATATAATCCACCTTGTATGACATTAAGAGCCACCTTGTATGACATTAAGAGCCACCTTATATGACATTAATAGCCACCATATTTTACTCTCTCATCATAGCAAGACATTCAATATGCATGTTTTTAATGCATGTATCTAGAACACTCTTGAATAAATATAATTATACCCTCCCCATGTAACACCATATAATAAGAGTTGTCAAATCCGCGAATAATACAGCTCATTCATTAATTATACGCAAAATAGAGTACTCATCAAGATTTTACACAAAGAGACGCCTCTAGACCCTAAATTAAACAAAAAAGAAAATTAAAAATTCCACTCCCTCAGTCTCGCTCTATACAAAAATAGTACGTACAGTACGTATTTCTTTATTTGGTAAACTTTAAACACTCGGACAGGGCTTGTAGTAGAAACAGCTCCCGATTTGTACGGCTGACAGCTACCTGGCTGGTACTTGCCCATGTGGAAGGTGCCTGCCACGTGGCACCTGTAACATATTCATATATTCACACCAATTTATGAACAAAACTGTGTTCGCCCAAGAACACAATTTTCTGGTTTTATTTAATTTGTGAAATTTTAACGATGAAAATGACTCGAGTTAAGGGGAAAAAAGCAGTTCAAAACAGTAGATTAGGAAGGGAGTGACGCAGGCCAGGTTTTCTTTCTTCTCTTTTTTTTTTCTTCTGGCTTTTCCTCTTCCTCTTTTTAAGTTTTATTTATGTACTTGGGAATTTAATTTGATCACGTTGGTCCCGGGGGCCCTAACGAGTGGCTGCTGCCACGGCAGCGACGGCGGGGACCGTATTGCTAGGGCCCCCGGAGAGAATAACGGAGGCGGCGGCGGTGGAGACAATATCTATGTGGTCCTGGCAGAGAAATTGACCGACGATCCTGGAGCTGGGCCCGGCGACCAGGCGCTCCCAGGCCTCATCGGCGTCCTTGCCACGCTTCAGGAACGCCTCCGTGGCGTCCAACCGGTGGACCCGCCACTCCAGGAGCTCGCAAAGCCGCAATATGTTCTTGAGCTGGGTGCACGCCAGGGTGCACGTGTTGCCTTTGATTTTCTCAATCGCCGATTCCAGAAGCTTCTTCCTGGCCCCGGCGTCCGCCTCCTGCTCCCGCCGGAAAAAGTCGTCCATTTCCGGGACCCCCGATTGCCCGCCTGATCCCGCGCGTGTAGACCCCGCCGGGGTCGTAGAACTCCCGCGCCTCCTCCACAAGCCCCGACTCCACCATCCGATCGACGCGCTTGGACACGAAGGAGTGCAAGACGGGAATCGAGACATCCACCCAGAGGAAGCACAGCTCGTGCCTCGCACGGAACTCAATGTCGTCGCAAACCAGGGCCTTTATACAGGAATTGGACCCGCCGGCGAGGATGGCCGCCCTCCCCCTGTCGCCAATGTCCTCCGCCGCCCGGGACGCGTGGCGGGCGAAATCCTGTGGGGAGAAATCCTCGTCCGGGTCGACGACGCCCAGCATATGATGCGGTACGCCGCGGCATTCTTCCTCCGTGACTTTATTTGTTATGATGTCCAATCCCTTATATACTTGAATCTTGTCGGCATTGACCACCTCGGCGTCGAACCGCATCGCCAGGTCGATGGAAAGGCGGGACTTTCCTGTCCCCGTGGCGCCCATTACCACGACGACCTTTCGGCGCTGACGGGGGAGTATCAGCTGGTCCATGTTGATGAGGCCGCCGGGGAAGTTCACTAGGGGCGGTGGTGGTGGTGGAGTCGCCACCTGATTGCACACCGCCGACGACATCGAAATTCTCATCATTATTGATTGATATCCTTCTTTGGTTTTCGTAAGCTCAACAAGAGCCCTGTTTCATTGCAAAGAAAGGAATCAGACAGAAATTAAGTAAGAGAACTGGTGATCCAAGACTCGTTTGGTTCCCCTAATAATTAATTTAATTAAAGGAATGCAACTACTCCAAAATTTGGACCACAATTTTGCACTCCGTACCTGAATTTTTATGAAATTAAAGATGTACGCGGCAAATAGACCCGGGAAAATCTGCAGCTTAATTCTTGCCCCTTATGTGTGGTAAACAGTGTCACAGCTTAATTTTACAGGGTTGGTGATCAGAAAATGAGTTGAGAAGAGACAGGTGGTAAGCAAACGAGAGAAGTATGATGATAAGGGTGTGGGCTTATGTGTAATATTGTGAGGGAAATTGAGATTGAAATATAGCCTGCAGAAGGAAGAGTGGAGTGGGGGAGTATTTATATGTGGAAATTTAGTGGGGGGTGGGGTCGCCCCATGGCCCATGGGGGGGATATTGACATGTAGACTGTAGTGGAAGACTGGAATTGGCCATGCATAGAGTCTCAGTCTCAATCAAAAGGAAAAAGGAATGACTGGGTATCTATTCTCGTAAATCTTTGCCATCTTTACACGTGTCACCTCAACGTTTCTTGTTCTCTTCTTCAGATTCTCACGCTCACGCCCTTTCTCTTAAATTTTCAAAATATTAGCTTGTGGAGTTGTGGGATCTTTCGAAATCATTGATGGTTGTCTATCGTATAAATTAATATTCACCATCATATGATCGTTCTCTATAAATTTAATATGAAATTCATGTAATAAAATCGAACCTTTATAAGATAAATTTTGGAAAGTTAAACAAAATTATACTATGAACTTTGATCAAGACGGACAATATCATAATGATGCATAAATTAAAGTGAGGCTTGCGACAATAGAGTTATTATACAGTCGTAGCATTTGCCAGCACCTGCAGAAGTGATCTGTATGTTGTGTAAAATGATGTGTGTTGTAAATTATTAATTCAATTAGATTTGTGTATTCATCATTTTTGCAAGCAGGAATATCACTTGGTAAAATTGACATTTTGGCAGTCCAAGCATTACTTTAAATTGATAGTACCTCATGTTGCCAGCACACAAACCTCCCGAGGCTTGCAACTATTAGATTAACGATGAGATTCAAATGAATTTTTTTCAAATTAAGACAATAAATATATACTATTCAATTTTTCTTCTTTTTCGCCTACTTGGTTGTGTAGTGTGTGGTAAGAAAATACTTCATCGGAATGGAATGAGTAGTTTCCAAGGGGAGCAACTCAACTATTAGCCAAAAGATTTTTTTCCTGAGAAGGGTATAAGATATAATGACCGAGTGGAGAATCGAACCCTGAACCTATAGATTAGGAGTCGGGGGATTTGATCACTAGAGTAAGCCCCCATCCCCGTGGTAATTATAATTAAAAAATAAAAAAATCAAGATAAGGAAAATAATTTCCCAGTAGTGATTTTTTCTACTTGGCCATTTTCTAATTACTATAATCATGCCCTGATAGTGATATTCTTTTTTAAGTAAATATTGACACTAATGTGTTGATAAATATATATATATATAGGAACTTAAACCATACAAATTATAAATGATACGAAAGTTTCAGATGAGATATGGAAAAATACTAGATTATTTGTAATTTGATGTGAATGGTGTCAAATCATTTGTTTTTCTTTTGTTTTTTTTTTAAAAAAAAAAGCAAGGAAAACCGGTGTGATTAATAAAATAAAACGATTTAGTATGGAATTGGAAAAGTTTGAAGTACTAAGAATGATACTATACTACTTATCAACAATTGCTATATTCCTTTCACTTTTATTTCCGTTCTTTATTTTAGTGCATTAACTTACCAGTTATGTGGGTAATTACAGTGCATGTAGGAATTGACAGGTCTAAGTATAATTGATACTCCCTCCGTTTTTTTAATAGTTACAATGGCTAATTTGTCGCGATTCACACGTAAGCTTTAACTTAAACTTTTATCATAGTTATACAAGTTAGCCACTTGTTATATTCGTTTCGTCGTGTAATTTTTAAATATTAAATTTTTAGAATTTTTATTTATAACAAACTTGAGTTATTAGTGGTATAAAATTATTAAATAATTAATAAAATTAATAATAATAATAATAATATAATATTTCAAAGTTGATGGTCTTGTAGGAAATTCGGTTGTTGATGGTCTTGCGAAGCTAGGAATGGATAGCGATTTGTTCTTCACGACCTGAGTTTTTCCACCAGATGTTGTGTGACCGGCTTTGGCGGCAGATTCAGCTGGCACATGGTTTCCTTGACGATGAATTACCTCATCTCGTGCTAGCTTGCATTTTGATGTTCTTCGTTTATTTTTCTTTCTTTTGCTTATTTTTTTCCCCTAGTCTTTATTGGTTGTCTAGCAATCCAACTTTCATTTTTCTATTTTTATGTGGCATAAATTCTCACCACTTTTTTTCTAATCTGCATAGGCTTTTATGCAAAAAAAGAAACTTTCATTTTTCTATCAACATAAGTGGTCAATTCAAAAGCTGTTGAATTGTCACAGCCATGTCACCAATTTTTCTAATACTTCCTCAAATAGTTTTTTTGATCGCGTTTAATATACAATTTTAATTCAATATTATTTCAAGTATAAAATAAATAAAAAATAAGTAAGATCTTATTAAAATTATGTAATTGTAGAATTCAAAAATATATATTTTATATAATTTTTAATTATACACATTTTGAGGCATAAGACACAGTGACCATTTTTATTGTGACAAAAGTAGTACAGGAATCCCTCATATAGAATGCTATAAACTCTTTTCGTTTCTTAATTAAATTTGTTTAATTTTGTCATTATCTTGCAGCCATTAACAATAATAACCTAAAACAAAGATGGTTAATTATATTAATCATCATATAGGAGCACTAAGTTGAGTTAAGCTAATTGTTTTGCATAAAGCAGCGGCCAGAAGATGATACTCTCAATGCATAAATTTCTTTCATAATTAATTAATTGAAATTCTTTCATCTATTTGATTAGATGATCTAAAAATACTATATGTTTTAATTCATTTATGTTACAGAATTATTTAAACTTGATCATACGAAGCACATATCTATATATCATTGTCTATGCTTTTGTATTTTAATTCATTCTTCTTTATTTATTTATTTTTATTATGTTAGGATTTAATAATATAAGCTAAAACTATTTATTATATTGGCATTTAATTTAATTAGATGAAATATAAAAAGAAAATACAGTACATGATAAAAGGGGGAGGGGTGGGGGGAATCAATACATGGTATACCGTGTATGTGTATAATTATAATTATCATGACATTACATGTTAATCCCACCATCATTGCACGAGTACTACAATTAATTAAAACCATAAATATATACTTATTAATTAATAAAAATACAAAACTTAGTGGCCCTCATTGCGTTTTGACTATATATTAAATTGGCTGATTAATTTAATCCGAACATTTAAATTCTTTCTGCTGTCACAGTCATCGGAAAGCCTAAATTCAGCCATCACTACATAAAGCTGCTGATTATCATATGATTATTCGAAATTAATAAAAACAAAACCCTAATTAAAATATAGTACGTAATTGAGTAGGTAGGGATGGAAAAACAATAAAACATCCGAATCTAATAGGAAAAATCCGAACCTGATAATTTCGGGAACGGGAATTACTTACCCGACTCACTGCTGGTGTGAATGACAAAACAAACAGACTTCGATCAGGCTAAAATTTGTAATGTAGATAGATAACGGGCCTGTTTGGTTGAGGGCAGATTGTACAGCATATTGAGTTTGAATAGATTTGACCACGAAATCTGCTTGTTTTAAGTGTTTGGTAACTGGCGTATTTGATGGGCAGATTTAGCCAAATGTGCTGATATGCAATCTGCTTCACTAGGAAATGGGGAGTAGATTGACTTGTTACTCAAATACCCATCCATCTCTCTCATATTTATATAACTACAAGTTTATTTAATTAAACTAATATTTGTCCTTATGTGTAATTTTATGGGGATGTTTGGATGTTGGTAGATTGAGGAGCGGATGGCGGATTGAAAGAGCATATTGTCTCACAGTTCTCTCTCCGAATCTGCTATCTGCTAGCGAATCTGCTGGCTCCCAAACATCCCCTATATCCTAAATATGCTATCTGCTGATTAATCTACCAAACACATTTAATAAAATATGCTACTACTATCTGCTGGTCAAATCTACTACTCATATCTGCTCCTAAAATCTGCTGGTCAAATATGTTATCTGCTTCTGCCATCTGCTAAACTCCCAAACAGGCCCAACATATACTACCTCCGTCTCGTAATGTTTGTTACGTTTGTTAATCAGCTACTATTCACGTACAGACTTTTACTTGAAATTTTATCATAGTTATGCAAGTTAAAATATAGTCAAGTGGGATCTTGTTAGATTCGTCTCGTCGTGTAGTTATTAATGATTTAAAATGTGCATTGAACAGCGTGATGGGCAGACCCGTCAAAAGTAAAACGAGACAGAGGAAGTAAATCTTGAATCTGAATCGTGGAGATCGGGATCCAATGGTTGGATCTCTCTCCCGAACTCCATATTCTTGGCTGTTGTGCATTGCGCGGAGGATTGCACTAGACGAAACGAGGATCCTTTTGACATAACAAACGAAATTTGATTGAGCTGAAATTTGAATTGTAGATAAATAACAAATTTATGCGAAATTCAGATTTACAATTAGTAACACTTCAATGGCTCTTTTTGAGGTATATATAACTAATTATTAACAGATTTTTTAATTGCAAAATGTATTTCAATTTACATATTATTTAACGGGAGTTGTTACGTTACTGTGGCTGTTTTTGTCTTGACATATTGTGATTAATTTCAATCGTTGGTCAATTTTATATTTGGATAAAAGGAAATTATTTTGAAGGATAAAATTACAAATCCACAAGACATAGTTTTAGGTTTATACATTTTAATTAGCGATACATGAACATATTTCAATAATAACACAAGTATTAATTAATATCAGTTCTAAATAGTAATGTTATAATCTTATCACTGAAATATTCTTCTTATATTACTGAAACTATCTATAGATGTTTTGTTTGTTGTTTGATTTTGACAATTTTACCCATTTTATTTCTTAAGTGTGTGATTGAGATCATTGGTCTTGAATAGCAAATATTGTGTGACTAGCCACAAGCTAGTGTCGCAATGCTTCAAACTTCTAGCAATACGAGTAATAAGAAAGTAAATATTTCCAATTAATATACATAGAGAAATTTTGTGAAAAATATGAAGATGCAATGATGGACCACGTGCTCCAATGGTACGGATTAGGGTTCATAACTATACTTATTATATGTATGGGATGTGAATTTTAAAGTTTTTGTTTGTATTAAAAAAATATAATTGTCAATAATTAAAGCTATCTAAGCTTGCAAATTATATACTTTCACACCGTGGGGTTGGCAATTAATCTACAAAATTTTGTTTATTAAAGTGGGCATATATAGATTATATTCTTTAACATAACATGACATTTCAACTTTTGTCTTTTGTGCTCTCTCTCATTTTTTTTCCTACTTTTTTTTTTCATTTGAGATGATTGGGTAGAAAAAATTGCAGTTAAAAACTGATTGGATTTATTTATTTAATTTTTTTATGCTCAAAATATATATATACCACCATATATACTAGTGGTCAAGTCCCTGAGTTCCAACCTTTAAATAGAGAGTTCGATTTTCCACCCGGCCGGCCCCTTATCCCTCCTCTTTCACCTTTTATAATTAGTGCATGTGGATGAGCTCCCACCATCATTCTCTGGCCTTTATAAGTTGTTCAGCCAAAAAAAAAAAAAAAATTACATTGTCAACTTTCTTGGTAAATACGTATTTTATACACAATTGTAGGAAATGCTAAATGTCCAAAATTTTCACTAATATTTATCCACCATTTAGCAACTAGGTGTACACATAAGGTAACCCTTCCATGTCCATCAGATTTTCGAGGGTTTAATCTTAGATTCAATGTGAAATGCATGGGATACAAGGTATACTAAAAAAATTCATAAAAAGATTTAAACAAAATAATAATAATCAGAATAAAAAATCATAATCAAGTATAATTCCAGTGACTTGGTCTTCGTGGTTTCATCTTGAAAATCATACTACTAACATATGTAAAAAGTCAACTCGTTTAATTTATCATTAATATATACATACTCTAAAGAATAGTATACTACTATGATTTAGTATTTTTTACACACTATTAATTAGATCTGGGTGAAATAATAATCCTGAGGCGAAGAACAGATAATGCATACGAGCATACAGACACAAAATGGAAATATCAAATACCCCATACATATATATGATGAGACCTTATTAGACTTTCCAAATATAATACGTACAATGGCTAGCTAATACAGTAACCTTTCAGACATGAGTACCAATTACATTTACATCATGTTTTTCATATCTGATCTGGCTACGAAACGTGCATTCATGTCCACTACTAATGTTTCACAATTATTCCACTTAATTATATATATATATATATATATATATATATCACCTTACTAAATTTGAATATTAATAAATGTTACCATCAATTTCAGATAACTGGCTTTGGCCATAGGTGAAGTCAAATAACATTCTTTACCTTTGACCTATCACCGAGTCCTTCATTAATTATATTAAACCAAATCAGCAGAAATTGACATTCATTTCTGAACGTTAATGAATTAGAAAATTAAATTAAATAAAAATTTAAAAAAATACTACTTCACAATCAAAGTGCCTGGCCTGTGGCCTCCATAGCCAACCCCCACTAATAATTCAAACAATTATTACATCCACATATGCAACTCCTTATCATTATGACAGTAACAAGCTAAGGACGACGAACATAATTTAATCAATATACCTAACTATTTTTCCATTAAAAATTGATTCTACGTGTGAAGACAAAACCTATTTCATGCCCCTTTAGTGTACATTATAAATATTTTTTCCTTGCCCTTTCACCAATTTTTTTCCGATGCAATTTGATATTTAGGTTAATAGTGTCGCCATAATTAATGCCAATTTCAATTCTATGATTCAAAGAATAGCTTAAGAATTCAAGATTTTTATTTATTTTTTATGGTGCCGAAAATGGAGGTTGACCATTTTTTCATTAATAATCTAGTTATCAATTATTCAAATGAATTAATATATTAAAAACATTTTAATTTTTGGACGTGTAAAATAGTATATAAAGAGAGACCCATCCATAGTTTCACTCAAAAACATACCAAAACAAGTAAAGCTTGCAAACCAAAGATTATTTTATTCAAAACAATCATTAGGAGTTACATTTTTAACAATATCTTCAAGCTAGTACCAAGTTGTTGTTAATTTATATATGTTCAAAAGCCTTTTGAAATCATTACAAATTTGCAGTCAAACAATATATAGTTATTAATATTATTCCTTAACATATATGGAAGCACCACTCGAACATATATATAATGAAACTATTAATTTGTATCAGCAAAAAACAGTTGTCCACCACTATATATATATATTATCTTGCCAAAAGCCACATGTACTATTTTACCCTCCATTTATTTTTATTTTTTTTTCCAATTGAAACTAACAAAAAATTTGTCACTATCTTTATTGGAATTGATCTATGATCTCCACTAAATGTCACATTGTCTTATATTTATTATATAATTAACTATTGGTATAAGTTTCTGTGTTTTAATTTGTGAACGTTAATATATTAATAATATGTTGTTTTTATTACCATTCGATTTATACCAAAAGACAAGTAATAATTAATACCTTAGGCCGAAAGGAAGTACCGTCTTGAATTGGTGAGTCATAATTTAATTTTGCACATGACATATTTTTTCAATATTATATTACTTTGATATCACTAAAAAAAATTTATGGTGAGCGATATTTTCAATGTCTCTGAGGCGTTGCTAACAACAAAATTAATTTTTGCATGCTTTTTAATTTTCTATACGATCAACCACAATACTAGTACTTTTTATAGTATGTTCTTAGATCTAAATTTCATTAAAAAGAAATGGTATAGAATTTTAATTTCACCATTTGCCACAATCTCCTAAAGGAGAGTATGGTGATAGATTGACTAAACTAAAATGCCACAACTCAACTTAAGATGTTTGTTCAGACAAAAAATAATTATCTACCTCTGTTTTTATTTAACTTTACCCATTGTTTGTGATACTATTCATTAAGTAACTTTGATTCAACTTTTTAGTGTAGTTATATAAGATAAAACATGGTCAAGCCACAAGTAAGATGTGTGGTTCAATTTTTATAATTTTTACTTATATATAGTTTGAGTAATTAATGACTAAACATGTGTATTGGATACGTGCAGTATTGTAGAAATGGAGATGTTATAAAAATAAAATAAATAAAAAAAAGGGGAAGGAGTATATATGTATGTATCTAGCACAAGATTTGTAGGAATTTATGATCAAGATGTCTTGGTGACTTTACTTCTTGATCCTAAGATGTTTTAAATTAATCTACTACTTTTAATGATAGGGAATCATTGTATTATTAAATCTCCAACATAAATAAAACAATAACAAGTTGATAGGCAATGATGGGTAAGTCAATGGGGTTAGATAATTTAGTTTTTTGTTATTAAAAAATTTGGTAAAAATAAAAATTAAACGCGCACCCGTGCACAAGCACAGCCACTTCTAACCTAAGATAATCTTCTTATATATCTAATTACCACTAAAATATTAGTTAAGAGTCGTTTAAAAATTTTGAATTAATTTATTTAGGGGTCGTTTGGCAGTTTGGCTCCACTTGCCATGATTCTTAACATGACCCACTCCTTCAATTTTACTCAAACCAAGCATGCCCATATATCTTTATAATAATAGTTGAAGGAGCAAATAATTAGAATTTCGAGTAGCCACAATTTTACCTGCTATGATTTTTCATTTTTATCAACCGAAAATGTCAATAGTGAAAATAAAATAAAATAAAATTCTAGCTAGTATATTTGCTTGCTAGTTGCTAGTATTTAGCAAATAGAATAGAATGTGTGGATTTTAGATAGTAGTGATAGAATTAGTAACTTAGTTTTAATAGTTTAAAAACTTATTTTGATAACTGCATCTGCAATTGCAATGATTAGATGAATGTTATGCGTAAAATGGAATCCAAAATTGACTTGATTTTTATTCATTTTTATTGAACCAAAAACATCTTTAAATATATTTTGAAAGATTTAAAATAAATTTAAACATTAATTCTTCTTGTATTAAATTTACAATTTAACGTGTCAGATTCAATTACTTAATCGTTTTGGACTCCACACGACATTCAGCTTTAATTAAATGGGCCTTCAACCTCCACTCAATTAAATTGTACTAATAAACAGTGGGACATTAGTTTGGGCTTAATTATTGGGCCAATAAAAAATTCCATTACTAAGACTTTGTATCTTTAAAGCCCATCAATATACACTCCCGGGAATCTCCCACAGTCCCACGAACAAAACCGATGGATGCTTTGAATTTTTTTTTTTAAAAAATGATCGATGCGTTACGTGACGCAAGAATGAAACCTTGCATTGAAAATTTTCCCTTTTTAAAAATGTCGCAGTAATATTCTCAGAATAGATTGAAAAAATGGTGGAGCGATAACATACATCTCCCTAAGGAAAAGGGATTAATCCCAACCCAACACAACATTGGTGATCCATCTTCTGCTATTGCCATGGAAAATTCTGATTGGAACGCCTCCTCGCCATCGAGCCAATGTTCGACGCCGTCGTCCTCCGCCCCCTGGATTTCCCGCATTGTCCGCAGCCGCTCTGACAGCTTCAAGAAGCCTAATAACGCGACGTTTGGCAACAGCGATCGGGTTCCCATCGACAATCGAGGTCGATTTCATGGGATTATGTTTAAGTATGGCCCCAAACCTATTCAGGTGGGGATGTCTACTGTCATTGATTTTTCAATTTCGATTTCGTTTTGATTCTTAATTGCTGATTGTTCCCAAAATTCTTGAATTGATTTGTGGGGAATTTTTGATCAAGTGTGGGGGGCTCTTGACAGGTTGCGTTTCGGACGGGCAATTACAAACAGCAAGTTATATTTGTTGGCGGATTATCGGAGGGTTTTTTGGCCACGGAGTAAGCTCTTGGAATTCGATTCAAATCATAATAGTATTCGATATATAGCCCTGCAATGCGCCAATGCAAGTATCACAACCATTTTATTTGTAATTCATAGTAAGGGTACATTTCCTGAATTTTCAGATATTTGGAACCTTTAGCAATTGCTTTGGAGAAGGAGAATTGGTCGTTGGTTCAGTTTCTGTTATCGTCTTCCTATAGTGGATACGGAACCTCAAGTTTGAAACAAGTAATAATCGTCCCCTTTCCATGCTTAAATCATGAATTGGAGAGATAGAACCTTATAGACATTAGACCTTGTGGAGTGCTGCAAGTTGTTCAGCTCAGCATTGGTCAAGATGAGCATCTTATCTGTTATGTCATTGATACACCGTTTTGTTTGTAGCATTCTAGCATTATTATCATTGATACAAGTTGTTAATACTCATGTCCTAAATATTTCTTGATCCTAGATGATCTATCAGTTCTCTAAGGAAGCTGCTACTGTGCAGCTGACTGCATGCGCAGTCAATGGGAAGAAAGCCTTTTTTTGTGATGTTTTAAAATTTTGTGTTGGATAATATCATTTTTGTGATGCAAGAATATTTGTGATGTCTAGAAACTTTGTGATGGGTACAATTATTTTTGTGATGTCAAAATAATTTGTGATGTCTTGAACTCCACACACATCACAATAAGCAGGTTTTATAGTATAACTGCATATGCAGTTTAAAGTGCTAACAGCACAGTAACTGTATTGGTTCTCTAATATCCACAACGGGAATTGTTCACCTGCCATTTATGTTTGCATTCCATGATTCTTAAAACTGATGACTAAAATGTCTGTGTGTCAAATTAAAGGATGCTGTGGAGCTGGACCTATTGTTAAGATATTTTATTTGCAAGGAGGAATCTGATGGTGTGGTGCTACTCGGACACAGCACTGGTTGTCAGGTAGTGTACTAGTATATTTCATTCTTTTTGCCTGATCCACACGGTTTGAAACAATTAAGTCATATATATGAAATTAAGATGAGCCTGTGAATTTTGCTTGCACTGTGTATATCATCCATCATATGGTTAACTAAATGCTAGTATATGTTTTTTTTTCATTTTGTATGTAGGATATTGTAACATACATGCAAAGCAACGCTATGTGTTCAAAGGCTGTTCGTGCTGCCATTTTGCAGGTAACTTTTACATTATTATGATCACATCACATCGCATCACTTGGTGCTGCTGTTGTACCTACTACTATACTGATTTTTCAGTATTCTTGTCAAGGCTCCAATTAGTGATCGCGAATACAAAGCAATGCTGCCCGAAACTGCTTCCATGATTGATTTGGCTTCGCAGATGATAAAACAAGGTCGAGCTTCTGAGTTTATGCCAAGGGAAGCCAATCCCGACTCTCCAATTACTGCTTATAGGTAATTAAATAAAAACCTAACCTTAACTGATCATTTCCATGATGAGTGAGTGTATTTACATGTATAAATAAGCCATGAAAGAACTGATGGATACACCGTCTTGTTTACTCACGCAACCCTTTCTATTAGATACCATTCACTGTACGGATATAATGGCGATGATGACATGTTCAGTTCAGACTTCAGCGAAAACCAGCTGAAACAAAAACTGGGACACATGTGTAGGGTACCTACCTTGGTAAGGATTATTATTCATCCAATAATGACATCACTGTGTCGCATATAGTTGCCCTTCTTCTTTACTTCTGTTTGTGTTGGCAGGTGATGTATTCCATGGGAGATGAATTTGTGCCGCATTACATCGACAAGGGAGCTGTTGTCGACAGGCAAGAATATAATTCTATTACATATGGATTATAGTATACTACTATCATTTACCAGTAATTAACCAACTTTACTTGCATGTGGAATTAAAATGTATGAAATTTGAGGAGTAATTAATTATTAATGAGGTAGAAGTAGAATCATACATATACTACTATTGTGTATGTAGCTCAGATTGTGTAAAGCAATGGGGGGAGCAAAGAAAGCAGAGATTGACCGTGGAAACCATATGCTGTCCAACAGAGTGGAGGAAGCAGTCCAAATTATATTGGAATTCATAAAATCAAGCGATGGTTGTCGACTATGGGAGGACCCCTGGAGTTGAATATATAATATCAACCCCCCACGATATGATCGATGCTGCAGCTGTTGGGCATGCAGTGCAGGTGTATGTAGGTAGTATGTTGTATTATATATAGATGCCCTAGATAGCTAGTTTATTTTACATCCAGTTTATATATAGAAGGTTTTTAGGCAACATTTTTGCTGAGAAAACAAGTTTTCCGAATAAAAGTACCAATGTATTATATGTGCCCACTATTTCAATTTTATGTTTTCCCCAGGTTTTAGGCCACTCAAAAGTAATAGTACTACTAATATAAGATTCACTGAGGATACAATTTATCACGAGCTGAGATGTATTCAACGAGGATTGGTATTAAATTCAACTACAATTTAACCATAGTATTTTAATCATTTTTTCGGCCATAGTTTACTATAATCGTTGTAAGATGTGCTAATAATATAATTTGAACAGGATCATTAATTTACAGATATTACTAATCCTAAAAGTTATGATCGATGTGAATAACTGCACATGTGACCACGTCTAATGACTAATGGATAGATCGATAACATATAGTACTAGTATTTGAATCAAGACACCAAGGGAAGATTCCATAACCAAATTCATCATGTGTTTCTTGTCCAAACTTCTCAACTTTAATTTGGCAATCCAACCACCCCAACTAATCCATCTACTCCGTGGCTTTTCCATTAAATTCACTCGATTGTTTGATTGAAATAACAATCATCAATAAAATAATCCCACTACTATTTAAAAAAAAAATGTTTCGTGCATCATGTAAACAAATAATACTACTACTATACGAAGTATGATCCAATTACAAATTCACAATCCATCTACCTAAAATTACAATTACATACAATCCAAAACCTTAAAATTTATCCTCTCTACTTTTCTTTTGGTTTTTTCTTTTGGTTACCTTGTTTTTCAATTCCCCTGTCTGCCAAAAAGTAAAAAAAGAAAAACTTTCACATGATCAAACGCTTCATCCTATTCTTATAAATGCAGATGAAATTACTTTAGCAGAGGAAAAATAAAATACAATAATTATCCCTAACACAATTCGTTTGACTTGAATAAATGGGGATCAGAATTCAGATCTTGGAAAATAAAGAATCAATCTTTTTAATGGGGCGGTGAGGCCAACAAATAATGGTTCGTGGAAATTTTCGCACGGACGTCCGTACCGTTTATTGCCCTAAAATGCTGTCAACGTGGCACCACCACCATATTCAACTTATTCTTATGAAACTCACAGCTCTTGAACCTCCTGAGTCCTGACTGTATCTAGTAAATTGCTTAATTTTTTTGTAAGCTGCCCTCCACAATTCACCTGGGATCTCAACTCCATGGATTACAATAAAATGAAATTAGTGTAATCTACGTGTCCATTATCAAAACAAATCTCCCGACTCCCGTAGATTTAGTTCTTCACCCTCAACAGTTCTCTAGCATCGCTTTTGTTGTCCTGTGCCTGTCTAGGGAGAGAGAATTGACAATGGTGGGGTTGGGGTTGGGGGAGGATACTATTACTATCAGCTGATTTTCCACCAAGTTGAAGCAATCAGGTAAACAATTCCCAGTCCTAAAATGACAGTCTGCCTTTGTTAATGTGGGCAATTGTGTCCCATACCGCTTTGTGTATAAAGCCCAGCACACTAGGGCCTTGAGAGTTCACTTCCATTGGGTTGCACCATAGTCTTCAATCGCCGCTTCATATTTGGCCTTGCCTTTGCCACAGAAGTCAATGAATAAATTAAACCTGTTCTAAGGATTCCATCTACCGCCTAAGTCCTCATTAATTCCCACGCCTCATTAATTGCAGCTGCCCTTAGCCTTCCTTAGCCTTCCCTATACTCCGGCTATGATATCAAACATTGTCAACATTTGTATGCCTAATTGATTTGCCAGATCTCATCCCAAATCCTGTCTTTGATCTGTTTTTCCCTCTTCTGTGATGAACCTCCTCCACTATAAATACTTCCTTTGCCTGGCCAATTTGATAGACCAACACAGACAACAATCTAAGCCTTTCTCAGTGAAAACCTTCCTCTGTGTGAAGTAGTGATTGAGGTCCTTGGTGCTCTCTCTTTGTGAGTTGAAGGATCTTGGTGATTCCAATGGGTGATGCTTGGTGCAATGGGGATGGTCCTGAGCCCTGAAATCATACACTGATTTTGTATCTTGTTTTGATTCTCTTATTTTCTTTGTGAAGTTCTGTTGTTCTTCCTCCTACTGTATTTTGTCTCTGTTTTGAGTTTCTGCAAAATTGTAACAGTGGTATCAGAGCTGTTTGGTTAAGCCCGATCCATCAGAAACCCATATACCCAAATAGAAAGAACAAATTAGGGCAACTATTTTTGAAACCCGTTCTTCCTCCCTAGACCCGACGCTGTGTTCTCTCGCTGTGCTCCGACCGCCGGGAGCCTTGAGCCGCCGCCAGCCTCCCCTCCGCCCAGCGACGCCGCCAGCCTCTCCGTCGCCCAGCGCCGCCGCCGCCCCTGCCTACCGCAACCGCCGGCGCCACCCCTTCCTCTTCCGCTGCTCCAGTCGAACGCTGCTCCTGCTCCAGCGAACGCACCTCGCCTCCTCCGTGCACAGCCCCTGTCGCACCTCCTCCTGCTGGCCGCTTGTCTGCCTGAACTCCGGCGCCACTCCCGCCGCCGCTCCCGCTTCCGATCGCCAGCCCCAGAATCGCCGCTGCTGCACTACCGTCTGTCGCACCTCCGCCCTCTGGCCGGCTGTCTGCGCGAACTCCGGCGCCCCTCCGATCACCTCTGCTGCTTCCGCTCATCAGCGCCTCCGCTCCGCCACTGTCCGCTGCTACTGTCGTACTCTGAAGCTGTGTGCTTAAAGGTTGAAAGGGTAATTAAATTGAACGAGTGAAGGAAAGTGGAACAGAAAGCAGAAAGGAAAGGAAGCAAATATTAGTGGAACAGAAAGCAGAAAGGAAAGGACACGGAAGAGACAAGATTAGTGGAATTTTTTAAAGTGAGTTAGTGGAAATCAGAAAGCAGAAAGGAAAGGACACGGAAGAGACAAGATTAGTGGAATTTTTTAAAGTGAGATAGTGGAAATCACTGAGCTGTGTGCTCCTCTCGGTATTGGTAAGTCGGGAATAGATACGAGGCATTCCCGCTCAGGTATTATAGCTTATTATATTATTAAATTCTTCGTGAAATTTTTTGGAAATATTAATCGGTAAATTTGGGTTGTCCGACCCAAATAGGATTAGGAATTTGCTGCTGTAGTTCGGATATAGGATTATTGTTTGATCCTGTGTGTGATTATCTGTGTTGATTTGTTGAATCTGAATATGGCTGAGTCTTCTCGTTCATATGGTGTTGCTATGTTCAATGGTAAAAATGATTTTTCTATTTGGAAAATAAAAATGAGATGTGTTCTTGTTACTTTAAAACTTGCCAAAGCCATTGATAATTCTTTTAAAGATAAAGATGCCACTGAAATTCTTGAAATGAATGAACTTGCAATTTCACAAATTAGTTTACATCTATCTGATTCTGTGTTGAGAAAAGTAGGTACATGTACTAGTGCTAAAGAATTATGGGATAGGCTTGATAATCTGTTTACTGAGTCTTCATTGTCTTCAAGAATGTTTTTGCTTGAGAAGTTCTTTAGGTACCAACTTGATATGAATCTAGATATTGATGATAATATTGATGCTTTTCAAAAACTAGTACAAGATATTAAAGATACGGGTGATAAACACATTGATGAATATGTCCCTATTGTGCTTTTAAATGCTATACCTGATTCTTATTCTGAAGTGAAGTCTGCAATCAAGTATGCTAGGGATAACATTACTCTTGATACTGTGATTAGTTGTTTAAAAAGCAAAGAAATTGAATTAAAAAGATATAATGGTTCTAAATCATCTTCTGATAAAGTGTTCAATACAAGAGGTAGATCTATTGAAAGAAAAATTGGTGATAATGGACATGGTAAATCTAGGGGCAAATCCAAAGGGAAGTATACCAGAAAGTGTTATAACTGTGGTAAAAAGGGCCATTATGCTAATGAGTGCAGGTTGTCTAAGAAAGAAAGACATGATTCGAGCGATAGTAGTGATGTTGAACATACTAATAATGTCACTGAAAAAGTTGAATATGGTGATGTTTACATGGTTATCACATTTTCTGATAGAAATCTATGTGAGTTTGATTGGTTAATTGATTCTGGCACTACTTTTCATGTTTCTCCCCATAAACATTTGTTTGATTCATATCATGTTGTTGAAAATGACTATATGGTAATGGCCAATGGTAGAAAATGTCGTGTGCATGGTATAGGACAAATCTTTGTGAAATTTGATAATGGGACAATCTTCTGTTTAGATGATGTGAAACATGTGCCTGATTTAACTCATAATTTGATATCATGCTCTGCTTTGGAAAAATTGGGATTTCATGGAAAATGGTGTAAAGGTGTAATGAAAATCATTAAAGGTTCATTAATTGTCTTCAAGGCAACTAAAAGAAACAATCTCTATGTATGTTCTACCTTAAAACCTGAAAAATATTTTCATGAATCTGTTTCTAATATGGTTAAGTTTAAGGTGGAGCATGATGATGATAATTTATGTGATTATGTGCCTGGTTCTACTTCTAATGTGCATTTCTTGCATGAAAATGAACTTGTTGATAATTCTGTTCAAGGTGGAGCTATGTGACTTTATGTTTAGCTTTGTGCTAGTATATTTCTAATTAGTTATGTGCTATATATATCTTTGTGTTTAACTTTGTGCTGTTATCTTTGTGATTAGCTTTGTGCTAGTTTATCTTTATGTTATGTGCTTTGTGCATTACTCGGTGTTATTTTTCTTTGTGCTATTTGGCTATGTGTCGCATATTCCGTGCTATGTTATGTGTTTTCTGCTTTGTGCATTTCTTTGTGTTGTTTTACTGTGTGAATGTTATTTACTTTGTAAAACTCTTGCTTTGTGGATTTTATTCTCACTCTCTATGCAGTTGGTAATGTACTCAAGACTTTATGGTAAGAAGTTTGAGATTGTTTGTGTTGTTGCATTTATTAGTTAAATGCGCTTTTGCTAAGTGCAAATTTTTATTGTGACTGACTTTGTGTTTGCTTTCTTTTGCTTTGTGCAGGAAGGAAGCGGTAGGGCGATGATGAACCATTTTTTGACCCCCCATTTAATAAGTGACGGTATGTGCCAAGGTGGAGTATGTGGGCAATTGTGTCCCATACCGCTTTGTGTATAAAGCCCAGCACACTAGGGCCTTGAGAGTTCACTTCCATTGGGTTGCACCATAGTCTTCAATCACCGCTTCATATTTGGCCTTGCCTTTGCCACAGAAGTCAATGAATAAATTAAACCTGTTCTAAGGATTCCATCTACCGCCTAAGTCCTCATTAATTCCCACGCCTCATTAATTGCAGCTGCCCTTAGCCTTCCTTAGCCTTCCCTATACTCCGGCTATGATATCAAACATTGTCAACATTTGTATGCCTAATTGATTTGCCAGATCTCATCCCAAATCCTGTCTTTGATCTGTTTTTCCCTCTTCTGTGATGAACCTCCTCCACTATAAATACTTCCTTTGCCTGGCCAATTTGATAGACCAACACAGACAACAATCTAAGCCTTTCTCAGTGAAAACCTTCCTCTGTGTGAAGTAGTGATTGAGGTCCTTGGTGCTCTCTCTTTGTGAGTTGAAGGATCTTGGTGATTCCAATGGGTGATGCTTGGTGCAATGGGGATGGTCCTGAGCCCTGAAATCATACACTGATTTTGTATCTTGTTTTGATTCTCTTATTTTCTTTGTGAAGTTCTGTTGTTCTTCCTCCTACTGTATTTTGTCTCTGTTTTGGGTTTCTGCAAAATTGTAACAGTTAATATTTGCTGTTTACAGGAAATCATATCATTCGGGTTTAATTTTCTTGGAGGGGAACTGAGAATGTCGTCTTCTTCTTCTGAGTACTTTATACGATCAAAGATTTTAAGGTTCAAACCTATGGTCCATTGGTGGTTCAAGATTCTGACTATGGGGACCTTTCTTGCAGTCCTCATTATTTGGGGGATTGATGATTTCAATCCCAATACTACTTTTTCCATGGCAATGATCAAGATCAATACCCCGCTTGCAAATTCGCCCCAATCTGAACCACCAACCCAATTTGAAAACCCTAATCAGACTCAAGTTCCCCAAAATCCGATTGTCCTTTGGATTTCAGCTGAATCAGGACCAAACTACTCATCACATCTTCTTACAGAGTGGTTGACTCCAGGTGGGAAGCCCTGCCAGGATTCCACAACTGTGGACATCGCAATCCCCAACCTGGACGGCAAGGACACCATCACATTATCCCCTGGTGATATCCATGAGTTTGTTTTCCAGGCGTTGGACAATTCAGGGGTGCCACATTGTTTGGGAGGCGATTATTTCGAAACCGATCTTTCCGGTGAGAATTGGAAATCCAGCAGGCCCCCTGTTAAGGACTTAGGAAACGGTAGCTACACATTGTCGCTTCAAGTCCATCCCGATTTCGCCGGGGACTACAATTTGACAATTATCCTGCTGTTTAGGAGCTGGCAGGGGCTCAAGTTTTCGCCTGAAATATTCGCGTTCTACAGGGTAGTTCGTGTGATTCCAATCAAGTTCATCGCGGCAGCGCCGCCGCCGCGGGTTTCAGAGTTAAGACAGTGTGACGCGAGTGATTACTCGAGGGATGCCTGGTCCGGGCGATGGACACGTCATTTTAGGTGTTAGGAAATATTCGGACCGGACCGGATGACTCGAGCCATCGCCAAATGCCCTTAGAACCTGCAAAACAACTCAAACATACACTAACACACAATGTTAGTAACATTTAGGCTCAGAGAGCCTCAAACACAAAAGTCTATACCCAACCAGAGAGCAATGGAAACAACTCCTCAACCCAACCACATTCTTCATCGCCTCGCCAATCTATGGCTGCAGATGAGATCTATCATGGAGGCCACAAAGCCATTACGGGAGAGGAGACGGACTTACCGTTTTCATACTATCCAAAGGTGGGAGAGGACCACTTTTATAGGGATCAAGATGAAACCCTAACCTCACATGGGCCGAGCCCAAATCAATGGGCCAAAAAACCCAACAATCTCCACCTTGGACCATTGATCCAATTGCTCAAAGGGTATACTGTTTGGGAACACAATCATCATCGCCAAACATGCACATGCAACTTACCATGACGACACACACACTCGCATGCAACACAACACCAAGATAAAACACACAAGGCACACAAAGTATCTGTTCTTATCAGTTGCAAAGCAAAACACAAAGCAAAAAAAAAACGCAGCACATAGCACATAACTAACACAAGATTCATAGCATATAAAACGTAGCACTAAGCTAAACACAAAGATATATAGCACATTGCTCCACCTTGATTAAGCATATGAATAATGAGATCTTTCCTTGCACAACCGATGTGGGATTGGGTATCATACCCAACAATCTTCCCCTCAAACTAAGGACCACACACCATATGGCCTCTCCTCCAGCGACAATCAACTTGATCCACCAAATCATCTTGCACCGCCGCTCCAACGAACGGGACACGCCGCCTGACCATCACAATATCAGGAAGACTTTCGACACAAGGCACCAAATACGGATCTCCATCGCGAGGACACAAACTGAGGGTCTTCCACATACACAATCCACCTTGACTTATATTATCCCAATTCTCATATTCCCATAATCACAAAGATCACCAAAATTTCATCATCTTGAACAAAACAAATAATTATTTCCAAATCACCAAAATCATGCTCAAGTTAGCAAACAAGCTCCACCTCAATTCACATATTATCCATAATAGTCACAAAGACTTCAAACCACACAAAAAATCAATTTTCACATAATCAAACATGCTTATCAATAACCAATGCACAAAGCCAATTAATCACATATCGGTAGCAAAACCAAATTAGAGAAAGGCATGTAAAAGATGGGATGAAGCTTTTATACCTGAGCAGGAATGCCTAGGACCAATTCCCGACTTACCAACACAATGAGGAGTACACATGGCCACGAGCACACAACTTCATTCAACCTCTTTCTTCGAAGCACACAGCTTACACAACAGCTCTCCATCATTGTAAATATTCAATAAATCCATCATTCACATCACATAGCAGATGGCCAATTCTTTCTGCAGACCCAAATTTATTTCCTCAGCAACAATTAAAAGCACACAGCTTCACACATCCTCTTGTCTTCCTCGGCAAGGTAAGAAATTAGTCCAGCTTTTTTCAACAAAGCTACGAAAAACATTTGTAAAGTATTTCTTCACTTTCTCCATTAACAATGACAGCAGCACCATTTCTTTTGACTTTTTCCAAAGGAGAAAAAACAACACAGCAATTTGATTTCTTCCACAAGGTCACTTTCATCTTCCAATAGCAGCTTTAATGGCAATGGTTGACGCACAATGGACTCCCACAAATTGTGTCTAGTCTCCACCAATTTCCATTCTCCATCTTCATTTTCTGTCAAAAAATCTACACAGCTACTCGTCTTCTTCATTGCTCCATCGGACTCCAACAATGAAGCCACCTAAAATCAATAGTAGCCAATTCTCCTCCTTCCTCCGTCCCTTTGCACGCAGCAACAAGAATACCCATTTCCCATTAATCAAATTCCCAACACCATGGCAACAACCCAAAACTGCAAAAAATTGGTTGAGAAGGATATCACGGAGGCGGCAACTGCAGGGTGGCTGTGGAAGATCAAATCGCGACAGGGGAACGGCGGCGGAAAGCACCGCGGCGCGGAGGATGCGGCACAACAGCAGCAACAGATCTGGAGGAAGGGTTCGCACAGGGCTCACACAGCAGCGGCAGCACGGCGGCGCTCTGGCAGTAGCAGAAAGGCAGCAATGCGAGGCTGGAGAGCGGCGCAGTGGCGGAGGCGGCTCTCGAAAGCGACGGCGGCGCTCGACGTGGCTTCAGCGGCGGCAATGCTCGCAACAGATTTCGGTTTCCTCAACGCAGCGGCAATGGCAACGGCAGCGGCAAACAGGCAGACCAGCGGCGCACAGGTTTCCTCACCAAGAGGACAGCGGCAACAAGGGTTTCCCTCACCAAGAGGTCTCGAACGGTTCCCTCACCAAGGGGATGAACGACTTCCTCACAAAGAGGACTTCTCTCACAAAGAGAGGCAACGACACGAAGGCACTCTCCTTCTGCCAACTCCAAATCGATTCTGCAGCATCGATTTTTCGTCTTCCGTTCTTTCCAGATTCAAAACCCTTTTGATTCTCAAGTGCCCGTTCCAATATTCATCTTTTTCTGGCTCAACTCGGAACAAATCTCATTAACTCTCAATCCGGTTCCAACCTAGAGCTCTGATACCACTGTTAGGAAATATTCGGACCGGACCGGATGACTCGAGCCATCGCCAAATGCCCTTAGAACCTGCAAAACAACTCAAACATACACTAACACACAATGTTAGTAACATTTAGGCTCAGAGAGCCCCAAACACAAAAGTCTATACACAACCAGAAAGCAATGGAAACAACTCCTCAACCCAACCACATTCTTCATCGCCTCGCCAATCTATGGCTGCAGATGAGATCTATCATGGAGGCCACAAAGCCATTACGGGAGAGGAGACGGACTTACCGTTTTCATACTATCCAAAGGTGGGAGAGGACCACTTTTATAGGGATCAAGATGAAACCCTAACCTCACATGGGCCGAGCCCAAATCAATGGGCCAAAAAACCCAACATTAGGAACGGTGATTGTTTGATCAGTGAGGACGGACGATATAGGTGTCGGGAGGCGAGCTTCCCCTGTCAGAATCCATGGTGCTATGGCCATTTGGGATTGCTGGGGAGTAACGGATGGGTGTATTCATCTCATTGTTCTTTCAAATTACTCTCCAGCGAAGAAGCCTGGAACGTTCTTGATAAGAAGTGGATTTTCTAGTGGGGCAATTCGAACCACTGCGATACTATCCGGAACATGCTTCACTTGATCATGGACGTGCACAATGTCCTCAATGTCCCGAGGAGATTCGACACGAACATCACGAATCCTAGGAATCCATCCCAAGTTGTCCGATTCACGAGCATTTTCAACGGTCATCCCAACGACACCGGAAATTACCAGGGGCTGAACTCGCTGATGAGTGCAGATTATCGGGAACTATTGAAAGGGTACTTCTTGCGGAATCTTGTCCCGGACATTGTGATCATGAATTCAGGGTTACATGACGGCGTCCACTGGCGTGGCGTAGCATCAGAAGGTTCATCATGGGTGCGGAGTACGCTACTGCGTTTTGGGGAGATGTGATATGTGGTGTGGCGAAAAGCGGCCTTGCTCGGCCCCAGGTTATATATAGGACCACCGTGGCGGCGGGTGGGTATGCTAGGCGATTGGCGTTCAATCCACAAAAAATGGAGGCATTCAATGGTGTTGTGGTGGACAAGTTGAGGCAATATGGTGTGGTCGATAGAATCGTCGATGGTTTTGACATGACGTATCCTTGGCACTTCGACAACCGGTGCAACGATGGGGTTCACTACGGGCGTGCCCCCGTTGAAGAGGAGGTGGAGGGATGGCAAGATTGGACATCAATACTTTGTTGATCTTATGCTTGGCCATGTGTTGATCAATGCGATGTGTCTGAATTAGTTGTCTGGATTTAGGCCAAAGTTGAGTTTGCAATTTGGATCATCTGATTTTGATGCAAGAATTTGAGAGAAAAATAGCCAATAGGTTGAGAGATGTATTTTATTCTGAACCCACCTCCTTTTTGTACCATATTTTATTACTTCTTTTTTGGTACTAGCACATATTGTATTACAGTGGTTGATGATAATATTGTATGTAACTTTTAAAATAGTTTTCTTGTTTATCCTATCAATAATACCTACAACTTGTTTGAATATCAAATTCGAGCAGTAAATGTTTCGTAGCTGAATTAAAAACTTGTCATGGAATTGACATAATTTTCAACGGAAATTTTTATTGTTTAATGTTATAGGCCTCATTGTTAGATCAGTAAGGAAATTGATTAGTTGATTTAAATCAGTAGGTTGCTTAGACATTAATTGAGTTGAATTATTTAGAAATAAAAATTTAGTATATTTAATATTTTATTTTAAATATATATATATATATGTACTAATGATCTTAATAGGTGAATTGTTCCGCTAAAAAATAGGTGAATTATCCATCATTACTGCTATGGGGATTGGTTGTTTTGCAGAATCTGTAATTACAGAATATGCTAGTTGAAGTGAGATTTGTAATGACAAATGTGAAAAATATAATGTCCCGTGTGGATTTTGTAATGTTTATAAAAATCTTGTCCTAATATAGTTTTCTGATAACACTTTCAACCAATTATATAATCATACTTCTCAGTATTTTGTATATGCAGAATATTGCATCTGAATTTAAATCAACCCTTAAACAATTAATAAGCCATGGATGAATAGAGACACGCACATGAAGTAAATTCATGATTTATTGGCATATCATCCATGAATAAATACGGAGCGTATCAATTAATTTTATTCAACCAAATAATTTTGAAAATTTACCTTTTTATTTTCTGAAATTTTAAATGAACATTGTGTGTTTTCTTTTCTAGCTTCGACTTTGCTAAAAAAAATGAACATTGTGTATCTCCTTGATAATAACAAGGTGTCCAGTTTAAATGCATAATTTATATATATACCTACTGTATAAGAATTACTTTTATAGTTATTCATATACAACATTAAAAAATAAAAAAAATAAAAATAAAAACATATATACATTTAAACATACTAATTAATTATAATTCAAAACACATCACAAACAATTACTATCATATACTGTACGAAGTATACAGAATCCATAATACTGCTGATTAATTATGTTTGAATACTGTCGTCAACAAGTCAACTGTATCGGATATAATTAGGGGTGGGCAAAATATTCAAACCGATTTGTTGAACCGCTGAGCCGAATCGAAATCGAACTGAATTTCCGGTTAACCGAGGACCCCAGAGCAAATACAAATATCAAATTTCAGTATTCATCCTGTTCAAATACAAATACAAATACTTTAATTTTTTCCCCCGATTAACCGAACCGAATCGAATATATTTATTTTATTTTAAAACTTATATATATTGTATATATTATAGGCATTTGATGGTATATAGATAATATATAATCATTATTTATTTAATTAGTTAAGTATATAATAAATAAATACAAAAAATTAAAGAGTTAATTATCAAATATATCACCATAATGAGCCTATATTGATTTTTTGTGTTTAAGAATACCCCATTATTGAAATATACTACAACACTAAGATTTGTTACTTATACTAACATATTTTGATAACACTAAAAAGAACCACGGGATTATATAGTTATATATATTTTTTATATAGTGTATTAACCTCAAAAATAAAATCTACTAAACTTAAGAATTAAGAAATGAAAACTTGATTATACATTTTTAGAGGGTCGGAAAAAATATTCGAACCGAATCGCTTAATCGCTGAATCGAATCGAAACCGAACCCCCGATTAACCGAGGACTCCGGTTGCAAATACAAATACTGAAATGAAGTATTTGCCCGGTTCAAATACAAATCCAAATACCTGAAAAATTCAGGTTAACCGAACCGTGACCACCCTAGATATGACACATAATATTTTTTTTGTTTTTTGTTAAACATTTACACTTAGTGAAGGTGTGTGAGAGTCTAAGTCAAATAAATAACAAAGAAAATAAAGGAGAATGAGAAGGGGCCGAGTCACCAAATAATACTACTATAATAATGAAAAATATTCTCCATCTATTATTTTAAGTAGTACTATATTTAAAAATAAAAAGTGTTTCAAAATTGTTTTCATTCGTAGGTAGAAAAAGTTTAGTTGAAGGTTAAATAAAATTATAAATTAATTAATGCAAATTTTAGTTGGTGAAATTGAATTAAAAAAAACAACTATTTAAATTTTTTTTCATTAAAAAAAAGACAACTACTCCCTCCATTTCAAACTAAATAGTTTGAAATGTTTAGAAATTTGACACTATTCACATATGTACTTAAATTTAAAGTTTTATTATAGCTATATAAGTTAAAATATACTCAAGTGAGATCTTGTTAGATTTGTCTCGTCGAGTAGTTTTTAAATATGAAACTTTTAGAATTTTTATTTATAACGAAATTGAGTTATTAATAATTTAAAATGTACATTGAACTCCGTGCATTGTGAGTCCGTTTCAATTTTTTAAAAACCGAGGAGTACTATTTAATAGTAAAAGGCAGGAATGAGTAACAAGAAATAATAGTGTAGTAGTTATTACATAAACCCTATTTTGATTAGAGATATGTGAGCCATAAATAAATTCTCCCTCGAAATGCCTGAAAGGAGAAATTGAATACCATGAAATTGGATTTGCCATTGCTTTTGCTTTCGCTTTCGGCATCTCTTCTTCTCCTTCTTCTTCCCCAACAACCCCTTCCCACTCTCTCCCAATTCCCTAATTCCCTCAATGGGCATTTCCTTCAGCGCCGGTCCCCGCAGGCGAGCCCCCACCCACCCCTACCCCTCGCCCTTGCACCCCCACCCGCTCGATTACTACTCTGATTACCACCTGCACAACCCTACCCCTTTGCCCCTCCAGTCCCCCTCCGTCTATTACCCTCCCTATTACAATTCTGATGCCTACACCATGTGCAATCACGTCAATCCTGTTGTGGGCGAGTCTTATTTCGGGCCCTTTGAGTCGTTGCCGCAGCCGGGAGTGGTGGCGCCCACCGGGGAGCAGAAGCAGGCCAGGGTTGTGAACAGTGAGGTCAATGTGCACAAGGATTCTTTGAGGCTTGAGATCGATGAGCTGAACCGGGATCGTCGTTTGGTTTCCTTTGTTTTTGATGCGCTGGTTGATGGGAGGTGAGACTTCTGCTGCTGCTTCCGTTTTTATTTTTTTTTCTTGGTGCAATTAAATTGAAATTTTGTGCTTTTGTGCTTTCTGTTGTTAATTAGGTTTGTGTGCGTTGATGCTGTTGTTTGGGTGTCTGATTGTTGGCTGTAATGCGGGTAGGGTTCGTCACTTGTAGTGTAGATTGAGTCACAACTTATAAAGCCGACCCAATTTTAGGTAATTGGACTTTGCTTGCTAATTCCATATACTCGGGATCAGATAAGGAGTGGGAATTGTTGTTTGAATTGCAATCGTTCATGGTTATGAAACTTTATAGGTGGAGTTCCTCAGGGAATGAGGAATCCTTGACAGTTAAAGAACCCTAGTTGAATTGGTTTGATTTCTGGAGTGCTATGTTGCAATGTAGATCCTTTAAGAGTCAAGATGAGGACCGAGTGCAAGTCGAGCACTCACTCACCAAGGCCTAAGCTTGAGCTCAAATTACTTCCGAACAAACATTTTAACATTAATATGTTTAGATTGTAATTTATATCAATAATAATTTAAATAAAAATATGAGCCCGAGACTCAACTTGATTCTTCAATCAAGTAACGAAATTTAACTTCAAGAGTTTTGAAGCTTGAATTTTTAATTTGAAACTCAACTTGACCTTGACTATTTATTAAACAATTCAAAACTCTGACTTTAGTTCGACTCTTTATTTAATCGAGTTCAAAATAGAGTTTCTCTGCGTGATCAAGTTGAGTAATTTGATTGAGGCACAGCTTTGCTTGAGGTTTCATATTGCATCATCTTGATTCTTGATTAAGGCACAACTTTGCTTGAGGTTTCACTTTACAAGTGAACCGTGATATTTTCGAATGTATTGATTCATGTGGATAAATTGAAGCTGTGTAGCCTTATTCTAATAACGCTGTCTTTATATCAGTAGTTAATAATCATTTTGGACCATGCAATGTTGGAAGGACTTTACAGTGGGGTTGTTTATAAGGCTTGATGCTCTTTTATGTTTTCCTTTTTGTGGAAATGGTAATCTCTGGTGAAATCTTGGCCATATCCTGTTCTTTTAATCTTCATGTGTTTCATTGAGTCCTGTATGTGAGAAATCTTTATGCAATAGTATGGTGAGCTACTGAGCTATAATCGGGATGTAGCATCATAAAGAGTTTCCTTGAATGCTCGATCTGGAACTGGTGCTCAATGCAAATCACTACCACTTGCATAAGCATATTGTGGAATAGGACAAACTCTTCGAAAGATTGACCTTAATTTGGCTTGATTAAAGGTTGGGGTTGGCAGACAAGAGAAGGACACCACTACTGTGCCTCTTTGTTGGACCGCCGTATATCATTTTGAAGAAAGAAAAAAATAATTATTTACACGTTATTTTAGAAGAGAGAGTCTGTCCACATTTTTGTTATATAAATACAGTTTTTTCCTGATCCCTACCTTTCACCGATAATGTTGCTTTCTTCCCTTTTGTACAACTTTCACACTTCCCAACTTCTTAAATACGATATGTTGATAATTTGCAATGAATCTGTAATACTTTGTATATGTGAAAATAGTTAAAAGAATGACATGTAATATGAACATAGGGAGTATGCTTTTCCATACATCATATGTTTATCCATTCCGGAACAATTATTACACCACCTATTGGAATCTAATTTGGACCCTCTTACTCTAGTAAACCATGAAAACCTAAGCTTATAGACTTGATTCATGGTGCGCACATAAAAACTGCTTCATATATTTTCTCTTGTTTTGGTTTTGATTGCCTTTTCTTTAATGTTTTTACAGTTTTATAGTGTCTATTTACATCTTGATTCAGTTAAACTGTTCGGCGGTTGATTAGTTATTTTCTTTTCTCCTCATATGGTGAAAATTGTATGTGCCATGGTATGATTGTCCTAGTTCACCACCTGAATTAGGGGAAAACAGCTTATCTAATCCATCTTTTATACCTCAAGTTAAGAAAAGATTATCATATATCCCCCTTGTGATTTGTTCTACCGCCTGTTCAGTTTAAAATTTTGTGTTTATTGCTCTTGTACCATTCTATGACTGATGATGCAAGACATGGACAGCTTCACCGAAAGTTTTGGTGAATGGACTGTTTGTGTTTGTAATAATCTCTTGTGCTAAACTTTCACGAAGGATTAATTTTGAATGTTAACTTGCAATGATGTAACATGAACAGCTTTCCTTCAATGAGGATTGGCCGATTGACTTCTCTTTGTTAACCCCATCCACCATACCTTGGAGCCTTATCTACTACATAAATTTTTAAATTCTGTATCCATGTTGGAAAATAGTGGTAAGTGGTGACCTTTGGATGATGGTTGCCCGTATCTTTCTTCCACTGTATATTATCTCTACCCGAGCTTGTAAGGAGCTGATTAACAAAGGTTATATCATGGAAAAAGGATAGATTCATTCCCATGGGACACTTCCATTGCACTGATCCATCTTCCATGTACAAGAATTGTTAGCCATATTCTGTTTTGGTGACATCTAAAAACGCATTACACTTAGTCCTTAGAATTGAGTGTTAACCAAGTCACTTGACATGATCAAGTCATGATCAAGAATTGTTAGCCATATTCTGTTTTGGAGACATCTAAAAACGCATTACACTTAGTCCTTAGAATTGAGTGTTAGCCATATTCTGTTTTGGAGACATCTAAAAACCACCCCCCTCTCTTCCTCCGAAAAAAGTGCTGCCCAAGGTGACTAGAGCTCGAGCTTATGTCAAGTTCATTGAGCTGAATCTTGATTTTTGAAGCTTGATCATGGTCAAGCTTAGGTGTTGGTGAGCAATCACGAGCTCAAAATATCCCAACATAAATGCTTTGTTCAATTGGTGAAACACCATGACCATATATCACCTTGCAAGCTCTTCATATTTTATTTCTTTCCTGGTAAATGTCTGTGTACTGCGGCTCTCCCCATTCATAGATCATTGTGCTGACACCAATTATGCTATGCATCTTCCTTTATAAAACATCTTGTTATCTATCTCCTCTGATGATGAACATTGCTTTTGGCAAATACTATTTGAGTTCGGGTATTGAAGGGTGTACTTGAGTCAAGGAAGACTAATATATTAGGCTTGGGCTCAAAATCAACAATCAAATCTGTGTTGGCTAATTAGTTATAATGAGATTGAACTTGTATTCTTCTTTTCTAAAATTTTAATGCCCTTTTGAACTTAATTATTGGCATATTATAAGAGGATATATAATGTGTGTAACTGTGTATATATATATATATATTAATAAAAATCTGATATATGCCTTCTTGTACTTTGGTATATATACCAATATAAGTTGAGTTTATTATTTATATTAACATACAAAAAATTTTTAATAAAGGAATAATGATTCATAAGCTAATGCATAGGAAGGAACAAGCTCAAGCTTGGAGTTGGTTTGAGTTCAATGTAGCTGGATCAAGCCAGCTCTCTTTGCTCATTGTCCGAATTGACAAACCTTTCTGCATTACACTTAAATTATGCTTAGTAACGAATAGCTCTTGACTCATTAATATTATATGTTTCTTGTTTCTTATCATATTCTGCCTCTGTATGATTAAAGGGCTCCGTATCATGAAATTATTGTGATACTGTTCAGTGTTCACAATGTGGATAGACGGATGAATGATTGATCAATAATCCTTTATTTTGGTACATTTACCAGCTGCTCAAATATCTTTGTTTTCTGATCAACAGCATTACAGTCTATTACTTTGCAAAGGTAGACGGCAGTAGCAGAGTTCTTCCCTTGTTTCCTGAAACTTATGTCCCCATTAAAGTCCCATTCCGGAAAGGGCTTCACCAGGAATTTTTGCAGCCATCAGGGACGGGCATTGACTTTCGCTATTTTGCATTGGATAATCTCTCGAATCCATCATCCAGGGATGACATTTTTCCCATTGTTATCTCTGCTGACATTGGTCCAACTTCTTACATAGTGAATCGGAATTATCTTTTGGCACATGCATCTCCCCAGATGCAGATAACTCAGGCAGTTGTGTCGAAAAACCATGATGGGCAGTACACTGCTAAAGCAACCAGGCAATTACTGTGGAATGATGGCATTTGCTATGAACTTCGGGAGATATATGGATTGGGGAAATCAGGCCAAAATTTTGACAATGGATCAGGGAGAGATTGCGTGATTTGCATGACTGAGCCAAAGGATATAGCGGTGCTCCCCTGCAGACATTTGGTAAGTGAAGATTCTATGATGTTCTTTTCATTTATACTTGGTGATTGCACCATCTCTGTTTGGCTGGCCCAACAGATACATGGCTGTTATTGACATTTGATTTCATCTTTGTTACAATTTAAATTTTTGTCCATTTTACGATTCATCATAACTGGTGACACATTTCAAATTCCAGTGTATGTGTGGCGACTGTGCCAAGACGCTGAGGCTCAGGTCAAACAAATGCCCAATCTGCCGAGAAATCATTGAAGCTCTCCTGGAAATCAAGATTGACGACGTCCCCTAGTGACATCCCACCTCTCCTGTGCTTATGTAGAAGCTCGTTGTCTGGACACTAAGCCATCCTATTTTGTGTCGGTAAATTGCCTGCACCTGTCAATATATGTTGCGCTTACTTTACTTTTCAGCTCAATCCCAGACTAGACTACAGATATCTGAAAAAAACAACAAGACCTTGTTTGTGACATGATATTATAATTTGCGTGTACACTATATATAGTCGCCCGATATTTTATAGATGTCTTTACACCCGGAGAATGATTCTCAACTCTATCCACTATTGTTCTGCTGTTGTTTAATTGCTTTGAAAATTTAAAGAAAGGGATATAACCTGGAGGTGGGCATTAGGGAATCAACCCATAGAAGTTAGCAAAGGTGGATGCAGATTGAATAGGCAATTCATATCCCTGGTTTGTTGTGAACACAAAAATACAAACCAAGATTTGATTTTTTATGCAATCAGGTCCTTTGGGGACCATTTCATTGATGATGTGTGGTGGTTTCCAGAATTATTAGGTTGAGAAATGTTGGTAAGTGAAGTATATTCTAGCAATTGTGTGTGTGATGAGAAAGTGAGTGAACTTTGAAGAAAGAAGACAGTAAATGATGAAGTCATGTACAGAAGTCCACATGCCAAATTGTGTTTTTTGACAGAGAGAAGACTAGTGGGAGAGGGAAATGTATGCATACACATACTATACAGTATGTCGGTATCAAAAGGGTCCATCTGTCTGTTGCTCTACATTTCATATGGTCTCTCTCACTCTCTCTCTCTCTCTCTCTCTCAGGCAAGGGCAATGGGTAATTATGATATTTGTCCTTGTGAGATTCCCTGTAGTGCATGCACGCAGGACTGGACTGGACTGGACTGGTTGGGTACATTTTATCATCTACTCTTATAAATTACCTTAACCTTTTTCTGTTCCCCAGTTATGTCATGACTCGTGTGTGTGTATGTGTGTGTGTTGTGTGTGTCTCTTCTTAACTTTTAACTGCTGCAGTAATTTTGACTCACCAAATTCTTTGATGATGTCCTACTCTTGTATAGTTGCGTTTTGAATGTGTTACCTCTCAAATGTTAGTTTAGGTTGACTGATGAGTGGTGAGTGATGACTGATGTTTGTGAATGAATGATGATGAACACAGCTTTTGCCTTTTAGGCCTGTAGCTGCAAGGTGTGTATAGGACCCATTTTCTTTGAGAGCTCCTTGGACCTCAACTCCCATGTGGGTATGATGGGTGTAACAGTGTCGGGGTCCATGGAGCTCCCAATAATAAATCACCAACTTTGTAAGCTTTGGTACCTTCTTTCTCAAAGTAGAGAATGTAGCAGTAAAATAGTACTGTAAAAAGTTAATACCCTCTTCTTTCCTTTTTTATTATTTCCCCCTACCAACGCAATACCCAAATTTTTTAAAACCAATTAAAATATTAGTATAAGAAGATATCGTGTCAAAATAATAAATTTATCCTAAAATTTAAATATTGATTTCAGTAGACTATAATTTTTAAAATCTTAATAAAAATTGCAGTGGCTTATATTGGCACCACATGGATTGAATTAGTAATTATCTAGGAAGTCTGCAGGTGCGTAGCCTGTTGAATACTTGAATCAGTTGCAGAAAAAATCTAATTGATTATATTCTGTGAGTTGTGAGGAGGAAGAAACAAACTGAGTATTGGAATTCAGGGCCGCAATTTCTTCACTTGATGATTCTTTCATTATCATTCTTTCAGTTTACTGTTTTTGTTCTTATAATAATTGATCAATTCTGTGTTTTCTTCTATGAGATTTTGCTTCATTCTTTTACACAATTCTATACTGAATCAATATTAAACATGTTTCAAAAGATTAAACAATTTAAATCTCAAGCACCCATACATTTGGCATTGCAGATCCAACAAAAATTCAGTTGATATATCTGATGAAGCTCATATTTCTGGAATGAAACACAAGTTGAAACTCATCCTAATATTTAGTCGTACTAACTTTTTTGGCCTCACTTGTCATGTCAATTAATCGATGACAGGGATGCTTTTATAACACATTGGTCTAATTTTGCACAGTAATTTAATTTGATTAGAAACTGAAAATTCTACCACTATAGTAGTATTTTTCTATATTATGTAGTACTATATTTGTGTGCATGAAATAAGTGTATGTGTTATCATTATCAGTATACCCTATATGGGGCATGTGCCCATCATATGTAATACTTGCACTAAAATGGCGAACACCCTTTATACTGACCAACCACAATGCCTTTAATTATGAACAAAATATGTACATATATGTCTTTAATTATGAACAAAATAAAATTGTTTGGCTTGTGCCAAAAATAACCATTGAATAAAACTAGCAAATGAATAATTTGACATTTATTGATGGAAGAGAGATTATTATAATTAATTAGGGTAAGAGCTTTGTGACTTTGGCTAGAAAAGTAAAGTGGGAATTTCTCTTTTTTTTGCCAATACAGTTTTATAGATGAGCAAAATGGCAAATTAGTTATGACAGCATTACATGTCCTTTATTAATCAAAAATCATTTTAGAATACATTTTAAAAAAGAAAAGAATAACAAGGGGGAAAAAAAAAGTAAAAAGAAAAGCAACCCACAAAATCTTTTGAGTGAACAGTAAGCAAAACCCAAAAATAAAAAAGAGATGATGGTCCATGGGGTTTATAATAAGCAAAATGGAGTACTTTTCATTTGGACAAAAATAAAAAATAAAAAGATCATAGTTGTTAAGATCCCGATCCTGATCTTAGGATCTTACGATTTTACGATCACACATCTCTAAAACGATCCCGATCCTTGTAGGATCTTAAAATTAGTAAGATCTGGATAAGATCCCGATCTTGATCGTAGAATGTTACGATCTTATGGTCATACTGTCTTAATCGCTTCTACGATCTTACGATCATATCATCTTAAACGCTAAAATTTTTATAGGGTTTTATGACTTGGGATCAAAATAATTTATTTTCTTTAATTTTAAACTTAAAACGTGTATTCTTTATGTATAATGTGTAAAAAAACATAATATGAGTTTAGTTAACTTGTCAGATTCATAAACTCACGAATTAATATTAGTACGCATAATTGAGTTTATTTATTTCTGCAATTTCATAAGATCTTAGGATCCCGATTCGATCCTACGATTCCGATCTTGCAAAGAGAAAAACGATCCAATATAGGATCCCGATCTTAACAACCTTGAAAAAGATTGTAACAAGAAAAAAAGGGAATATACAGAAGTTGGAAAGAATTGTTATTATTTGAGGTTTCTTCAGAAGCAATATCCATTGATTCTATTCTCAGTTCCATATAAAAGTAATAATTAATTTTTTAAAGTATAGTATTAGCATGCACACATATATATAATAAATATACTTTAATCATAAAATATAACTAATTAATAATTTGAACAAATGATCCCTTAAATTCATTATCAACTTGAAAATCGACTAATATTTTTTTTTAATAAGAGCTAATTTATCAACTTCACCTTATTTTACCAAAATAAACCTTCACCTCATTTTAAGTATTTATAATTTTAAAGTATAATATTTAATTATATACTAGGTACTACTACGTACAATTATTGAATATATAGTAGACAATGAGCACACAGGCTGTCGACTTGGGGCTGTGCTCGAATATTCATGAGTTTGCTCTGGGAATTAAGTAAATTCTCATTTTCCCCCGATCAAACATATGAGTTTTCTTCTTTAATTTAACCCTCCTTCATAATATTATTATAATTCAATTAATTAATGCAATATTACGTGTTTGACTGTTTGTTGGCTGTGTTTTACTCACATGTAATTAATTGTTAGATAACGGTCCAATGACGGCTGTCAAGCCGTTAAAATTTCTGCACACACTAGCTATCTTAATTGGTCAATTTTGAGCATCCAAATACTATGCCGAACTTTGTCATAAACTCCATAAATAAATTTGGTAAAATTTTAGGATTTTTTTAAAATGAACGTTTTTGGTAAGGTATGAAGAAAAAATGTAAAAAAAAAAATGAATGTATAAATTATGTAGAACCAAATTCAAAATTTACCAGATAAATTCTCATACTTAGTCATACAAACTTTATTATGGCTAAACTGATCAGGGGGCTAGGAACCCCAAAAGAGTAAACCTAAGGGGTAAATTAATAAAATGAAATAAAATATTAATACAGTATTATACTAGGAGGAGTACTAATTAATTAATAAAGTGTGGTTAAAATTATGATATACTTCCTCCGTTCCTTTTTAAATGCTACGGACCCACATTTCACGCAATCCAATACACGTTTTTAATCATTCATAACTCAAAATGTATACATGTAAAAATTTTGAAAATTTGATATTCTAAATCTATGCGATTAGACGAATCCAACAAGATCCCACTTGACTATATTTTATCTTATATAACTGTATTAAAAAGTCGAATCAAAGTTACTCAATGAACAGTAACAAAATCTCAAATGTGCATTTAATAAGGAACGGAGGAAGTACAAAATAGTGGTGATCGAGGACATTATTACAGAAAAGTGCATGCACAATGGTTTTCATCATTAGTTTAGGCTTTTAAGAACCATGCACACTCCCTAATTACTACTATGATCTTACACACAATTAATTAAATAATGATAATTAAATTATACTTCCTCCGTTCCTAAATAAATGCAACATATCCACATTTCACGCAATCCAATGCACATTTTTAATTCGTAATAACTCAAATTCCACACAAGTAAAAATTATGCAAATTTGATATTCTAAATCTATGCGATTAGACGAATCCAACAAGATCCCACTTGACTATATTTTATCTTATATAATTGTATTAAAAAGTCGAGTCAAAACTACTCAATGAACAGTGACAAAAGTCAAAACGTGCAAATAAAAAAGAACGGAGGAAGTATTATATTTATTCGGCACACCAGCTGGTGAGTGCCGAAATTATTACTACTAGTTTATTTATACTACCGAGTAGTATTATTCTTTTCGTTGTTGTTTAGTAGTACTTGTTTGCTTTATGTGGGTGTTCTTTTTTCCTTAATTTTTGCAATAATTAATGAATTTTATACTAGTTTTTTTTAGACCATATTTATTTTTATAATATACTCCCTCCGTCCCAGGTAACATGTCATGTTTGACTTTTTGGTACTGTTCATTGTTCAGCTTTGACTCAATATTATTATAAGTATATATTTGAAAAAAATAGTCGAGTTGGGTCTTGTTAGAATCGTATGATCATGTAGTTTTATAATATATATTTTACATAATTTTTCATTGTACATATTTTGAGATATGAACGATTGAAAAAGTGCATTGGATAGTGTGCAGAAGTCAAACAAGACAAGTTGAATGAGACAGGGGAGTATATACTACAATTTATTATTTTTAATTGTTTTGTTTAGAAAGTATATTATTGGTAATCTATAGGTGGCAAACAATGGCCCTGAAATAAAGGTCATCCCAAGAATGGCTACAAATTGAATTACTTTGTTCTTCTTTCTTTTATGTCTTGGTTGTATTTATATGCAAATCAAATAAATTTATATCAAAGGAAGCCACACACATATTAGTAGCCTTTGGTCCGAATTCAGTAGACCAAAGAAGAAAATTTCTTATTTCAATTAGAGTTATGGAGTATTTTTTACTCATTTTTTAAGTCCAATACTATAATTTTGCTATCTATGCAAAGAATGGGAAACGAAGAAACTATACACATGATTATTAACATAAAAAGGCATACAACTATACAACACTCCATAAGCCTGTAATTAGAAGCATTGAAAGAGTCCCATCAAATGACAATTTTAGGGTATATGATTCATTTAGGTTGTTAAAAGAGAGAGAGAGACTCGGTGATTGCCATGGATCGATTGCTTGTCTAAGTTGGTCACCGGATGAACAAGATCACAAAATAAAGAAAAATAAAAGGATAGGGGAATTTTTGGAAGAAGGGGACTAAGTAAGATCAAGGGAAGAGGGATCTACCCAAGACAAATGACCTTCATGAGTGCATCTTCCAATAAGGCCATTGAAGCAAATTCCAATCTTCAATGGTGTGGGTGAACCTATGGTTTACTCACAAAGTGTTGAGAACCAAGTGTTGGCTCTCAAGAGAGAAAAGTGACTTTGATTCAATGAAATGAGTTGTTCAAAAATATCAAAGTGAATACAAAAGCTTGGGGACCCCATATATATAGAGGAAGCCCATAACACTAAGTTAAACAACCCTAGCAAGGTTCTAAACAACTCGGATACAAGAAAATAGTAAACTGGATAAGCTTTGTCGCTAAGAGGGCCGTGTCGCGAAGCAAGGCACCGCGACAGGGGTGCTTCTGGCTCGAGCCTTCTCCTTGTGGCGCTAGGCATACTTGGTCGCGATGCTGGACTGTGTCGCGGAAGGGACTTGTCGCGGAAGGGGGTTTTGTCGCGGAAGGGGCCTTGTCGCGGAAGGGGGTTTTGTCGCGGAAGGGGGTTCCGCGACAAAGTTGTTCCGCGACCAGGTCTCTCTATCTTGTTCTCTCTCCTTGTCGCTAGAGGGGGTTCCGCGACAAAGTGGTAACTCCGCGACAAAGTGGTAACTCCGCGACAAAGGAGCTTGTTCCGCGACAGATGAAGAAATTCCTCCAACTTTCATCCGAATGGGGCCCACTGAGTCCGGCGACACTGTTCCGACGTTGACCGGCCGTTGACCGGTGCCGGTGACTTTCCGGCGAAATTCCGACCAACTTCCGGCGACTTCACCGGAGCTCCCGCGAACCTCCGATGATGACGGCGGCGGCGGCTGTGGGGCCCTCCGTTGACCTCCTTATGCTGTTTTGATCTGTTTGTGCATCTGGAGGTCTCCCTTCTTCCGGATTTAGCTGGACGGGGTGGGTCCCAAATTAATGAGACCCGGGCCCTTCCGGTATTCGTCCGCCTGCATCAGCAGCTTCAATTTGGGCTCCTTCTTCGGCTCCAGTTTATCTGCTTCATGAAATAAAAATAAAGAGACATAATTAATAAACTTCTTTATTCGTGCCTTTGAAACCGACCCTTCCGGGAAATAGGGAATCATGATGCCATGTGTCATAACATCCATGTCAGTGATGGAAATTTTTAGAATGAAAAAGGGAATGATGGGCAGGGAAGGAATTAGTAATTGTTTGATCCGAACTAAACTCATGTTTAAACATGGGCAGGGAGGGAATGAGCAAAAAACAAAAGTGTAGTAGTAATAGAATGGGACTTAGGTTTTGTGAATTTGTCATTTGTGGGAGGTGGGAATGGAATTGCAAAAATCCATGGCAGCAGAATTGTGGACTGACTGTGGTCTCTGTGACTCTCTGTGGAGACTGAAGAGTGGAAGCATGGATTGGAGGAGGGGAGGAGAAAGGAGTAAATTATTTATATCCAACTCCAAATAAAATAAAATGATGTGAGAACATTAGTAGTTGTTGTTGTATTAATGTAGCAGTAATAAATTCACTCATTTATTGCATTGCACCAACTACTAATTCTGTTTGAGTGAGAGGCCAAAATTCTGACAAGCAAATTCCTCCCTCTGCTCTTCTCTCCTGGCTCCCAATTAATGCACCTAATTTTAGCACAACCAAACCCAACTCAAACCAACCAGGGCTCTTGTCATTCAGCCCAACACAGCCCACTAAGCATTTGGGGACGAAGAGCAAGCCATTCTTCACCCATGGCACTCACCAGACAAATACAGTACGTACCACTGTCCTAATGCTGCAATTATCCTGTAATAAAAGAGTGAGGACCCTCTAACCAGCCTGCCAAGATTTGATTTTTAAATAACCCTAATTTAAGCCCCAATTCCAAGGATGTGAATGTGAGTGTGTCTGCCATTTTGCCATTTACATTTGGTTTACCACCCCTCAGTGCCCTCACTCTCACCCCCCCACCCTACCCAGTTACTCTTACTTGTCTGCAGATTGTTTTGTTGCCCCCATCAGCGCTCTCTCTCTCTCTCTCTAAACCCTGAAATAGAGGAGGAAAGGAAACCTAAGCCGAGCAGAGGAGTTTTAATGTGGTTCAACAACCGTCCCTAAAACGAATTCTTTCCTTTCTTTTAAGTCTCTTCCTTTGGGGGTGAGTGTTTCATCCAGACACTGACCATTCCCCTTTTTTTTTCCAGCCCCCATTCTTTCCTGAGAGATCTGTCCGCTTTCTTTTTTAATTTACGCTAGAGTTTTCTCATCTTTTCAGCTCTCTAAACTCTAAACAATGAGTAAAGAAGAGTTCTTGAAGATCCAGGTTACTTCTTCTCCAACTTCCTCCTTCTCTTACCACATTAAATTTTTACAATTTCTTTTGTTTTCACTGTTAAGGCTGTCTCTGCATTTGGGCTTCCTTGTTTTCCACTCAAGATTGTTAAATGGCCTTTAATTTGCATTTCATTTCTTGGTGTTGCTTTAATTTCTACACTGTTTTAAGTTGTCCGCTTCCCTTTGCTTCTTGTGTGTGTGCCAGACTTGTGTGCTCAAAGTCAATATACACTGTGATGGATGTAAGCAGAAAGTAAAGAAAATCTTGCAGAAGATTGAAGGTATAGTGGCTTTTCTTGTCTTAATCTTCTTGAGAGTTGGTATTTGTTAAACTTTGGTTTTTTTTTTCTTTTGCTGGTGTAATCTTGGCCTCATTTATTTTTTGTTTGTTTTTCCATTGGGTGAAAAATAATTTCTGGGCAGGAGTTTACACCACAAACATAGATTCAGAGCAGGGGAAAGTGACAGTGTCAGGCAATGTTGATCCCTCCACACTGATTAAAAAGCTCAACAAGAATGGGAAACATGCTGAACTTTGGGGGGCACCTAAGCCCAACAACAACAACAATCAAAACCAGGTGAACAATCAGTTCAAGAATCTGCAAATTGACAATGGAAAAGGTGGTAACAACAGCAACAACAACAACAAGAAGGGAGGACAGAATGGTCAAAAGGGGGGTGGGAATGGGAATGGGAATGGGAGTGGAAATAATCAGGGTAAGGTTGGGAGTCAAAACCAAAACCAAAACCAAAACAAGAATCAGAATCAGGGAAAGGGCTTCCCCGACATGAAATTGCCAGCACAGTTTGCCAAGGACCTGAAATTGCCCCAAGTGAATGGTAACAAGGTGGAGCAGAAGCAGCCTGGCAAGTTCATTTTGCCCCCTGAGGATGAGGGTTTGAGTGATGATGACTATGATGATGACTACGACGATGACGATGACTATGATGATGATGATGATGATTACGATGCTTCTGATGATGAATTAGGTAATCTCCCTATGAATAAGATGAAGGCCGGTGGGATGCCGAATGGACGCGGCGGCGGTTCGCAGATGCCCAACTTGATGATGAATGGGCAACAGCAGCCTCCGCAGCAGGGGATGAAGGGCGGCGCTCCGAATGCCGGCAATGCCAAGAAAGGCGGTGCAAACGTGACGGCTCAAATGAATAATGGTGGAGGAGGAGGTAATGGTGGGAAGAAAGGCGGTAATGGGAATAATAACGGTGGCGGAAACCAAAATCAAGGCGGCGGAAAGGGCGGCAAGAACAACGGCGGCGGTGGTGGTCAAAACAAGAACGGTGGAGGCGGTAGTGGTGGAGCCCCCAACAATTTCACGCCTAATGGCGGAAAAGGTGGCGATGGCATCAATAATCATGGTCCTCACGGCATGCCTAACATGATGATGCCCATGGCTGCCGCCGGTGGCGGTATGGGCCCAATGGGCCACATGGGAATGGGCCCAATGGGCAACCTAGCAGCGGTCCAAGGCCTTCCTGCCATGGCCGGCAGCGTAGGGGGCGGTGGTGCCGGTGCCAACGCCGGAGCCGGCGGCGGTGGTCCCGATCAAATGGGTCCCCCATACTACCCAAATCAACAACTCGCTGCTATGATGATGAATCAGCAACGCGCAAACGGAAACGAAAGGTTTCAGCCAATGATGTACGCTCGCCCCCCGCCGGCTGTTAACTACATGCCGCCGCCGCCGCCGTACCCTTACTACCCGCCGCCGGGCGAGCGCGCCGACCAGTATTCGATGTTCAGCGATGAAAACCCCTCGAGCTGCAGCGTGATGTGAATTTACTACCCAACGGATCAAATCGATCTCGCCCGAGTCTTGGAATTAAGAAGATCTCAGTAGGAGGGTGATGGTGATGAGCTCATCGTTCTGTGACTTAAAATTCCAGTCTTGATGCAATAGTATACCTGAAATGGTTCTCTTTTTTTTACTGTCATTCTTATTTTAGTTCCCTCTTTCAAATATATATAAATCCTAATGATGGTTAATTAGATATCAATAGGGAGGTGACTATCTTGATAGATAATGTGTTCTGAAGCTTTTAGACAAATGACCAGATGTTGTATGAGGTAAGGGTTGGTTTTCATGATCATGATGCTGATGCTGATGCTGATGGGATTTCTGTTTATAATAATGTTCATATGTTCAACGCAGAAAAATAAGATCATCGTTTATGGATATTGGTATGTAACAAGAACAATGAATGAATTTCTTTCTTTTTTTTTTTTCCTTTTTTTCTTTTTTAAGAAAATGATAATAATACTCATCAAAATGAGAATTTAGCCATTTCCTTCCCACTGGAAAGTGTATTTGTTCCATTTTTCTTCCTCTGTCTTTAGGGTTCCTCTTGCAATTTATGTTATGACCAATATGCCCTTGGGAAATAAAATGAACTTTTAGGGGTAATATGGTGGAGGGTTTTGATACATTATTGAAGTGTCTAGCTATTATTGTTAATCGAATTATTATATGGAGGCCAATGTGGGTAGTGGGGTAGCTCAAAACTTGATAGAAATATACTCCCTCCGTCCCGCGAAAGTTGACGCGTATTCCTTTTTGAGCTGTCCCACGAAATTTGACACGTTTCCTTTTATAGATAAATTAAATTAATATAAATATAATTAGAATCTTAATGTTTTCTAAAAACCCATTAAAAGTAATTACTTTAACTATTCTGCACAACTCCCAATACACTTTTATTTTTCTATACAAATCCCTTACATTTCTTTAATTCTCCATATCTCAAAATAGGTACAAATAAAAATTATATAAAATATATATTCTAAAACTAGACACCTAGACGATTCTAACAATACCATACTTGAATATTTTTTTCTAATTAAATCATTACCATAATATTAAGTCAAAGTTAAACAATTAGTATAGTGAAAATTCATTAAAATTTTAAACACAAATACCCACAAGACTTTAACTATTAAACCCCACTACATAAATTACCGTGCCCAAAAGAAACGCATCAACTTTCGCGGGACGGAGGGAGTATCAAGAAAGCGTATGGGGTCCATGTCAAGAGTGGCCACTCTAGCTAGCTACCCACCCAATTTCATGTATCTATCTTTTTCAAATAATTTAATTTAATTCTTCTCTTTCTTTTTTACAACATACTATTAGTACTACTAGTTTTTGGAGAGAAGTGGGAAGAAGGGTTTTTGGTATTATTGGTTTTGGTGTGATGCCAAATGTGTGCATGTGATGTGTACTTGGTTTTGAAATAGAGAATATTTCACACCCCCATAACAAGGTCAGATCTTTTTTTTTATTTTGCTACAAAGAGGCCCCCAATTGCACGATATTACTATTAAACTTGTACTACTACTATACTATGGTTGGGAGAGGGGATTGGGTAATGTACAAACATCAGTTTTATAGCATTAATAATCCAAACCCTAATTAAACCGAGCAAAACCATGAACTACTACCAACATTAAAGTAGGCCATAATAATCAATGTACAAGGTCTCATATGCCCAATAACCGACCTCAGAAGCACACGCAATTTGATGATGAATTGAAGGGTTTGACACAAACATGTGTCACCAAAAAAAATTAAATTATGCAAGAATGAGGATCGTTGTTTGCATAAAAGAAAACGTGTATCGAATATGTGAGGCTCGAAAACTTCGTATAAACAATTGAAATCCAGGGAACAAGAGAGGTCATTGTAAAATACACACAAGAGATAATAAAACGGAGTTTGAAGGAGAAAAAAAATAAAAAAATCAATATATGCATATGAAAGAATATGAAGAAAAAGAAGTAAATACGAATGGCATGATTAGCTTTTCCTTCCTTGTCATGAACAAATGCTTAGCTTAGCTTGTATGGAAAATAAAACTTTATGCTTTAATGCTTAGTTATAAAAAGACCTACAAAAATGAGAAAAAGGGCACCAAAATTAACCATTTCTTAACTCCCCCAAAGTTGTATTTAGATTGAACTCTATGACTATGTCCACTTCATTACTCTCGTTATTAATGTAATAGCATAATGTGAATTATTGTAGTTACGCATACACCATTCTGGTGAAGGCTAAAAGCGACATTTGCTTAATTATTATATTGTTGTGTACATTTTAATGGGGTGGGAATAAATTTTGTTCTTTTTTTTGTTTTGTTTTGTTAGTATTATACTAAATCACATATGCAGAATTAATTAATGTGTGACATACGGACTAATCTATACGAGTAATTAAGCAGTGCATTCACATTAATACATACTACTACAAGTGTGAAGTTTCAAGTGTATGAATATCAGAATATATATTCCCCTAACCTAATTCCTATGTGGGATCAGATCAGGATGTAGGCAACCTGCTTGCGTAAAATCCTACAGATTCTCGACTTGAAAGTCACCTTACTACATTCTAGCTACTAGTATTTGGCAACTAACCCTTTCCTGTTTATTATACTTCCTCTCCTCCTCAGCTCCTCTTTCATTATTTATTACTTCCTCCGTTTTTTTTTTTTAAAAAGTGCAACATTCATCCAATGCACGCAGTTCAATGCATGTTTTAAATCATTAATAACTTAAGTTCGGTATAAGTAAAAAATTTAAAAGTTTGATATTTAAAAACTACATGACGAGACGAATCCAACAAGATCTCACTTGACTATGTTTTTCCTTGTATAACTATGATAAAAATTTAAGTCAAAGTTAAACAATGAATAGTAACAGAAATTGAAATGATGCAATATCAAAAGAACGGAGTAAGTATTATACACAGGGAGTATCTTTTATTGGACAATATAATGGACACTTCAACATTTTACTTCTATAAGGATAATGTTGGAAAATAATTTCAATCAGGAGAAATTTGCCTTGCCATGATTGAATCATACATTAATCAGCCTGCAGCATCATCTCTTCTCTTGTATACTATACCCTCAAAATTAATTTCTCAAAATACAATCATCATAAATAAAAATAAATAAAAATTAAAATTGGAAGTAGGATATTTAAAATTATTTTTGGGGGTGAATTGTAGGCTGGTAGGAAAGTGGAAGGAAAGAATTAACGGCGTTGACACTTGACACGAATTTATTGTACGGACCAATCTAGTCTAGTCTAATCCAATCCTTATAAAAAAAATAATAATAATAAGCCGTCCAGTGGGGGTGGCAGTGTTCGGGTGCGGGAGGCCCCACGCAATAGCTTTCATGCTGGCCGTCGATTCTTTTCTACAAAAGTCGGGCCTACATAACATGTCAAATCCGTCAGGGATGGCCCATCTGCTGTACTGCACCGGCTTCAGCTTACTGAATTTATCAATCATCCAACACTTTCTGCATGTGATTGTAATCCACAACACTCAGAAACTTACTGTATTTTATACTATCAAGATTCAAATTAATTATTGTTAAAATGTACAAATACGGAGTACATTAAATTTTATACTACTAAATAACTTATTTTGCGAACAACATTTTTAACTCAAAATAGAAAATAAAAACATTGGAAAATTTATTTTTAAGTGATTGGAAATATTTTTCCTCTTTACAATAATTTTTTATATGTATTCTTATCAATTGACTAATTTTGGTAAATTTTGAGCACATTAATATAAGGCAAAATATTATTAAGTAAGATTTTATTTAATTTGTCTAATTAATAATCACTCAAAATTTAGAATATCAAATTTTATGCGTTTTACTTATATATAATTTGAATTATTTTGAAGTGTGCGAAAAAACATAAATGAGTCATTTGTATAAAGACCGAAGTAATTATTTTGCAAGTATGGCAATTTTCTTTGTCAAGGTTGATATCAAAATTATACTTCCTCCATCTCGTTGTAATCGTCACGTTTGATTTTTTGCCACTATTTACTGTTTAAATTTGACTCAAATTTTTATCATAGTTATGTAAGGAAAAATATAGTCAATCAGGATCCTGTTAGATTCGTCTAATCTTGTAGTTTTAGAATATAAAATTTTTATATTTTTTTACTGTACACAAATTTAAGTTATTAACCGTTAAAAATGTGTATCGGCATGCGTATCAGGTAGGTCCGTAGCAAAAACATGAGACGGAGGTAGTATTCAAATTAGTAATAATTTTTTTTTTCGATTAATCTGAGCTGAATAAGAAATGAGAATATTTATTAATAATGATCAGATTGAAGTGTTGAACTCTAGATATAAGGGTCCAATTCAAAATAATTAATAACGATGGAATTACTTTTATTCATGTAAATTGGGGGGAGTATCACAATATACTACTCCATATTTAAGACAAAGACAGTGGTAGAAGTGAGTTAGATTGTTTTCACAAGAAAAATGATTGTGGATGAGAAAAGATGTATGTATGATCATAGGACTTTTGAAATATATATTTTCGTTATAGAGAAACCGGTAATTAAGGAAAGAGTTACCTACTAAATATGCTCCATGAAATGAAATATTCAAAATACCAATAGAGTTAGAAAAAATTACTAATACGTTAAAAATAGACTACTCATGTGAACAAGCCCATCAACATATTAACGAACTTCATATTATAAATGGGTGACCTATTAAAAAATTACTTAAAAAATACACACACAAAAAAAATATATAAATTACTACTACTGTTATTATGATTAGTTGAAATGAACTTTTCTGCACAATAAAGTCATGTAATGTGAATATAGCATATTAATTAACGTTCCCATCCAAAAACTGAGTGTTTAGTTCTTTCAAAAGATTAAATCAATTAAATTGTTGTAATTCTATTTAATTAGTACAAAATTAAATTTATAGAGCATGTGTGTGCATAATCTTATGTCAACAACTTGGCAAAAATTCAAAAGCCTAATGACAGTCCTTTTTTTTAAAAAAAATATTAATAATAAAATTAAGTATTATATATATTTTCAGCGATCGCCCTTTTGTAAACTTTTGACTTAAAGAGTTGCTTTCGTTGTAAGACATTCAATTTATTATATTCCTTTTAATAAGTAAATATACATTTATTATATAAAAGCGACGAAATACCATTACTTGTAAAATATAATAATAAAATACAGCAATCAGTAATAATTACTGTTACCACATTGTGCCAAAACAAATTGTTGTACTAAAAAGCGTAAAGAAATATCCCAAAAGCGAAAAAACTCAAACAAATAAATTTCCCAAATAGTGAGGCCACCACCATTGTCCGAAAACAAGAAAAAAAAAGTGTCGCAAAGCTATTTGATTTGATGCACATCAACTATATGAAATGATTCTGGGCCATATGTAACATTTCAATTTAGTACTCCGGAATCATTTCAAATTTATGGCCATCTTATCGACAAAGAGAATTAGGTGTGAAAATATCAACTCGATAAGTTCAATCGTAGGTTACTATTTGATCAAAAGAATGTAGTAATTGGTATATTTATTTAATATTTCCTCTGTTTTTAAAGATTGCTACGGATCCACTCGGCACGCAGTTCAATGCACATTTTAAACCATGAATAACTCAAATTCGGTATAAGTAAAAATTCTAAAAGTTCGATATTTAAAAACTACAAGGCGAGACGAATCTAACAAAATCTCACTTGGATATATTTTAACTTATATAACCATGATATAACATTTGTCAAACTGTAGCTAAAAAAAAAAAAAAAAAAAACAAAACGGAGGAGGTATATTTTTTACTTATTGATATTTTAAAATATTAATAGTTAAATAATAGAGTATTACTCCCTCCGTCCCGCGAAATTTGATACGTATTCCTTTTTGAGCTGTCCCACGAAATTTGACACCTTTCCCTTTTTTGATAAATTAAATTAATAAAAATATGATTAGAATCTTAATGGTTTTCAAAATCCTATTAAAAGTAATTAATTTAACTATTCTGCACAACTCCCAATACACTTTTATTTTTCTATACAAATCTCTTATATTTCTTTAATTCTTCATATATCAAAATGGGTACAAATAAAAATTATATAAAATATATATTCTAAAACTAGACACTTAGACGATTATAACAAGACCATACTTGAATATTTTTTTCTTATTAAATCATTACCATAATATTAAGGCAAAGTTAAACAATAAGCAAAGTGAAAATTCATTAAAATTTTAAACACAAATACTCACAATACTTTAACCATTAAAACCCACAACATAAATTACCGTGCCCAAAAAAAATGTGTCAACTTTCGCGGGATAGAGGGAGTATATTAATTAGACTATAAAAAAGAAATTGACAATAAATTGGATGGGGTACCACAAACAGTTGTAGATATAGATACAGTATACTTCTATAATAAAGGAATATAAGTACAATGTGAATAGTGAGGGGAGGATTAAATTCAAAGAAATATCAATAGAAAAAGGTGTAGTTGACGACTTTTGAAGTTAATTCACATGCTTTTGCACAAATCATGATTCCTAACTATGATTATGTTTTCTGTCACACAAAGGGTGCTTTTGAATTGGTTTTTGAAAAAAGCAGAAGCCAAAAGCAGAAGCAGAAGTGAAAGCCAAAAGCAGAAGCAGGTAACTTTTGTGTTTGGATGGAATGTTTGAAAAGCAGCTTTTTTTCAAAAGTGTGTTTGGATATGTAAAAGTGAAAAGTGCTTTTGAAATGTGTAAATTACCAAAAAGGATATGCTATTTATATATAATAGTATATATTTATAGTGTAATTAAAATAAATTAATAGGGGCATTTGTGACTCTGCACACATTACTAGGTGCTTTTGGCTTCTGTTTTTCGGAGAAGCACCCCGGGGCTGCTTCTCCCAGAAGCACTTTTGCAGCTTTTCGAGGTGCTTTTGCTTTTTCCCAAAAGCCAAAACAAACACTCAATTTCCTTCAAAAGTGCTTTTGACAGAAGCAAAAGCCAAAAGCACTTCAAAATAAGCCATTCCAAACGGCCCCAAAGTAGTATAGGGTGGAAAATTCATTTTGTGCTGTAAACACGAGTAAATAATATGTATGAATTAAATTAATTTAATACTCCATTTTACTAGTAATAAATATCTCTTCAAAGTGTTTTAAGTTCGAAAAAAGCAATCATCAACTTCTCTCTTCAAAAAGAAGGAAGAAAAAAATTACAAATTTATAGGAGTACAAGTTTAACCCAAAACCTATTTGATAATTTTAACTCGGATTATATGTATGAGAGATAAATAATAAAATAGACCATCACAAGGACTTTTATTTTATTAATTATCAAAATATTAATTATCAAAATAGATCACTTTAAGGGCGGTGCATTGTAAAAATAGGTCAAACAATCTTGATATTTTTATGTTTCATTTTTCTAGCATATATAGGTTGTAATGAAAAAAAATACTAATATACTTCCTCCGTTTTTCTTTATTTGCTCCATTGGGATTTTGTCTACTATTCACACCCACGTTTTGATTTAAAGTTTTATCATAGTTTTACAAGTTAAAATATAGTCATGTAGGATCTTGTTAGATTCGTCTCGTCGAGTAGTTTTTAAATATCCAACTTTTAAATTTTTTTACTTGTACCGAATTTGAGTTATTAATAGATTAAAATGTGTGTTGGACTGTGTGTACTGTGAGTCCGTAGCAAATATAAAAAAAATGGAGGAAGTATATAATATTATATATATCGCATGAATACCTAAACATTAGAGTATATATAGGAAATTTTTTTTTTTTGAATTACTACAAAGTAGCAAATGTAGACAAAGATGTTCTAATCAATTATGCAACCGAATCCACACTCACACATGATATGTTCCTTTTTCTTTTTTTATTATAAACAAAACCAAACAAATAACACCACTAAAATTCAATGCGATTCATGTAGTCGTGGACTGACTCGATCTAGTGATGAGCTGAGTAAGAAATTAATTAAACACGATAAATGAGGAGGATAATAGTAATAATAACAGGCGAATCAAGCATCCCAAACTCAATTAAACAAATATAGTACTTACTATAGTTATCTACTCCATATATATATATATATATATATATATATATATATATAATAAATTCTGATTGAAACTTTTAACTATTTAATTTATTTATAAATCAGTCTCAACAGTATCTGATTACTCATCCAAGATAAATATTTCTCCATCAGCAGCACTATTAATTAATAGCTATAGTCTCTATATAGATCATTCTCAAGTCCACATAATTCTAAATGATTATATATAATATGAAAATAATAATTTAAGTAGATTTGGTAGTGAAGCACTTATATTGTTCATTCACCCTATTTAATCATTTTATATTGTGCCCCATGAATTATCATTCTTGACAAAGTTGTTTCCCACACACACATATACTTCATCCGTTTTTAAGAAAGTGTAACATTGCACTATTTTCTACTATTCATTATTCGACTTTGATTCCAATTTTTATCATAGTTATACAAGAAAAAATATAGTCAAGTAAGATCTTGTTGGATTCGTCTTTTTTGTAGTTTTAGAATATCCACTTTTTATAATTTTTACTTATACACAATTTGAGTTATTGATCGTTAAAAAATGTACATTGAACTGCGTATAATGGAGGAATGTTGCACTTTCTTGAGAACAGAGGAAGTATATACTATACTATAGTTTTTTGATGAGGAGCCATTGAAGGCCTGGAAAGGAATGGTGGGAGCCCATGCCACATAATTACAGATGGGAATTAAAGAGAGGGATAGGGGGCCGGTGGGAATCGAACCTCCAACCTTCTTGAGAACGGAGGAAGTATATACTAGTATACTATAGTTATGCACAAAGCAAATAATCAGACTACTTTTTATAATGGATAAACTATTTTTTTGCACCCTCGATCGCGCATATAAAATCCGTACTAAATATTGGCCATCATAAGAAAAAAAAAAAAGAAAGAAAGAAAATTAATGACTTCTAATCTTAATTTTTCTTAAGAAATACAAACTAATCTTTATTAAATCACTTTATAAATACATAGTTCAAATATCTCTCCATTCATTCAGAAATAATTATTATTTTAAAAGGAAGAAAAAAACCTAGTATGCAAATGGACCTCAAGGCATGCTTGATATCGTTATATGTGAATTTTTTTAATATATTATAATTTCTAAAATAAAATAGGGCAAACCATCTTACTAATTAATTACTAGGGAACGGTAGAGTTGTTTTCCTTAATTATATGCAAATGGGTAGTCGTCGCCATGCCCACTAGTAATTAAATTCGTAAATGGGACTTTTGGCTGCATGGATTTCCGTACCTATGCGTTTTTACTAATTTCTAATGGGAGACTCATCCTTTAATTCGCAAGCAATCTATCAAAATTTAATTATACTACTAGATATTTCAATAATAAAAACAATTTAAAATATTGAATTTATTACTTAACTCTTCAATGATATGCATGAAATGAGAATCCTAAAGACCACCCTAACTTTCTCATTCCTACCAATATAGTACTCTCTCATTTAACTTATCTTGTTTGACTTTGTATACAATTCAATGCACTTTTTTCAATCGTTAATATCTCAAAATATGTACAATGAAAAATTATGTAAAATATATATTCTTAAACTACGTGACTATACGATTCTAACAAGATCCAACTCGACTATTTTTTTCAAATATATATTTACAATAAAATTGAGTCAAAACATAACACATTAACTGGGACGGAGGGAGTACCAATAATCTATCACCGCCTGATAATTAAATTATTCCGAACACAGACTAGTTTTATTTATATAGTATCTGTATATAGACTTCAATAATAGCGTCCCCTAAATGAATTTCAATCAATCAATTGTTTAATTGGTACACGAAATTTGGTCGCTATTCCTTTTTGGGATGTCCCATGAAATTTGGTCGCTTTCCATTTTAGGATGAATTAAAATAACATAACTTTGATTAGAATTTTAATTATTCTTAAATCATATTAAAAGTGTTCACTTTTACTATTCTGCACAAATTCCAATACACTTTTACTTTTCTACACAAAGTCCCTAGTATTTCTTCAATTCTTAATATTTTAAAATTGGTACAAATAAAAATTGTATAAAATATATACTATGAAACTACACGATTAGACGATTCTAACAAGATCACACTTGAATATTTTTCTCTAATTGTATCGTTATATGATATTAAGTCAAAGTTAAACAATAGTAAACAGTATCAAAATTCATTAGTTACTTAAACACAAAATGCCCTACACCACTTTAACTACTAAACCCCACTACCTAAATTACCGTGCCCAAAAGAAAGTAGCCACATTTCGCGGAACGGGGGATTACTATTATTCTCTTGAACTCACGACACATTTCGCGTTCCGATAAAATATCCAAGTGCAGTAACAGTCATTATTTTCATTTCCAATAGCACTTACAAAATTTTAATAAATAGTAAATTGGTACAAATGCACATGTGATCAAGAATCAAAACGGCAGTAGTCCCCTTAAAAACTAGTAATTAATTAATTAATTAATAACACAATAATTGAAAAACACTCCATCTCGAAACAGTTACACTCTCATCTTTTCTTTTATTTACACTGGCTACAATCTATCAGGTCTCTTACTAATTACTGTATATGTGTGTATATATATTAATCAAGACAGCTATAAGAAAGAAAAAAGGTGTATCGCAATTTATAGAATAATTAATAATCATTCTAAATTATTTTTAGGGAAAATTATTTATTGGTACCATTTTGAAGGTTATAATTTGTTAAGTAGTGCCAAGTTAAAAAAATTTAGTATCTAGTACCATTAGGTTAAAAAAATTATATTTTTACTAAATTTATATGAATTTTACCATTTTTTAACCATTGGATCAATTATACTTATATCTTATTCACGGAAAAAATTATATTTATATCTTAAACTTTTTAAAATTTTTAAGTTTTTCGTAACATTTTAATTTTTTTTCCTTTAATCTTTTTTTATCTTTTGAACCTCTTGTATCAATTATATTTTTCATCATCGGGTTGAGCCTTTGTGTATGCAGAATTCTGCTTTGGGAAATGTAACCCTTCAATACCCACCAGATCCTCGAATGATTAGTTTTGGGTCCAACATGGCCTGGGGATACCCGGTACACGCCAAAAAAAATTATATTTTTCGTCATCGGATTTCGAGTATTTGTGTGTGTAGAATTATGTTTTGGAAGAGGTAACCATTCAATGCCGACAAGATATTCGAGGGATTAATCTTAGCCCAATGTGTAGTATTATAAATAATTTTTTATTTAAACTAGATTTTATTTTGTAAAAATTAAAAACTATATTTTTTGTTTTCATCCCAAGAGATTTTTTAAGTAAGATAAATAAAAGAATAAAATAAAATAGATTTTTTACATACTAAAAAATATAAATAAAAGAATTAATAATGTGTTATTTAGAGAATAAAATTTAATTTTTAAATACTTTTATTTTAAAAAAGTAAGTATTTGAATGTTATGAGAATTTTCAAAAAAGAAAGAAAAATAAAAAATTAAGGAAAATTTTAAAGTACTGTAATGAAAATTATGTAATTTTTTAGTTATTTACAATACTGTAATGAAAGTGTTTAAACTTTAAAGTACTGTTATGCACTTATTAAGAGTACTATTATGTGATTATGCAGAGTAGTAGTACTATTATCAAAGTATTTAAAGTACTGTTATGCACTTATCAGGAGTACCATTATATGCTTAGTACAATACTGTTATTTAATTATTTAAAGTACTGTTATGTACCTATTAAGAGTACTAGTATAATGTTATTATGTAGAGTATTGTTATGCACTTATTAAATTACTCTATATAATCACATAATAATACTCTTAATAAGTACATAACAGTAATTTAAATACTTTCATAATAGTACTTTACTAAGCACATAATGGTATTCTTAATAAGCGCATAAAAATACTTTAAATACTTTCATAACAGTACTCTACACAATCACACAAACTCTTAATAAGTACATAACAGTACTTTAAATAATTAAATAACTGTACTCTACTAAGAACATAATGATACTTTTAATAAGTACATAATAGTACTTTAAATAACTAAATAACAGTACTATACTATGTACATAATGGTACTCTTAACAAGTGTATAACAATACTTTAAATACTTGCATAATAGTACTCTATATAATTACATAATAGTACTCTTAATAAGTGCATAACAGTACTTTAATTTTTTATTTATTTTTTTCTTTCTTGTTTGAAAATTCTCATATCATTCGAATATTTACGTCTTTCAATATTACAATATTTTTTGTCGAAATAAAAATTTATTCGTCATCTTTTATTTATTTTTTTTAGGATTAAAAAAATCTATTTTATTTATTCTTTTATTTATCTTACTTAAAAGTTCTTTTGGGATAAAAACAAAAAATATAGTTTTTAATTGATACAAAATAAAATCTAGTTTAAATAAATAAAATTATTTATCTTATTTAATAAAATTTGTTAGGATGAAAAATATGATTATTTTTTCGATGACAAAAAAATATAATTTTTTTGGCATCACCGGCCAAAAACTAGTTTCTGAATTAGGTATTCTCAAGCCATATTCGGCTAAGATTAATCCTTTGAGTATCTGTTGGGTATTGAAATATTGCCTCTTCAAAAGTATAATTCTACATACATAAAAACTCAAATCCGATGATGAAAATATAATTGATACAAGAATTTCAAAAGAAAAAAATTAAAAAAACAAAAATATTAATTAAAAATATTACAAAAAACTTAAAATTTAAAAAGAAGATATCAATAAAAAAAAATGGTGAATAAAATGTAAGTATAATTGATAATGGTACAAAAATGGTAAAATTCATATAAATATATTAAAAATAGAATTTTTTACCTAATGGTACTAAATAATAAATTTTTTTAACTTGGTACTACTTAACAAATTTAAACTTCCAAAATGGTACCAATAAATAATTTCCCCTTATTTTTATCTTACAATGTACAGTAATTATTTAGTTACGTTCCTTCAAACTTGAAAAGAAAATGAGGGGGGTAGAGTACAAAATTTGTCGGGGGAAAAAAGAGAAAATGACTTGAAATTCATGTTTGTATTTTAGCTATATATCTAAAATGTTATGCATGTAACTAAAGAAATACTTTAAGGAGAGTGGTTGAACAAATCTTATATATTGCCAAAATACTTTTTTTTTTTTTTATATTCATAATATATACTTCCTCCGTTCCTAAATAAATGCAACATATCTACATTTCACGCAATCCAAAATACATTTTTAATCCGCAATAACTCAAATTCCATACAAGTAAAAATTATGCAAATTTGATATTCTAAATCTATGCGATTAGATGAATTCAACAAGATCTCGCTTGAGTATATTTTATCTTATGTAATTGTATTAAAAAGTCGAGTCAAAGCTACTCAATGAACAGTGGCAAAAGTCAAAACGTACAAATAAAAAAGAACGGAGGTAGTATATAATATATATATATATAATTATATATATTGTAACACTATATTAAAACTCTACCCTAAATTATTCAATCCAATTAAAAATACTACATAAAATAAGTTAATAACTTATCGAATCAGCCAATAATTTTTCATACTAGTATTTTTTAAAAACAATAACGATACAGTATATTATGATGGAGGATGGAATACTATACGGGAGACTTGCATCTCCGGCGACTCAGATATGGGACTTCCGTCAAAGCTTCCTCCGTCAATAGCGAAGGCGAAATAGACCCTGGAATTCGTGCGTGTATTTTTTTTGAAGAAATACTCCCTTTGTCGCACCTCAAACGTCTTGTTACTGTTGGGCACGGGAATTAAAGTAGATTGATTTGTGAGTATACGATAGAGTCCACATAGTTGTTATTAGATGATGAAATTATTTTTATTTATAGAAAGAAAATAATTGTAATGAGAAATTCAAAAAAAATAAATAGGATATTTGTAATGGGAGTGAGGGAGTATAATAAAACAAATGGATTGGTTCAACCGTTCAAGTATCAATTACTTCCTATGTTCTCTTTTAAATGCACAATTCCTGCATTTCACGTCGTCCAAGACACATTTTTAAAGGTTAATAACTCAAATTGTACATAAATAAAATTTATAAGAATTTGATATTCTAAAACTACGTGATTAGACAAATCTAATAAGGTCTCACTTGACTATGTTTTTTTTCTTATAACTATGTTAAAAAAATTATCAATTTTACTCAATGAATAGTGACTAATATGCAAATGGATCACTTATTTGAGAACGGAGGAAGTAGTATATACTTCTTCGTTCTCATTGTTTTTATTACGGACTCACCCAGCAGGTATGCCAATGCACATTTTTAACGGTTAATAACTTAAATTGTGTATATTGAAAAAATATAAAAAGTAGATGTTATAAAACTACACGATTAGACGAATCTAACAAGATCTCACTGACTATGTTATTTTGTACAGAAGTACATGATAAAAATTTGAATCAAAGTTAAACAGTGAATAGTGTCAAAAAGTGATTCGTAACAAAAACACCAAGATGGAGGTAATGTAATATACAATATTGGTTTATGATTGGTTCAAGTATCAATTATGTACTCCCTCCGTTCCTTTTTAATTGTCTTTTTAGAGAGTAAAAAGTGTTCCAAAATAGTTGTCATTTTTAGGTAGTTATAGGTAGTTATACTATGTTTTTACTATATTGCCCTTCACTTTACATAAATGCTATTTGTTGACATTTATTAAGAATGAGTTTAGTTGAAGGGTAAAAATGTAAACTTATGAGTTAATTAATGCAAACATTGGTTATTGAAATTGAGCTGAAAGAGACAACTAAAAAGGAACGGAGGGAGTAGTACTACTACTTTTTTTTATGTTTATTGTCTCAAATTAAGAAAAAGTGGTGGTAACTGGTACGTAGTAGTATTGAATTAAATTAAGAGTTTAAGAGGAGTAGGCGAGCAGCATTCAATGTTAATCAAGAACATCCTACTAGTACTACTACTATTAAATAAAATAAAATAAATTCTGATCAATGATACAAGTCAAAAAGGTTGGGGTTAATTTCGAGGGGAATTATTCATTCAAAGCTCAAATTCCTAGGTGTTATTATTAGCAGAATATCACATGAGCTGCTTGCTTTATTAATAGTTTAATTGTACTACTACTACTACTAATTGTTTTCACTTCTAACACAGCCGAAATTGTAAAAAGTGCAAAATGCATTGTTGCACAAGGCAGCCGGACGGCGGCAGGGGCATAATGGTCAACTCAATATGTGAAAGACCGGAAGCGATGACGGAGGGGCGTTAACGGCCAGGATTGTCGGCTAGCCAGTGGCGGAAGGGTTTTCTAACATCACCGCCCAATATGGGCCCACTACACACAACACAGTGCTCAATAAAATTTCCAAATTTAGATGACATTTTTTTTTCCAGATTATTTTCACAATCGAATAATTGTATTCCCTTTTGAATTTCTTGAGGTTTATGCTTTCGCTTGAAAAAATATGATGACAAGGGCATGAGGTCACGTGCTGGAGGTGATGCACAGGATTCTGGTCAAAAGTCAAAACCCTTTTCTTGGCCTCTTCTCCTTATAAAATTCGTAAAACAATTTCTGAGTACCAATTTGTACTACAATGAGTGTGTTTGGTTGTTAGCGGATTTAGCAGCATATAGCATATTGAATCGGCATATCCTCTCACAATTCTCTCTCCGAATCTGCTATCTGCTGCTGAATCTGCTGACTCCCAAACATCCCCAATATACTTCTACCTTCTTTGTATTATTATTATTATTATTATTATTATTGGAAGAAGAAAGAAAATAAATCACTGTCACGTCGTAAATTGAGTGCGAGAACTTGGAACAGTAAAAAATGGTTAATGGAGTCAAATCACACTTTTTTCGGCCCAATAATGGTTAATACTGTTTCAGTTTATTTTTGGAGCAGTGAGAGTGGACATTCAGTATGTAAATAGGTAATTCGTTGCGCCCATATTCAATTATTTATTTATCTTTTTTTGGTAACAATTATTTATTTATCTTTCAGTAATTCAGTTGAATTGATTATTTATTTATATAATTATTTTGAATGATTAATTAATGATCCACCATTTTTTGGAGTAACTAATGAATTAAGTTACTTTACAGTTGATGGTTCTGCCTATAGGTATAGGATGAGATATAGCTCCACCATTATAAGTGAAGTTGTTGGTCATCCTCTCTTAAATCTCAATATTGTCTATCCATCACTTTTACACGGGAGCGTATCACTTTACATATTGCTATTATTTTTCTTGCTTTGGCATCACAACAACATGTGTTGTTGCCAGTGTCCACATTGTATCCATAACTGATGAATTACATTTTTAAAAGTGAATACCCATATATTAAGTTTTGGTTTAGTCATAAATTCAATAGGCGATCTTTGGGATTTTATTTGGGAGCTGAATTAGCTCCTGATGATACATTATACTAATAAAAGAGTATATATACGAATTGAGAATTGAGCCGATTAATTTTTGTTTCGGGGACACCAATAATGTGAAGTAATAGCATTCCACTAGTCAAAGAGGCATGAATATGATCGATCATGGTCACATTATTAAATATATACTGTATGTCCCATTATATAATAATTATTATTATCATTCCACAATTGATCTGCATATCGTTTTCTCCACCAAACTCATAATGCCAAGTTTTCGATTCCATGGTCAGACGCCCATCATCATGTCCACAATACCATACAAATCCTCTTTATTATGTATTGTTATTTTTTCTTTTCAATTAGCTTATTGTAGAATTTGGCAGTATATACATATATATGCACTCCATGAAGACTACTTATTTTATAGTACTATATATTTTTTAATTATGCTTTGCCTATGTGGGCATAATATTCGTAAGTATAAAATTGAAATACATATAGACTCGTGATGAAACGTGGTATGATTGTATTCACATTTTTAAAGACTGTTCCAAACGCCATAATTATTTTGCGTTCGTCATAATCTGCAAGACTATAAAGAAGAATATATATATATATATATTTTAAGGAGTGAGAAGACATAGAAATGGTGGTATGAGTGCTAAACAAATTACAAGAGGATAAAGGGTCGGGTGGATAATCGAACCCTCAATCTAAAAGTTGGAAGACATGGACTTGCCAAGTCCTTATTCCCATAAAAATAATATTTGGGAGTTAGCAAATTGATGAATGTTATAGAAATAACTATCTTTATTTATGTATGTGTACAATAAAATGGTATATGGCTTATTAGCTATTAGGATGTGTGTGATATAATATGTGAGTAGAGAATTAGGGATGGAAGAAGTGCAAAATAATAATGTAGGATATAACACCAAAGATAATCTTAGAAAAATGAATCATTGATTGATTTCTCATTTACACACTACATGCATTTATATAGATTGGTGTCTTTTAATCACACCATGCAAGTCCAATATGTGGAGTGCAAGACTTGGAAACTAGACATTCACATGCATTCTTTAGGTAGGGATCACATGCATAATACTCCCCCTTGAATGTCGTCAATACAAAGAATATGCCTCGTTAAAACCTTACTTGGAAAAAACCCAGTGGGAAAAAATCCAAGTGAAGGAAAAAGAGTACAGTATTCTTGTATCAGATGCTCCCCCTGATTTGGACATCATTTTAAATCTCGAAGCTGCCGCATTCCAATTTTCTTCACGAGCTTCTCGAATGTTGCAGTCGGCAATGCCTTGGTAAATAGATCCGCTAAATTATTTTCTGATCGAATTTGTTGCACATCGACTTCACCATTCTTTTGAAGATCATGAGTGTAGAAGAATTTTGGTGAAATATGCTTCGTTCTATCTCCTTTGATATAACCCCCTTTCAACTGGGCTACACAAGCCGAATTATCTTCAAATAAAATTGTTGGGGGCATTTGTGGTTCAATGATTAAACCACAACTCTTCAATATATGTTGAGTCATTGACCTCAACCAAACACATTCTCGACTTGCTTCATGGATTGCTAATATTTCAGCATGATTAGAAGAAGTAGCAGTTAGAGTCTGCTTCATTGACCTCCAAGAGATAGCAGTTCCACCACACGTGAAGATATAGCCTGTTTGAGATTTGGCTTTGTGTGGGTCTGATAAATAACCTGCATCGGCATAGCCAATTAACTCATGTCGAGAGTCTTTTGGGTAAAATAACCCAAGATCAATTGTTCCTTGGAGATAGCGAAAAACATGCTTTATGCCTTTCCAATGTCGTTGAGTAGGGCAAGAGCTGAATCTTGCGAGTAGATTGACTGCAAACGCGATATCAGGTCGCGTACTGTTTGCAAGATACATTAACGCACCAATTGCGCTTAAATATGGAATTTCTGGGCCAAGTTGCTCTTCATTATCTTCTTTTGGCCTAAATGGATCCTTTGCTGGATCAAGTGCCCGAACGACCATTGGATTATTTAGCGGATGAGCATAATCCATTCGAAATTGCTTTAATACCTTTTGGGTATAAGCTGATTGATGAACAAATATGCCCATTTCCAAATGCTCAATTTGTAGGCCAAGGCAAAATTTCGTTTTCCCGAAATCTTTGATTTCAAACTCCTTTTTCAGATATTCGACCGCCTTTTTCAACTCTTCAGGAGTTCCAATTAGATTTAAATCGTCAACATAGACTGCGACGATCACAAATTCTGACCCATTTTTCTTTATAAATACACAAGGGCTGATCGGGTCATTTGTATAGCATTCCTTTATCAAACTTTCACTGAGGCGGTTGTACCACATTCGGCCAGATTGCTTGAGCCCATACAACGATTTTTGCAATTTGATGGAATAATTTTCTCTGGGTTTTGAGTTGCAAGACTCAGGTAATTTAAACCCTTCAGGTATTTTCATATAAATATCATTTTCCAATGAGCCATATAAATATACAGTAACAACATCCATCAGCCTCATTTCGAGATTTTCTCGTACTGCTAGACTCATTAGATACCTGAATGTTATTCCATCCATAACTGGGGAATATGTTTCCTCAAAATCAATTCCCGGTCGTTGTGAAAAACATTGGGCTACAAGCCTTGCCTTATATTTGGCAATTTCATTATTTTCATTTCTTTTTCTCACAAACACCCATCTGTAGCCAACAGTCTTCACATTTTTTGGTGTTTGGACAATAGGGCCGAATACTTTTCGTTTATTCAGTGAATCTAGTTCAGACTGAATCGCATCTTTCCATTTTGGCCAATCATTTCTTTTCCGACATTCTTCAACTGATCTTGGTTCAGGATCCTCGTTATTTTCCATTACATCGAGTGCAACGTTGTATGCAAAGGCATTATCAACGTTTGTTTCTTTTCGGTTCCAACATTTCCCAGTATTGATATAATTGAAAGAAGTTTCAATAACTTCATTTTCTTCTGGGTGAATATTTTCAGGTTCAACCTTTTCGGGGGTTGAATCAATTTCTCCTTCGGGAGTATCATCTGTGATTGATTTATCGCCCATATGGATAATTTTCTTCTTTCGTGGATTTTTATCCTTGGAACCCAAAGGCCTACCACGCTTCAGGCGTGCAGTAGGTTCATTTGCACTTGGAATTTGTCCTTCTGGGACATTTATATTGGCTGGTGCATTTGCTGCATCATTTATATATGATTTTGTGACTTTAGCAGCATCATTAAAAGCATCGGGTAATTGATTTGCAATTCCCTGCAAATGCACAATTCTTTGAACTTCAAGTTCGCATTGCCTTGTACGAGGATCAAGGAAATCAAATGGACTTTGCCAAGATATTTCCTTTTTCAGTTGATCATTTCCTCCCCCTAATGTCGGGAATTGAGTTTCATCAAAATGACAGTCTGCAAATCTTGCAGTAAATAAATCACCCGTTTTTGGCTCAAGATATTTAATAATCGAGGGTGATTCATACCCGACATATATGCCCAACCTTCTTTGAGGTCCCATTTTTGTGCGTTGTGGTGGCGCAATCGGTACATAAACCGCACACCCAAAAATTCGCAAGTGGGATATATTGGGCTCCTTTCCAAACACAATTTGTGTAGGGGAGTAGCTATGATAGCTTGTCGGCCTTATTTTCACAAGTGCGGCTGCATGCAATATAGCATGTCCCCAAGCAGAAACAGGGAGTTTTGATTTCATTAACAAGGGTCTTGCAATTAATTGCAATCGCTTAATAAATGATTCTGCCAGACCATTTTGCGTGTGCACATGAGGCACAGGATGTTCAACAGTAATTCCAATCGACATGCAGAAATCATCAAATGCATGTGATGTATATTCTCCAGCATTATCAAGGCGTATTTTCTTTATCGGATGATCTGGAAATTGTGCTCGCAATTTTATAATTTGTGCAAGTAATCTTGCAAATGCCAAATTGCGAGTTGATAATAAACAAACGTGTGACCAACGTGATGACGCATCAATTAATACCATAAGGTACTTGAAAGGTCCACACGGTGGATCAATAGGTCCACATATATCGCCTTGAATTCTTTCTAGGAATGTAGGGGATTCAATTCCCACTTTTACTGGAGATGGTCTGGTTATCAATTTCCCTTGTGAACAGGCTGCACAATTGAACTCATTTGGGTTCAATATCATTTGCCTTTTCAATGTATGGCCATTTGAATTTTCAATAATTCGCCTCAGCATTATACTGCCAGGATGCCCAAGTCTATCGTGCCAGGTAATAAATTCACTAGTAGCTTTCAAGCCTACTAGGTTATGTATTTCTGCGGCACATATTTTTGTATAGTATAAGCCAGAGGAGCAACATGGCAATTTTTCATTCACAAATTTTTTGCCATTTTCAATTCGAGTTATCAAAAGATACTCGTGATCTGCCTCTTTTGAAGTTTCAATGTGATATCCATTTTTTCGAATATCATTGAAGCTCAGTAAATTTCTTCGAGCTTTGCGTGAGAACAAGGCATTTTCAATTGCCATTTTTGTCCCTTCTGGGAGAAATATAACAGCTCTACCGGAGCCTTCAATGCATTTTGCATTACCGCTTATAGTTTTCACTGCGGTCTTTTCCAATTTTAAATTGGAGAAATAGCTTTTGCTTTTCAAAATGCTATGCGTTGTTGCACTGTCAATGAGGCAGATATCATCTCCGACTTTTGAATTTCCAGCATCCATTTCTTTACAAGAATATAAGAATGTTATTAAACATCAGCAATATAAATATTATTAATGCAAAAGCATATTTATATTATACATGGATAATAAAAGGGAAGTACAAGATATCATTATTTATATTAAACATGAATTATAAAAGACAAGTAAAATATATATAGTTATATAATATATTATTTAGTAACAGTATCTGGCTCAACAAAATCATCAGCTTCCAGGTGCGTGATATTATCATTTAATATATCATCATAAGTATCATCGTGGGCATTATGGTGTGCTTCAACACCTGGTCTTTCTTTTCGTTTCGAGGCCTGATACAGTTCAGCTAAGTGTTTAGCTGTGTGGCATGTTTGAGCCACATGGCCTTTAATTCCACAACGATCACAAATTTCATCATTTTGTTTATGCTTTCTTGCATAATTTCTTTGTTGTGGTTTGTAAGGCCTTCTGGTATCATATCTGCGATTTTGCTCAAATCGAGGCTTATTTCGATAATTATTTTGACGAGATGATTCACCTCTGCCTCGATTGTGATACCGATTTTGGCCACGATCATCATTTTGATTTTTAAAGTGCCCACGATCACGCACATATTTCGATGATTGAGCCGCGTTCACCTCAGGGAACGGTTTTGCACCTGCGGGCCTAGATTCATGATTTCTCAACAACAATAGGCTGTTTTGTTCAGCCAATAATAAGCAGGTGATAAGATCAGAATATCTCTGAAAACCCTTTTGACGGTATGTCTCACTCAATACTGTGTTTTTAGCATGAAACGTAGAATACGTTTTTTCAAGCATTTCTGCTTCAGATATCTTTTGCCCACATAATTGCAATTGGGCCGTAATTTTGAACACAGCGGAATTATATTCCCGGACTGTTTTGAAGTCCTGAAGTCTCAGGTTTGTCCAGTCATCAAAGGCTTTTGGAAGCACCGTCTTTTTAAGATTATCATATCTTTCTTTCAGCTTTTCCCACAATGCCAGTGGGGATTCCACAGTCACGTACTCCATTTTAAGTGCCTCTTCGATATGATGGCACAAGAAAATCATGGCTTTTGCCTGATTTTGATGGCTGGGATTTTTGCCTTCAGCAATAGTATCTTCCAGACCCATTGAAGTAAGATGCATTTTTACATCTCGGGCCCAGGACATATAATTGCTTCCTTCAACGGTTAAGGGAGCAAATTCCTGCTTTGCAAGGTTAGCCATAATCTTATTGAAAATTTAGAAATAAGATATTATACCTCAAATGATAATCTGGACAGAGTCTCCTCGTGCTGATAACGTGTTATAGAAATAACTATCTTTATTTATGTATGTGTACAATAAAATGGTATATGGCTTATTAGCTATTAGGATGTGTGTGATATAATATGTGAGTAGAGAATTAGGGATGGAAGAAGTGCAAAATAATAATGTAGGATATAACACCAAAGATAATCTTAGAAAAATGAATCATTGATTGATTTCTCATTTACACACTACATGCATTTATATAGATTGGTGTCTTTTAATCACACCATGCAAGTCCAATATGTGGAGTGCAAGACTTGGAAACTAGACATTCACATGCATTCTTTAGGTAGGGATCACATGCATAATACTCCCCCTTGAATGTCGTCAATACAAAGAATATGCCTCGTTAAAACCTTACTTGGAAAAAACCCAGTGGGAAAAAATCCAAGTGAAGGAAAAAGAGTACAGTATTCTTGTATCAGATGCTCCCCCTGATTTGGACATCATTTTAAATCTCGAAGCTGCCGCATTCCAATTTTCTTCACGAGCTTCTCGAATGTTGCAGTCGGCAATGCCTTGGTAAATAGATCCGCTAAATTATTTTCTGATCGAATTTGTTGCACATCGACTTCACCATTCTTTTGAAGATCATGAGTGTAGAAGAATTTTGGTGAAATATGCTTCGTTCTATCTCCTTTGATATAACCCCCTTTCAACTGGGCTACACAAGCCGAATTATCTTCAAATAAAATTGTTGGGGGCATTTGTGGTTCAATGATTAAACCACAACTCTTCAATATATGTTGAGTCATTGACCTCAACCAAACACATTCTCGACTTGCTTCATGGATTGCTAATATTTCAGCATGATTAGAAGAAGTAGCAGTTAGAGTCTGCTTCATTGACCTCCAAGAGATAGCAGTTCCACCACACGTGAAGATATAGCCTGTTTGAGATTTGGCTTTGTGTGGGTCTGATAAATAACCTGCATCGGCATAGCCAATTAACTCATGTCGAGAGTCTTTTGGGTAAAATAACCTAAGATCAATTGTTCCTTGGAGATAGCGAAAAACATGCTTTATGCCTTTCCAATGTCGTTGAGTAGGGCAAGAGCTGAATCTTGCGAGTAGATTGACTGCAAACGCGATATCAGGTCGCGTACTGTTTGCAAGATACATTAACGCACCAATTGCGCTTAAATATGGAATTTCTGGGCCAAGTTGCTCTTCATTATCTTCTTTTGGCCTAAATGGATCCTTTGCTGGATCAAGTGCCCGAACGACCATTGGATTATTTAGCGGATGAGCATAATCCATTCGAAATTGCTTTAATACCTTTTGGGTATAAGCTGATTGATGAACAAATATGCCCATTTCCAAATGCTCAATTTGTAGGCCAAGGCAAAATTTCGTTTTCCCGAAATCTTTGATTTCAAACTCCTTTTTCAGATATTCGACCGCCTTTTTCAACTCTTCAGGAGTTCCAATTAGATTTAAATCGTCAACATAGACTGCGACGATCACAAATTCTGACCCATTTTTCTTTATAAATACACAAGGGCTGATCGGGTCATTTGTATAGCATTCCTTTATCAAACTTTCACTGAGGCGGTTGTACCACATTCGGCCAGATTGCTTGAGCCCATACAACGATTTTTGCAATTTGATGGAATAATTTTCTCTGGGTTTTGAGTTGCAAGACTCAGGTAATTTAAACCCTTCAGGTATTTTCATATAAATATCATTTTCCAATGAGCCATATAAATATACAGTAACAACATCCATCAGCCTCATTTCGAGATTTTCTCGTACTGCTAGACTCATTAGATACCTGAATGTTATTCCATCCATAACTGGGGAATATGTTTCCTCAAAATCAATTCCCGGTCGTTGTGAAAAACATTGGGCTACAAGCCTTGCCTTATATTTGGCAATTTCATTATTTTCATTTCTTTTTCTCACAAACACCCATCTGTAGCCAACAGTCTTCACATTTTTTGGTGTTTGGACAATAGGGCCGAATACTTTTCGTTTATTCAGTGAATCTAGTTCAGACTGAATCGCATCTTTCCATTTTGGCCAATCATTTCTTTTCCGACATTCTTCAACTGATCTTGGTTCAGGATCCTCGTTATTTTCCATTACATCGAGTGCAACGTTGTATGCAAAGGCATTATCAACGTTTGTTTCTTTTCGGTTCCAACATTTCCCAGTATTGATATAATTGAAAGAAGTTTCAATAACTTCATTTTCTTCTGGGTGAATATTTTCAGGTTCAACCTTTTCGGGGGTTGAATCAATTTCTCCTTCGGGAGTATCATCTGTGATTGATTTATCGCCCATATGGATAATTTTCTTCTTTCGTGGATTTTTATCCTTGGAACCCAAAGGCCTACCACGCTTCAGGCGTGCAGTAGGTTCATTTGCACTTGGAATTTGTCCTTCTGGGACATTTATATTGGCTGGTGCATTTGCTGCATCATTTATATATGATTTTGTGACTTTAGCAGCATCATTAAAAGCATCGGGTAATTGATTTGCAATTCCCTGCAAATGCACAATTCTTTGAACTTCAAGTTCGCATTGCCTTGTACGAGGATCAAGGAAATCAAATGGACTTTGCCAAGATATTTCCTTTTTCAGTTGATCATTTCCTCCCCCTAATGTCGGGAATTGAGTTTCATCAAAATGACAGTCTGCAAATCTTGCAGTAAATAAATCACCCGTTTTTGGCTCAAGATATTTAATAATCGAGGGTGATTCATACCCGACATATATGCCCAACCTTCTTTGAGGTCCCATTTTTGTGCGTTGTGGTGGCGCAATCGGTACATAAACCGCACACCCAAAAATTCGCAAGTGGGATATATTGGGCTCCTTTCCAAACACAATTTGTGTAGGGGAGTAGCTATGATAGCTTGTCGGCCTTATTTTCACAAGTGCGGCTGCATGCAATATAGCATGTCCCCAAGCAGAAACAGGGAGTTTTGATTTCATTAACAAGGGTCTTGCAATTAATTGCAATCGCTTAATAAATGATTCTGCCAGACCATTTTGCGTGTGCACATGAGGCACAGGATGTTCAACAGTAATTCCAATCGACATGCAGAAATCATCAAATGCATGTGATGTATATTCTCCAGCATTATCAAGGCGTATTTTCTTTATCGGATGATCTGGAAATTGTGCTCGCAATTTTATAATTTGTGCAAGTAATCTTGCAAATGCCAAATTGCGAGTTGATAATAAACAAACGTGTGACCAACGTGATGACGCATCAATTAATACCATAAGGTACTTGAAAGGTCCACACGGTGGATCAATAGGTCCACATATATCGCCTTGAATTCTTTCTAGGAATGTAGGGGATTCAATTCCCACTTTTACTGGAGATGGTCTGGTTATCAATTTCCCTTGTGAACAGGCTGCACAATTGAACTCATTTGGGTTCAATATCATTTGCCTTTTCAATGTATGGCCATTTGAATTTTCAATAATTCGCCTCAGCATTATACTGCCAGGATGCCCAAGTCTATCGTGCCAGGTAATAAATTCACTAGTAGCTTTCAAGCCTACTAGGTTATGTATTTCTGCGGCACATATTTTTGTATAGTATAAGCCAGAGGAGCAACATGGCAATTTTTCATTCACAAATTTTTTGCCATTTTCAATTCGAGTTATCAAAAGATACTCGTGATCTGCCTCTTTTGAAGTTTCAATGTGATATCCATTTTTTCGAATATCATTGAAGCTCAGTAAATTTCTTCGAGCTTTGCGTGAGAACAAGGCATTTTCAATTGCCATTTTTGTCCCTTCTGGGAGAAATATAACAGCTCTACCGGAGCCTTCAATGCATTTTGCATTACCGCTTATAGTTTTCACTGCGGTCTTTTCCAATTTTAAATTGGAGAAATAGCTTTTGCTTTTCAAAATGCTATGCGTTGTTGCACTGTCAATGAGGCAGATATCATCTCCGACTTTTGAATTTCCAGCATCCATTTCTTTACAAGAATATAAGAATGTTATTAAACATCAGCAATATAAATATTATTAATGCAAAAGCATATTTATATTATACATGGATAATAAAAGGGAAGTACAAGATATCATTATTTATATTAAACATGAATTATAAAAGACAAGTAAAATATATATAGTTATATAATATATTATTTAGTAACAGTATCTGGCTCAACAAAATCATCAGCTTCCAGGTGCGTGATATTATCATTTAATATATCATCATAAGTATCATCGTGGGCATTATGGTGTGCTTCAACACCTGGTCTTTCTTTTCGTTTCGAGGCCTGATACAGTTCAGCTAAGTGTTTAGCTGTGTGGCATGTTTGAGCCACATGGCCTTTAATTCCACAACGATCACAAATTTCATCATTTTGTTTATGCTTTCTTGCATAATTTCTTTGTTGTGGTTTGTAAGGCCTTCTGGTATCATATCTGCGATTTTGCTCAAATCGAGGCTTATTTCGATAATTATTTTGACGAGATGATTCACCTCTGCCTCGATTGTGATACCGATTTTGGCCACGATCATCATTTTGATTTTTAAAGTGCCCACGATCACGCACATATTTCGATGATTGAGCCGCGTTCACCTCAGGGAACGGTTTTGCACCTGCGGGCCTAGATTCATGATTTCTCAACAACAATAGGCTGTTTTGTTCAGCCAATAATAAGCAGGTGATAAGATCAGAATATCTCTGAAAACCCTTTTGACGGTATGTCTCACTCAATACTGTGTTTTTAGCATGAAACGTAGAATACGTTTTTTCAAGCATTTCTGCTTCAGATATCTTTTGCCCACATAATTGCAATTGGGCCGTAATTTTGAACACAGCGGAATTATATTCCCGGACTGTTTTGAAGTCCTGAAGTCTCAGGTTTGTCCAGTCATCAAAGGCTTTTGGAAGCACCGTCTTTTTAAGATTATCATATCTTTCTTTCAGCTTTTCCCACAATGCCAGTGGGGATTCCACAGTCACGTACTCCATTTTAAGTGCCTCTTCGATATGATGGCACAAGAAAATCATGGCTTTTGCCTGATTTTGATGGCTGGGATTTTTGCCTTCAGCAATAGTATCTTCCAGACCCATTGAAGTAAGATGCATTTTTACATCTCGGGCCCAGGACATATAATTGCTTCCTTCAACGGTTAAGGGAGCAAATTCCTGCTTTGCAAGGTTAGCCATAATCTTATTGAAAATTTAGAAATAAGATATTATACCTCAAATGATAATCTGGACAGAGTCTCCTCGTGCTGATAACGTGTTATAGAAATAACTATCTTTATTTATGTATGTGTACAATAAAATGGTATATGGCTTATTAGCTATTAGGATGTGTGTGATATAATATGTGAGTAGAGAATTAGGGATGGAAGAAGTGCAAAATAATAATGTACTCCCTCCGTCCCGCGAAGATTGAAGCCTTTCTTTTGGGCACGGTAATTTAGGTAGTGGAGTTTAGTAGTTAAAGTGGTGTGGGTATTTGTGTTTAAGATTATAATGAATTTTGATACTGTTTATTGTTTAACTTTGACTTAATATTATCTTAGTGATGTAATTTGAGAAAAATATTCAAGTGTGGTCTTGTTAGAATCGTCTAATCGTGTAGTTTTAGAATATATATTTTATACAATTTTTATTTGTATCAATTTTGTAATATTAAGAGTTAAAGAAATATAAGGGACTTTGTGTAGGAAAGTAATAATGCATTGGAATTTGTGCAGAATAGTAAAAGTAAGTATTTTTAATGGGATTTGACAATAATTAAGATTCTAATCAAACTTATATTAAGTTAATTTTTCTAAAAACGGAAAGGGTTCAAACTTCGTGGGACACCCCAAAAAGGAATAAGGTTCAAACTTCGTGGGACGGAGGGAGTAGGATATAACACCAAAGATAATCTTAGAAAAATGAATCATTGATTGATTTCTCATTTACACACTACATGCATTTATATAGATTGGTGTCTTTTAATCACACCATGCAAGTCCAATATGTGGAGTGCAAGACTTGGAAACTAGACATTCACATGCATTCTTTAGGTAGGGATCACATGCATAATAATGAAAAATAAGTTGATACACGGTACAATATTGAATATTCATATGAATAATGATCATTCCCCGTGGCCCGTGGTTTTAAATATACTACTAGTAAATATCGATCAACAGTAATGGACAGCTAAAGGTTAATATTATGGGTCATTTCTTACATATATCAGGCCCAATTCATGCGTTATATAGGCCATTATTCATACGTCCGTACATGAGTAAATTTTTTTCTTTTTCTTTTTCTTTTCCCTTAAAAACACAATGTTAACTTTTGGACTATTTTTAATGTCTTTTTGAGGTTAAGAGTAACACGGAGGTACTAGTTAGTTTAGGAAGGCATCTCCAAAACGATTTATTCGTTTACAAGTTTCGAATCCCTTCAATGAACTGTTGATCAACAATGTTAATTTTTTTGTAAAGCAATCAACAATGTTAATTGAATTATTATGCGGATTTAAATTGCGTTATTTATTAGTAATATGAATTTCTGTTGTGAAATACTACCTCTTCAATTAAATTTTTTTAATTAGTTTTTAATGTGGCACATTGATTAATCATTCAAATTATGAGTATATAATAATGATAAAATTTTGATATTATAGAAGAATGACAACATTTCACATGATACGGTGAAAATAATGTATTAGAATATATATATATATATATATATAATTTGTAAGAATTTTGGGAATTATAGATCACATATTCGACTCTAGCTCTACTCACTCAATTATATTAATAATATTCTTTTGTCCGTCTATTGTAGATATAATTGATTGTAAATATTGTAATTGTTTACTTCCATGAATCGTAAAATAGATGAATGATGATAGAAGAAGAAGAAACTTTGCTGGACTTGAAAGGCTACTTCTTCCATGCTCACTTTGCAATCCGCCCCTATCTGCAACACCAACATACACACACACAAACATCATCATTACTATTTATGGAGTAAAAATTAATTAATTAAACCACTAAATTACATGCATTTACGCACATACTATATATATATCTCACACACACCAGCAGCAATATGAAGTATAAAATCTACCAAAAAAAAAAAAAAAACGATCATGAATCACATATTTACAGTCATACACATATACACTACCTGTATATGTATATGTTCTGCAGAATGATATATGGGTGATCAAGATTGCACTTTGTATAAAAAAAAAATCAGAATTTATAGTGGCTGGCAGTACTGAGTTAAGGTTGTCTCAAAGCTTCACCATATAGTTGTATTCTTCTGCACTTGTGTAGTGCCTGAATTAACAAGTGACATTTAAATTATGTATCTATATATATATATGTAAATACCTTGAGGACAAAGGAGTAGACGACGCTACAGTCTTCCATGGTGCTCACATTCATCTCAACAATTTGGAAGCACAGCTTCTCCAGGACAGTGATGATCCTCACAACCTGTCCCCTTGTCGGCGCCCAACAAATTGTCCTCACAACAACAAAGTCGTCGGATCCCAAAATCTTGGCCGCCTCCACATCGGCCACAGGAGAGTTGGAACAAACGACTGACGGTCCAGCAAGGTCCACCTCCCAATTATTCATCATCATTATACTCCCATTCCCAATTTGATCACAATCTGCAGGGCTACTTATGGCCCCAATCATCATCTTCCTCCTCTGCCTCTTTGCCTCCAACAAGGATTCTTCCTTTTCCCGCAATTCCTTGATGAATTCAATCACCCCACTTATTACCGACGCTTGATCTCCCTAACATTAATAATTAATTATAACAATCAAAAAACCGAACACAATAAACATACATATGGAAAACCCTAGATAATTTAAATTTAGGTATTCATGCAGTAAAAGATCGTAATCAAGGCAACGACGAATTGAAGATGAAACAAGCATACACGTTTGATGTAGGAGCGCGGGATGAGGGAGCGCAGGATGCTGAGGCGTTGCGTCATCTGTCTTCTTCGGTTCTTCTCCACAGAAATATGATGGGGCATGATGATGATGATGACTGCCTCACTGGTTGTATTATGACAACTTTGAGTTCGTACTGCTGCTGCTGTTGCTGCTATCCTATGTTGTAAGAAATTATACGGATGGTGAGTATGTAGTTACATTAATATAGGTGAAAGCTGAGGGTGTAATTAATAATGAATTGAAGGAAGGGGGATTTAAGTTTTTAGTATTTTATTTACCGTGGTTAGAGGGGAGATATGCATGTGTAATAATAAGAATAAATGCAGTGGGGTGCAGTCTCGTGAGGTTAATTTATATACTATACTATATGCATTGTGTAGTTTTACACAGCTTGCTTTATTACATGACTTTTACGTCGACATATCTACCATATGTTTCCTTGTGGGTAGGGTGTGGTTACATGGGGATGGAGTTATCACGTTTATGAAGGTGGAACAATTACAGTGTCTCTTCCCCGTGAGATAAAATTAAGGAAATATACAACACCTAACTATCTATCTAGGGTAACTCTTCGTCGTCTGTGTAATAATTGGATATAGTAAGTAATATATACTGTTGTTCATTCTACAGTTATACACTCGCTCATGTCGTCTTTTTATTTTTTTATTTTTATTGTTGCTTAAACCGCGTTGAGTAATACTTTGAATATATAATCTTGATGCTCACCTTACTCTCCCCTTTGAATTTCCTCATCAGGTCACCTCTAAATCGCTCGTTATGCTTGTCGATCAGTTTAAGAAGCTTTTTACATGTAAATATATATATATATATAGTTCAATTTCTTGTAATTTTTTGCGGGACATCATGTGTATCACTTATTTATATCTCCATCTCGTATGCAGATGGAGATATGTAGTTCACTAAAATATGATGATAACCTAGTTCAATAATAATAATAATCATAATATTTTTGGAAAAAATGATTTTTTATTCTTTTTTCTTTTCAAAATGTCCAAATAAGTCCGTTACTAATTTTTTACCGCATATAGTCCTCTACGTTTGCTAATTTTTTTCAATTCGGTCATAATTATGTAATTAGCATGAGGTTGCTGATATGGCCGAAGTATATCACATTTTACATATACCGTGGCAATTTTGGAGTCCCCACACATAACACACTATTTTAATAAATATTTGAAGGCTGTCATAACACATCACTACTCTAAAAAATGACTTTAGCAGGTCAATTGAATCATTTTTCAATGGGATGATGGACATAGTTTATACTTGGTTCGCATTGAGCCATTCCTTATTGAGGTTACCCAACCCATAAAAAAACACCAACAATTCATTTGCACGCATTATATATCACAATTGGTCTTTATTTTCTTGAGAAACACCAAAAACCATCGAGACCCGAAAGAAAATGCACTGCAGTAGCTGTTGATCAAAACTCCTATGTAATTGTACATTTTGTTGTTTCTTTATGGTTGGGTAACCCCAATGAGGGCTCAATGCGAATCATGTAGAAATTATGTCTATCATCCCAGTAAAGAAGGCACTACAAGAAAAAAACGAATTCCCGACCGAAAATGCGGTCGGTAACCCTCTTTTACGGGTCGTTTCGGCCTATACCGACCGAATAACCGACCGCACAAGTCGGTCAGTAATCTGCTGGTATGGAATTTTCTACTGACCAAAAAATTTTGTCGTCGGGACCCTACCGACCGCGTTGCCGACCACACGTGAGTCGGTAAAGTTACCTACCGAATTACCGACCGCAATTTGCGGTCGGTAATCCTCTTTTATTAAAAAAAAATGTGCTCAAGGGGGCTCGAACCCAGTACCTCACATTAACTAACCTCAACACTAACAAGCTTGGCAAGCTCCATACACAATCAATCACAATGCGCCATGTGTCATATATAGTATACCTTCCCAAATATGTTGTGAATGATTTTGCTGAAAAGAGGGCTCAAACTCGAGTCACCCTCCTTATTCCCTCGCGGGTGTGCCATTAGTGTAGCCCATGTTTCATATCATTGTATGGATTGTATTATATATAACCTATATATAAATACATATAAATGTCTAAATTATTTATAAACTAAATTAAAATATAAAATAAAAAATAAAATATAGTAATTAAATAAAATAATAAAATAAAACATAAAATGAATAAATAATTAATTAATTGGCTCAAATAAATAAATAATTAAATTATAAAAATAATCAAAAAATATTTAATAAAAATATAAAATAAATAATAAAACATTTAGAAAGAAATTTAGCCACCGCAATTGTGGTCGGTAATGGGGTCGGTAAATTAATTTTTTATAAAAAAATATGAAAATTTTTTAAAAAATTGGAATAGAATTTGCGACCGCAATTACGGTCAGTAATGCGGTCGGTAAATTATACTATTTTTTTAAAGAAAATATTAAAAAAATTTTAAAAAAATTGGAATAGAATTCGCGACCGCAATTGCGGTCGGTAATACCGACCGCTTTTATTGCGGTCGGTGTTTTGGTCGCCAAAAAACCCCCAACGCAAAAACGGATATATTTTTCCCGACCACCATTTCGGTCGGGAATGCGGTCGGTAATAACGACCCGTCTTTATTCCGTCGGTAATTGCGGTCGGGAATCTGTAAATTTCTTGTAGTGAGGGTTCAATTGACCCACTAGAGCCTAGAGGTATTTTTTAGAGTAGTGATATGTTATGGCTGCCTTCAAATATTTGTTTCAAACATTTATTAATTTGGTATGTTATGTGTGGAGACTCCAGATTGGCCACCGTGGATGTAAAATGAGATTTACTTCGGCCACATCAGCGACCTTAGGTAGTTACGTAATTAGGACCAAATTGAAAAAAATTAGCAAACGTAGGGGACTATATGGGACTAAAAATTACTAACGGACCGATTTGAATATTATTTTGGAAAGAAAAAGTACTAAATAATCATTTTTTCCTAATATTTATATCTAATTTCTTCTAAAATATAAGGCTTTTTACAATTATTATCACTAGTTCAATATATAGTTCACTAAAATATGATGATGAGGAAAATGGATGGAGATATGATCGTATCTCAACTGTTAGTTGGGTAGTCAAAGCTAGTGGGTTGGTTATTCGTCTGTAAATTCACCCATATATAGGCCAGAAATTGCAATTAAGGAATATATTCAAGTAAAATGTAAACCTAGCTAATATATAATAATCAAACCAAAAGTGTTGAGTCTTAGGTAGCAATTAATTCGCAAACAGTTTGGTTGCATCATCAACCATCCCAATTTTAGTACCCCCACTGAAGAAGCATGACAACATTGTTAGTTGGATCAACACATGCAAGCATTGCACGCATGATATTTAAATTTCCAAATTTCCAGCCTTAGTTAGAGACGACCCTCATCTCTGATCTCCCACAATAATCCCACTGTTTGTTGTTACATTCATAATTCCTTCATTTCCATCCTAGCTCTAAAGTACAATCCAATTAAACAATAAATACTAGTAGTATTTGATAATCATCCCAAATCCCCCCCATCCCCCAAATTTCCTTTGTACAATAATAATGAAGGCCTCCTCCTTTCAAGACGTCAGCATCCAACCATCATCAACAATCGATGATCATCAACCACACAGCTCATCACCCGCGTCTTTACCTATAAATCCAACCCTCATCAGAGAGGTATGAAGTAGTATATGCTGCTACCATTAATTACCAACACATTACATATACATATATATATATATATATATATATATGTTTGTTTATCGGCGAAACAGAAAGCGAATAATGTTGACGACGACATGGATGGTGACGCAACGACGACTGCAGGTTGCAGCAGAGTTGATAGGAACATTCATGTTGGTATTCTGCATAGGTGGGATCATGGCGAATGGAGTTGAATCGGGACTCATGGGATATGCAGCAGCCGCCGGCTTCACGGTTGTAGTCATAGTTTACTCCATAGGATCCATCTCGGGGGCTCATGTCAACCCCGCCGTCACCATTGCATTTGCAGCTCTCGGTCCTTTTCCATGGTCCAAGGTACTACTACTACTCAATCACTAAATTGCGTCCACTTGTATCTCGAGATTACTCTATAACAATAATGTTGATCATCGCTGGCATTATTAATTATATGGTGAAGCAGGTTCCAATGTATATACTAGCACAAGTGGGGGGTTCGGTGTTGGGGACGTATATAGGGAAGTTGGTGTACGGACTTGAGCCGGAGGTTGCCATGACAAGGCCGCTCCATGGATGCGCATCCGCGTTTTGGATAGAGGTTATCACGACCTTTATGATTCTGTTTTTGGCCACCTCGTTGCTCTCCGAACCTCAACTTGTAAGATCCCATCAACATCATCCCATGCTGCATCACATATACTTACTACTAGTAGTATATATATATATATATATATATATATATATATATACTTGGTTTTTATCAATTCATATGATCTGTACATACATGGTCGTTTATATACTACTACTTGGTGCAGTTAGGATCGTTGTCCGGATTCATCATTGGCATGGCCATTTGCCTGGGAGTGCTAATATCCGGGTAACAAGAATGAACATTACTGGCCTTATTTGCCAATTTGCATGCCTGAAAAGGTAATTAATGGTTAGAGAACAAGAATTAATCCTATCAGCTCTAATTAATATGCCCTTGTTTCAAAAAACAGGCCAGTTTCGGGAGGGTCGATGAATCCAGCAAGGTCACTAGGACCGGCACTGGTTTCATGGCGATTCGATCACTTGTGGATATACATTGCAGCTCCTACTATAGGGGCCATTTCCGGTGTCTTCACCTACCGGATTTTAAGACTAAAGGGTTGGTCCTGTAAGCTGGCTGATATTAATGCTTCACAAAAAACACTACTTCCTCCTCCTCCTCAAAGCAACCTCACCTCCCATTTTTAACTCCGATCCGATCCTTTTTTTTTAAAAAAACTGATGATGAAAAATGCAAGTGTGGTGTTTGGAACTAGAATTTTTTACTACTACAAGTAAGAGCTTCAGGTCATCATCTACTATATAGTAGTATATTCTTTGTATGAATGATATCTGAGGTTACAAATGGATTGGTTTCTACTGTGATCTTGATCGTCTGTGGGTTATATAGTAGTACAAGTATAGTTTAGTTTTGTTTCAGAGTGTGTGGTTTTTGTAAGTTTTTGAGTATGTTTGTGTTGGGCCCAGAAATGAAATGGATACCTTTATATATGGGCTCTAAAGAATTTAAATTAAAGGACTGATTGATGGTATAAAAGACAAGAATAATAGTAAGTGAGAAAATCTCCTCCATTTATGGCTTTACTACCATTAGTTAGGCCTCGCCTAATGAAAAAAATACAGTAAATACTTAAAAAGAAGGCTGATATGGATACAACACATCTCAACTGAACTCTGGCTATTAGTGGCTATGGTTTATGAAAATTTAAAAATGTGTTTATCTCTTGTAGCTAGGAAAGAAAATTAAAATTAGTGAGCTATTTGGAGTTGGTAACAGGAATGATGTGTCGCTATCAATTTAAGGGTAAACCTCAATTACAGGCAGCTAATCACTAATTAATCTTTAATTTAAGAGTGCCACCATGAAATAATAATATCACCCGCGGTTCCAATAAGCTGGGCGGATATGTATATGGAGTACTGTACTAGTAGTAGTAATTTATTACAGTAGTACTTACAAACTTGGTCCACTTGAAAAAGTCATGACTTACTCCTGACCTGTTTGAATCTACGAGGAGACCTCCTCAGCTCCCTGCAGCGGTTCTTCTTCCAGCTTATGCTTTACCGGGTTGTAAATGTGCATATAGATCAGATTATATAGGGGTGTCAATTTGGACACTAACCCGAAAAAACGAACCCAGACGACACGAAAAATTTCAGGTTTGGGTTTAGTCATTTTGGTTTTTTTTCCAAATCAGGTCGACCCGAAACTTGACCTGAAATATTATTCCACCTGCTCAACCTGACACAAACACGACCCGAAACCTTAGATTTTGTCAATTTTGGCTATAACACGAAAAAACGAACCCGAACGACACGAAAAATTTCAGGTTTGAGTTTAGTCATTTTGGTTTTTTTTTTCTTCCCCAAATCAGGTCGGCCCGAAACCCGACCTGAAATATTATACAACCTAATCAACCCGACACAAACACGATCCGAAACCCGAAATTGACACCCTAAGATTATATCGTTTCAAAATAATTAATGTACAAGAAGTTAAAAGCATAGTAATGTGCATTGTGGATTTGTGGGGAGACCTAACCTTTAAAAAAAACCTGAACTCAGTAACTCACACAGATACAGTCCACTTTTAATTTAAATAGGGCCCATTCTGAGGGAAATGGGCATCAGTTTGGTGGCGGTCGGAGTTGAATACACATTCAATTATACCAGTGGAGTGCAATTTCTTACAAGTCCATTTCCAATGTCTATGGAAAATCAATTTCCTGAGGATAGTAATAGTAGTGGTTTCACAGACAACACACTTTTGTAGTTTTGTGTCAATTTCTTGCCATATTTAATGGATTACATGGACATGTCCTAATCATGCTTGCTTTGCTTGTGGTTCCAATTCATCTTCCTCTCTCATTTCTCAATCCTTTTTGGTAGAAGAAAAATAATACTAACATAATGGAAATAATTTTTATGACCACAATGTAAAAATGAAAATTGAATGAGGGTTTTTCACGGGTCAAGCTCAAGTCATTTTTCTTGAGCAAGGATGGGGTGGGTTAAGTATTAGTTTGTTTCCCTAATGTTTGGTGAATTTGGATGGGAAAATTTAGGACTCCCGTTTTAAAATAATAAAACAGATTATTTAATTAGTGCTACTAACAAAAATGCACTATACTCATTAAAATTTTGCGTGGAGTATTTCTTCTTCTTCTTCTATTTTTCCTTTTTTTAATAAAAAAAGGAGTACTGGTATTTACTTCCTACGTATTGAAATAATTCTAACATTTCATGTTTTTACGCAATCCAATATATATTTTTAAAGAATAATATCTCAAATTTTATAAATAAAAAATTATAAAAATTTAATATTATAAAACTATGTGATTAGACGAATCTAACAAGATCTAATAATAATAATAATAATAATAATAATAATAATAATAATAATAATAATAATAATAACAAAATAGTACCCCAAGAGAAATGGCATAGGGAAGTTTGAATTTGTCTATGTCCCACCCACCATTGCAAAAACTATGGGCGTCAACATACATACATATACCACCATGCGCAAATAAATTACTAGTACTATTAACAATTGATCAACTTGTCCAAAAACTCTAACAATTACTAATAATCAACTTAATTGGTCCTTATAATCTAGCGTTATTAATTAGTAGTAGTAGTATATTTTTATGTTTCGTGCAGGATGGAATAATAGGTATCTTTCAACAGATATTTAAAATGAGAGAGAATCATACTATTATTCAATGTTTAATTAGAGAAATAATAAAAATGATCGATAGATCGATAGTAGTATAGTACTGTAATAAATTAGTAAAAATAAAGGAACAGTACTACTACTGTGAGCAATTTCTCAAGCATGGGCTGAAAGTTGAAACACCCTACCCTATATATATGAAAAAAAAAAAAAAAAAACCCAATTCGCCCCATAATTTTTCAAAATTTCCAAAATCGTCCCATAATAATTGAATTAGCTTAATTCGTCCCATAAGTTCGTTAATCCTAGCCAAATCAGTCCCAAATGCATCTTAATTATCCTGGTAGCTGACGTGGCACTCAATTAGTGTGGTTAAGGTCGGATTAGCCCGATCAACATTTTTTGGACCCGGTTCGATGCTTATCTGGCGGGGTTGGGCCGGCCGGTTCATTTATTTGGAGCTCCATGTGGAAGAGCAGAAAGGAGACAAGAGAACGTCCAGAAAGGAGGAGCAGATCGGAGCAGTCACCAATCAAAGGCTTTCTTCTCTTCTCTTTGATTTTGGTTGTAGGCATTTTTCACACTTAATAGTCCACAAAAAAGCAACATAATTTCCACAATCAACAGTAAGCCCAAAGTATGCCATTTTCACAATTTCTACTATGCAATTTCCAGAAGAGATGAGAGGCTACAGAATCTGAATTTACCATAGTTCCCTGTAATACTGAAAAGAGTTTACCAGTGAGAGACGAACTATGGTAGAGGGGCGAGACCAGAGGCACGAGGAAGAAGATGACCGAAGCAGTGGTTGAGCAGCGACGACAGCGGCGATGATTAGGAACAGGGGTGCAGGCGCATGCTAGGGTTCGCAAAGAGGGAGGGGGTGGTGTGGCGCTCGCGATGGTCGTGGTGGCGCGCTCGCGAAGCAGCGGCGGCCGGCTAACAGAGGCGGCGCGAGATGGAGGCGACAGCGATCTGAGGACGACTGAGGGTCGGCGCCGCCAGGATTGAGAAGGGCGACGGGAGAGGCGGAGGCGGGCGGTGGTCGGAGTTGAGGGAGAAGAAGATAATGCGGGTGGTGCGGTGAAGATGGAGATTTGGGGAGACCAGACGGGAACGAGACAGAGGGCGAGCGGAGATGGCTGGTACGCGGTGGGCTGTGGTGGTTGACGATGGCAGTGACAGGTTGAAGGTGGAGTAAATTTGGGGATTTTGCCCAAATATCCACATGGAGCTCCGAATAAATGAACCGGCCCACCCAACCCCGTCAGGTAAGCATCGAACCGGGTTCAAAAAATGTTGACCGGGCTAATCCGACATTGACCACACTAATTGAGTGCCACGTCAGCTACTAGGACAATTAAGATGCATTTGGGACCGATTTGACTAGGATTAACGAACTTATAGGACGGATTAAGCTAATTCAATTATTATGGGACGATTTTGGAAATTTTAGAAAATTATGGGAGGAATTGGGTTTTTTTTAATTCCCTATATATGGCCTCGATCTGCAGCCAAGTGGCATACCAACACAATCTCATACCATACTCCATTACTCCTAAATGATAGTAATTGTGTAACCCTTCTCCGTTCAATAATCAACATACTATATAATAGCAGTATTTTTTAAATTATTATTATTATTATTTTATTTTTGTATTTTGGTTATATGGTGGTGCAATTGTCTTTGTCTATCATAATAAAATGCGACTTTTCAATTTTATACTCCGTTCCCGATGAAAAATTATTAAAAAATAATATTTTAAATTTATGTGGTTAAACAAATCCAACAAGATATCAATTGACTATATTTGATCTTATATAATTATATGAAAAAGTCGAATCAAAATTACTCAATAAACAGTGACAAAACACCAACCGTGTCATGCTTTGCTTTCTTTTGAATAAAATAGTTACTGTATTTCTCACTTACGGAAGTCAAACTCCAATTTTTTTTATTTGACTAATCAATGTTTAAACTATCCGGTCATATTACATCATTACAAATCACAATTATACTCCTATTATATACTTCTACTTACATATAAAATTTATATTTAGCGTACCCACTTGTATTTTTTTATTGTGTCAAACATCTAATTAGCTATCATTTCATATTTTACTTAGCTTAGGTAAACACTCTCCAATTCAACTCGAATCGGTTTTAATTTCCACCATCGTTATATGAATCGGATTACTTTTGATGAGTTTGGACTTCTCTTCAATTCGTCATGAAAATAATTGCATATTCAACAATTTGAAATTTTTATTAAATCAGAACAATTTTATAATGAATTTCTCTATATAATCTCTCATTTATTTCCTTTGTAATTGGTATGATTTGGACTTCTACAAATCTTTGCCGACACATAGTGTCAATATTTATATAGATATAAAAAAAAGTGACTATTGAATTTTTGTTTTCTCCTATACTGCACTTTCCCCAAAACATATCTATGAAATCAGATTGGACCATGCTTTATTGAAGGAATATAAACATTTTCTTCTCAAAAAAAAAAAAAAAAAAAAACTATGAAATCAATCCATCGAAACATGGCCATTTTGATTTTGATTGACGTTTATAGAAAGGCAAATAATAAAAATAAAAATAAAAATAAACGATATTATCATTATCCAAACAAGGCCTTAAAATTGAATGGAATTATAAAAGCACCCTCTATTTTCTTTCTATAAATCCAAATAACCCGTCACTTCAATGCTCCTTCCATTCCCATTTGCAGCCCTTTCAGGAGCTGAGCAAAAATTACTGCTAATATTTGTATTTAATTTAGTTTAGAACTTTAGATTAACAGAGATAAATATGTTGGGAGTGTTTAGCAGCTCGATAGTATCGCCGCCGGACGAGCTGGTGGCGGCCGGAAGCAGGACGCCATCGCCTAAAGTCAGGGCGGATAAGCTGGTCGATCGTTTCCTGGGAGCGAATTCTGCCGCGGTTTCCCTGAAGATCGCCGATGATGTTCAATTGGCCTACACTCACCATAAAGAGTCACCGTTAAGGCCGAGGTAACTGCAGTACCTGTGCTCGAAAATAATCGCTTAAATTTGATTTATGTAGTTACAATCTATGAAATTAATTATTTCTTTCTCCCGATCGTCGGAAGACGTGTTTAGTGGCGTTTATGTTATGAACGGGCGGTGGAGGATGGATTTGTTCGAGTGCCGAAGATTTTTTGATGGATTGATATGTCACGCACACTTCGTGAGCCGATTTCATGTTCGGAAAATTCTTATTCGAGAATTTGTCTGGTTGTACAGTGGGTTGAATTGAATTTCTGATTTGAGCAGATGTATGATCGAATGTGAAATATCTACGATAAATTTTATGATAAATTTAAGAATAAGAAAAAAAGAAAAAAAAAAAACGCAGCTGGAACATTCATATCGTTTGCTTCGTCCTTTTCTTTTCTTTATTTTTTTTTCCCTTTAAAAAAATCATTTTTATGTTATAACTGGATTTACCGAGAAATTAATTCTGTTTCTTTTCGTTTATGACTTTTTTTGGTCATAAAGAACAGTTGTTGGCTTGATGGCATATATTATCCGGCATATACAGAGCCTTATTAATTACATCTACACTAGATTCAATGAGTAAATTATCTTTCTTATACTTATATGATATTCACATTAGAAAAAAAAAAAACACCTTTATTTACCTTTTTCATATTTATTGTACAAAAATCATTTCAATCTAATTTTATATTAGAATTATCAGATCTGTAATAAAATACTACATATTTAATCACTTAAAAGTTAAAAATCACACAGGATCTTTATTTTCTTTTACTCCATTTTTTTTCGTTCTGAATTGTTTAATTAGTGGGAAGGCTATGATGGTCCAAGAATTGGAATCTACTGTTCCTGGTTTTCTTTCATTGATGCCACTTATGAATAACTAGCCAAAGATTCTTATCCGGTTGTTGGATCTGTTCAATCTTGTGACGTATTGATGATACCCATGTAGAACCCATTTGCCTTTATCATCAATATACCATTATAATTTAGTTTACTATTCTTGATAGTTTACTCTGATTATATTTGGCAAATGGATCAGGTGCTTCAGCTGTCTAAGATGACACTATTTGGCAAATACTGAAGTATTTATATTTTGTCAATGAATTGATGAACAGTCTCTTTCACTGCATTCACATGGTTAAATAATTGAATTGAGTTGGTGGATTCCCATTATTAGTATCAACTGTCAAATGTGTATGTTTGGCGGATTAGTACCATGTGGAGTAGTATTCAGTAAGGTTTGTGCTACTTGCACAATGATTCAGTTTCCTAATTATGCGATTATTGATGCTGTCCCATTCTAATCTTTTTGGATTATTTCATTAGTAATTCAAATTAAAGCTAAGCTTAGAGTTTCAGTTGCTTATTTTGGTTGATGTTTTCGGTGTTTTAAGCGAATTATCCTTGAGTGACTTCATGAGAATGTAGATTGTTAATGATATTCAACAAATAATCAATCATCATCATTCTGTCAATCATCAACCACATATAATATACATTTAGCACAGGCTACAAGATTTAGCAATATGCTGCTACCAGTGAAAGACGTATTGATTCCTAAATGTTGCCAAATTTTGCCTAATGATGCTTGATGTTCATGTTTGTTAGGTCTTATTAGATGATGATGTATATCTGTGAATTTGAAGAATGGAATGAACTAATTTCGTTATGGAAAAGACAGCATCTTTGTTCGAATGTGATTGGCTATGGTCAAAACTCAAAACTAAATTGGCTGATAAAATTGCAGATCATTTGCAGTCAAGGATGAAATCTTCTGTCTGTTTGAGGGAGCACTGGACAATCTGGGCAGCCTGAAGCAGCAGTACGGTCTTGCAAAATCCGCAAATGAGGTGCTTTTGATGATTGAGGCATACAAGACACTCCGTGATCGAGCACCTTATCCTCCAAGCCATGTCGTGGGGCACCTGGATGGAAACTTTGCCTTCATTGTGTTTGACAAGACCACTTCTACTTTATTCGTGGCTACTGTGAGTTGCCCACTGCCGATGCCCATCATAATGCCCTATTTGAAATTATATTTTTGTATTACTCCACTATTTATTAAGTGACTTCAAAACTTGCTCCGTCATGACAGGACCAATATGGAAAAGTTCCTCTTTACTGGGGAATTACAGCTGATGGATATGTGGCGTTTGCTAATGATGCTGACTTGCTCAAGGGCGCTTGTGGAAAATCACTTGCATCCTTCCCACAAGGTAAGATCTTGCTGAATATATTACTACTATTAAAGAGTAAAGACAAAATATGCTCAACCCTATTAGACAGTGATTGTGTCGCTTCATTTCCACAGGATGCTTCTTCTCCACAGCAGTCGGGGAACTCAGAAGCTATGAGAACCCAAAAAGCAAGATCACAGCAGTCCCTGCACAGGAGGAAGAGATCTGGGGAGCCAAATTCATGGTAAAAATACGTTTTTCCTATACCAACTGTAGCAACACTCCAATAATTAAGAAACTCTTAACGTAAAATAGTTACTACGACTTGTTCCCGGCCTGACTAGTCACGACGTAGGATAAGACAGCACTGAATGATGAAGTGTCTGTATCCATTCATAGACAAAACATAGTAGTAGTAGTAGTAGTAGTATTAGTATACTATAGGCCAGAATGTGTTCTCATTGGGGCCAGCCAGTCGGCCACTTGTCGATGAGTTATTGCGCTGCTGTGGATGATACTTATTTGTGTGTATCTTACAACAGGTGGAAGGGGCAAGCATGATGGCAGCCACAAAATAGTTCCTCTTATGAAAGTGGGAAGTGAGAGAAGTAAGGGTGATATCCTGATTCCTGAATGGTGGTGGGGACATCACATGTATGTATAGTTCAATTGCTTGTTTCCTTGTATGATTGTTGTAACTTGAAACTTGGAATTCTCTGTGGGCTGTGGCTCTGGTTTGTAGATAAAATTGTCTGTCCCTTTGGGGGGGTGTGGTGTAATATAGTAATAAATGAAGTCTTGTGTTGAGTTTCAGTATAATCTAAAATCTGTTGGGTACAATTTAAACTGGCCCATCTTTGCATACGAAATTTCTGAAGCCAGAATTAAAAACCCATTCTGAGAGACAGGCAAGGACATACAGTATTACTAATTTCTAGGAATGGCAATGAGCCGGTTTTGGGGCGGGGAGTAGCATCCACATCCCCAAAACCGTTAGTATTTTTAATCCCCAAAACCGGCCCAATCCCCGTCGGGGACCTTATCGGGGATCCCCATCGGGGACCATAATTTCCCCGATCCCCATTGGGGACCTTATCGGGGATTCACTTATAACCCAACCTTTATTTTTTTTCGGTAATTGGAATGGTCGGAGTCATATTATTCGAGACAACTTTCTTTTTTCTGAAAGATAGACAACTTTCAATATAAATAATACATCAAAACACACATATAAATTATTTAACAATAAACCATAATTAAATTAAAACTTCATAATAGTTTCCGATGTATAATTAACACACCAAACTAATGGGCTTTAATCAAATATAACATAGAAAATAATAATTATAATATAAAAAAATATAAAAAATAATATAAAAAACATATCGGGGATGGGCCGGGGCGGGGACTACTTCCCCCATCCCCATCCCCGTCCCCGATAAAATCCCCAATCCCCGGCCCATCTCCGATAGTAGTCCCCCCAAACCGAACCGAAAATTCGGTTTTCGGTTTTCACCATTGGGTATGGGCTTTTTTGCCATCCCTACTAATTTCTTTACACTTCTCTAAATCCATCTTACTAATTTATTAGGTTTTCTGTATGTGGATAATTAGAGAGTAGGGTGTAATGGATCATCAACGGTCGATATTTATTAAATCACTACATCCAACCTCTTCAGATAATTTAGACCTTTTCAAGTCACTAATTTAGACTTTTTATTTTCTCAACTAAAGAAATATCACCATTTATTTATTTATTTGCCATTGTAATTCGAGAATCTAATTAGAGTACCCTTTGCAGTTCATTAGATGCATCTCCACCGTGAATGGTGCAAAGTGGGACATACCTCTGTTTATATGGTAAATTGGTAATGAATCCCACCTGATCACAATTCACATATATGCACCAAAGAGGCAAAGACCAATACTGGCACGACTAGGGTAAATGAGACTGATAGGCTCGTAAAATATTCGGACTCGACTCGATCAAAGCTTGACCAATGCTCGACTCGAAAAGGCTCGGCTCGAATTCGAGATCGACTCGAATATTAATGAGCTCAAGCCGAGCTAACTAATACTCGGCTCGAAAGCTCGATAATAGGCTCGAATGTTATATACTCCCTCCGTTTTTTTTTGTTTGCTACGGACCCACGCAGCACGCAGTCCAATGTACATTTTAAATCAGTAATAACTCAAGTTCGGTACAAGTAAAAATTCTAAAAGTTCGATATTTAAAAACTACAAGACGAGACGAATCTAACAAGATCTCAATTGACTATATTTTAACTTGAATAACTATGATAAAACTTCAAGTCAAAGTGATTGTGTGAATAGTGCCAAATTCTCCAACGTAGCTATCATTTAAAAACGGAGGAAGTATATATTATTTCTTTCTTAAAAATATAGTATATTTTCTTTATTAACAAATGTGAGGAAGAGAAAGTCCAACGGTAAATTCACTCCTCTTTTTATATAATAATATAGTACACTATATTTTATTATGGTTAACACTAAATCAAAAAAACTAAATCTCAATCTCCTTCCAAATTGGGACTATTATAAGGAATTATAAATAGTTTAATATATTTCTACAGTCTTTGAAGTTTTTAAGCTCATTATTAAATAATTTAAAAAATTTGAGTCTTGAGTCCAATGTTGTCTAGGGATACCCGGTAAAAAAAAAGCTGAAATTTATGTCGAGCTTTTTTGGTCCTTCAAGCCGAGCTCGAGCTTCAATATATTGTGTCGAGCTCGAGCCGAGCTCAATTTTTAAAGATCGTCGAGCTTCGAGCTCGAGCTGAGCCGAACTTATACAAAACCGGTAAGGCTCGAGCTCGGCTCGGCTTGTTTACACCCCTAGGCAAGACTATCATACTAATACAAAATTGGCCCCGTGTTCTGTATATACTTTTCCAGTTCATACATCGGATTTCTATTAATAATGGAAGGGTAAACAAGGAGGCAGAAGGTAAAACAAGATAGGTTTGGTACACACAAACTTTGTTTGTTGCCTGGCATTATACATATGGACAAACTTATGAAAGGTTTATTGGTAGGACTTCAATTGCCCATGGACAAACCTCGTTTATTCTCTTAAATCTTATCGTTAAAAGTCCTATAGAGTCCCGGGGTTTGCTAGCAGTTCTTGGGGCAAAACCCATGCCTTGGGTCCATTAGTTTCATTGACTGACTGGACAGAATTCCTCCAAACTGCAAAAGATAATAGTTTTGAAAAAGAATAAGCCCGTTTGAATACTGCACACTCAATCGGATGAAAGTCTATCTACCTTCCACCCAGGTGTTCGATTATGTCAGTCGTAAGTGTTGATCTTCCTTTACTCCCAAATGCAACTGAAGCAGCCTTTCTCAACAACACAGAACCTGCGATGCACCCCAAAACTGTAGGGCTTGCGCTCAGGCCACTATGAGCAGCACCCTGCCGAGCCCAGGCAGTGAACACAGCAACACTGGAATGAGGAAATAACCATTTTTAGAGATACATATGTGTAGAGAAGACATCAGAACTTCACAGATGTAAACATTAACATTATGGACTGGGTGTGTAACAAAATCACAACTGTTGTTTACCTTCCAGAAAGTATGTCGCCCTGGCCACCGCAACGACGAGGGGAGCCAAAAGTGCTAACCGCGCTAACTGTACAGTTCATGATCAAAGGAGTCAAAATTAGTCAAATTGCTTTGACTTTAACACATAGGAGATCTCTAAGGCGAGATAATTATCTTCTACCCCTCTTTAGAGACTGAATGAATTTTAATTTTGATTGTTGATAATGATATCCTAAAACTGGCGCAAGAGTGGCTGCTCTGAATATGACAGATGAAATGATTATTATCATCATATGAAATATATGTTTGAATGAAGAAAAAATAAATTCTCGGATGGAGCACTTTTAAGTGTTCTGTATCCTTTTTAGTGACTGAATGAATTCTGTATTTTAGTTTTACTACTATTTAGCTTGTCTTCAGTAGGAAACAGATACCTGTTTCGCCATTGCTGATCAAGTCGGATCCTCCTTTTCTTAATATAGTTACACCACCAATCCTAACCATGGAAAAGAGAAATTTAGATCATACCCAATCAGAACAGCCAACAGTCATAATGAATTAATGAGCTCCCACCAGAACACAGAAAAACATACAAACAATCTACGGTGAGAGCGTAATTGTAATTTGCAACCCAGTTAAAAATTCTGATCTAAAACAGAAACCCTAGAATGTACTACAATGTACATTCATCGGTTTGTGGTATGACCATATGATCTTAACTGACAATAACACATCAAGGCAGCAAAAAAAGAGAAGCCAAGAACTAGAAAAGCTTAATAAAAAGGAAGAGAAGAAATAAGAATTTACCCTCTAGCAAGAGAGAGCAACTGCTGAATTCTATCTTGATCATTTACTTCACACTGTAAAACTTTTTGAACAAGACGCTTGTATTCGTTGACATTGGGAGTAAGGACAGCCAAGGGATAACCCCTGACAAGATCGAGACAATTTGTAACGAGGAAAAGGCCATCCTGAAAATCCAAATTACGAGTTTAAACATTTAGTGCTTTCACATCCTGTGTAAGTCAGATACTCTTTAAAGGAAAGAAGGATTTTATCACATACCCCATCAATAACCATTGGGACATTTGATTCCTTTGCATGCTTCATTATATCACTCACACAATCCTGCACACAAGCCTTACCTATTAGATATGATTTCCTATTTTTTGGATAATCTCAAATAAAGTATATAAGCACCAATATGCAGAGATGAGAAGGATCATCCTCTTTGCTACATATCACAAGAATATAATTTTTCCACAAGACACTAGGACTAAAAGTCATATAGATATGGCCCCAATAGGAGAATAATAAACACAATGAATACCTACATATGTGGTCCAAACCTGGCAAACCATACACACTGGCAAACATAGAGTAACAAGATTTTGGTGTGTGGTGCCTTTACTAACCGAAATTCCAGTTATCCGAGCCACAAATAACATATACCTCAAGGGAAAATGATAATGAAACAATGATAACCCAATTCATATTATAGTGAAGTATATGGCCGAATTTGTAAATGAATTAACAGTATGCACAAACTAGTGGGGTAATATTCTTCTCGAAAGTCGCACCAAAAGAAAGGGATCCCTTCCAAGGCCTGGGCCGATAACTAGACAATCAAATCTCTCCATCCACTTATCGATCTCTTCAATGACTTTGGCTGATATTGTTTTCTTATCCTCATCCCTGCAATGCATCGTTTTAGAAATAAGGGAACTCTAAATCCAAATCAAACACAAAAAGAGATTAAACATTTGGTTAATAATCAGATAAAAACAAAAGGTTGGTTCAAATAACAAGATATTGACCTAACATGATATGATTCTTCCAGTATAGGATGCACAATCAACTCAGGGCTATAGCTCTTAATTACTGGTGCAGCATCTTTCGTACAGAACACATGAGATAAATCAGCACCCTGAGAAATAAGATGTTCTCAATAAAGAAGACAGCAATAAGGATTTTTTAAAGCATATGCTTTTGAAACTTCGAGATGATTTTCATAGTTCATACCAATTGCAAGGTTAAAGAAGATGATGAAGAAGAAGAGAACGGGAAACAAGAGTAAGGAAACTAACAATTCTTAGAGCTGAAATAGCTGAAAAATATGGTGCACCAGTGTATTCCCTGCAGCCTCCTATAACTGCTATCTTCCCTGGTAAAGAAAGGATCACGTATTCACTATTCAGTAGACAGATTAGGCATTAGAAAGACTAGGAGTGGTAATGGTATAATATTCACCAAAATCCATAAAGAAAGGATCATGTATTCACTATTCAGTAGACAGATTAGGCATTAGAAAATTAGGAGTGGTAATGGTATAATATTCACTAAAATCCACCTTTCTGACTATCTAAAATCTCATTGCTTGTATGTGCTGGAAAGTTTTGAGTCTAGAGGAGTATTAAATATTCTGAGAATTCAATATCATCTACCATTTTAACTGAAAACATCTTCAGATCATTACAAATCATTCCATCGATGCTTTACAAACACCAGGGACAACATGACACACTAAAGGGTATAAAACAACTAACCACAGTAGAAGTGAAGTGAACAAGGATATCCCAAAATCTCTATATAAATTAGACAAGAATGAGTGCGGACGGCATGCTACTGACCAAATTAGAAAATTGCTGATAGACTGTACTTAAAATTTCATATCCATCAGGCACAGAGACAATTGATCCCATAACATTAAATATTCTCATCACGCATTATGGACAAAATAAAACCACACAACATAAATCATATTAAATTGTACCCTTCTCATATGCAAAACAGAAGTGATAATAAAAATATAAAAAACCAATAAGGTTCATATAAATTAGCGGAATCTGTTTAGGAAAAAAGTAAACCTCTTGGACGTAATATGCTCATCCTTACAAACTCTAACACATGAGAATTTGGCCACCATCCTCAGTATTACCCAATGCGCATCTTACGTAAAAGTAAAAAAAAAAAAAAAAAAAATACAAACTAATGGCAACATATTATATGTGGATGGAAATGTTCTCTTCTAACTCATAAATTGAACTACCAGCTTATCACCTAATTAAACCAAGGTCATCCAAATTCAATTATCACTGCAAAATCACTAAGAACAAATTTAATGAATCAGATAAAATTAAAACAAGAACAAGTATTTGGTGGAATCACCAGCTTGGCCTTTATGCCTGGAAGGATCAAGAGACGGAGTAATAGCTTTCAAAACGCTGACAGCATCCACTTCCAACGAAGAGCCTCCACCACTAATTACAGATTGCATTTTTATTGTGTTACTGCAAAAATTCCTGCTGCTGGTATTGGAACCTCCTAAACACCTTATCAAAAACTGTTGCCTCCTAATTACAGCAGCCGAGAAACCCACCATAAAATACTCTAAACACTGCCACTCAAAAGTTACAGAACCACAAAAGATTTTGAGAAAAACCAGAGAGCAATGCGCAAATCATTATCATTACTAAAACAGAGGATTTGCAAAACTCAGATTTGGGGTTCGGGATTTGAGTCCCCCCCCGAAGAAGATCGGAAGATTTGTTCAGTCCAAAAGTCTTAAAAAGCGTATTATGAAACGCGATTTATCACCGTGGTTTTTTTTTTTTTTTAATACCTTTTTCAATCCCGCCCCAATATTTGTCCCTTTTTCAAATTCACCCCTACAATTTATCTTGCGCCGCCGTCCTCGCCCAAACTACAGTTGAAGCCTGAAGGTCGTTCGAGAGGATGAAGAAAATGGGAGGGAGTGCGAAGACGGACGCGATGAGATCAGTAGTGGTGGTGGTGGGAACATTGGCATTCGGATACTTGTCTATGCAATTGGGTTTCAAGCCCTACCTGGAGAGAGCGCAGTTGGAGCAACAGCGTCAGGAAGCACTGCTCCAATCCCAGTCAGCCAAGGCGCAGTCCCAAGAAGATGATTTCGGAGACAGCTTTCACGCAGTGGACACAGATAGGTTTCCTGAGGATAAGAAGCTATGAAAAATTCGATTCGTCTTTTTTTCATTTCTTTTTTTTAGTGAGTTTATGGAATTGTGTTCTGGTATAAAAAATTACAATGGATTGATTACGTTTCACGAATTCAATCCATTTTTAAGTTATGGGTTCTCCTGTATTTTGTTCAATTGCTTAAATTTGATACCTTCATACTCTGTGATAGTGATTTGTTGAGTGTGCTTATAGTACCTTTGGGGACTGCTTGTCGGAATGTTAGTACTATCAGTTCATATTAGTAAAAGATGTACTAAGTTGTAAGCTCAATTCAAATAATCTTCGTAGTAATCAAGGCTACTGATATCTTTGTAAAAATGTTTGAAAGGGGGATTTAAGTTTTAACATTGCCTCTTCATGATTCATGAACACTCCATTAAATTGTTTGGAGGCTGAGTAAGTTGTAGGTTAGTGGGATGAATCAATCCAAGGAAGAATGTTTGAGTGGATCAAATTTTGGGAATTTCTTGTCACGCCTAGCAAAGGTGAAGCTGCTTCGTGTGCATCAAATCACTTATTCGTGTATTGTATAAAGGGAAGGCTATTAGCCTATTACGCCATTCATAAGCGTGTGTACATTTGCAGTTTACTTTGTATAAGGGCCTTGTCACCTGAGTCCACTCTTTATGTAATCTTGTTTTTACTTGAAGTACTTGGTACATTGACTGTGAAAGGCTTTATGTTCATCCATATGATTGACATCGTTAGTTTGGCTTATATTGAGGGGTATGCGTTGTCATGTTCAATATGGAAATCTTGGTGTTGCATTAGTGCTCATTGAGTTAGATTATTAGTTCATAGCATTGTTAATAAGTGATGGCTCCTGGTAATTTGATGTATCTGTCATTTATAAAGATTTTGGCATTACAGAGGATAACAGTTGATTCTGAAAGATTGATAGAGATAAAAATATTTTGCAAACCTCGTACTTAATGAGGTAGCTGGTTATAGAAAGATCTGCTGTTGTGTTTGATATTCGACTCATTATGCTAGGGAAACCAGAGTGTTCTTTTGGGAAGAAGACTGCCTTACTTGGAAACTTAACGACAAATGCAATTTGTCATCAGAATACCGACATTAGGGCACAGAAGGAGACTTGACAATTTCGAGTTTAATGGTTCACTTATTGAACTTATAAATAATAGTTGCAGCATGTCTAAGTTGCACATATTGCATTATTGATATGACGTACTGTTCAGAAGCCCCATTCATTAGTTATTTGTCTCACCGATGCTAGTTGAGGTGATTGTGAATAAATCTCTTGGAAAAACGGTCCTATTTTTCGCAATGTAAATATGACCAAGCATTCCTATCTTTTCAATAAAGTTGAAGAAATGAATAGCATTAGCATGTGGTACATTCTTATCTATCATTT